>JAGSMX010000034.1:0-624492 GCA_029286785.1 Meandrusa payeni
GTAGAGTTTCTTGCCGTGACACAGCCTGCTTCCGGAGAGCTGATGTCACTGAGACACTACCCAGAGGTCTCTGGCTCCTGCTGCTGTCACCTTTGGCAGTAACTCGACCTCCCTTCGGCAAGTGGCTCAGTCCGATGCCGAGAATTCCTCCTGAGGAAACTCCCCCTCAGCCTCGTAGGGACACTCCTTCCTCCCCCACGATGTCCTACCCTTCCCCGGATCCTCCTTTCCTGTCTTCCTACCTATCCTCCGACTAACCAAACAAACTCAAAAATAACAATAAATAAATAAATAAATAAATAAATAAATAAATAAATAAATAACAATAACAAGATAAAAACAATTCAACAAGATAAAATAACCCCTAGATAAAATGACCCCCAGATAAACAACAAACAACCCTAAGCTACAAACAACAACCAAGACCATAACACTCTTAAATGTGGAACGCTTCACGATTTTATGCGTCATCCTTACAGGGCCATGCTAATCTTCTGTATCGTTCTAATTTTAGTTTGGTGTACTGCCGAAGCAAGCAATTCCTAACCCAACTCAACCTAACCCAACCTAACCTAAATCCCAACCTAACCCAACCTAACCTAACCTTAACCTAACCTAATCCCAACCTAACCCAACTCTAACCTAAATCCCAACCTAACCCAACCTAACCCAACCTAACCCAACCTAACCTAACCCAACCCAACCTAACCTAACCTTAACCTTAACCTAACCTAACCTTAACCTAACCTAATCCCAACCTAACCTAATCCCAATCCCAACCTAACCTAACCTAACCTAACCCAACCTAACCTAACCTAACCTAACTCAACCTAACCTAACCTAACCCAACCTAACCTAACCTAACCTAACCTAACCTAACCTAATCCCAACCTAACCTAACCTAACTCTAACCTAACCCAACCCAACCTAACCTAACTCAACCTAACCTAACTCTAACCTAAATCCCAACCTAACCTAACCTAATCCCAACCTAACCTAATCCCAATCCCAACCTTAACCTAACCTAACCTAACCTAACCTAACCTTAACCTAACCTAACTCAACCTAACCTAACTCAACCTAACCTAATCCCAATCCCAACCTAACCCAACTCTAACCTAACCTAATCCCAACCTAACCTAACCTAACCTAACCTAACCCAACCTAACCTAACCCAACCCAACCTAACCCAACCCAACCTAACCCAACCCAACCTAACCCAACCTAACCCAACCCAACTCCAACCTAACCTAACCTTAACCTAACCTAACCCAATCCCAACCTAACCTAACCCAACCTAACCCAACCTAACCCAACCCAACCTAACCCAACCCAACCTAACCTAACCTAACTCAACCTAACCTAATCCCAACCTAACCTTAACCTAACTCTAACCTAACCTAACTCCAACCTAACCCAACCTAACCTAACCCAACCTAACCTAACCCAACCTAACCTAACCTAACTCTAACCTAACCTAACCTAACCTAATCCCAACCTAACCTAACCTTAACCTAACCTAATCCCAATCCCAACCTAACCCAACCTAACCCAACCCAACCTAACCTAATCCCAACCTAACCTAACCTAACCTAAATCCCAACCTAACCTAACCCAACCCAACCTAACCCAACCTAACCTAACTCCAACCTAACCTAACCTAACCTAACCTAACCTAACCTAACCCAACCTAACCTAACTCTAACCTGCACCCAACCTTTTGTTAACGTGGGGAATCGAGTTGATAACCATCCTCCGGTGCCCTGGGTGGGCCTGGAGGATGTGGGGCACCGGCCTGCAGCCCGCGTCCACCGCCCACCACCGCCAGTTATGAGCGGGTGCCCCGGATCTGTCAGCTTTGACAGGACACCCCCAACGACCGGCCGGTCTCGGCAAGACCGACTTCACCTCGAAGGGGACTCCTCCGGCACCAGAGAAGTCCTGACGACGTTGAGCATGCTGGGGCCAGGTTCCCATCCTGGCTCCCTGCTTTCTGACATGGGTAGCGAGAGGAGGCGCTTGAAACGCCTCCTGCGCACCCCGACTCGTCGCTCAGGAGGGAGGGAGCCCCACGGCTCCCTCTCGACTGCTTGCCGCCTCCTCTCGGGACAATGACTGTCTCGCAGAAGGAGGCGACTGCCGATCACATCTGTCGCTCCGGGTACCATCGCAAGTGAGGGCTCGGCGACAGGTCTACTTCCACCGATGGCGGATGCCAAGTCGCAACGCTGCAGCTGCTCATCTCGGGCACACTTCCAGGGTGTGTTGGCAGAGGTCCACTCGCAGCAGCTACAATCATGGCACTGCCATCAGCCTTGTCGGTTGTCTGACACAGGTAGTCCCCGGGAAGCAGCGCCATGCCCCGTGAACACCTGCGTCAGACGGAAGGTGAGAGGTTTGCGCTTTCGCGCATCCACCGTTTCAGGACCGGGCGCAGAGCACCTGTTGTACGTAAGCCGTACGGGTGATGCGCCAGGTCCTCCTCCCACCTCCGGCATAGTGCTACCTTTCACTCTAACCGATTTGATCCGCCGGACCTCTTCTGGCAGAGGGTTCTTCCCGAGGGCCTCTCCTCATCTGAGACATGGCTGACACCCGCCAGAACCCCCGCCACGAGCTCCTACCAGCGGGATCGCCGGCAAGCGCAGTAGCGCCGCTCACGAGATCGCATATGGTACTTCCTGATGACCGGGATCGCAGCAATCCGCCGCGCCCTGCGCAGCTGTGAGCGATTGCCGCGAGACAGGTCACCCGCCCAGATGGGGCACTGCATGTGCCAATTCGACAGACTCCCAGAGTACAGCCTTCGCACACCGCGCCAGTCCTCCGAGGTTCGAGAGACTTCAGCGCGGCTGCCAGCCAGGACCTTCGGCCCCAACCGTCTCAGCGGGTCCGGGGCTGTCCATCCATCGAGGTGAGTCCCAGATACTTCATCTGGGGAATCCTTCACCTCTATCTCCTCCCGATGAGAGGGTGGCACCCGAGGGGGTCCTTGGCTGTCCGGTCCTGCGAAGAGGAGGGCTGGTTCCTCTCCAGTTTTACCCGAAGCCCCAACTTTCTATGCGGCTGACCACGAGCTCACACTCGACCTTCGGCCAGCCGCGCCGCCTCATACGCCTTTCCTGATGGTGTCATCTGCATAGCAGATGACACCTATCCCGGGGAGGAGGATTTGCTCCAGACTCCAGGCCGGGAGCCGAGGCCCCACAGAATCGGCCCCTAACACTCCGATCCTCTGTGGGGACACTGCGCCGACTTTTCCACCTGACTGACCCTCCCGGTCTCCGAATGCCAGCCCTCCTCTGGGAGAGGTAGGCGCCCAACAAAGCCTTCCTGAGATACAGGCACTCCTGAAGCCATACGAGGCTGCCTGGTCACCGCATGCGGGAGACTGTTGAAGGTGCATTGCGATGTCCAGTGACACCGCCAACACACTTCCTCCCGACGCCCCGCCTCTTCCGTCACTGCCCGCAGGCGTCGGAGGGCGTCGACGGTCGACCGGCGGCCTGAACCCGAATTGAAACTCATAGGAGTTTCGGCCCGGACCTTTCTTCATATGCTGGACGAGGCGGCGAGCCACGACCCTCCTCCAGGGCCTTGCCAGCTCATCCAGCAACACAACCGGTCGAACCGCCGAAGCTGATTCGGGGCCGGGACTGTCCTTCGAGAAGGCACAGCCGACTTCTTTCCAGGCCCTGGGAATCTCGCCCGGACCGCACAGCGGTCGAACAGCTTCCTAGTGTTTTCCGACCGAGGTGCACGAGGAAAGGCCGCACCCTTTCCTGCACCCTGTCCACCTGTGCCTCTGTGCTTACTCTGGAGGCAGGCCAGAACCGCTCTCCCATTTTGCATCCGTGACGGCGGTGGCGGACGTCTTCGGGACGTCCGGCGTCTGCCGAGCCATCCTGGGGAGTGAACTGCAGGGCGCCGGGAAGAGTTCCCGACTATCCTCCCAGGAGCTCTGGCTGGAGCATCTGGTGAGAGGGCTGCATCAGGGGTGCGGAATTCTCCCGCACCCTTTATACGAGCCGGTCTCCCAAGGGTCTCTCTCGAGACCCCTTCACCATCTCCAGCCAGGCAGTCTCCTGTCGGCAGATGGCCAGCCGCAGGATCTTCTTTTCTCCACGCAGACCCTGTACAGCCGACCATCTCTCCTCCACATCTCTGCCGGCGCCGCCTGCTTCTCGCGTACGCCCTACGGCCCCGTTGCAGGCGACGCGGAGGTCGGCAATCTCCCGCCGACCTCACCAGAAGACCGTTCGCCTGTAGGGACGCCTAACGTGGGCATGGTTGCCTGCGTGACGTTGTGTAAAACGTCGCAGAAGCGGGCTGCCGCACGTCCACCCCCTGTCTTCTGCTGGCGGAGGCCCCAGCGGCCGACAATGGCCGCCTCACGCCAGTTCCCCGGCTGAGCTTTGTGAGCGCCTGGTCGCGGGAAATCCGGCTTCGACCCTGGTGAATTCTGACGTTGACGTCTGGAGGCTGGAGACACTCTCGAACCTTATATTTGTGGTCCGGAAAGTGTTCTCCACCTCCGTCTCTCAACTTCCACCTCTCCACCTGCCGTGACGGCTGGAGTGGCGAACGACAGCCCATCACTCATTGAACTCCTCCTGACTGCCGCACGGCTGTGTGGGCTGGCTGTCCTACTGAGAAGGACAGCTCGGCAGCTGGGGCGCCCACCCCTCCACTCTCCTGGTTCGTGCGGGGTTGCCCTGCCGTGGACTTGGTACTGAAGTCCCCTGTTACTCCAACACCTGAGCGGCGCGCCATGCCCACCACCGGCCCGAGAGCCAGAGAAATCGCTCATGGGCCGGCAGGTCGCGGTTCGAGAGAAGCAGATCTCCCGACCAGCCACCTCTCTCCCCGAACCGCCGCCACAGCACCCGTGGCCCTCGCTTTGGGACGAGGGCGGGCCTACCTTAGTAGCCTCACGGATGGCAACGGAGCTGTCCAGATCCCCCACCCAATGAGTGGGAGGGGATGTGCTACGGCTCCGCCATCACTGGGTGAGATGATCGCTCCCACTCCGCCATGGATCGCAGGAAGAGATCCTGCGCCGCGGGCGGAGTGGTTGGCGTTCGCTTCGGAGTAGGCTGGCATGCTCTGGCCACAAACTTATTATTCAACGTCCTCGAGTTCCTGCCCGGGGTTAAGTGAGTTTCTGACAGGATGGGGTGGTATGATATGCCTTATCATGCCGGTGGCTCTGCTCTGCATCGGTGACTGCATACAGTGGTGGTGCTGAGCAGGTGCCAGTTTTGTGTTTTGCCTGGATTGCAGCGGAGCACATAGATTGCTGTGGTTGATGGTGGGGTATCGTGTTGCAAGATAGCCAGACCGGTATCTGTAATAATGCTTGCCTTGCCTCCCCAGGAAGTGGAGGTGCACTTGAGCCCACCTATCGCGATACCTAGGTTGCAGAAGCTGCTGCTAGCAGCTGTAGCACTCCACGAGGGCGGAGCCCATCTCTTGCGGGCCATTGCCGGTGCGCATGCTCCGGACAATGACCTGCGCGGGTAAGTGCACCCCCTTCCTGCCAGCGCGGCCGTGGAGGTGGTCTATTGTGCGGTGGTGCTGGAGGCCCGTGACCTCGCATAGTCGGCGTTTCTTTTCACGGGCCTCGACACTTCCACCTTCCTTCTGTGAGACCGTCCTCAAACGGCTGCCAGGCATCGTCTTCTTCCGAGCTGCGGGAGCCTGGCACTCTCACCAGGCGCGCTCCGCCGCCGATTGGCATCCCGGAGCGGCCCAATGCCCAGCCCTGCCAGGCCCACCGCCTGTTCAGCCTTTTGGTCAGGCCGAGCACATGTCACTCCCTTGTTGTTGCCTCAGGCCGCAGTTTAATGACCATGGCCTGAGAGTTGAGGGAGGATGATCAGGCTCTCAGGCTCCTCCTGCTGGTGGTGTTGCTGTTCCTCCATACTGTCTTTTGACGGGTGCTCTTGGTGGCGGATTACTCTTCTGTCTACCTATCATCGGGTTACTCTCGATGGAGTGGACGGCTCCTGAGGCTGCTGCTGTCGCTCTTTGACGTTGAGGGACCAGGAGGCTGATGGACCAAAAGGAGTCCACTCAACCCCTGATGCACTCTTCACTCTTTCCCTACCCCTTCTCTCTCAAGTGTCCTGGTGTAGCGGGCTGAACTCTCCACCTCGCGCCCTCCTGTGGCTGGGGCGGAAGGTTTCATTTCCCTGAGCGCGCAGCAGGTTTATCTGCTGCATCGCTCAATGGCGGCCTCGTCGCCTGCCATGGGCCTTTCATCACCTCGCTGGGAGGTGGCGGGTAGACTCCAGTTATGGGGAGCGACTCATTCGGGAGAGGCGCTCCATCTACCAGGTTGCCTACCAACCCGGCGATGCCTGCCTCCAGGTCTCTGAGCTGATCCTGGCTCACAGGATTCTCCTTCGCGCTCCTTTCTCGGCTTCCTCAAACTCTCATGGGCACTGACCCCTCCTGTAAGGCTACCTTCAGCTGAGCCGATTATTAATGGCTCTTAGGATGGTTTCTTCTGCCTCCGTGTGCTACCTCCATAGAAAGAGCTGATGACGTCTTAACAAAGGGAGGATGTCCTCTATTGGAGTACTTCCTCCTTGAGGGTGGTATTTCTTTCCGGTCAGCTCCAGGATAACCCTGAGCTGACCTTCTGCTGCTAACAAGAGGTCTCCTGACCTATCGCCCTAGAGATCAGAAGCTGGAGTTTCTACCTCCTCCCTCTCTCCTCTCGCTGCAGTTTCTTTCCTGAATCTGCTTCCGAGAGCAGCTGCGGAAAACAGCTTTGTTTCTCCCACTTTTTCGCAAGCTACTCCTTGTTCTTTGCAAGGGTAGTGTTCTTGGTGACTATGAGCTTCCTTTGGGGAGACAATCTCTTCGCCTTCTTCGATCTCTTCTGTTTTGAAAGTTTGGAGTTGGAGATCTACGACACTTGTGAGAATACCTTTTTGCCATGGCTCAGGATCCGACTTCCGTGACAGCGACGTCACCGATAGATCGTTCCAGAGGCTTCCGGCTCTGTGTCTCTACTCTCAGCGACCTTTTCGACCTCTCAAGAGTGGTTTCGTCGTCTGAGTCGCTCATTTCTCGTCTGACGGAAGCACCTCTTCCTCGTCATAAATTCGACGAGTTTAATTTCGCCTGGACTTCGGGATTCCTATCATTCTACAATGCCGGACAAAACAATCACCAAATAACAAACAACATACCAATATCAAATGCAGAATAATAAAGAAATAAGATATAAACAAATCCAACAAGATAAAACAACCCTAAGATAAAATAAACCCCAGATAAAAAACAAAACAACTCCTAAGCTACAAAGAACAACGAACCTAACCTAACTCTAACCTAACTTAACTCTAACTCTAACTCTAACTTAAATCCTAACTTAACTTAAATCCTAACTTAACTTAACTTAAATTTAACTTAACTTAAATCCTAACTTAACTTAAATCCTAACTTAACTCTAACTCTAACTCTAACTTAACTTAACTAACTAACTAATCTAACTAACTAACTAAATTCAACTAACTAACTAACTAAATTCAACTAACTAACTAATCTAACTAACTAACTAATCCAACTAACTAACTAACCAATCCAACTAACTAACTAACTAATCCAACTAACTAACTAACTAACTAACTAACTAATCCAACTAACTAACTAACTAACTAACTAACTAACTAACTAACTAACTAACTAATCTAACTAACTAACTAACTAACTAACTAACTAACCAACTAACTAATCCAACTAACTAAATTCAACTAACTAACTACAATCCAACTAACCAACCAACTAACTAACTAACTAACCAACTAACCAACTAACTAACCAACTAACTAACTAAATTAACTAACTAACTAACCAACTAACCAACCAACTAACTAATCCAACTAACTAATCCAACTAACTAACTAATCCAACTAACTAACTAACCAACTAACTACAATCCAACTAACCAATCCAACTAACTAACCAACTAACCAATCCAACTAACTAATCCAACTAACTAACTAACTAACTAACTAACTAACTAACTAACTAACTAACTAACCAACTAACTAATCCAACTAACCAATCCAACTAACCAACTAACCAACTAACTAATCCAACTAACTAACCAACTAACCAACTAACCAACCAACTAACCAACTAACCAACTAACCAACTAACTAACTAACTAATCCAACTAACTAACTAAATTCAACTAACTAACTAACTAACTAATCCAACTAACCAACTAACTAACCAACCAACCAACCAACTAACCAACCAACTAACCAACTAACCAACTAACCAACTAACTAACTAACTAACTAACTATTCAACTAACTAACTAACTAAATTAACTAACTAACTAACTAACTAACTAACTAATCCAACTAACTAAATTCAACTAACTAAATTAACTAACTAACCAACTAACTAACTAACTAACTAACTAACTAACTAATCCAACTAACTAACTAACTAAATTCAACTAACTAACTAACTAACTAACCAACTAACTAACCAACCAACTAACTAACTAACTAACTAACTAATCCAACTAACTAACTAACTAACTAACTAACTAACCAACTAACTAACTTAACTTAACTAACTAACTAACCAATCCAACTAACCAACTAACTACAATCCAACTAACCAACTAACCAATCCAACTAACTAACCAACTAACCAACTAACCAACTAACTACAACTAACCAACCAACCAACTAACCAACCAACTAACTAACTAACTAACTAACTAACTAATCCAACTAACTAACTAACTAACCAATCCAACTAACCAACTAACTAACCAACCAACTAACTAACTAACTAACTAAATCCAATCCAATCCAACTAACTAACTAACTAACTAACCAACTAACCAACTAATCCAACTAACCAACCAACCAACCAACTAACTAAATTCAACTAACTAACCAATCCAACTAACTAACTAACTAAATTAACTAACTAACCAACTAACTAACTATTCAACTAACTAACCAACTAACTACAACTAACCAACTAACTAACCAACCAACTAACTAACCAACCAACTAACCAACCAACCAACTACAACTAACCAACTAATCCAACTAACTAACTAACCAACTAATCCAACTAACTAACTAACTAACTAACTAACTAACTAACTTAACTAACTAACTAACTAACCAACTAACCAATCCAACTAACTAACTAACCAACTAATCCAACTAACCAACTAACCAACTAACCAACTAATCCAACTAACTAACTAACTAATCCAACTAACTAACTAACTAATCCAACTAACTAACTATTCAACTAACTAACTATTCAACTAACTAACCAACCAACCAACCAACTAACCAATCCAACTAACCAACTAACTAACCAACTAACTAACTAACTAACTAACTAACTAACTAACCAACCAACTAACTAACTAATCCAACTAACCAACTAACCAACTAATCCAACTAACTAACTAAATTAACTAACTAACTATTCAACTAACTAACCAACTAATCCAACTAACCAACTAACCAACTAATCCAACTAACTAACTACAACTAACTAACCAACCAACTAACTAACTACAATCCAACTAACTAAATCAACTAACTAACTAACTAACCAATCCAACTAACTAACTAACTAACCAACTAACCAATCCAACTAACTAAATTAACTAACTAACTAAATTCAACTAACTAACTAACTAAATTCAACTAACTAACTTAACTAACTTAACTAACTAACTAACTAACTAACTAACTAACTAAATTAACTAACTAACTATTCAACTAACTAACCAACTAACTAACTAAATTAACTAACTAACCAACTAACTAACTAAATTCAACTAACTAACCAACTAACCAATCCAACTAACTAACTATTAACTAACTAACTAAATTCAACTAACTAACTAATGACTAACTAACTATTAACTAACTAACTAAATTAACTAACTAACTTAACTAACTAACTAACTAATCCAACTAACCAACTAACTAAATTAACTAACTAACTACAATCCAACTAACCAACTAACTAACTAACTAAATTAACTAACTAACTAATCCAACTAACTAAATTAACTAACTAACTGGCTAACTAACTAACTAAATTAACTAACTAACTAACTAAATTAACTAACTAACTACAATCTAACTAACTAAATTCAACTAACTAACTTAACTAACTAACTAACCAATCCAACTAACCAACTAACTAACCAACTAATCCAACTAACTAAATTAACTAACTAACTAACCAACTAACTACAACTAACTAACTAATCCAACTAACTAACTAACTAACTAACTAATCCAACTAACCAACTAACCAACTAATCCAACTAACTAACTAACTAACTAACCAACTAATCCAACTAACTAACCAACTAATCCAACTAACTACAACTAACTAACTATTCAACTAACTAACTATTAACTAACTAACTTCTTCAACTAACTAACCAACTAATCCAACTAACTAACTATTAACTAACTAACTATTAACTAACTAACTAACTAAATTAACTAACTAACTAAATTAACTAACTAACTATTCAACTAACTAACTTAACTAACTAACTGGCAACTAACTAACTATTCAACTAACTAACTAATCCAACTAACTAAATTCAACTAACTAACCAATCCAACCAACTAACTAATCCAACTAACCAACTAATCCAACTAACCAACCAACCAACTAACTAATCCAACTAACTACAACTAACTAACTAACTAACTAACTAACTAACTAACTAACTAACTAACTAACTAACTAACTAACTAACTAACTAACTAACTAACTAACTAACTAACTAACTAACTAAATTAACTAACTAACTAACTAACTAACTAACTAACTAACTAACTAACTAACTAACTAACTAACTAACTAACTAACTAACTAACTAACTAACTAACTAACTAACCAACTAACTAACTAACTAACTAACTAACTAACTAACTAACTAACTAACTAAATTAACTAACTAACTAACTAACTAACCAACTAATCCAACTAACTAACTAACTAACTAACTAATCCAACTAACTAACTAACTAACTAACTAACTAACTAACTAACTAACTAACTAACTAATCCAACTAACCAACTAACTAACTAACTAACTAACTAACCAACTAACTAACTAACTAACCAACTAACTAACTAATCCAACTAACTAACTAACTAACTAACTAACCAACTAACTAACTAACTAACTAACTAACTAACTAACTAATCCAACTAACTAACTAACTAACCAACTAACTAACTAACCAACTAACTAACTAACTAACTAACTAACTAACCAACTAACTAACTAACTAACTAACTAACCAACTAACTAACTAACTAACTAACTAACCAACTAACTAACTAACTAACTAACTAACTAACTAACTAACTAACTAACTAACTAACTAACTAACTAACTAACTAACTAACTAACTAACTAACTAACTAAATTAACTAACTAACTAACTAACTAACTAACTAACTTCTTCAACTAACTAACCAATCCAACTAACTAACTAACTAACTAACTAACTTCTTCTTCAACTAACTAACTATTAACTAACTAACTTCTTCTTCTTCAACTAACTAACTATTAACTAACTAACTATTAACTAACTAACTGACTAACTAACTAACTAAATTAACTAACTAACTAGCTAACTAGCTAACTAACTAATCCAACTAACTAACTAACTAACTTCTTCTTCAACTAACTAACTAACTAACTAACTAACTTCTTCAACTAACTAACTATTAACTAACTAACTAGCTAACTAACTAACTAGCTAACTAGCTAACTAGCTAACTAGCTAACTAGCTAACTAGCTAACTAGCTAACTAACTAACTAGCTAACTAACTAACTAGCTAACTAACTAACTAGCTAACTAACTAACTACAACTAACTAACTAACTACAACTAACTAACCAACTAACTAACTACAACTAACTAACTAACTAACTAACTACAACTAACTAACTAATCCAACTAACTAACTAACTAGCTAACTAACTAACTAATCCAACTAACTAACTAACTAATAACTAACTAACTAATAACTAACTAACTAGCTAACTAACTAACTAACTAACTAATCCAACTAACTAACTAACTAATAACTAACTAACTAATCCAACTAACTAACTAATAACTAACTAACTAATAACTAACTAACTAACTAACTACAACTAACTAACCAATCCAACTAACTAACTAGCTAACTAACTAACTAACCAATCCAACTAACTAACTAACCAATCCAACTAACTAACCAATCCAACTAACTAACTAATAACTAACTAACTAATAACTAACTAACTAATAACTAACTAACTAACTAACTACAACTAACTAACCAATCCAACTAACTAACTAGCTAACTAACTAACTAGCTAACTAACTAACTAACTAACCAATCCAACTAACTAACTAACCAACCAACTAACTAACTAACCAACCAACTAACTAACCAACTAACTAACTAGCTAACTAACTAACTAGCTAACTAACTAACCAACCAACTAACTAATCCAACTAACTAACTAACTAACCAACTAACTAACTAGCTAACTAACTAACTAACTAACTAACCAACTACAACTAACTAACCAACCAACTAACTAATCCAACTAACTAACTAACCAACCAACTAACTAATCCAACTAACTAACTAGCTAACTAACTAACTAGCTAACTAACTAACTACAACTAACTAACTAATCCAACTAACTAACTACAACTAACTAACCAATCCAACTAACTAACTAACTAACTAACCAATCCAACTAACTAACTACAACTAACTAACTAGCTAACTAACTAACTAGCTAACTAACTAACTACAACTAACTAACTAACCAATCCAACTAACTAACCAACTAACTAACCAATCCAACTAACTAACCAATCCAACTAACTAACCAACTAACTAACTAACTAACTAATCCAACTAACTAACTAACTACAACTAACTAACCAACCAACTAACCAACTAACTAATCCAACTAACTAACTAGCTAACTAACTAACCAACTAACTAATCCAACTAACTAACTAACCAATCCAACTAACTAACTAGCTAACTAACTAACTAGCTAACTAACTAACCAATCCAACTAACTAACTACAACTAACTAACTACAACTAACTAACCAACTAACTAATCCAACTAACTAACTAATCCAACTAACTAACTAATAACTAACTAACTAAATTTAATTTAATTTACTACACGATTGAACGAGTATCTGTCGCACGTGTCTACACACGAGAGTCTAAATGAAACTGTCTCAAAAACTAAAGATACTAAACATAATAATTAATCCCATCAAAAGAAACCGCTCCTTTTGCCGCCGGTGACGTCACTTCGACAGATCAATAAAGCGTTAAACAATCCCAACTTTTATTTTTTAAGCTTAGTTATCCTACTGACCAGTGTTTTAGGAAATTTAAAATTTATAACTCTTAATTATTAAATACAACTATACAATTAATTGTACCCTGACGTAACAAGAAGCTCGTTACTACAAAAATAATATTAGAATATTATATTAACCTAATTAGACAGTCTAGTACACAATTATAAGAGCTATTTGATTTTTATCTTTGATTTTGTACAAGAAATTAAAAAAAAATTATAATCTGTCAGAAAAATTTAAAATAGTATTCTTATACTTCATGTTAACCGATTTTCCGTTTTTAGTCCGTTCGAAATCATAATTTGAAAAAGGCAACTCGACACAAGGGTCCCCCGGTCAGAAGTAACATCGGCTTGGACGGTTACTATGTTTTTTTTCCCCAACATGTTTGGTTAGGGACCTTATTATCAATTATTTTACAAACTATTACATATGTGTACTTAAATTATTCCGTATTTCTACTACTTCTTATTTTCTGTTCTACTTTTCACACTACTGTTTCTATTCTATTTTATTTATCTATACTGTTTTATTTTTAACAATTCAATTTTACTTATCTCTATTTTCTATTTATTACAATTGTTCCTTATTTCTATTTTACATAGTTTTTTTGATCTTGGAACATTTTTAAATATTCCCAGAGGCATCCTTATTATGTATTTATTTATTTTATTGACTTTATTTATTATTACTTTTACAGAACTCTAAGACAATTTTATTTACATTTTCGTTTTTGATCAATGCCGAAATATTTTGCTGTGAAATTTTGCCCTATCTGCAACCTGTGCCCATTCTCTCGTCAGGTCTCTCATCAGGATATGCGTCACATCTTCCTCCTTTTCAGGTCACAGGGACACGATGGGCTCTCCTTATATTTGAATCTGTACATATATGCGGAGAACCCACCATGCCCTGTTAGAGCTTGTACCCCCGTTGCGTCCAGTTCCAACTTTTTTGTCTTGTATGCATCTCGAGCTTCTGGGAAGAAGGCTTTGGCGCTGGAAGCCGTATCACTTGTATCTCCCATTCCATTCGTCAATCGACTTCATTCGGATTTGTCGCTTAACAAATGAAATGGGTATACAGTGATAGTCGGGCTTACGTTTACACTTTACAGCTGCGTCCTTCGCGAGCTTTCCTTCATTCCCCTCCATCCCTGCGTGTGCCTGCGTCCACCCAGTGCAGGCAGATGTGTTGCCATGCTTTGCTATTCCATGATGATTTTCCTAGTTTGCACTGCTAGTGGATGGATGGAATCCTTATTTACCATGGTTTGAAGGGCGGATCTGGAGTCTTTGCAAATATTGTAAACGTTGTCCACGCCGTGGCTCCGTGTAGAATGCTGAAACGCACACCCAGCAGGCTCGGATAGAGCGAGTAATTCTGCCTGGTAGATGGTGCAGTAGTTTCCCAGCTTGAGTTTTTTTGGTACTAATCTCTGTGGCGTTTTTCCATATGGATAACGCCGCTCCGTCTTTCCCTTCGACGGTTACTATGTTACACGTAAACATTCTGATCCGAGGGTGCCCGAGGGGAACGATTCAGACGGTTGCTATTTCACGGATAATCTAAGGGACATTCAAAAGCTAAAATAACTTTACGTGCCACTTCGGATAGCGTTGGCGCTGGGAGAAGAAGTGGCCGAAGAAACTCTAGCAACGCTCCTAACATCTAAGGGGTGGGGCCTGCCCATAAAATAGCGGTAACGCGCGAGGATTGTTCGCAACGTGATGATTGTACTTAGCTGAATACATCAGAAAAATAAAATTATTTACAGTATGGATTAAAAAGCATGAATCCCACCCCTCCCGCACCCCCTGAGCGGTCATTGGCCCAAGCAACAGCTGGTTTTAACTTTGTGTTTCATTTTGGATTTTTTTTTACGAAAGTTATGTATTTTCATGAAAATATCGTTTCATTTAGCTATACTAACATGATGGAGTAATAATGCTAATATTTTATTTAATATATTTAAAAATAAATATTAGCAGTTTTTCTTTCATCAGGATCGACTTTTTTTCCGTCCCACCATCAGAGGTGTCACTTGTACTGTCTTCGTGTTCGGGAGCGGTCTCCAACACGTATTAGCTATCTCCATAACGTATGAGCTAATAAACTGTTCGAGTATTGCGTTGTGTATGAAATAATCTGATATTTATACATTCATCCTTTATGAAGTGAATTTTTGGAATTTAAAAATGGTACCACAAAAAAAAAAAAAAAAACGGAGTCCTAAAGAGAAAGTGAGTTTTTCGAATACTTAAATTTATTCTACCGAATTAGAAACTATAACGCCGAAATATTATTACATGAAATTTTACGTCATCTGATTATCAACTTGGCAAAATCTTTAAAGCCGTTAAAGGCTGGTTAACAAAATTCAAATATTAACATACAAAAGAATAACGAACTGAAAAATTTAACAATTAGGCGAGTACTAGCTTCGTCCGCGCCTTTACCTGCATGGTGGTGACTGATAATATTGAAATGTAGCCTAAGATTTTATCGGGTGTCTCGGCTATATCATTTAAATTTCATAAAAAGGTAAACAACTAACAGATAGACAGAGGTATTGTGTTATTGCTACAGATTAAGTTATACTGTTTCATACAGTAACTATATATTTTTCTTTAGTGAGTGCTTTATGCTTATATGATGTATTAAGAATAAGAAACAGAATTTTAGTTATGTTTCATTTTATTAGGATCAATGGTTGATAAAACAGAAAGTATATATTGAGTATAATAACAACATTTCATTTAATAACAGTTCATGAATCTTACACACACAATCTTCACACTTTTAGAAATGTTATATAAAGAGCATTAATTAAATATTCAAATAGCTATACTTAAAATAAAAAAAGTTCAACAGGAAATAGAAATGCTACAGGCGAAGCAGAATATACCAAAATACTATATTTAAAAGTAAGTTGACTTAATCAAATTACTGCCTCACATCAAAATGGCTAAACTGATTTCAATTAAATGAGGCATGCTGCAGTTTTCAATATGAATGTTTTATACATTTTTGTGATAATCAAGACCAAGTGCTGCAGCAGTTTATTGAATCATACAGTAACACACACAGACATCATGTGTATATCAAAACAACTAAATATGAATATATTTTTATTAAAAGTGTTTAAATAACAAAACTAGTTTTTTCTAGATATTAACCAACTAATTACACTGATAATATTGAAAATGTGTTTCAATAAATTGCGTTCTGCTTATCACTCCACAGACAGTATTCAAAACTCTGCGCTGCGATAAAGGTATCCTGGTCCCCACAGGTTGCTGAATATTAATATGAGGTAAGTTGCCTTCTCTCATATCAATTGTAATGTTGTGGAGCACAGCACATGCAACTATAGTTTTTTTGCATGTTACAATATCACTGTACATGCCTCTGAGTAAGCAGCAAAAGTGTTTTTCCAGAGGCCAAAACGTCTCTATTGTGTTCCTTGTGCGAATGTGAGACCTGTTGAATTGTTCCTCTTGTGCAGTATGGGCATTCAACACTGCTGTGAATGAATAAAGTGTGCATGGATAACCTCTGTCACCAAGCAAGGCACTGGAAAAGGCACCAGTTTCAAGTCTTTGCTTCATGGAATATTCTTGAATGATGGAGCCTGAAACCTTGTCACAATGTAATTCTTAAATCTGCATCACAAGCTGTCTAAAAATAAACAACTTTGTCAGTATTTTTAATAATATATAATTTTTTGGGACATAATGTTTGTTATAAATAGTTGTGATTAGTTTATGAAAAGTTACCTTTACATTAATTGAAGCAAATCCTTTCCTATTGATATGCAACTGGCCTTTCAAATCAGTTCTTATTTTTTCTCCTTATATGTTTGTATTGTGTTTATTATAAATACTGCATCTTCCTCTTCTGATGAACACTTTTTATGGATGTGCAGTATTTGGAACCAATTTCAACTTCTAATAGCCTATAATTAATTAATAAACTCATGAACAGAGTAATTGGAGTTTTCATCTAAATTTCGAACCCACAGGAAGATTTTCTAAAATTATCTTTGATTGGATTGATTGGATAAATTTTCATATTTGCATGTATCACATACAGAATCAGCCGCTATAAGGAAATAAAAGTATCAAAACTTTTTACTCCAATGTCCCCAGTATTGCTAGCGTTAATTTCTCTTTTTGCCATCAGATCCTGGTAGACCTGGCATACATGTGGAACGAAGCTGAGTTTCGGATCGAGGATCACCGAGGAATTTGGTTTTGATAACTATTTAAAAAATAAGTATTTTTTTTTGCAAATTGTGTTCCGAAAGAACTTAGTTCCTACCTGGTCTCCCATGACACCACTTATTTTTTTTTGATATCGGTCTATGCGTATTGTGCGAACCATGCCAATGTTTGAAGGGCAACCTATTTTATTTACTTCATACCTGCAATGTAATAATAATATGGCAGATTGTGCGGTGAGGGTAGTGAGGGGGTGCAGCAAATAAAACAAAAATTAAAGTATTTAGATTTATATCATTAGTCGTGTGAAAACTTACATAACAGTCGTTAAATAATTTACAATAGTAGAAGACACGACGCGGCGGCTCTCGCGCGTTGCATATACAAAAATAGATTCCTTAACATCGGCCATTAACCTATGAGGAGAATGTTTTATAAATGCATAGATTAAAATTATGATATGAAACTACAGTTGGAGCACCATTGTACATTATACTAGGGCCCTGGCGCCGCGCACTCGCTCGACTTGATCATTTTAGTTCTTCAGTCGACGGGCTCTCGAGGGCAGTACAGGCAGAGCCGATGCCTCACGTTGCGCCCGGTTAAGGCAAATAAACGTTACAACATATTTAAAGGTACATGTTGAGACCCTACCAAGGCACCGGCTGCTGCCACCGCAAGACGCGACGGGCAAGGTCTCGGCCGCGGACACGCACTCACCAAGTTCCGCAATTCACTAACTACTACTTACACATTCACAATTCAGCGCCGAAGCTAATTAAACATTATATGGTACAGCTTCACTTAACAACATTTCGCAACAATATTTACACTGCACATTTTTGATTCACAAAAGCGTCACGCAGTCAATGGAATGTTCTAGAAGGGGCGCGCACTAGGGACCGCGCGCCGAGGGGCGCGGGGGCGGGGCGTGACGTCACACATCCGTGTGCCGCGGCCTCCCTCCGCTCGTCGTCATTGGCCCCGCCTCCTCGGCCTCCGAGTCCTCGATCTCGCAGAGATTGGCCGACAGGTCGCTGCAGGAGCCCGCGCCGCCGAGCAGAGAGCGCCGCTCCTCCGCTGGAAAAGCAAACACATTACTGACACCGCGACAGTCTCCCTGGCACCTCGCGTAGCGGGTGATGGTGACACACCGAGCATGGTGATGAGGCTGGCGGCGTCGTGGTCGCGCAGTGCACGCGCACGCGGCGAGCAGTCGTCAGGCGCAGGCAGGTACTCGTCCGGGTGCAACAGGTACGACGACGCTGCAACAAGTTACATCTTATTCTACTTGCACATCACAGCGCTTTCCCTTTACTCGTCACAGCATAGTTTCACTATAAATTTTAGAAAAAATAATTTCTTTTTTCTATTAACTTGTAAATAAATAATCCGCGCCACACCAGCCCTCGAGATTATCACAGACATATTATATACACAAAGCAAATGTCTAACAAACATTCTCAACACTTTGACGAGTTAAAAAAATACGACAAATGTTATCGTACATCAGCCTCGAATCGATTTAAAAAGCGTACCGTCGGTGAAGCTCAGCGCGTGCAGCTCCCTCTCGAGGTCGTCGGCCGCCGAGTCTGTATCAGTGGTGGGGGGGCGCGGGCGGGGGCGCGTTCGACGCGGCGGGCGCGGGGAGCGCGGAGGCGAGGGGGACGCGCGCTCGCCGGCCGAGGGGGGGTCGGAGGAGTCGGGGCGCTCGGAGCCGGCCACCTCGCTGATGCCGGGCAGCCCGCCGCCGCCGCACCAGTCCGAGCAGTCCCAGTGGTAGCCGCCCACCAGATGCGGCGACCCGGACGCGACTGCAGCCACCACCGGCGCGGGGCGAACTGCACGCTTGCATCCCTTGAGGTCTGAAATCAATATTTTATTTTATTATGTAACATACGTACATACATACATATTACGCGGACACTGTTTATGGTCCAAGGTTATTGTCCAAAACCAGCAGGACGATACAAAGAGTTCAGAATGCGTGTGCTCGCTTCATTTATAAAATACCTTTTCGACATCATGTTCACCCTTACTTAAACAATTCCAACAAGTTAAGAATGTCCCTCAGAAAAGACTTGCATTTTGCAACACTTCTGTTTGGAATCATAAACACGGAACAGCCTAAATATCTCTACGAAAAGTTGAAATGGCGGAATGAAGATACTAGCTGTTTAATTAGAGCTAAAAACTGCATTTTACAAATTCCGCCACACCGATCTGCTGCGTTCCGGGGCAGTTTCAGATACTTGGCCACCAAGTGTTGGAATAATTTACCACCGCCATTAAGAGTATTTATTTTTGACTCAATAATATTTATATATATATTTTTTTTCATCTATTATTTTATTGTATAAAATATATTTTTATCTCATAACTGTTTTATTTATGTATCATATTTATTATACTCTTACTGTCTGTATAATAATATTCCATATAAAAGTAGTATTGCGCGCGCACGTCTTTAGGTAGTCCCGGGCACCGCTGAAAATCAGCGCTGTCGCATCCTTGTGACAGCATATGCTGAGACGGTGTCCGATATTGGCATCATATGTTTTGTATTATTTGTCCATGTAACTTTAACTGTGTTTTGTCTATTTTTCATTCTTTTTTAATGTGTGTTAGTATAGTATAGTATGTATATTCAGTCTGTGATGTGTTTTTGTATTGTGATGCCAATAAATAAATGTCTATGTCTATCGACTGTTCATTCACTTTCATCACATGAACGCATCTCGTGCAGCCCTTTGCCAAACTACTGTGACTAGTTACGTAGTCCTGAACTTCTTCAGCAGTCAGTTTCACGTGTCTGGAGCTAAGGGATCGTCTCACCGTTGTAAATTTTGTTGTCGACGAAAGTGTGCAGGTGCATCTGCTCGGACCAGGGCTTGCGGTCGGCGGCGTCGATGTTGAGGTTGCGCAGGTAGTCGGGCGGGATGCCCTCCAGCTCGTCGCCCGCCGAGCCGTAGCTGCGCAGCGTGTCGATGTTGTTGAGAGGCGGCGGATCCGCGCAGGACGCGGGGCGCTCGCGGCGCACCGCTTCCAGGTTGGACAGTTTTGAGGCGCGCGGCGGCGGCATCTTCTCGAGGGCACTGTTCAGCGGAGCGCCGTGCGCACAGCGGAGGGTGCGGTCGCGGGCCGCTCGACGTCTGCGCACGACCAGCGGTGCCACGCACGCAATCAGCAGCAGGAGCGCGGCCAGGGGCACTGCGGCCAGCGGCCAGCGCGTGGCCACGGCCCAGCGCCACACGTCGAGCAGTGCACGTGGCGCCGCCGCTTCGCCTGCCACCACTGCGTCGGAGTATAGCGGGTTGCCGCAGTTCATGCCTGCTAACGGAACAGTTCAGACGCTCAGTAAATCCGCGATGGAAAGTGACTCGTTCACATATTACGTAAAATTTTAAATGCCTATTTAAGTTCACGTGAATGGTCATGATTCCGCCGACTTAACTTCGACAATATTTAGGTTTGAAGGCGACACAGCGCATGTAACATCAATACTTGTTTACTCCACTCTCACATATATGTCGTGTGACGGCGGTGTGCGAAAGGAAAATGTACAATAGAAGCAAAGTAAGCTGACCGGTTTTGTCCGGCGGACACAGGCAGCGGAAGGAGCCGAGCTCGTTGAGACAAGTGGCGCCGTTGAGGCAAGGCTCGCCCGCGCACTCGTCGACGTCGTACTCGCAGCGCGGGCCGTAGTAGCCGTGGCAGCGGCACGACGGGCCGCGCTCGCCGTCCTCGCACGCGCCACCGTGCGCGCACACGCCCGCCGCGCACCAGCGGCCCCGCTCGCAGCGCGCGCCCTCCAACCCGGGTGCGCACGCGCAATGGAACGCGCCGCGCTCGGCCGAGCAGTAGCCGCCATGCAGGCACGGTTGCGAAGCGCACGGGTCCGTGTCCAGCTCGCACAAGCGACCCGCGAACCGCGAGTGGCACGTGCAAGAGAACGCGTCCGCTTCCAACAGCGCGGGCTCCGCCAGCGGCCGGCACGTACCGCCGTTCAGACACGGATACGAGTCGCAGGCACCAGGCGCGGGCAGCGCGGGGCAGGCGGGCGAGAGGCGCACACGCACTCGCCGCGTCAGCTGCACGCGCCCGTCTGCCGACACGCCGCCCTCTTCCAGCGGCAGCGCGCTATCGCTGATTTTCAAGTCGGCAATGCATCCGTGGAATCCATACGTGACCTGCGAGTTTCGGTTACTTTTAATAAAAAGTAGGTCCGGTCTATTTGTTACAATAGATGCTCAAAATACGTTTATGATAGTTTCGTATACTCTGTGTGATTCCTTATAATTTTGTATCTGTCAACTGTAGTGAAAAAACTTTGTCTCTTCCTTTCATAAAATAAAGTGAGCACGTCGTTTTATTTGTCTCCTGCGTAATTAAATATATAAAATTATAACACTATTGCAATCTTTCACTGCAAAACAACTTCCAGGTTAATAATGGGACAGTACAGGAATTCTGCGGGGCTAAATTTTCATTATCTTGATTATGTTATTTATTTCAGCATTAGTTACACTTTTCATTTTCATTTCAACATTTCATTAAAAACCCAGAGTTGCAATGTAAGATTGTTGCCAAGGGAACTGGATGTATGATATACTTCTATCTTATCTTACAAAAACATTAATTTTTCTCACCTGCTCCGGCGCGAGCGCGTATGCGTGACGCAATAACGCGGCCCCCACCAGCACGCGGTCGTGTCGCGCGTCCAGCACGGCGTCACGCGCCGGCGTCTGCGCGTGCGCCGCGCGACGGTCCACGGACAGCCGCACGGCCGCGCCGCGCCGCTCCACGCGTGCCCAGTGCCACGCGCCGTCGGACACCGCGCCGCCCGCTCGCAGCGCCACAGCGCCCCCGCCCAGCTCCATGCGAAACTGCACGAAGCCCTCCACCAACTCCAGCACCGCGTACTCGACACGCCCCGCCGCGTATAATAAGATCCCGCGCTCACGTCGCGTGCGGAATCGCAGGGATAGCGTGAGTTCGTCTTCCAGAAGCCTGTCGCCGTGGACCACGCCGCGGTCCAGTCTGTACACCAGGTATCCGTCGCCCGGCAGATACGCGACGAGCGAAGGGGCGCGACATTCCTCTCCGACGTCCTCGCAACAGCGGTAGCCCGGCGGCGCCGGTATGGGCTCGCAATGCGCGGCGCCACACTCAGCGCACGCCGCGACGGACCGGTCACAGCGCTCGCCGTCGTAGCCGCGCGAGCACGCGCACTCTGCGTGCAAGCGGTGTGGCGCGCCGACGAGCGAGAACACGTCGGTGGCTACGGTGCGCACTTCGGTAGCGCGCAGCAGCACGCGCTCCGAGCACGCTCCGTGCACGCAGCCGCCGCAAGCGACGCGTACCAGCTCCTCCACCACAAGCCGCGCGCTCTCCTCTAGCCGTTCCAGATGCGCGTGTAGACTGCGACGAAGTGTCTCCGCAGACAGGAACCCGCTCCCGTCGCCGGATGACGATCGCACCGCGAATGCCACGTCGAGATCCTGCGCGACCTGCCGGGCGGTTCGACGCGCACTAGCCGGCTCGGTGTCGAAGCCGGTGTCGGAAGGCTGCACTCCGACGATCACCACGTCACTCTGCCGGCACCGCGTCGCCTCGTGGACGGCGCGGACGAATCCCTTGCGGTGGCTGAGTACGAAATCTCGATCGGTCACTTCCCGGAAACGGATAACTATGGCCTGCTCCAGCATCTCATCCGAAACGAGCACGACCGCGACGTGAACTACGGCGAAGCCGACAAACTTGCCGTCGTCGACGGTGACGTTGAGGCGGTACTCCCCGACGTCGATACGCGGCGCGGCGCGCAACGTGCCCGCGACGACGTCGATCTCGAACAGGTCCGTGGGCGGGTAGGGCGCGCCGTCGACGGGCGCCAGCGCGTAACTCAGGGTGTCGTACGCGTCCCGGTCAGAGGCGAACACGCGACCGATCACGCCGCCCGGGAATTCATCGAGATAAGAATTTATCACGATCTCCAGCGGAGTTATCACGGGCGGATGATGCGATTCTTCGATAACTTTGACATAGACCCACGCGTCCGAAAAAAGTGGCGGGGTTCCATTGTCGAACACCCGCACCTGCAATACGTACCTGTCCTTAATGCGATGGTTGAATCGCGTCGCAGACCGCAGGTATCCGTCCTGCTCTAAACGGAACGCCCCCATTTCGTTGCCAGATTGAAAGTCAAAGGTGAAAGGAGCGGCATTCGGAGACGCGTCCGCGTCCTCCACGACGAACTTTAAGATGGTGTACCCGAGAGGCTTGTCCTCCTGCACGATAGCGCTGTAGTTGGTCTGCTCGAAAAGAGGCGGGTTGTCGTTGTAGTCGAGCACTTCGACGTTGAGGAAAGCGCTGCTCTCGAGCGGCGGTTGTCCGCGGTCGCGCGCGCGCAGCTCCAGCACGTAGGCGGGGACCGTCTCCCGGTCCAGCGGCGCCACCACCGCCACGTGGCCCGTGTCCGCGTCGACGGCGAAGCGTCCGTCGCGGTCGCCGCGCACTATGCTATAGGTGACGCGGCCGTTGGGGCCCGCGTCCGCATCGTCCGCGACCAGCTGCAGCACGAGGCTCCCCGGCGCCGCGTCCTCGCGCACTCGTGCGCCGTACGACGATTGCGAGAAAACTGGCGCGTTGTCGTTGCCGTCCAGCACTGTGACGTTGACGGTAGCGTGGTCGCTGAGGGGCGGCGTGCCCCCGTCCACAGCCTGCACCGTCAACAAGTATTCCTTCCTCCGCTCGTAGTCAAGCGGGCGGGCGACGGTGAGCGCACCGGTAGCGCGGTCGACGGCGAAGTCTTCGCGCTCGTCGCCGGCGACCAGTGCGTAGTAGACGTCGGCGTTGACACCGGCGTCACGCGAGGTGGCGTGCACGCGCAGCAGCTCGGAGCCCGGCGCGAGCAACTCGGGCGCGGTGGCTCGGTATTGTTTGAATTCGAACTCAGGCGGGTTGTCGTTGACGTCGGCCACGGTGAGGCGCACGGTGGCGGTGGCGGAGAGAGGCGGGCTGCCAGCGTCCACAGCGCGTACGCGCAGCCGGTGCTCCGCGTGCACCTCGCGGTCTAGGGCCGCGCGCAGCCGGATGATGCCACTGTCGGCCGCTATTTCGAAGGCGTCGCTGCCAGCGCCCGGGTCCTCACCCTCTTCTACGAACGAGTAGCTAACCAGACTGTTCTCTCCGAGGTCCGCGTCAGTGGCGTGCACCTGAACACGCAAAAGATTGATTCTCAGATAGAAGTTAATTTCTTTGTCATGCGTAAAATATTGTTATCAATCGGCAAACGTATTAATGCTACACCCGTCGTATCACCGCGGCGGCTCATTCCTAAATGTAAAAGCAAAATCTTCCTTCATAACAAGTTGTATTCACTTTTACTATATTTAAAACTCAATGTCACATGTAAGTTATTGTAACTGTATTAAATCTGTCATTAAATTTGTGTAACATGTAAATAAATATATTTGTTAATGTTGGAAGAGCGGGAGAGCGGACCTTGACGACCAGCGAGCCGAGGTCGGCGTCCTCGGGCAGCGTGACGCTGTAGAGCGCGGCGGAGAAGCGCGGCGCGTTGTCGTTGACGTCGTGCAGCGCCACCAGCAGCTCGGCGTCGCACGCCCACTCCGGCCGCTCGCGGTCCTGGGCGTGCGCCACCAGCCGGTACTCGGGGACGGCCTCGCGGTCCAACTCCTCGGCGACCGTTATCACTCCGGTTTCCTTTGTCACGTGTGTACACTCATTATATTGTTCTTTTATGACCCGGAATAATAGATCACAGGATATTCCAAGTAACTAACAAATTTAAACATCTCTCGATTCATTATTATACATTTCAGACAAACAAAAACAAAAGATAAAATATGAAGTCACAAATTAAATTTATTGTTGCTGACCAAATTGGAAAAAATGTGAGACTAAAACCGTAAAAAAATATACAGGATGTTAAGAGATCGCTTCCGAAAAGGAAGACAGACGGTAGTACTGACACCTTTTAAGCTGTTTTTCCTTTTACAAAAAAAAATGATGACTGATGCTCGGGTCAACGAACGCCGTGGCGCTAAACCGCACCATAAAAGAATTTGTGGCGGTGTTCACAATAAAAAATACACGTAATTTTAGATAGTTGTGATGTGTGTCTAACTGTTTTCAAATTATGTTATTGAACGGACTAAAATTGAAACGGACAAATGTTATATTACAAAACAAACACACAAGCACACCTACATCGTGTGTGATGTATCGTTACGCAGCTGAAATGTCTTTGATTCAAATAAATAAAGATGTTCCTGCACGAGAATTCCAAATTCAAAATAACTTCCACAATACACCATTACAAATAAACATTTTCTAAAATAATATAAAATAGTATGTATATTTCTGTCTCATTCTTTGCCTATATATTTTTGTATTTGTCTCTTACCTGTCGTTTTTCCGTTGCATCCGGTTTGAAATCACAATGATTCTAAAGTATACGCCACTTCAAAATTTACGATTGCAATATATATTTTTTAAAGAATATAAGAACTTCGTTCCTACGTGGTACCCATGACACCACAGTATTTTTCCGGTTTCTCTACCGTTCCTGACTAAACTAATATTATTTTTATCAGTGATAAAAATGAACTCTTCGCAACACACTAGTGGCCGGCAGAGGGTGCTAGGTACCTTGTGTATAGCGAAGTGGTCCGCGTGCTCCCCGGTTAGGTAGAAGCGCGTGCGCGCATTGTGCTGCTCGTCGGCGTCGCTCACGCGCACGGCCGCCACGCGCACTCCGCGCGCCGCGTCCTCCGCGAGCTGCGCGCGCACGCGGTGCTGTGTGCAGTACGGTGGGTTGTCTGTCGGACGCGAACCTAGTGTTAACTTCTCGTACTCGCGAAGTATTAATACCAATGTTACTGAGCGGTGTGCCGGTACCGTTGACGTCGAGCACTGCGAGTTTGACGCGAGTGTAGGCGGTGAACTTGCCGTCGGTGGCGGCCACCGTCAGCTCGTAGGCGGGCGTGCTCTCGCGGTCCAGCTCGCGCGCCACGTACAGCTCGGCCCCGCCGGCGGCGGCGCGCAGCTGGAAGCGCGCGGCGGGGTCGCCGGCCGCCACGAAGTACGCGCGCGCTCCGCCCGCCGTGTCCGCGTCGGCCACGCCCAGCCGCGCGGCCACCGTGCCCGCCGCCGCGTCCTCGCGCACCTGCGCGCGCCCGTACCATTGTTCACATCCGACAACATTCGTGTACTGTACGAGCAAGCGCGTACTTTCGCTTTTTATATCACTCCTCTCAATCAACACATTGCGCTGACTCATATAAAAGAAAAATTGAATGTATAGACTGATAATATTGTATACTGATATTATATAAGTTTGAGATGAAACACGGAAATATGATGTGCTCGCGTAGCTTGATGGAAGCCTGTATGCGCGCTGACTCCAAACATAATAAAAAGTGCAATAATGCAGTGATGTACGGGGTCTCGAGCGGAAACCGCGGAGACTAGGTGAAGCGATGTTCTTTAGTATGTTTGGTAAAAGCACCTCGGTTTCGTAGAGATCCTGCTGGAACGAGGGTGGGCTGTCATCGTAGTCGACGAGGCGCACGACCAGCGAGCCGCGCGCGCTGCGGGGCGGGGTGCCGCCGTCCGCCGCCAGCAGCGCCACACGGTACTCGGCGCACGTCTCGCGGTCCAGCGCGCGCGTCGTGCGCACCCAGCCGCTCTCCGCTTCCACGGCGAACGGCAGCTCGTCGGCGCCGCCCTCCGCCGCGCCCTCCGCCCCGCCAATCGAGAACCGCACTTCGCCGTTGGACCCCGAGTCCGGGTCGTCGGCCATCACTGACCACATTAATAATAATAATAATAATAATAAAGCCTTTTATTTCCTGCAAGAAATGTACAGAGTTATGAAAATGTAATCAATAAAAGTGTAGTAAGTATAAGTAGTAGTAATATTCTATGTTTTGCAAGAACCCCTCCTCAGGCGAAGGTGAAGGCCTCCTCTAAAGAAATCCACTTCTTTCTGTCCCGTGCCAATTGTGACCAGCAGGGGCCAGCGAATTTAATTATGTCGTCTTCCCATCTCATGTGGGGGCGTCCTCTGAGGCGCTTGCCGTATGGACCCTCCCACTTTGTAACTGTGCTGGTCCACCTCCCATCCTCCAGTCTCGCTACGTGCCCCGCCCATCTCCATTTCAGTCCCTTAGCATAGCTCAGAGCATCTTTGGCTTTGGTCATATTTCTAATTTTTACGTGACGAATTTTTTGCGCTTTTTTAATGTTGAGCATGCTACGTTCCATTCCACGCTGGCAGGCAACAACCCTGTTTTCAACCTTGGATGTATACCTCCATGTTTGACATCCGTAGGTTAGGCACGGTAGGAGACATGAAGTCATAAGCTTCGTTTTTAGATTTATCGGTACGTTGCTTTTAAATATTTCACTTAAGGACCAATATTTATTCCAAGTGTTTTGTGCTCTTCGTTCTACTTCTAGTTCATTCTGTCTTCTGTCAAAGCCGATCTGTTTTCCAAGGTAAATGTATTTTTCTGTGTATTGCAAAGTGAAGTTGTCTATTGTTATTCTTTCCTTTACGCTGTTTGTCATGACCATTGTTTTGGAGAGGTTCATTTCCAGTCCCACCCGTCTACTAGCTACATTTAGGAATCAAGCATAGTTTGTAGTTGTAAACTAGATTCTGAAAATAATACTAGGTCATCTGCGAAGCGTAAGTGGCTTAAAATTTGCCATTAATGTTGAGCCCCGTTTTTCCCAATTTAGACCTTTTATTATTGATTCTAGGAGAGATATAAATAGTTTAGGGGACAGTGGGTCTCCTTGTTTTACTCCTCTTTTGATAGGAAATGTAGGGCCGGAATTTTCTAGTTTTATTTTGGCTATGCTATTCGTGTAAATATTTTAATTATTTCTATATACTCTTGTTCTACTTCCTGAGCTTTTAAAGCAGCTAGTATGCTTGAGTGTGACACTGTGTCGAAAGCTTTTGTATAGTCAATGTAAGCAATATAGAGCGCTCTTTGCTTTTCCTGGTATTTTTCTAGTATAAGTTCTAGCGTATGTATGTGATCAATGGTCGAAAAACTCTTACGAAAACCTGCTTGCTCTATAGGTTGTTTTGCTTCTATTGTTACGCTTATTCTTTTGTTTATGATGGAAGAAAAGAGTTTGTAGATACACGAGAGTAAGCTTATAGGCCTGTAATTTGTAATGTCTTTTGAGTCTCCTTTTTTGTAAATTAAAACTATTTCTGACTCCAACCATTGCGATGGTATTTCGGCCGTTTCAAGTATATGGTTAAATAAGTATGTAAATGGTGAAGCTAGTAACTGGTTGGCGGCCCTTATGGCTTCATTCGTAATACCGTCCGGTCCTGGGCATTTGTCCATCTTTAACTTTTTTATTTCGTGTATAACTTCCGTTTCAGATATTGGTGTTATATTTCCGCTGTTGTTTATGTATAAGGAGTTAGCATAGTTATTGTTCGTGCACTCATTCCCCTGGCAATTATACAGAGCTTTGTAGAAATCAGTTGCGACGTCTATAATTTCTTTACGATTATTTACGGTTTTGTCTTCTCTGTTTAAACCATCGATCCAATATTTGTTTGTTCTTAATTCTTTAAGAGCTTTTTTTGAACTTCCCGCTTGTTTCAAATGTCTTTCAAAGGTTTTAAACGGTAAGTTTTATAGTCGTGTTTTATATATTTACTTGTTAATTTGTATAGTGCTGATAATTCATTTTTGATCATCACTGACCACATTAATGTATGTAAATAATACGGTGTTGCCCCGATTAAAAAGTATAAGAAAAAACAAGAATATGTGTTGATCTGTAATCCAAGAATTTAAATGTTTATTCCTGCTTTTGCTAAACTGTACAAATTAAACGATGCCTGCCGTGATGCAAACTATATTATTGTAAAGTTTCATCAAAATAGATTTGTTTTTAAATAATGAATTGGTCCTCACGCTGTATGACGGCAGAGTTGGGAGGCGTGTTCTCGGCGAGGTGCACGACGTACGGCTGCGAGTGAAATGAGGGCGCGTGCTCGTTGACATCCAGCACGTGCACCCGCGTGGTCACCATTACACCGGGCGCCGGACTGCCGCCGCCCTCCGCGCCCTCCGCGATCACGCCTGCCGGCACGTTGTCGTTACTAAGCGTGACGTGTGCAACGATGGCGGGAGCTAGCCAAACGCAAACGTTAAGTGTGCGGTTCAAATAATTCCATGGAAGGAGAAAATATTTGCCTATGAAGTGGTCGGCGGCGGCCTCGCGGTCCAGCGGCGCGGCGAGCACGAGGCGGCCCGCCGCGTCCACCGCGAACAGGTCGCGCGACGCGCAGTCGGCCAGGCGGTAGTGCGGCGGCGCGCGCTGCTCGCCCGGCTCCGGCGGCGTGGCCAGCTCTGCCACCAGCGTGCCGGGCGGGGCGTCCTCACGCACGAACAGGTCGGGCGGCGGACGCTTCAGCCGCGGCGCCGCCCCGCCCGCCAGCACGAACACCGACACCGGCGCCTCGCCCGCCAGCCCGCCGGCGTCGCGCGCTCGCACCCACACCTGCAGCGCGCGCCCCCCTGCGACGTCTTCCTTCATTAATATCATGGAAGAATCGCGCCGCCACCCTCTAAATGAATACTGTGTTATGATTTATTGATCGTTCGGCGGAGCGCCGTCTCCTCACCGAATGCGGAAGCGTTGCGAGCGAAAGAGAGTGCGCCGGTGTGAGGGTCGACGGCAAAGAGCCCGCTGGCATCGGAGCGCAGCTCGCCTTCGTACACGGAGTACGTGAGGCGGGCGTTGTCGGGCGCGTCGGCGTCGTGTGCGCGCAACGTGAGCAGCGGCGCACCGGGAGCACGATCGGCACGCACGCTAGCGCGGTACTCTCGCAGCGGGAACGCGGGCGCGCAATCGTTGAGGTCGGCCACGCGCACGCGCACGCTAGTGTGCGCCAGCCGGCCCCGCCGTCGGCGGCTAGCACCGGCACTTCCCACTCAGCGCGCCGCTCGCGGTCCAGGGGCACACGCGCGGTCAGGGCACCACTGCGCGCGTCCACGGCGAAAGTCTCCCGCAGCCGCGCAGACGGAATCGAGTACGTGATGGCGCCGAACTCGCCCGCGTCCTCGTCGTAAGCCTTAACCTGCAGACGGGGCACGTGCGTCAGTTAGCGGCCGGCGTGACCAGCGTCAACATCTACGAACAACTTCAGAAGATAGTTTAGTAACCGAACTGGCCTGGCAGAGCAGCCGGACATCTACGAACAACTTCAGAAGATAGTATTAGTAGAAGAGGACGAGAGCGGGAAAGCTCAATTCTGACCATCAAATTATACAAAGCTTTTCCACCACATCGATAAACATATGCTTGTATTAAAACAATTTTTTCCGTTACTTATTAGTTTACCTGGCAGTGCCTTTTACGCCTGCCAAAAATTTTATGGCAAATATTTGCAACTGTGTGTATTAACAATTAAAATGTAATACATATAATTTTATCATATCTGACCCGGATAATAACAAGGTAAATTATAATAAGATAGATGAAGTGTCTCATTTCGCAATATTTCTGAAACATTCAATATTATTACTGCAAACATACGGAGTATATACTGTAACTTCGACTTGTCATTGGCTTTTATAACGGCACTTGATACAACATTAGATATAATAGTCTTAACAGAGTGCTGGTTAAAAAAGGTTTTACTCCTCCTGATATAGACAACTAATGTTTGTTACTCCAAAAACCTGTTATTATTATTAATTTAAATGTTGGAACTTGCCAAATCCCCAGAAGCTAGCAAATGTGTTAGGTGTCTAATATTAGGTGCTATGCACACGATAACAACCAACGTGACCGGGAACACGGAGTTTAAATTTTTTAATTTTTTTTTTTTTTTTAATTTATAGAATTTAATAAAGTATTTTTTTGGGTAAATTTTTTTTTTTTTTTTTTATTAAATGCACAGTTTACTTATACGTAGATCTTAAATTTGTGAAAGACTGGTGTCTGAACTAGGGTACCCTGTAAGACAGATCACCAGCCCCCACCATACTTATAATAGTTCTGAATTTATTAATATTGACTTACGAATTAGCATGCAAGAAAGAAAGTGTGTGGTGTGTGTGTGAATGTGTGGTGGGTTTGTGTGGAGTATGCGTGGTGTGTGTGTAGTTCATGTATGTGTGTGTAGTGTGCTTTATATGTTATTTAATTTATGATAAGATTTTTAACAAATTTTCTGTGGTAGTATAGTCGAGCTTTAGTAGCCAAGGTATGAGGACTTTTTTACATTTAGCTTTTGGCAAGTTGTAGATTGCCATTTTTTGGTTAATTTTATTATATAGGTAGGAACCTAAGAAGCAAAAGAATTTGTTTGAGAAGTTTGTTTTATATGGCTCGGTTGAGCAAATTTTACTTTTGTTGCGTCTGTCGATATTTAGGTTGGGATCATATTTTAAGAGGGAGTGCTTTCTTAAGACTGTCTGGAGAATAAATAACTGACGTACGGTTAGCACTTTGCATTTTTCGTAAAGTTCGATGGTAGGATGGAAGAAAGGCAGAGAGTATCCAACTTTGAGGACAGCTCTCTGTGCGCGCTCGAGTCTGAGCAGCCATGTTTTTGAGCGTAAGTAAGTGATTAATGATTGACAAAGCGCATAGTAAGTAGTTTTAATTATTTTTTCATCTGCTATGTGACTAAGATTCTTTTACGATTAATTTACGAGTTCGGTTTGGAGTGACTTCAGTTCAACAAAGGTGATGGTTCCCTGTGTGTGTGAGCGTGGTCACGTACGGTGGTGAGCAGCAGCGGTGGCGGCTGGTTCTCGAGCGCGCGCGCCTCGTGCACACGGTGCGGGAAGTGCGGCGCGGCGCGGTTCGCGGGCGCCAGTGTGAGCTTGACGCGCGCGAAGCTGGCGTGCGCGCCGTCCGACACCGACACGTTGAGCGAGCGGCGCGCGGCGGGCGGGCCGGCGAGCAGCGCGCGCGGCTCTGCCAGCGACAGCAGCCCGCTGGCGGGGTCGAGCGCGAAGGCCCGGCGCTCGGCGGGCGCGCCGGCCAGGGCGTAGCGCAGGCGCTCGGCGTCGCGCACGTCGGGATCCCAGGCGGAGACGCGGGCGAGGACGGTGCCGCGCGCGGCTTCCGGTGACAGCAGCGCGCTCACCACGGCGCGCTCCATACGCGGCGCATTGTCGTTCACGTCCTCCACTGTGGACATTACGTAGTCTAGTCACTTAGTACGCTTATAACGATACATTTCGCTTATAACGATACATGATTAGCCGTAGCGTAAAGCCGCTGCATCAGCGTACATTTAGTTTTTCGGTCCAAAGAAATTTATTTTCTCAAAAAAAGAATTAATAATATTAACTTTACAAATATTTGAGAAACAACTAACATTTCATAAAATTAACTTTATTGAAACAAATAAGTATCAGAATAAATAAGTAAGAATGGGCGGGGTCCTTTTCCTACCTGTGATAAAGAGGTGGGCGGTGGTGGCGAGCGCGGGCCGGCCGGCGTCGGTGGCCGTCAGCAGCAAGTGGTACTGGGCGCACTCCTCGCGGTCCAGCGCGCCCGCCACGCGCACCGCGCCGCTCTGGGCGTGCACGTCGAACGGCACCGCGCCCCCGGCCCCGCGCCACTGCGTTAGCGAGTACGTCACGTTGCCATTCGCTCCTACAACACGGATGTCGTCTCGTCACAACGCTCTCGACGACGTGTTCTAACGCGTTAGTGGACCGTGTGCAGAACTATATTTTACAAATTAATCTCGTTCCGTTGATCTCTGATTGTTGCCATTTAGAAAGCAAAAGAAACATTGGTTTTATAAAGATCAGTAATCGTATAACACATTAATTATTACCGGCGTCGTCGTCTGTGGCGCGCACGACCAGCACCATGTCGCCGGGCGCCGCCGCCTCCGACACCGCTGCGCTGTACTCGTCCTGCGCGAACTCGGGCGCGCAATCGTTGACGTCCAGCACGTGCACGCTGACCTCCACGTCCGCGAAGGCGCCGCTCACGCCGTCCGTGGCGCGCACCACTAGCCGGTGCTCGCGCGCGCGCTCGTAGTCCAGCCCGCTGCGGGGCACCACCGCGCCTGCACACAACGACCCAGCTACTGCGCGCCGTTCATCACGTACTCCACGTGCGCCACGCGTACGTTGTTTCATATGACGTCATAATAAGCGGTAATATCTAAATGAACCACACTCAAGCGAAATGGCTACTTTTAAATGGTAAATATAAATTAATATTTTAGACCATGAACATGTTTATTTGAATTGGGCTTTTCACTCGTTTCTCCAGCTGAGATGAGATGAGATCCACACAACCGCACGCGTGTAATGAAACGAGTAACACTTTACTTAAACCTTTTTGTGTTTATAACATGCGAAAAACATGTTATCGATATGAGCCGCTAAACAAGATATTCCATTCTAATGTTTTGAAATTATTATTGACAACGAAAATAAATACACTTCCAGTATGATGACAACATAGATGAGATTGTGTTCACGACAAGGCGCCTGGGTGTGTGCGTGCGTGCATGCAAAAGCGTCAAATAGAAAAGCGTGCGGCGTGAACGATATGGGACGGACGCGGCTCGCTAGAGCGAACGAACGAGCGGCACGCCGGTACTCACATGGAGCGGTCCCTCCGTCGGGCGCTGCGGGCAAAACGGACGCGTTAATGGCGGCGCCGTGGACGCTTGTCAACATTAAACATTACTCAATACTTCTGCCTCAGAAGATCTTTAGTATTCAAGCCCCGGCCGAGCAGTACCTGTGTCGAAGTGCACCTCGAACAGGTGAGCGGGGCCCTGCTGCAGCGTGTAGATGAGCGGGCGCGCCAGCGGCGAGTCGGCCTGCAGCGAGGGCGCCAGCGCGCGGCCAGGCAGCGCGTCCTCGCGCGCGCTCAGCTCGAAGTGCGCGCGCGGCCAGCGCGGCGCGGCGCCTCCGCCCCACGCGCGCACAGTCACCTCGGCCTCTGCACCGCAGGCCGGCGTGCCTGTGCACACACAAAACCCAGACTTCGAGAATCGAATCAAACGATAAACGTTATTACGCATGGACGCCCTCTTTGTATTTTCCAATTATAGTATATACTAAAGTTTTGATTCAGTACAAAATAGATTATTAAATAAGTAATTTAACACTTTCAGCTGTCATAGTTACTGCCATCTATATATTTATATAAACATCGAAAATGTAAGATCATGGAATTTATAAACGATACACTCAGTTATGTATAATGTACTTTATATGCGGCTGAATCTTCAGCCCCAAGCTTCATTTAATACAAAAGCTGGCCGACAAGATATTATTATTGAAACTGAAGATGGATTAAGAACAAGTTTTGTCTGATTGTCTGCGAATCTTAACTACGGGCGGTTCATCGGATCCAAAGCGAAGGTAGCTGCTAGGAAGCTTGGAGTCCTATCAAAGGTACGGCGGTACTTCACACCGGGACAGCTGTTGACTTTGTATAAAGCACAGATCCAGCCATGTGTGGAGTACTGCTGTCATATCTGGGCAGGTGCAGCCAAATACCAACTCGCGGCACTGAATTCCACGGAGAGGCGGGCCAAAAAGTTGATAGGTGACCAAGATCTACACCTAGATAGTCTTGAGCACCGGCGCAAGCCAGCCTTTCGGTGTTTTACAGATTACATTTTGGAGAGTGTGCACAGGAATAACACGAGTTAAATCCCCCATCCCCATTCTACCTTCGGACGTTTAGACACTCGGAGGGTCTCCACCCTTTTATAGTCGATGTTCCGCGCGTCCGAACGAAGCGAGAGTCATCGTTCATCGTGCGTACAGCAAAGCAGTGGAACAAGTTGCCGGCGTCAGTCTTTCCGTCCAAGTACGACGTGGGAGTCTTCAAGAGTAGAGTGAATAGGCACTTACTAAACTAGCGCGATCTTTCGACTATATCACCACTTCACACTAGGTGGGATCGTGGTCAAGCGCTAGTTTATACCCATAAAAAAAAGTACGTAAGTTAGCAACATTCAACAACAATGATCTTAAAATCATTTATCTTTGCTGGACCAAAGGGCAAGTGTAATTCAAGATATTTCCAATTTTTAATGCAATTGGCAATATCTGCGGAACCCGAAGAATGGGATTTGTTTCGCATGTTGTTGTGGAGTTTTGTGGTTAGTATGTACGGAAGGGCCCGTTTTCCCTTTACAAACGTAAAATAATTTACTGCGTCCGTATCCACTTGCTAAATCAACAAAGTGCACCTCCGTCGAAAGCGGCAACAACAAGCGTGTAGAGCTGGCTGTGCGCCTCCAGGGTCTGCTTCAGGGAGATCTGGCCCGTGCGGCGCTCCACGCGGAACAGCTCTCCGTTGCCGCGCTTCATTTCGTAGCGTACCTGCTAACGCATTTAGTATAAAACAAACAATTGCCAATTTTACGAAGCGGTTTCGGATAGCTAGTTTAGTTATAACAAAAGATGAAGTTGACGGCAACTGTGTCTGCTGTTCACCGAGCCGTCCATACATGAGGTGCGCCCGTCGCCTTACACCGGCTACAATACCAAAGAAATAAAAATGAGAACTCGTGGGGACCACCTTAAGAAGAAGGTTCATCTATTAGGTAAAAAACTTGGGATGAAACAAGTGAAGACCTCTCCGTTGTCGTCGGCGTCAGCGTCCGTGGCGTGCACGCGCAGCACGTGCGTGCCGGGCGGCGCGCCGGCGGGTAGCGCAGCGGCGTAGGGCTGCTGCGCGAACACGGGGCAGTTGTCGTTGAGATCGCCGACGGTGACGTGCAGGCGGGCGTGCGCGCGGCGCGGGCCGGCGGCGGCGCGCACCAGCAGCGTGTACGCGGCGCGCTGCTCGCGGTCCAGCGCCACGCCGCCGCACCGCACCGCGCCGGACGTCGCGCCCATCTGGGAACGTGCCGCACTCTTTATATTACACTTTGGAAATTGTTTCCTTTATGAAGAAAAGTTTACTTATATAATTCAGGAAGAGAAAATATTAATATATAACAACCATACCTCGAATCCTTCGGTAGGATTTAGTATAGAGAATTCGACGTGCTCGTTGAGTGCAGCGCCGAGCACGCTCAGTACGGCGACGGTGCTCGGCTTAGTAGTGTTTTCGAGCACGGAGCCGTAGTAGTCGGTCTTGTGGAAGGCCAAGCCCGCTGGGTCGGGCTCGCGTGCGTGCACCGTGACGCGCGCCGAGCTCGAGTAGCGGCCGTCCGACACGCGCACGCGCAGCCGGTGCTCCGCACGAAGTGATTCCGCCGCCGCCACCATTAACTCGCCGGAGGGCGATAGCGCGAATGCGCCGTCGGGATCACCTTCCAGTATGTCAAAGCTGAGCGACGCGTTGTGCGGCTCGTCCGCGTCGTGGGCTCCCAGCCGCAGCACCAGCACGCCGGCCACTGTGGGCAGCAGCACGTCCGCCTCGTACGCTGCCTGCTCGAACTGCGGCGGGCAGTCGTTCACGTTTGTCACCTCGACGGTCACGGTCGCTGTACTGTCCGAAGGCAGTCGCGGGCTGCCCATGTCAACCACCTGTCAGATTGACGAACGAATTTATTAGAGTCAGTACTCGCTTTTCGAATTTGATATAACTTAATACGAGACAGTGTCCTATTTTTATAACAGTTTACTTAACATTTGAGTGCTCAATCGTTTTTGTTAGCAATCGGATTTCTGCAAATGGAAAATACCTTGACAGTGAATTTGTGCACGGCGGCCAGCTCGTAGTCCAGCGGCGCGGCGAGGGAGAGCGCGCCGGTGGTGGCGTCCACGCGGAACAGCGCGGCGGCGCTCGGCTCCAAGATCTCGTAGGCGCGTTGGCGGTTGGCCGGGGAGTCGGCGTCGTCTGCGGTGAGCACCAGCGGCTCGCCGGGCGGAGCGCCGGCCGCCGCCACGAGCGCCCCGCGCGGCGCCGCCTCTGACACGCGGCCGCGGTAGGCGCGCGCGCGCAGCACCGGCGCGAACTCGTTGCGGTCCAGCACGTGCACGGAGACGTGCGCCGTGGCGCTGCCGCCGCCCTGCGCGCGCGAGACTCGTTATCGACGTGGTACCAGTTTAACTCTATTGAGCCTATTACTTTACTATTTACGAGATGATTTCTGCCCTCGCCGAGCATACGACAACTTATATGTTTTTCCACTTAGATAAATAAAAAAAAACCGTTAATTATAATAAGAAAAAGAAGTGGAGACCATGTTGAGCGCGGTGACGGTGAGATTGTGCAGCGCGCAGGTCTCGTGGTCGAGCGGCGCGGCCAGCGACAGCACGCCGGCCGCCGGGTTGAGCCGGAACAGGCCGGTGCCGCCCCGCAGCGCGTACCACACGGCCGTGCCGCTGCGCGCCTCCAGCGCCGCCAGCACCGTGCCCGCTGGCTCGTTCTCGTACACCTCGCACTCCACCTCCGCGCTCGCGAACCTGCCCGCCGCCGCCCATTATTTAGCACCCTACTCTCTCTTTAAACACTTCAAAATATTTATATTTAATATAAAAGCGGGTTGATCATGTTAGTCGATGGGAGCGACGTGTACCTGGGTGGCGTGTCGTCCGGGTCCACCACGATCACGTGCAGCGGCAGCGTGGCCGTGCGCTCCCCGGGCGGAGGTCCCGTGGCTCGCACGAGCAGCGCGTAGTCGCGCGGCGCGGGCCCGTGCGGGGGTTGCGAGGCGGCGGGGGGCAGCGCGCGCGCCAGGCGCACGTCGCCGTTCTCGTCCACGGTGAACTGCGAGCGCGCGTCTCCCGCGAGCGAGTAGCGCGGGGGAGGGCCCGCGTCCCGCTCCGCCGCGCGGAGCTTCGCTACGAGCGCGCCGGGCGCGGCGCCGCTGGGCACGCGTGCCGTCACCAGACGTCGCGGCCACGTAGGCGCATGCTCGTCGGCGTCGTGCACCAGCACGCGCACGCGAGCGTACGCACGCGAGGCACGCGGCGCCTGGTCCCGCGCCCAAACGGTCAACTCGTGCTCTGCCGCGCTCTCCCTGCACATCACAATTTTTAGATGAGCATGCTCACATAAGCTTATTAACAAATAAATAATCTAACAGTTCCCTGTTTTCTAAAGATTGTCATAATTTCTCATTTTAGCTTTTAGTTAGCCTATTGATAAGCCATAAATTGTTTAGAGAACAGGTGCGGAGACCGACCTGTCGAGCGGGCGCGCCAGCTCCAGCACGCCGGTCAGCTCGTGCAGGCGGAACAGCGCCGCGTCTGCGGGCGCGCGTGCCGCGTGCAGCCCGTACAGCAGACGGTGGGCCGCGGGCGCGCCGCCGCGCACCGTCGCCCGCAGCGCCACCAGGGTGTCGCCCGCGCGGGCGCCCTCCGACACCTCCACAGAGTACAACTCGCGTTCGAACTCCACGCCGCCCTCGTTCGCGTCGTTGATAACGGTCACATTCACCTGGAATACATAAATGTGGTGCAAAATTGATAAGAGCCGCCGGCCTCTCGCGGCGCTCTGAAAGTTTGTTTGCGTCACTTTTCCCTCTCGAATAAGTAAATCTGAAGTTTATATTCGACAGGGAGGAGTGCGTTCACTGTACACGCACAACGCACCGTGGTGTAAAGCACGTGGCGGCCGTCGCTGACGGACACGTTGAGCTGGTAGTGCGGCCGGCGCTCCCACAGCAGGCGGCGTGCCACCACAGGCTGCCGTCCTCGCGCCCCACCACGAAGTCGCGCTCCGGGTCCCCACCTGAATATATTTCAATAAAAATTACGTGAACAAAAATCACATCCGATTCCGATTGGTTACTCCGAACTAATACAAAGTCGGTGCGCATGGCCCGACTCTTATCATCTACTAATTTTTATATTTAAGCCACTTCGCTTGATGCACTCGCGGACGGCCCGGCTCTAAATAACTATAAGGTCAAATGGTCTCAGAGTATTCGTCAATTTTTTTCAAAAACTTACCGACGATATCATAATACAGCGTGTCTCCGTCTGGATCGGTGGCCTGCAGCAGCGCCAGCAGGAAGCCCGGTGCATCTAGTTCGGCGGCCTGCAGGGGCGCGGGGGGCGCGAGGAGCGGGGCGCGGGGCCCGCCGGCGGGGGCGCCGCGCACCCTGGCCCGCGCCACGCCGCACCGCGGCCTCGCCGCTCCATCGCACGCGCGCACCTGCCAGCGCCACCACGTTATGCGCACCTCTTATATTTATAGGTCATACGACAGCGAGAGATCGCAGCAGCAGCACTCACCGTAAGGTCGTAGGCGCGCCCCGCCAGCGGCAGCGTGCGCGCGGCGTACAGGCGGCCGGAGCGCGCGTGCACGCGCAATTGTGAGCGCGCGGGGCCGCGAGCGCGCGCCGCGTACCGCACGGTGCCGTTCTCGGCCTCGTCGCTGTCCAGCGCCATCACCTGCGCGTGCGGCGCACGTTACACACGACCTTTGTTTTTACAGAACCCGAAGAGGTTGAGAATGAGCTGGGCTCATTACTTAAGAATTGAAATTAGTTTCACTGTAAATAAAAGGGGCAACATCCTCGCTACGTAACCTGTCGTTGGCGACTGCAACTTAAAGTAAACCTTAAACTAATATAAGGTAAATAAATCATTACGTAGGTCAAATTCTTCGCTAAAAGCTCGACTAAAAGCTTGGTTAATATCCGCCAAAGTTGACCGAAGTGGTTCGTTCATACAGTCGATAGTATTCAGGCCGACAACTAGACGCCGATACGCAATTAAATCGCAGTAGAATATCTAGTGAAGCTCGTCTCCACACGGGAGGCCAGCGGACGCCGGTATGGCAGTATTGGGATAACTAACAGTTGCCACGTAGACGTAGCCGGCCAGCGGCTCGGACGCGTCCCACTCGTCCCAGCCGCCGCGCACGTCCTCCTCCTCCGCCTCGCTGTCTGCCTCGCCCTCCACCTCCCCGTCTGCCTCGCTCTCCACGCTACTTTCCGTGCCCTCTGTTGTCGTCTCGTCGTCCTGTTAATACACAATAGTATACATATGAAGTACCGTGTATATAACTATAGTGACTGTTATTTATTTGTGAGAGCCTCGAGGTCCCGTCGGCTCACACCGCACCTTCTCCGGCGAACCGCCCCCGGACCCCCGGCAAGACCGCTACGACATTGTCATCTTAAGAATTTTACAAATTTTAAAATTATATATTTTTAGTTTAAGTGTTGTTTCTCTTTTTTTATCGTTATATTATTGTGTGCTGAGGGAGGAGGAGGAGTGGAGGGTATTCACAAATTATGTGTGAACACACCGGTAGCAACAGACACAAGTCAGTCTGCAATAAACTGTCAGCCTACACACCCGCGTCTTTTATTTCCATACATTACAATTTGCTAATTAATTGACTTCAAAAGAACCTCAAAGGTCCTCAAATCATAAGTATTTTATTGCGCTTCATGACTTGGCAAGCAGTAAGCACTCCACAGCGACACTCAGTGTCGTCAGGAGTGTGGATGATGACGGCAGAAATTCGTGACGTGCCGCGTACTGTACAGACCTGATCGCGCGGCGGTAGCGGGGGCACGGGCACGCGCACGTCGTAGAAGCGCTGCGTGAAAGCGGGCGCGTGGTCGTTGAGGTCGGCAAGCGTGACGCGCACGCGCACGGCGGCGGAAAGCGCACCGTCTGACGCGCGCACCTCCAGCGCGTGGGCACTGGCCACCTCGCGGTCAAGCGTACGCCCCGTGGTCACGATCTCACCTGCACGGATGGATTTCTTGGATTTTGATGAAACATCGCAAGTATATAGTGTGCACATTACAGTAACATAAGTTATTTGTAAAGATATAATGTGAAATATCCAAAATATAACGATAAGTACGAAAAAATTCATGCCATTTGAGGCCTATTGTTTCGTGCGCCTCAAAGACCGTTGTAGTCACACCAATATATATTATTATAATAGATATGTCTATCTTACAATAGTCCTACAAAAAGTCCGCGACGGGACACTTATCTATTTATTATGTGTAAGCCCAAAATAGTGAACATAAACAATCACTGCAATATTCTGTCAATCATTACAAATACGTTAAATGTGGTGTGGATGGCCGGATGTTTGTTACTTAATTCCACCAGAACGGATGAACGGATCTGGAAAAATTTTGCACCTTCACAAAGATTATGGTCTAGAATATTAAAATAAAAAAAGAATAGTCACCAGTATCCTCGTCGATAGCGAACAGTCCGTCGGGGTTGCCGGCCACGATGGAGTAACGCACATGCACGCGCTCGGGGGCGGCGTCTCCGTCAGGCGCGCGCACCGTGGCCACGTGCGTGCCGGCGGGGCAGTGCTCGGTGAGGCGCGCAGAGTAGGCGGCCAGCTCCGGCCACGGCGCCACGTCGTTCACGTCGAGCACCTCCACGTACACCTGCGCAACGCAACACGTCACTCAGTGCTCCCGATGTCGTCGGGGCTCACCGGGCAGCGGAGACTACCTGAATGCAGGAGTGGCGCGGCACGAGTCCGTGGTCCTCCGCGCACACCGTCAGCCAGTAGCGCCGTTCGCGCTCGCGGTCCAGCGGCGTCAGCGTGCGCACCAGCCCTGCGCACACCGCACCATCACAACACCACACGTCTCCAGCTCATGTGTAAGGAATTACTGAAAGAGCGGATATCGACCACCCGACTCCGTCCTATTTATTTCACAGTTTCCGTATTGTGGATATGCTACCGAAAAAGTTAGAAAAACTGGTGCACGCACCGGTGTCGTCTACGGAGAAATACGGCATGCCTGCGCCGTCCAGCACGTAGTAGGAGAGGCGGGAGTCGCGGCCCGGCGGGTCGGCGTCGGTGGCCTGCAGCGAGCCCACGCGCGTGCCCGGCGGTGCGTCCTCGGACACGGCCAGCGCGAGCGCGCCGCGCTGCGCGAACACGGGCGCGTGCCGGTTCTCGTCCACGTCGCCCACCTCCACCACGAGCGTGGCCTCGCCCCACAGCGCCGGCCGCCCGCCGTCCGTGGCGCGCACCGTCACGCCGTACACCTGCCGCGCACACCCCGCGTGTGAGGATACAATCAGCCGCAGTACACAATTCCTAATATTTGTGATGGACACACAAACACAAGGTGGAATCGTGACATTGGAGTACATACATATATAAAATTTTGCAAAATGTTAATAATCATCACCTATATAACAAAAAAACGTTGTTTACGTATGTCGAGATGCCAGTACAAACGAATGTGCCCGCAATAATAAAAGTCTTTTCGCATTATAGTATGTATGAATTTGTAATAAAATCTCTGTCAAGTCATATGATTGACGTTTGACAGTTGTGCGCGAAAACAAGTCTAAAGAAAACCGTCTTAAGAACCACACGTTGTTTTATTTCGAAAATACACAGTGCCAAATAATATCGTCGTTAGTGCACTAACATATGGTCCAATCGTTCCGGATTTATTACAATAAATTAGTATTGTGCATTTAACGAACTATTAAAAACAAAGACTGAATTTAAAGTGAAATATCTTATTATAATCGTACTACTACTCGTCGTCGGGTTATAAAGTGCAAATTACAATAGTGCGATTGTATTGATACGATATTAAATTTACAAACAATTATATAAACAAAGTGCCGAACTATATTAAGAACATAATAATATAAAGTGTTGGTGTAACGCGAGCTGCGAGTTGAGCTGGCCGGCGCTTGGTATCGTTCAAATATTTTCTTACCCTCAACAAATTGACAAAGTTTACGTGATCGTTATATTTGAATATATTTGTATTTTCGATAAGTTTATTTATCTGGGCTTATTACAAGATGAATTCCTCAGAACAACAAATGAATATTCAATGCGATAATTATGAAAGGGTGCAGAGGGCCTATACAAACTTTAAAAAGTCACCAAAAGAAAGAATAACAATAGGGTACCTCACGTCTAGATTAGATTCCTTAGAAGTTTATTCGAAGGATTTTAAGGACATGCACAGCAAGATAATTCAACAAATAGCGAGGGAAGACAGAAATTCATTTTATTATTTCGACCACGAAATATATGATAATTTTGAGGAATTATTCTACACGTATAAGGGAGAATTACGGAACGCATTACAAAGATTACAACCAGATAAAGAAAGTAATTTAGAACAATCAGGGAAGAAAGTGTACCAAACGCAGAATGATGTTAAGCTACCGCGTATTACCATACCCACGTTCAGCGGTGATTATACGGAATGGCAGTCGTTTCATGATTTGTTTATGGCACTCATACACAGAAATGACACACTTGAAGATGTACAAAAGCTTCACTATCTGAAAAGTAATTTGAGGGAGACCCAGAAATTTTATTACGACAGTTTGCTATTACAGGAGAAAATTATGCTGATGCTTGGTCTATCCTTAAAGGCGTTATGACAATAAAAGATACATAGCAAATAGTGTTTATAAAAATTCTTCGGCCAAAAACCTTACCTTCTGAGTCGGCAAACTTATTGAAACAGCTTTTGGATACATCTGTGGAATGTGTGAATACATTAAAGAATCTCGGGTTATATGCTGTGCAGAGCGACTCAATGGTGATTCATGTAATAGTATCAAAATTGGACGCAGTTACACACAAACAATGGGAAGAGACTATTAGCAATGATGACCCTGACAACTTTCCTTCTCTTGAACAACTGAAGACATTCTTGGAAAATAAATTTCGGACTCTAGAGATGATAGAACCTGCAAGAAAAATAAATAAAGTTGTTAATACGAAGTCTTACCACACTTCAAGTAAGGCGGAGGCGCAATGTAGTTTCTGTAATGAGAGTCATTATATTTATAATTGCAAGCAGTTTGTAAAGCAACCGGTAGAAGAAAGATATAAGTTCGTCCAGAGTAATAATTTGTGTTTCAATTGTTTAATACCGAATCACACAGTATTCAAATGTAAACAAGCATCATCATGTAAGATTTGTAAAAAACGGCATCACTCTTTGTTACACAATAATAAATGGCATTTATTTATGAAGAGAAATGAAACAACAGAAGAAGAGGAATTAGAAAAACAAGACGAGACGGACATAAATTTAACTTCACTTATGTCGCAAGAACACCTTGGTCAAAGGGTGTTATTGGCAACGGCACTGGTCGGTGTGACATCAAGGTCTGGAGAAACACACACCTTCCGTGCATTAATTGACCAAGGATCGGAGGCCTCGTTCGTAACCGAACGAGTCGTTGACTGTTGGGTTTAAGGAAGATTAGCATCAACGGCGAGGTGTCTGGTATAGGAGGAGAACAGCATACGTATAAATCACATGGCTGAATTGCAAATTAAATCTAGATACAGAAACAAACAGTTCTGTCAACATTAAGGCATACGTTATAAACACATTGACTCGTAGGTTACCTACCAGGAAGTAAAAATATATGATTGGCCTCAGCTTAGAAAAATGAAGTTAGCTGATCCCATGTTTCGCACGCCAGGCAGGATAGACATTCTTCTAGGAGCTGACGTTTTCTGTAAGATAATTCACTCAGGGCTAACAAAGAGGACCTCAAGGCATTATTGCACAGCACACAAGCCTAGGTTGGATTTTATCAGGAAGCTTAAATCAACCAAGAAGTCAGAAGCAAATTACAAGCCTACATGTCACTCATTTGAATGATGAAATCAACACTCCAACGAAGAAATTCTGGATTGATGCAGAGCATACACAAAGAAGAAAATTACAAAGAAAAATCAAAATGCGAAAACATCTACGATGCCACAACAAGAAAAGATGAAAGGGTAGGTATGTTGCACACTTCCCTCAAAACAAAGCATTGAGGACACAGTGGCACAGGGTGGAGACGCGAAGAATCTGGTCATTACGAGATCGAAGTCACTGAAAAGAATATTAAGAAAAAATGAATCGTTAAAGGAGAACATAAGAAATTGATAAATGATTACTCACTGTTGGGACACATGAAGAAAGTTGAAGACGAAAATTGTCAGAACGCAGTTTACCTTGCGCGTCATCCCGTCATTCGAGAAGACATAGAACATACAGAGAAAATGTGCTATGAAATAAGAGATGAGAGAGAAGATGCAAAACAGGTCAAGCAACTGTGAAGAGGTTGTCGAGCGGCAAGTATACAAAACAATGAAGGCAGCACAAAATAAAATAGATATAATGTTAGATAATATTATAAAGCTATCAGCGTTGACATGTGACAGGAAAAATAATATGTTCAATATAACGGTATACTTACCCGTAACACAGATTCCTGTTACTAAAGAGAACCGCGCTTTCCGACATCACGCGTCTGTTCGATCCATTTGGTTGGTTGGCACCAATCGTCAACACCAAAATATTAATGCAAAGGGTTATGGATTTACAAATTGAATTGTAACGACGAGCCTGAGAATAGTTATGATCGCTTCAAAGAGCAAGGTTGCACCTTTGAAGCAGCGATTATTCTAAACTGGAACTGTGGGGGTGGCGTTGCCATCAGAGCTCATAAATAACGTTGGGCGTCTGGTCAACATACCTAAGGAGAAGATGTTTATGAGGACTGGCTCGATGTTTGTATTGTCACGCTTACAATCGGAACCTAAGACATGGCGTACAGTTTCTTCATTGTTCCTGCCAACCAACATAGTACCAAAAGTATAAAGGTGAAACTCCCTCAAGCACTCTTCACAGAATTATTCAGCAAATGATAACATACATTACACGCAAATACAGCCTTTTAACTTGAAGTCAGCCGTCAGTGTGTTCATGCGTAAATGCATATTTTCAACAAGAGACAATGCTAAGACGAGACATCAACATATGAAAAACTTACCTGTGCAAGGACTATCGTAATATCGTGCATTCGCCATCAGCGGAGAAGATTATACCGGGCCAGTGCAACTCAGAACCTCTAAAGGACGATGGCACAAATCGAGGAAGGATGTCGAATTTGAAAGGGCTATGTGTCTGCACATCGATAATTATAGATCAGTGCGTCGGGAAGGCATTACAGATTCTTAGAAGCAGCAGCATATAGAAGATTCATTGCTCACACCTGTGGAGTAATAAGATCCGCATGTTCGAAGCTGACCAAAGGTGGCCATAGAAAAATTAAGCCTTAGGGAGATAAGAAAAAATAATTTAGTGTCGTGGGAACAGTTACTTCGTTCATTTTGTATTTTTATCAAAGGCAGAGTTTGTTAATTTATTTACATCAATATAAGTAACATAAAATGTTTAAATAATAAAGTTAGGAAACAATAAGACTTACTCGTGCATAAATTATATGAAAGGGCCAATACAACGTTAGCATTGTAAAGTATTTTTTATCAATTATGTATGTATCACTGTAGAATACATTATTATACAGTCCACTAAAGCGAAAGGAAGTCTACAGTTTGGTAAAGATATAGGATTCTTTTGGTGAAAAATCATTTTACAATATTGAATTCATTTGATGTAACTATTGTTGTTTATGTATAAGATCATTGCATCAATTTAAAAACAGTTGTTTTTGGCGGCCGGCATGTCAAGTCATATGATTGACGTTTGACAGTTGTGCGCGAGAAACAAGTCTAAAGAAAACCGTCTTAAGAACCACACGTTGTTTTATTTCAAAAATACACAGTGCCAAGTAATATCGTCGTTAGTGCACTAACAATCTCTTTGGTACTATTTGCATCTGGCTGGTTTTGGAATCATTTAAATTTTAAAGAACACAATTTCAAATTCAAATTAGGAAAATGTATGATATTCATTTGTTTTTCGTACGGTCAAGTTGAGTGAATGTAATGAAGTAATTCGATACATTTTAAAATTTTACAACACAAAAAGGTAATAATGCAACGCAAGCCGCGAAAAAAATTTGCGAGCTCGTGCGGTGTCTGCGAGAGTAGCACAATTTTGTTTAAAGCGTTTTCAATCCGGAAATTTTGATGTCAAAGATGCACGTCGCTCTGGTCGGCCTATTACGGATAAATTGGATGGCATTTTTGAAAAGTGGAGCAAGATCGGCATATCAGTAGATACTTCGGCGAAACTCGGGTTAACTCGCAACAAGGTGATGCTGTGTGTTTGGTGGGATTAGAAGGGCATTATTCCTTATGAGCTTTTACCACCAGGTAGGACCATTGATTCTGAACTCTACTGCAAACAACTGATGAGATGGAAGCAAGAAGTTAAGAGAAAGCGGACGGAATTAATCAACAGGTGGAATGTGGTTTATCATCATGATAACGCTAGACCTCACACATCTTTGGCCACTCAAAAATTAAGAGGGTTTGGCTGGGAGGTGTGTTAATGCATCCGCCGTGTAGTCCTGATCTTACTCCTTCAGATTTCTATCTGTTTCGGTCTCTTCAGATACCTTTAGGCAGTGTCAGATTAACATCACGAGAGGACTGCCAAAACCACTTGTCGAAGTATTTCGATCAGAAGTCTCAAAATTTCTATAACAATGGGGTCACGTCCCCACCTACAAGATGGCCAGAAGTTATCAAACTAATACTTTAGGTAAATATAAATAAACTGTATTAAAATATGTTTTGAATTTTCTTAAAAAATGCGTTGGAACTTTTCCCCGACCTACACTTTGTACACGAAGGCCACGCCCCACTCGATCATTCCAATCAATATGATATGAAAACAATATTACCTGTTTCTCTTCATAGTCGAGCAGCTTGGCCGTGCGGAGAGTGCCCGAGGTGCTGTCGACCGTAAAGACGACGTCATCGGAGGACTGGTCGGGGAGGGAGTAGGTGAGAAGGCCGCCTGCGCCGAGGTCCGGGTCGAAGGCCTCTAGCACGGCCACCGGCGTGCCAATGGGCACGTCTTCCCGCACGCGCGCGCTGTACGAAGAGAGCGCGAAGCGGGGCGAGTTGTCGTTGACGTCGTCCACGGCCACGCGCACGAGCGCCTCCGCGCGCAGCCCGCCGCCGTCCGTGGCGCGCACGCTTAGCTCGTACAGGGCTATGCGCTCGCGGTCCAGCGGCGCGCACACCATCAGCACGCCCGTGTCGCGCTCCACGCAGAACTCGCCCTCCCCGGCGCCCTCCAGGCTGTAGCTGATGCGAGCGAATTCTCCCGAGTCCCGGTCCGTTGCGTTAGCGCGGAATATCGCGGTTCCATTTATAGCGTTTTCAGTTACGCGAAAGCTGGCTAAGGTTTTAACGAATTTCGGAGGGTTGTCGTTGACGTCGAGCACGGTCACGGGAAGTAATCGGGAACTGGAACGTTGCGGCGCGCCCAGGTCGTACACGGACACGTTCAAATAGTATTCGTTCTCTCTTTCGCGGTCCAAGTATCCGATCACTTTGAGTTCACCGGTGTCGGGGTCGATCCGAAAGACGGAGTCTGCGTCGCCACCCGATATGGCGTACACCAGCAGGCCGTTGTAACCCAGGTCCCGGTCGCGCGCGTGCAGGCGCAACAAAGACGTTCCCAGCGCTACGGACTCGTTAACTTTCACTTCAACCGGGAAGTCGACGAATTCGGGTACATGTAGATTTTCACCATATCGAGAAGGCGCCAGTGGAAAATCTTCAGCAAAATCTATGGGAGCGTTGCTGCGTTCTGCCGCAGCCAACAGCTCGATTAGGCGCCGCGCCACGCCGGTGTCGCGGCACTCGAGCGCGCCGCCGACGCCGCCGCCGCTCACCAGGTGCAGAGTGAGCGACGTGGGGTCCGCGAAGTGTGTGCCATCCGTCGCGGTCACGTTCAGCACCCTGGTGTCGGCGCGCACGTCGGCCAGGTCGCAGGACAGACTCACGACGCCGGTGCCAGAGTCGAGGGAGAAGCAATTATCCTCGTTACCGCCTACCAGCCGGTACGAGACGACGTCGCCGGAATCGAAATCGATCGCAGAGAGCGTCACGACCTCGTGCCCCATGGCCAGCCGCCGCGGCAGGTAGCCCACGCAGTCCACGCGCTCGAACTGCGGCCGGTTGTCGTTGACGTCTTCGAGGTGGACGGTAAGCCGCATTTCGGCCTGGCGTCGGTATGGGAGACCCCAATCGCTCGCGCGTATCCTCAAAACATATTCGCGTCGCATACTCTCGTAATCTAAGAGTTTGGTGGTGCGCACCGCGCCTGAGAAGTGGTCCACTTCGAACGGAATCGGTTGTAAATTAGCGACGCTATATGATATGTAAGCGTTCTCGCCCGAGTCGGCGTCTCTAGCCGCGACCCTCGCCACCACCACGCCGGTGGGCCCGTTTTCCGCCAGCGTCACTTCTACGTCGTCCTTGTCGAACACGGGGTTGTTGTCGTTCGAATCGGTGATAGCAATTTTCACTTTGGCTGAAGATTGTTTCCTGGTGCCGGCGTTCCCTTGGTCGATTGCCGAAACGGTAAGTGTATAAAGTGACTTTTCTTCAGCGTCGAGCGGTACTGCAGTGTACAAGACGCCGGTCTCGGGGTTCACAAGGAACTCGCCGCCTTCGTTGCCGCCGACTATCTCTATGTACACGCGCGCATTGCGCCCTTCGTCGCGGTCGCTCACTTTAAGTCTAATAACCGGCGTGTTGGGCGGGGCAGTCTCCGGAATGTTAGCTTCGTAAACCTCGCGGCTGAAGACGGGAGCGTTGTCGTTGGTGTCCACGAGCCTCACGGGCAGGGTGAGGTAGGAGGCCCGCGCCGGGCGGCCCGCGTCCGACGCTCGTAGCGTGAGGTTGTAGCCGCGGGGCGCAGCCTCGCGGTCGAGCAGCGCGTGCACCACCACGTCATACTCGCCGGGCTGCGTGGATGGGCGCACACGGAAGTGACCATCCGGGTCGCCGTCGACGATCTCGAGGCGAGCGACGCGGCCGTTGTCTCCTGAGTCTTGATCCGTCACTTCCAGTATTGCGTATATCTCGGCGGTGGAGTTCTCGACGAGTTCGGGCAGACGCCGCACGCGCATCTCCGGTGCATGCAAGTTGACACATTGCACGCGCACCGTCAGGGTGGCCCGCGCCGCCGGGGCGTCTGCGCCGCGAGCCAGCAATGACGCGCGGTCACGTGCCAGCACAGTTATCTTGTATCGAGATGTCTCCGCCGCCACCAAGGCGCGCGTCACCGTCACCACGCCGCTTGTCGGGTGCACGGCGAAACGATCAGTCGACTCGGCGAGACTGTAGTAAATCTCGCCATTGATACCTAAGTCGGCGTCCTCGGCGGACACGCGGGCCACGCTGGAGTGCAGCGGCGCGTCCTCGGGCACGAGCGCCTCGTACTCCGTCGGGTAGAACAGCGGGCTGAGATCGTTCTCGTCGGTGACTTCCACGATGACCACCGTGTCCGCCTCGAGCTGGACGCCGCCGGGCAGCTGAGCGGAGGCTCGCACGTCCAGGCGGTACGAGTCGCGCCGCTCGCGATTCAGTACGTCGGTATATCCGGCGCGCGTGCGAATAAAGAGAAAGCACAGGTCCCCGACAACTCGCTCCTCCGCCTTGAAGAACTTGTCGCGGTCACCGTGGCGGATGCGGAACCGCATTTTGGCGTCCGGGGCGGGCAGGGGGAGGGAGGGGTGGTCGGCGCCGGGGGGTGGGTCGGCGTACGTGCGCGGCGGAGAGTTCTCCGGCACGGTCAGGTTGTAGAGCGCGCGCGGGAAGCGCAGGGCGGGCGGGCCGGGCCCCGCCGAGCACCACGCGGCCGCAGCCAGCAGGAGCGCCGCGCCGCGCACTAGCCGCTCGCGTCCCATGGCGCCGCTGCCCTGTGGACGTCGTTACCCATTAATGAGATCACTGCAGTTACGATAAAAGTTTATTGTTACACCCGCGGGAAGATGAAATAGATATTAAAGGAAAGGGTTCCTTATGATTATTAAGGAAAGCTTGTACCCCGCACTGTACGTGCTATGCAACTGTCAGTGACGTACATGCGGGACCATATCTCACGCACGACAGGGCTTCCCAACTCAATTGTGTAAATCATAAACAATAATTGTTATAGACAATAGTTATTTCGACTTATAAAATACTTTATCGATTCTTGCTTTTTCTTAGAAGTGGAAGGTGTTGATTTTTTTTATATTTAAAAAAGTTGCAAAGAGTTATTTAATATTTAAATTTAATAATTTGTTGCAATATATAATAATTATTATTTAACCTAATATTTGAAAAAGAAATAAAGGAAATATTTTATACATTTTTGCTAAATCAACCAAAATTTTTAGACATATTCTTTATTGGCACAAAATATGAAAGACATCAAAAAAAAGAAAAAAAATAACATAAAAAATACAGTTAAAGAAAAAACGGACAAACGGGAAGTAAGATATGATGCCAATATTGGACACCGTCTCAGTATATGCTGTCGCAAGGATGTGACAGCGCTGGTTTTCAGCGGTGCCCAGGACTACCCAAAGTCGTGCGCGCGCACACTACCTTTACATGGAATTTATACAGACAACAGCCAATAAGAGTACAATAAATATAATACGTGTTATGTATATTATACAATAATAGATAAACAAATGTTCATAAATAAATATATTATAATGTTAAAAAAATAATTAATAAATAAAAGAAGCGCATAAAGTTTATATTATATATTGAAATATTAAAAATATTGGAAACGACAAGCCACAGATATCGCGGGGATATTATCTTTTTGTAACTTTAACATCAGGTGTTTTAATTTATTTTTTTTTAAATGCATTTACAGATTTACTGTCTCTTATGGGCGGGGGCAAGTTGTTCCAACACTTGGTGGCTTTTCGTACAGATATTTAGGCTGTTCCGATTTTATGATTCCAAACAGAAGTGTTTTCTGAGGGTCGTTCTTAACATGTTGGCCTTGTTTAAGTAGGGTGAACATATGCGCGTCACGGGCCTAAACGACACCACCACCGTGGACCGCCTCACTGCCGCATTGGCACGGGAAGGGGGGTGCACTGCCGCGCAGGTCATTGTCCGGAGCATGCGCACCGGCAATGGCCCGCAAGGGATGGGCTCCGCCCTCGTGGAGTGCCCGGCTGTAGCGGCGAAAAGCTGCTGCAGCTGGGTAGCATCGCGGTGGGGTGGAGCCGAGTGCACCTCCACTTCCTGGAGCCAAGACCCAGGCATTGTTACAGATGCCTGGGTCTGGGGCACGTGGCTGGCACGTGCCCCCACCAGGTTGACCGCAGCGATCTATGCTATCGCTGCGGTCAGAAGAACACAAGGCGGCTGCCTGCTCGGCGCCACCGCATTGTGCGGTCTGCGCCGATGCAGGCAGGCCTGCCAGCCACGTGATGGGGGCATGTCATGCCACCCCATCCACCCGTGGAAGCTCCCCGCCCAACCCCAACGGGCCGGGAGCTCGAGGACGTTGAGATGTCTGGTTGATGGCCAGACATCTCAGCCCTACCAGGCGAACGCCAACCACTCCGCCGCGGCGCAGGATCTCTTCCTGCAGTCCATGGCGGAGTGGGGCGTTGATCTCGCGGTGATGGCGGAGCCGTACTTCGTCCCTCCCTTCCTCATTGGGTGGGGGATCTGGACAGCTCCGTTGCCATCACCGTGAGGCCTGGAGTAGGCCCGCCCTCGTCCCCAAAGCGAGGGGCCACGGGTACGTGGCGGCGGTTCGGGGAGAGGTGGCTCTGGTCGGAGTCTACTTCTCCCCGAACCGCGACCTGCCGGCCCTCGAGCGGTTTCTCGACGCTCTTGGGCCGGTGGTGGGGCAGCTAGCGCCCCTCCAGGTGTTCGTGCTGGGGGACTTCAATGCCAAGTCCACGGCTTGGGGCAACCCCCGCACGAACCCTAAAGGGAGGGAGGTGGAGGAGTGGGCGCTAGCTGCCGGGCTGTCCCTTCTCAATGTTGGGACAGCCCACACATGCGTGCGGCGGTCGGGAGGTTCAGTGGTGGACTTGTCGTTCGCCACTCCGGCCGTCGCACGGCAAGTGGAGGGTTGGAGAGTTGAGACGGAGGTGGAGACACTTTCCGGACCACAAATATATAAGGTTCGAGGTGTCTCCAGCCTCCCGGACGTCCGGCGTCGAATTCCTGGGGTCGAAGCCGGTTCCCGCGTTGGGCGCTAACAAAGCTCAACCGGGAACTGGCATTAGAGGCGGCCATTGTCGGCCGCTGGGGCCTCCGCCAACAGAAGACGGGGGGGTGGACGATGCGGCTGGCCGCTTCTGCGACGTATTACATAACGTCTGCAGAGCGGCCATGCCCCGCGTTGGGCGTCCCCCCCCTAGGCGGGCGGTCTTCTGGTGGTCGACAGAGATTGCCGACCTCCGCGTCGCCTGCAATGGGGCCCGTAGGGCGTACACCAGAAGCAGGCGGCGCCGACCCCAGGATGTGGAGAGAGATGGTCGGCTGTACAGGGTCTACGTGGAGAAAAAGAAGATCCTGCAGCTGGCCATCTGCCGAAACCAAGGAGACTGCCTGGCTGGAGATGGTGAAGGGTCTCGAGAGAGACCCTTGGGGCCGACCGTATAAAGGGTGCGGGAGAATTCCGCACCCGGTCGGCCCCTCTCACCGGAGTGCTCCAGCCAGAGCTCCTGGGGAGGATAGTCGGGGAACTCTTCCCCGACGCCCTGCAGGTTTCACTCCCCCAGGATGGCTCGGCAGACGCCGGACGTCGAAGACGTCCGCCACCACCGTCACGGATACCGAAATGGAGGCAGTTCTGACCTGCCTCCAGAGTAGGCGGAGGGCACCGGGTCCGGACGGGGTGCACGGAAGGTTTGGCCCTTTCCCTCGTGCACCTCGGTCAGGCCCTTCGGGAGCTGTTCGACCGCTGTCTGCGGTCGGGGCAGTTCCCGAGGGTCTGGAAAGAGGGTCGGCTGTGCCTTCTCCCGAAGGACAGTCGGCCCCGGACTCGGCTTCGGCGGTTCGACCGGTTGTGTTGCTGGACGAGGCTGGCAAGGCCCTGGAGAGGGTCGTGGCTCGCCGCCTCGTCCGGCATATGGAGAAGGCCCGGGCCGAAACTCTATGAGTATCAATTCGGGTTCCGGGCCCGCCGGTCGACCGTCGACGCTCTCCGACGCCTGCGGGCGGTGACGGAAGAGGCGGGGCGTCAGGGAGAGGTAGTGTTGGCGGTGTCACTGGACATCGCCAATGCCTTCAACAGTCTCCCACATGCGGTGATACAGGCGGCACTCGTATATTTCCGGAGTACTAGCCATCTCAGGAGAGCTGTTGGGCGCCTACCTCTCCCAGAGGAGGGTGGCATTCGAGACCGGAGGGTCTGTCAGGTGGAGGAAAGCCGAGCGCGGTGTCCCACAGGATCGGTGTTGGGGCCGATTCTGTGGGACATCGGCTACGACTGGGTCCTGCGGAGCCGTCTCCTCCCGGGATGGGTGTCATCTGCTATGCAGATGACACCCTCGTATATTCCCGGGAAAGGCGTATAAGGAGGCGGCGCGGCTGGCCGAGGTCGGAGTGGGCCTCGTGGTCAGCCGCATAAAGAGGTTAGGGCTTCGGGTAAAACTGGAAGACCGAAGCCCTCCTCTTCCGCAGGACCGGACGTAAAGGACCCCTCCGGGTGCCACCCTCCTCATAGGAGGAGAAAGAGTGAGGTGAGTTCCCAGATGAAGTACCTGGGACTCACCCTCGATGGAGGATGGACCTTCGGACCCCACTTCGAACAGTTGGGGCCGAAGGTCCTGAGGACGGCAGCCGCGCTGGGAAGTCTCCTCCCGAACCTCGGAGGACCCAGCGCGGTGTGCAGGAGGCTGTACTCTGGGGTCTGTCGGAGTATGGCCACGTACGGTGCCCCATCTGGGCGGGTGACCTGTCTCGCGGCAATCGCGCACGCTTAGCTCGTATATTATAGGGCTATGCGCTCGCGGTCCAGCGGCGCGCACACCATCAGCATCGCTCCGTGTCGCGCTCCACGCAGAACTCGCCCTCCCCGGCGCCCTCCAGGCTGTAGCTGATGAGCGAATCTCCCGAGTCCCGGTCCGTTGCGTTAGCGCGGAATATCGCAGTTCCATTTATAGCGTTTCTGAAGCTGCCGAAAGCCGGCTGGCTCTTTTTAACGAATTTCGGAGGGTTGTCGTTGACGTCGAGCACGGTCACGGGAAGTAATCGAACTGAGGTTGCGGCGCGCCCAGGTCGTACACGACACGTTCAAATAGTATTCGTTCTCTCTTTCGCGGTCAAGTATCCGATCACTTTGAGTTCACCGGTGTCGGGTCGATCCGAAGACGGAGTCTGCGTCGCCACCCGATATGGCGTACACCAGCAGGCCGTTGTAACCCAGGTCCTGGTCGCGCGCGTGCAGGCGCAAAGACGTTCCCAGCGATACGGACTCGTTAACTTTCACTTCAACCGGGAAGTCGACGGTTAAGTACATGTAGATTTTCACCATATCGAGAAGGCGCCAGCGGAAAATCTCTTCAGCAGTTCATGGGCTGCCCGCCGCAGCCAACAGCGCCTCGGATTAATAGGCGCCGCGCTGCCGGTGTCAGTGGCACTCGAGCGCGCTGCTGACGCCGCCGCTCAATTAGGTGCAGAGTGAGCGACGTGGGGTCCGCGAAGTGCGCCATCCGTCGTGCGGTCACGTCTGAAGCACTGGTGTCGGCGCGCGCACGTCGGCCAGGTCGCAGGACAGACTCACGACGCCGGTGCCAGAGTCGAGGGAGAAGCAATTATCCTCGTTACCGCCTACCAGCCGGTACGAGACGACGTCGCCGGAATCGAAATCGATCGCAGAGAGCGTCACGACCTCAGCCCTATGTACAGCCGCCGCGGCAGGTAGCCCACGCAGTCCACGCGCTCGAACTGCGGCCGGTTGTCGTTGACGTCTTCGAGGTGGACGGTAAGCCGCATTTCGGCCTGGTATGGAGAGACCCTAATCGCTCGCGCGTATCCTCAAAACATATTCGCGTCGCATACTCTCGTAATCTAAGAGTTTGGTGGTGCGCGCTGAAGTGGTCACTTCGGGCAGGTCAGTTGTAAATTAGCGACGCTATAGCGGTATGTAGCGTTCTCGCCCGAGTCGGCGTCTCTAGCCGCGACCCTCGCCACCACCACGCCGGTGGGCCCGTTTTCCGCCAGCGTCACTTCCACGTCGTCCTTGTCGAACACGGGGTTGTTGTCGTTCGAATCGGCGATAGCAATTTTCACTTTGGCTGAAGATTGTTTCCTGGTGCCGGCGTTCCCTTGGTCGATTGCCGAAACGGTAAGTGTATAAAGTGACTTTCTTCAGCGTCGAGCGGTACTGCAGTGTACAAGACGCCGGTCCGGGGTTCATATGAACTCGCCGCCTTCGTTGCCGCCGACTATCTCTATGTACACGCGCGCATTGCGCCCTTCGTCGCGGTCGCTCACTTTAAGTCTAATAACCGGCGTATTGGGCGGGGCGGTCTCCGGAATGTTAGCTTCGTAAACCTCGCGGCTGAAGACGGAGCGTTGTTGGTGTCCACGAGCGTCACGGGCAGGGTGAAGTGGGAGGCCCGCGCCGGCGGTTGCCTGCGTCCATGCCTGTAGCGTATTAGCCGCGGGCGCCTCGCGGTCGAGCAGCGCGTGCACCACCACGTCATACTCGCCGGGCTGCGTGGATGGGCGCACACGGAAGTGACCATCCGGGTCGCCGTCGACGATCTCGAGGCGAGCGACGCGGCCGTTGTTTCCCGAGTCTTGATCCGTCACTTCCACTATTGCGTATATCTCGGCGGTGGAGTTCTCGACGAGCTCGGGCAGACGCCGCACGCGCATCTCCGGTGCATGCAAGTTGACACGTTGCACGCGCACCGTCAGGGTGGCCCGCGCCGCCGGGGCGTCTGCGCCGCGAGCCAGCAACGACGCGCGGTCACGTGCCAGCACAGTAATCTCGTATCGAGATGTCTCCGCCGCCACCAAGGCGCGCGTCACCGTCACCACGCCGCTTGTCGGGTGCACGGCGAAACGATCAGTCGACTCGGCGAGACTGTAGTAAATCTCGCCATTGATACCTAAGTCGGCGTCCTCGGTGACACGCAATACGTTGAGGTAGCGGTTTTCGGGCACGAGCGCCTCGTACTCCGTCGGGTAGAACAGCGGGCTGAGATCGTTCTCGTCGGTGACTTCCACGATGACCACCGTGTCCGCCTCGAGCTGGACGCCGCCGGGCAGCTGAGCGGAGGCTCGCACGTCCAGGCGGTACGAGTCGCGCCGCTCGCGATTCAGTACGTCGGTATATCCGGCGCGTGCGAATAAAGAAGCACAGGTCCCCGATTAACTCGCTCCGCCTTGCCGCTGAACTTGTCGCGGTCACCGTGGCGGATGCGGAACCGCATTTTGGCGTCCAGGGCGGGCAGGGGAGGGAGTGCGGTCGGCGCCGGGCGGTGGGTCGGCGTACGTGCGCGGCGGAGAGTTCTCCGGCACGGTCAGGTTGTAGAGCGCGCGCAGCTGCGGTAAGTGGCGGCCGGGTCGCCGAGCACCAATACCGCGGCCGCAGCCAGCAGGAGCGCCGCGCCGCGCACTAGCCGCTCGCGTCCCATGGCGCCGCTGCCCTGTGGACGTCGTTACCCATTAATGAGATCACTGCAGTTACGATAAAAGTTTATTGTTACACCCGCGGGAAGATGAAATAGATATTAAAGGAAAGGGTTCCTTATGATTATTAAGGAAAGCTTGTACCCCGCACTGTACGTGCTATGCAACTGTCAGTGACGTATATGCGGGACCATATCTCACGCACGACAGGCTCCTAACTCAATTGTGTAAAATCATAAAACAATAATTGTTATAGACAATAGTTATTTCGACTTATAAAATACTTTATCGATTCTTGCTTTTTCTTAGAAGTGGAAGGTGTTGATTTTTTTATATTTAAAAAAGTTGCAAAGAGTTGTTTGATAATAATTTGTTGCAATATAAGTTAGTGAACTCCATGTTTACACGTCTATAACTGTTGAACGCAATATCCAAACTAATTATGCATAGCGTCGTTTTGTAGGTTATGTCAAGACCTTTCAAATTATGTATAGTATTGCTAGATACGAGCTCTGTGGAAGTGCCATACATAGCCGCGAAATTCAAAAGACAAAAAGGCGGAAGGGAGATATTTGACAACCTATTAAATAATAATTATTATTTAACCTAATATTTGAAAAAGAAATAAAGGAAATATTTTATAGATTTTTGCTAAATCGTATTTTTAGACATATTCTTTATTGGCACAAAATATGAGACATCAAAAAAAGAAAAAATAACATAAAAAATACAGTTAAAGAAAAAACGGACAAACAGGACGTAAGATATGATGCCAATATTGGACACCGTCTCAGTATATGCTGTCGCAAGGATGTGACAACGCTGGTTTTCAGCGGTGCCCAGGACTACCCAAAGTCGTGCGCGCGCCTTTACATGGAATTTATACAGACAACAGACAATAAGAGTACAATAAATATAATACGTGTTATGTATATTATACAATTATAGATAAACAAATGTTCATAAATAAATATATTATAAAGTTAAAAAAATAATTAATAAATAAACGAAGCGCATAAAGTTTATATTATATATTGAAATATTAAAAATATTGGAAAAGACAAGCCACAGATATCGCGGGGATATTATCTTTTTGTAACTTTAACATCAGGTGTTTTAATTTATTTTTAAATGCATTTACAGATTTACTGTCTCTTATGGGCGGGGGCAAGTTGTTCCAACACTTGGTGGCCAGGTCTCTGATGATCTGAAACTGCCACGGAATGCAGCAGATCGGTGTAGCGGAATTTGTAAAATGCAGCTTTTAGCCCTTATTAAACAGCTAGTATCTTCATTTCAACTTTTCGTACAGATATTTAGGCTGTTCCGATGTTTTGATTCCAAACAGAAGTGTTTTCTGAGGGTCGTTCTTAACATGTTGGCCTTGTTTAAGTAAGGGTGAACATGATGGCGAGATGGTGTCTTATACATTAAACGAGCACACACATTCTGAACTCTTTGTATCGTCGTGCTATAAACAGTGGCCGCGTAATCAAACCTCGATGGCACAGGATTATCACAAAGTCGAATATGGTGGGCCTCGTTTGAAAAATTACTGATCTGGTACAAAATTGTAAGCCAATTTTAAAACAATTAGATAATTTTGGATTTAGGAAAAATTTTTATGAGATCTTCAAAGGAATTTTATGAAATTCTATGTTATCGTGGAAGTGCACAGCTGTGTGTGCTCGCGGCCCGCTGAGGTTTGTCCGAGTGATCATAGTTCGCGTGGCGCCCACACGCCTACGTCCCCAGTCCCACCTGTGTCCTCTACTCCTGTGGCCAGGCCGCTGAAGTGCGGTACGAGAAAGTCCGTCTCGGAAAGGCGTCTGAAGCGGCGCACGTGGTGCGCGGGTGTCGCGCGGCGGCGCCGTGTGGCCTCCTGCAACAAGGATATTTATATTATTATCTGGTCAATATTATTGGGTCAGGTCGCGCGACGAAATACTCTTGTATTTGTGTTAGTAAAGCCACAGCAATGGAAGTCCGTCACGTGGAGAATACTCCGCGACGATGTTGGTTAGGTATAAGACGAGTGACAGCAAGACAGGGTGAGCTGGTCCGGCCGGAGCCGCGCACACTGTACCTTATGATGAACGTCATATTTTTAAATTATTTAATAGTAATATATACTATTATTTACTTTTTATGTATAAAATTGTATTTGTATATGTGTGTGTGTGCGTAATTATGTCAATATGTAAATAACCTAATTTATATTTGTTAACTTTGTTGATCTTAGCACGCGGCTCGTTTATTGCTCGCTTCATTGTTTCGTTAAAACTCTCTATCATATCATTTCGCTCCATCCAATCCTGTCACTCAACATTCCGCTATGTGTCTGCTAAATCTTTATTACAGTTTCATAGTTGTTTCGGAAAAAGCCTGCAAGTATGCCCGCGGCAGCCGCCGAGCACAGCGCACGTGTTAAATTAAACATTGTCGAATGTTAAATAAATTATATAATAATTATATATAATATTTTTGGTTATTATCTATGTAAATAAACAAAGCTCAGGAAGAGTTCTCTACAAACAGAAAAACTAATGTTCCGCGCTCGCGACCGGGAATTAATTGATTTGTGGATGTTGTTAGCAACGCTCCCGGGGGAACGAAGTGCGGGAGTTCGGCCCCCAGACTGTACAAACGATTTACCGAACGTTTACCGGACAGGCCGGGGAACCACGTGTCCCTAAGCGAGGCCGATGTTCGAGAAAGTTCCTGCACAGCTTGTACAGTGAGCACGCTCTCGTACCGCACCATAAGGTCCACGAGTGCACTGACGTGCGCCGCGTCGGGAAACTCTTAGCGAACGGCACAGGGGGGGAGGTTACTCCGTTTCCCCCTGTGCCCTCGCAGCGCAAGGCTACACGGGCCAGCCGATGTCGCCTTCTTCCCGGGTCCACTTTAGCGGACGACAAAGGCCCCCGCCCTTGTCGCCCAGTGAACCCGAGGCCCCTTTTAGTCGCCTTTTACGACAGGCAGGGGATACCGTAGTCTTATTCTTGAGAGCCCAAAACTACAGGGCTGCATTATATTATACCCTAAATTATGTTGTCCATTTCTGGCAACTTGTCATTTCCTTCGGCTGATTCATTTAGCAGGGCGGGTGACATAAGAGCTGACACTCAGGCAGAAGCAGGCAAGAGTGAAAAAAAAAGTCTTCCACTTACTATAGACTACCAACAATTAAAACAATCAACTCTAGAGAATCACCTTTGCCACCTAGTAGACAGTAGATTACCATTTCAAGCACCTGTAGACCATGCGAGATCAAAAATAATCTTATGAGCTGGACCCTGCGCGATACCCACACACAACCCTGGATAAGCGAATACTCACTACAGACGTCACGACTTGCAATTGAACATAATTATTTCACCATGTAAACGCTTACCGAGGACGGATTTTGCATATATTTTAACCAAAACGGAAATCTTAATGTTTTCATATTTCATTTACGTTAATTTATAACACGTTAGAGCGGCCCTGGCGCGTCCCACGCGGGTTGAAGCGGCGGGGAAGCGGGCCGTGGCTGCAGCCCTAACGGTGCAGCGGCCGGCGGAAGCCGTATCCGCAAAGCCGCCGCTCCATATATAAAGGATAATGTCATTTGAATAATGTAATATATATATATTATATAATGAACTGGCTGGAGGGATCGGAACGAGCAATGATCGACGTGATGTTGACGCAATTTTACGGGAACAATCTACCGTATTTTTTTTTGTGGAAGGGGGGGAAATCTTCAACAAGATTATTATGTTTATGTGAAATTCTTACTTACTAAAACCCCCCGGTTAGACTTCCTTGGTGCATGGTGAGAGGCTCCGTGATCTTCAGTAGAACGCACCAGAAGGCAAAAAAAAAGAGATGGTTACTGTGTCACGCGTAATCATTCCGATCTGAGGTCGCCTGAGAGGGCCGAACCACGACTCGGTCGGTTTCTATTTCACGGATAATCTAAGGGACATTTTGTATTGGAAGGGATGTACTTCAAGGGTGGTTTGATGAGAGTTTATCTAAGTTCTAAATAATTCATTTCGTAATATTCCTACGATAATTTGGAAATACGAAGTGGGTCCGCGCGTGACACCGTTTAATGAATGATTTAAATTAAGAGTTAACTGGTTAAAAATCTTAATCACGACCGATAAATAAAATAGACTAGATTTTGATTTGTTGGTTTGCTGTTTGTGTTTATTGCAGGTGCGTCGTGTGCGTTGACTGCCGCCGGCTCAGTCCGGGCGTGGGGACGGCGCGGCGACAGGCTGCGGGCCAGCTGGAACGTTTGGAGATGAGGCAAACTCGGCAACTCACGTTCCGCAATCTCCAGGGCCGCCGCCCCTGCTGCGGCGCCGGGGTCGTTCACCTGCCCGCGGGCCGGCGGCTGCAGATCAAACGCGTCTATATATAAACGGCTCCAACGAGAGGGCGGGCCGCGACCGGTGACTCCGTCCGTCTCGGTTGTATCCTGGCTGGTGCCTCGGCACTCCGCACCATTCATTTCTTATTGTTTTTGTGCATCCCGACATAATATGTCCATCTCTCTCGAAATGACCATAGTTTAAGGAGATTGTCATAAATATAACTAATATTTCACATCACAGGATCTTGTCATCAATTTGTGGTATTATTGGGATTATTTTTGATGGGAGCCTCTTTTTGTGACTTCCGTGGCAAGGAACGCCGGCCGGCGACCTGGAGCACTCGTGTGCACTGCGTGGTGGACTTCGCCCTCATACTCTCTTCACAGAGGAAGCCTGTGCCCAGCAGTGCCAGGGGGACATGTGTACAGGCTGAAACTTGCTTACATTGTGTTTAACACAAAAGTCAAATGGTATATAATATGCCTCCGCGCAATAGATTGTGTACAAATCGACTCTCTTTGTTTTTGTTTAGCTGGATACGATGTAAGAAGTTTTATGTGTACCTTTTTTAGTATAAAGTTGATGATGACAGTCCCGCGGAGCCACGACATTGTTTTAGCCTTCGTTATAATATCTAACGTTCATTTAGCAGCGAGCTGCCCTCGCCGGAGACTGAGCAATTCCTGTGTGACTGAGATCAGGGCCGCCGGCCTGAGGAAGTGCAGGGCGTGTTCGACCGTAAGCCGAATGTTGACGTGGAGATTTCCAAGCTAAAGTGGGCGAACATAGATGTAACGCACCGGTAATAGGTCTCTGCGGGCAGTCTCACGCTCTCGTGCCCTGTCCCTCCGCAGAGCATCAATGAACTATAAAGCTCCTCTCACGCATGGATTACAAGTTATGACGCAGCGGTGTGAGCGGTGCGCGCGGGGAGGTGGGGGAGGGGCAAGCAGCCGGGCAACTTTCACCCGGGCGCAGAGGACGGCCGGTGCGCACACGGGTCCCGTTTGCCTTCGTTACTCCTCCACGATCAGTCCCTATACTTAACCGCTGCAAATATAACTAAATTGTGTTGGATGTGCTCAAGTTTGTTCGTACATACGACTGGACTTGATATCGATAAATTTAATATATTAGCTCGTTAACATTTTATTTGGTGTTGAGTGAAAATTATGTTGACTTTAAAACGCCGTTATTATAATAATGTAAGTTTGTTATAATAGTAGGAGCTTAGTCGGAGCGTGTCGCGAGCACTGATTTACAAGTTCGTCGCGCGTCCTTAGAATAACAAATTGGCTCGAGGCGCTGCGTCTGCTCGCGACACGTGACACGGGCGCGGGGCTTGTGCCGGCCGCCTCACTTCACATACTTGTACACATGTGTCGTGTTGTGTTGAGAGCGCCGGCGCACTGCAGCTCCAGGTACCGCTCACTACGGGCACGGACGACGCGACTGCCACTCCACCCTGCTGTAGGACCAGACGAGCTCCCTCTCCGCTCCGCTCGAACACACAAGTCCGCGGCCACAATGTGTAAGGAAGAGCACCAAGTTACGACAACATTGAAAGCTGACCTGCAGGAAGAGGCGGCGTCGCGACGGAACCGCGCTCACGTTGTAGCCGTTCATGACATCTTTGTGTCTATATTAAAAAAATCGTGTAGTTTAATCGTATCTTAGTAGGGGGCAAGGACCACTCCGGCCGCCCGACACGGCAGTGCTACATGAAAGTTCATATTATAGTTAGTACAGATAAATAGTCAATTATTAATTTCGATAAAGATTTACTCTAACCGTAAACAGACATATTCTACAAATTTGAGAACATTAATTCTGCAGGAAAGGTTAAAGCGAGTTGGAACATTAGTGTAATTTACAAGTCGGTCCGAAATGAAGTGCAGCCCCAGGGCGAGGGCGGAGGGGGTCGGGGGCTCGACAGATGTGCGCGGGCGCCGCCATTTTGAATGTAAGTGTAGCGGCGCGTTCCTGCACGACAGGCGGCGGCCGAGCTGCTGGCTTATGACTACAACAATACCGTCGCGACAACACCGATAAGCTCCTCTCACCCCTGCCCGCCGCCCGCTCTCGCAGAAGATACGTCACCGTACGCGTTCAGCGAATGAGGTTTAATGCTCGCTACATATTACACACAATACTTAGATGTGAGCAATTGGCTACATTATTAGGCTTTATCGATATATATCGATAATCCTGTGGCTGTGAGACGGCACGAGGCGTCCTGCGGGGCGGCCTGTGACGTCATTCTTGAACACCCGCACGCAGCGGCGTACATTTTGTTTTCCGACTGTGTGAACTCGCAGCACGCATAACGCCCGTTCTCTAAAGTACACTATAAACAGTACTTCTAAATCTGTTTCCACACACACGCACACAGTACCCACTTATTCATATGCATTTAACATTATTATTATTTACCAAAAAACTTACTTTACTTTAATGTTTGATAGTTGAATATAAAAATGGGAGGGAGAGATAGGACTGAATCAATCGGGACGTCGTGTTATATTTAAATATTAGTCTATATATACCTAGTCGGGTTATAAGTTCTGTCACGCTCATATTTGTTTTAATTTTCGAATACTGGCCAGATATGCTTCGATTAATTTTAAAAATAGAACATTCGCTTTTTTCAAAAGTATAAAAAAAGTAATCATTTTTATTCATTTTCAAATATGGAGAGGTCGCAAAGGAAGATAGAGTCGCGGTTATCGCATTCGGAAAATTTTAAAAATAACTCTACGTTTAGTTTATCATACTATCAAACGGTAGATTGAGGATTCAAGCTTCGAATATTGTAAGAGGAGCGGCTGACTTTGCATAGTTAGGACACCAGCGGTCATCAAATCCGTGAAGGAGCGAATTCACCGAAATCCCGTGTGTAAGCAAAAAATCTTAGCTCTTCAAATGGGCCTAAGCAGAACCACGATGAAAAGAGTGTCAAATGAAGACCGACAAGCTTGTCGAAAAAAAACCGGACGTTTTTTGAATTAGCGTTTGGAAAATATTAGGCTGAAAAGATACCGAGCTTTGTTACGGCGGAACGCGGGAAAAAAAAATGGGGGAGAGCATTTTGAATAATGTAAATAAATTTGGATTGTGCATCATTAATCACCCGACGAGGTATGTTATTATTCCAATATTAAGTGGCAATGTATTTTAAATCTTGAAATGATACCGTGGCATTTAGAGATGAGGTCTGCTGCCGGTGGCAGAGTCACGGCGGGTGCGTCCGTCGACATATTTACTTGCGAAAACAAAACTACAAATCGTATCAAAGGTTACACATCAGTCAGTATATACGCGCCGACGTCTCTCTTTGTATTTCCGAATGATTGGAAGAATATTACAAAATAAAATTAATCAGAACCAAACTGCGAGGCGCAGCTGAAAATTTCGGGAATCAAGGAAGTGACAACATTACTATTTAAAAATGTATTCATTGCTTTTCGAAGTAATCTCCGCAAATTTGACACATTTTTTCATACGATGGAACCAATCATTGAAGCAACCGGAAGTTTCGGTCTCCAAAAGGGCCGTTTTGTAGGCGTCCACAGCTTCTTCAGGTGATGAAAATCTCTGACCACGCAATTTATTTTTTAATTTAGGGAAAGTATAGAAATCATTAGGGTTCAGGTCGGGGCTCTACGGGGATGGTCTAATAATTCTGTTTTCTTGTTCTAAAAACTCTTTTGTTCTGTGCGCGATGTGAGGACTCGCATTGTCGTGATGGAGGATGATGCGGCGGTTGCAGTTCTCTTTACGGAGTTCAGAAACGACCTGTGGCAAACAAATGCTAGCATACCATTCTGCATTGACCGTTCTTTGTCCCTCAAGAGGAATAGTCGCAATATGGCCGGTTTTGAAGACAAACGTGGCCACCATTTTTTTTTGCAACACTCCGTGAACGAACAATTTTTGTTGGCTTTAACTCATTTTCGAACTCCCAAACTCGTGACTGGTTTTTTGTTTCGGGTTCGTACGCGTATATCCAGGATTCGTCACCTGATATGATGTTGTATACAGCATTTGAGGATCCTGCGTGGAATCTTTCGAGAGTTCTGACGCACCAAGTAACGCGAGCCGCTTTTTGCTCTTCACAGAGCGAATGCGGTATCCATCGGGAAACCAACTTTTTTACACCTAATTATTCATGCAAGATTATTTGTATTTGACTCATGCCAATGTCTAAAGTTGTCTGAATATCGCGGTATATCACATGTCGATCTTCCTCAATCAGGTTACGCACAGCATCAACGGTTTCTTGTGTGACTGCAGTTTTTGGACAACCTTGACGGGGATCATCACTGAGCTTGACACGTCCACGTTGAAATTTAGCAAACCAGCGATAAATTGTGGTTTTGGATGGGGCTTCATCACTAAATGCAGAAATCATCCGGTCAACACACTGTTTTTGTGTTAAACCACTTCAAAAGTCATAATAAATTATTGCTCTTGAATTTTCTCGAGTCAATTCCATTTTCTTAACGACTAAAAAAGTTTGACGAGACTTTGTGAAAAGACCGAGAATCTTTTCTTTTAATAAATAAATGGTATTCGGTTTTCAAAACCAAGGAGTTTGCAATTAAAATGATTTTAATATGATAGGTATAGTGGAAATATTCCATTCGTAGGTATTAAAATAAAAAATACAGACGAATTGAGAACCCCCTTCTTTTTTGCGAGGACCGCGCCGGAGCCGCCGCCAGCGTCACGCTCGTAACGGTAACGCTGATGTGTACCGACACAAGCCAGCTATTTATACAAGGGTCAAGATCCCGGCTGCGCCACGCGCTCCTCTCCGCCGCCACTGACTCACCATCACGCCGCTTCATTGAGTTCCGTGTGTGTGTCGTTACGTCACGCCCCCTCTAACAAATTTACATTATTTTATCTAAATAAAATAAATTCTCTTTCAATATACAACAGTCGGGTGAACAGGTACTGATTAGGTATTGCATTTGCATAAAATATTGGGCTTGTGAAGGATTTAATTAAATGTCTCTGTCCTATCTCCTTCGCTACCAGGTCGCTGCTGGCACAGAGCGCGGGCGGGAGTGGCGCTGGCGCGTGACACACACATTAAATACGCGAATGTAAGCTGAAAACTTGCGATTGTCAAAATAATTCCACCTGATAAATATATAGTTATATACTTTATGTAAGGTAATGTTTGGGTATATTTTACATGTAAAAATTATTTTAGATATTGTAATTATAGAAACAGAAGTACGAGTGTGAGGCGGGGCCGCAGACACTTATCACATGGTTATTCAGGTTTCTCACGATACCTTCTATTAACAAAGCCTCGTTCCGGAATCCTAGAATAGTTTCAACCGATCCCTTAAAAATGCGGTTTATGTATGTGTGTGTATCGCAACGGTCGTAAGATGTGTAAGACACGCGACTGCCGCAGTACGCCTCAGTACAGGGGTGGCGACGAACAATTACCTCATTGTATTGTGCCACTCCCACCTCGGACACATAATACCGGCAGGACTCAATTGAGGGTCCCAAATTTGAAAACCTCTGATACAATACAGTACACGTCTCACGTTTTCCTCACTTCATTCACTAAATAAAGTAAAAAGCCGACGTAAGATTGGGCGTGAGTCGACCTGCGGCGTGACGGCAGCGGGGCGCGGCTCGTGACCTAGCATACACCGAGACTGAGTCACGAGAAGCAGTCGCACCAGCGTGGACACCGCGGCTGGAGGACTGCCGGCGGACTGCTGACGAGCGGCTGGAGAGAGCGACATTAATTGAGCAAGCGAGCCACAAGGTATGTAGTGGTGCACTGTCATCTAACACAAGGAATACGTTCTAATGGGCGCGACGGTTTGCCTCGAGAGCAAGAAAACTCTGACATCATGTAATTAATTAGAACAAGTACAGCAGCGTACAGTAACGTACACCGTGCGTCATATAAGAATATCAAATCAAGAACAATTACACGAGAATGAGGCGGGTGGTAAGTCCGCCCAATTTATAATTTAATATGGGGCGCTGACGGGAACAGCGGGAGGAACTGGCCCCGCCACCGCGACAACTCGTGGTGAAGTATTCGCGCCGCGCGCACCTCACTGCGGCCACTTCGTGATAACTATCACATAGTAAAAGAAACAATCTGTTACAAGTGGACAGGCATTTATTATTATTATTATTATTATGAAAAAGCGAGCAGGCGCTGTTGTTAACCAAATCAAAGTGAGGCGCGTGTGGCGGTGACGTCACCACGCAGAACTTGCAAGCTGTCCGAGCTATACACACACGGTACGGTCGCCTCGCGGGCATTTGCTGGGGACATTATATTTTTATTGCTATTTGAATGTGGGGCGCACCGCGTGTTAGGTGTTTGTATGTCAGAAGCTCGTTCGCCGCAGATTTGTGTTGCCTGAGAGATGTTGTGAAGTGTTGTGAGAGAAAACTGCATGCTTCGGTGGTTTGAACGTGGGGAAATAAGGAATGAAGTACGGAGCTGAGCTACTTGACCCGGTAGCGAGGGTCGGTGCTCCGTGTGAACTATTATATTTTTGTTTACAAATGATATTAAGCGAGACTGGTCTCTTAGTAAAGTTCTGAAGTAAAGCGATGCCGGGCTGATGCAATGGAGTACCTTTTCCCCGGGGGCTTCCCGCGTACTCCTCGGCGGGAAAATTGTGCAGAAAATAGCCTGAGCGACGTTTTCCTGCAGCCGCGGCTTTCCGAAAAACATTTGATATAAATGAAGCAGGTCCTCAGGCGCCGTTCGCGGGCAGCAAAGTCAGGCAGGTCCTCGTGCTGTACGACTGCTATAACCGAGCCAAACGTTCGTGGCGATTGCTACACGTCATCGTCGTCACCATTTTATTATCTATTCATAGGTATTATTTAGTCATGCGATAATCACCTGGCGGGGCGGGCCAGTGACGACAACAACGAGACCGTCTCCCGCACACACATCTATCACTATACGAATATGTCACCTTTTTCGATATCGTCCTGGCGCTTCCCGGATCGTGGCTTACTTACAAGTGTAAGGTCACTACCACCCTGAAGGTCTATTTCCTTTAGAACAGTCTCGTGTCGGCGTCCTCTGGACACGCGTGTACACGCCCGCTGTGAGCAGCCGACGTGGACGAGGACGTGCTGCTAGTCTTTTGTATAGGAGTAGGAACAAATGAGCTTACGGTTCGCCTTATCACTCGTGCAGCCAGGATGATTCAGAGCAATTCCTCAGAGTGCTCTCTATGTATAATGTGATAGAGAATTCAAAGAGCCCTGACAGTTCTTGCCAACACCAAGCGTGTTGTCCCGCGACTGGCTGTCCTCGGAAAGCGGTAAAAGGATTGTATCCAAAGTGGACGCATATGAAGCTAATGTGCGCACACCGAGGAGTTCCAGTGGTAAACCGACATGATCGGACTGGCCGCCAACACGCATGACATTCATTATGATCTCTTCATGAAAGAAGCGAAGCCATCGTAAGCTGCGTAACGATACTTTTAAAATCTCCATACAGGTAAGAACAGTTACTCCGGGTAAGTCAAGCCACGCTTATTTCAGCGGCATTGTCAGCTCTAAATTCTTCGATGACCTCAAAGGTTGTGGATGGTGAAGTGCGTGCTGTAGGTTCTCAGATTTTCATGAGCCTATCAATATCACAATTAACAAGAATTCTTCTATACGATTTTTAGGAGTTACCTAATATATCTTTGGAACCCAAGATTCCATGCCCACAAATTTATATGGGATCCCTTCAAGAAAAACCCTTTCAAATGAAAATTAAGACAAATTCCTCCTTATTTTTTGAAGCCAGTTAAAACAGAATGACTAAATGTTTAGAGGGATATGACTTAATGTTTAGAGGGACATATCACATGTGCTCAGAGCAATGATAGTTTTTTATTGAAAGATGTGATATGTGTGATGCTTCTCGGACGTGACATTTTACTCGCAGCTGTTTACTACGTTATTGTGGTGAAACTTGGAACTAGCTAGTTCTACAAAATGCATGTGTTATTTAACTGTCATTCGTCAGCTTCGTATTCCGACCAGCGTCGACTGGGTGTTGTGACCTGCAGACAACGCTCGCCGCTCCTCGCCGGCAGCTGTCACAGTCCGACTACAACGCTACAGTTATTAAGGACACGCTCAAACTTGTACCGATATCTTCAATTTGTTTAAGATTTCATAAACATATCTAAGCGAATAAAATGAACCTGTTTTACCTATATTATTGTGATTTACACAAGACAATAGCGGTTCATAATGTGATATGTAGACTTTCAAATTAATAACCAAACTAATATAAGCTGAGATAACGAATGATTACTTTCAGTTCACCTGTTGAGACAGCGGCGGCAGTGCCGGGCCGCGGCTCGGCGGGCCTTTCACAGGGCACACAGACACGACACAGGCATACGCACAGCACAGCCGATCACTACACCCACTGTTCACGATCACTCGCGGCGATTATCCTTCACGTTAATTCGTTGTAGTGCTCTGCGACACACCCACCACGTCGTGCGGCCGGTGGCTTACTGAGGCGACGCGAGCGGCGGCGAGGCGGGCGGCGGGGGGACCCTTCCCGCGTGCCCTACAAACTAGGTTCCCGCCAGCGCGTGCAGTTGTGTGCGCGGTGCACCGGGCCGGCACATACCTGCGCCGCTAACCGGTCGGCGACTGGATCGAAATAAGCTTCTGGGCGCGCTCATTCAGCGGCCGCTTGCAAACTTTCCAGCAACAAAAACTTTATTGCGCCATTATGTTTAATCTCCACGAAATGCACGGGAAGGACACCACTTTAGATCTTTATAAATGAGGGAATTTTGAGTGAACGTAGCGTAGGCGCAGTGCAGTCGATGGTGTCTTAAGGTACCAGTTTACGACCACAATGCGTTGCTGTAACGAACTTAAAGAGTGGTTTTCTTTAGAGGCGCATTTAATCGGTTAAATTAGGGAGGGGACACGACGCACAGAGTTGGCATCATGGCGCACGCCTCCTCTTGGAACGTCTTACGACACTTTTTTTATTGAGACTGCAATATAATCATATAACAAAATAAATAGACATAAAATCTTACTAAGATTTTACAAAATCTAAATTCAGTAAGAAGACATATTTGTCTGTGTAATAAATTTATCTGACCTGTAAAATAATAAAATAAATTGATTGTCATATTTTTATAATAACTTCATTCTCGAAATAAGTTTGATGGATGCGGCACGGAGGAGTGTCGGGGGCGGTGGAATGAGCTCATGACTGAGATGACATGAGGAGTTTCACTGCTCACTGCTGGAACGTATTGCTGTCGACGGTGGTCCCACTAGCAATACGGGAGCAGCGGCCTCAAGACTTCATACCTTATCAGAGGATAACGTTTTTGTGTCGCGATAAGACGACAGCGGGGCATGCGCCGCGTCGTGACAGCAATAGACTTGTTGCCGTTAGCAATAAACTAGCAGTTTTGTTGCAAATAACTAGGAGGGCGCTTCTAGGACAACTGTGTATGCGTTTTGCGATGAAATATGTCCGATGTAATGATGTAATATAAATTTGTGTGAAATACGTTATAATCTGTATTCAGTTGAAACGATTCTATTATCAAAATAAAAAAATCTTTCCATTGAATATCTGACCCAGTAGCCAGTAGGTGTTGCGACTTCATCGGACTTCCCCGCTCACATATAATATTAATAAGAATATAAAGTGTTATCAAATACGTTAAGGTGCGGCGGTCGGTGGCCCGGCTGCTTGCTTGTTTGTTTGATAGGAGAGTTGGGGCGCGCGCTTGTTTGTGCGGGCGATAAGCTGCCGGCGCAGACGTGCCCAGGAGTCCACTCGGCCGGGAGCGACGACCTCAATGTTCAGGGGCCGCTCTGTGACCTGCAACTGCGACGTGACAAGAGGAAGTCATCTTCTGACAAACAGGATGTCCTATGTGTTTGGGAACATGAGGTGGTCGGCTGTCGGCCGCAGCACCGGCCGCCTGGTGCTCCGTTTATGTCATACAAATAAACACAAGTCACCGCAATGAAATCCATAAAAGAGGTATTACTTAACATTTCTAATTTTTTTTTATTTAGAATATGTAATGATAACCACCAGGAGCGCTTTTCTTAAATAAGTTTCATTTCATAGGTAATTGTTTTTCTAACTTTACAATTCATTTAACTAACTAATATCACACCAGCTTTTCTAGTATTTCATAGAAACGTAGGAGTATCTTCAGAGGACGCGGAGGGATGAGGATCTCTCTAACGATTCCGGCGCAGAGCGACCGCCTGGAGCGGTATGGACACCACTGCTCGGGAAGGTGCGAGGTACATTCGAACACCCTCAGCGGTCTACTCTGCGCTTGATCACTGTGTCGTCTTTTTTTCCAGATATGTCACGAGGAGCGCGTGGATTCGCTGCATGACATATAGACATGGAGGTAATCAGTAGTATGTCACAGACATGTCCATAGACAAGGACAAGATACAATAATTTTCAGCCTGCATTATTACGGTGACATAATACACATTACGGCGCTACAACCCTGTGTGGCTCTTGGCCACACCAACAATGTTTTGCCTTCGAAGTGACCCCGGCTTTTTCCTTAGACCCTGTATTTATACAAACATTTAAATAACACCAACAACGCGGTAGTAGAGCGCCCGCAGACCCTCAGTCAATATACAAATATGAAAGTGTATTGGAGTACATCGCCTGTTATCATAGGAGCGAACCAAATGGACACACGACATCGTCCACTTGCACAAATATTGAACTTGTCGCAGTGACCCCGAGCTCGCCGAGCTGGGGACAGGCCGGACCCTGCCGACTCCAATGTCACATACATTTGTATTTAAATTTAAATGTATTTGTATATGTGCAGGCTGCAGTCGCATGGTCCTTCGCGCCCGCCCGGCAGACTGGGCCGCAGGGGGTGAGCGACACGTACGGCCTTTTAATATAAAAAAGTAACCATTGTTATGTCAATGAATTATTTGTTCCTACATCTCAGTGTGCGGTGGCCACGCGAAAACGCGCTCCCTAAAAATTGAATTAATTCAAAAAGTTATATAAAAGTATACTAAAGGAAATGATTCAACTCTGCTCCGCTGTAGCGGCCCTCATTCAGGACCTCCTGTGAGCTACACAAAGCCTCCTCTCCCTCCACCAGCTTTGATAACGTGATTGGAACGTGCCCGTGATCACTAAAGTGCTTCCTTTTTCAAAGGAAAAGCAATTAACTTGACCTTTTGTTGTCTTTTCTTGGTACTGTATGTTTTATGTTTGTGTGTAATATTATTTTTTATATTACTCTCCAAATGTTATTTTCAACGATTCATGAACACTTTTTCGGCTGAATGATGTACACGTACTCGTATACCGCATACGTCTTATACAAGATCCTCCAGTTTCACAATTACTCTCCACACGTGGCGCGTCGGGGAACCAGGACTTTTAAATTTTAACAATATTTATGGTCAGACGAGTCACGTATCAATTTTATTAATAATAACCGCACAAACTGTATGAGTGAGTAACTCGGGACGAGTATCGATGTCGTAGATGTGTGGGCCCCTGCCCACGTAGTAAATATTAAACGGAGACCGGAGGTACATCAATCATGATCCAACAACTACTGATCGTATTTTCGTTCGGTTACGAAAATTTTGGTTTTTTTATTTCTTTGAAAAGTTAAAGTTAAGTTTAAAACTTAAACTCTGTAAATTTACGACATTCACACGCGGCACTGGCAGAGATCTGAACGATCTCACGTCTATTGTCACACTTTTACGACACAAAAACATAGGGGTTGTTTCCGACGCATACAAAAATATGCCTTATTTTTAAATTGCTAGTATTCTATTTGCCTTTCCAACGGCTTGCATATGTTTGACAACTTTGTCGACCTGGTGACCTGGTGCACATAGTCGGCTCTAACGTACATTCGGTGCTAATTCTGTTTTAGTTCGAGGATGTATATACTGTAGTGGTAAGCGTATTGTTCTGCAGGAGACACGGCTCCGCCGACAGTAGCTGCCCGCTGTTCAGCGAGGTTTATAGTGCGTGTGCTGATTGTCGTTGTAATTGTCATCGACAGAGACGCCGTAATGCAGACAAGATAATCGAGCTTTAATAATAAATAACATTTCGCGCGCCGCGCTGTTCCGCTGAGACGTCATTAATATTCATTGACCGTGGGCTGTCGGCGCCGGGACGTGGTGGCTACGTCACCGGAGCTGGCTGCAGCGACACTGAATTCTTTGTTAAACATTAACCGAGAAAGGAGGTATTCCTATATATGGCATTAATATATTGTCGCTATCGTCCTGACAAAAATAAAAAAAAAATCAATTAAAAATGTTATTAGGTGTTCTTAAGTTATAAGTAAGTCGTGCTTGTGTACAATGACGCACGTGTTAAGTAACCTGACGAGGACAACTGCAGCTTATTCTGCTGTCAGGTGGTCCCCAGGAGTGAACTGAAGCCGCCGCGTGTGTTCTGTAATGAAACCCTTCCTACTTATATATACAATACAATTTTTAATGTTTAAATGTCGTCGCTGCAGTTTGCCGGCCGCTCGCGACTGTATTCGAAATCAAACCTTTATAGTAAATAATAAGCACCTTCCATAAAGTTCTTTGTGTCTTTTGCACAAGATAGGCGGCGCTACCTGGTGTTGATGGATTGGGCAATGACTGGCCGATTTGCAAGGACATCTCGCGACCGGCGCCCCGGCCTCCTCTGTGAGTGTTCTCCTCTCTGTACCTCGCTGTCTGAATGTTAATTGTCACTACTTACAAATATTTTTTCGCAATAAACATTACAAGTTATCTTTTACTTTTGTCCTCTTGCCGCCGACATTTCCTATACACTATGTTATATTTTGTGTAAATTACTATGCACCTTATAACGTAAACGAAAGCAATTTTATAAAAATCATTTAACGTTGTATTATATAAAACAAAGATACTTGCAACAATATTTTTGAACGAATTGAGAACCTCGTCTTTCGAAGTAAGTTGGAAATAAGACCTCTGAGTAATTAGGCGACTTAGCCGCAAGGTAGTGGCACCCCGCGGTGTCTGTTGTGTGCGCGTGGTCGTGTGGCCAGCTTTTGAATTTTACGCTACATTTGTGTGGCTTCTGCCGACTGCTTTGTGGTCGCTCCGTGCTATCCCTGCCTATGCCCCGCGGTGGCGTGTGCCGTACCAGGACAGCTTGGTGCGTTCGTAATCATTTTTAAATTTGGACGAAGTAATTAAATAATACACAATTTTTTGTAAATCTTACATATAAAATTTTCGTGTCCCAATGTTGGTAACTAACATTTTATTTTTCATATCACTCAGTGATAAGGGTGGTTCATTTCAAATTTTTATTTTTTTATAATATGGTAATAAAAAATACATTCAAAAGTTCACCCTTCTATTAACGACCTCTATTTTTTAATAGTAATTTAATCTTTTTTAATCCCCTAGATAATAGTCCCGGGTGCCGCCGCTCGCTGCCGATGTTGCCGGCCTACATTCTTCTCGACCATTACTTAGTGAAATATCAAATCAAAATTGGTATGCTTCTATCAAAGTTACAACTTTCGAAATTTAATATAAATTCCTAGGTAATAATGCGTCAAGCACCGCATGCTCCATCAGTACTCAGGCAAGTAGCAGTATGTGGGCAGAGCTTCAGCCTGCCCCGGACCGAACGAGCGTTGTTATCTGTTGTATATTTGCTGGGGAGTGTCTGGCCGTGATGTTCACTGGACGCGGAGACATGTCGCATTGCTTATAGTGTTGCTATTTTTATGAAGTCATTACACTTAAATAATTACTATAAGACACGTAACGGTCGACGTCACGCTCCCGCACATATATACACGCAAACTTACACATGCTTACGGGTACTCTCAATATCATTTTTTAAATAATAATTGTAAAGTAAAATTAAAAAGTTACGAGAATCAGTTGTATTAATCTTAGAATTAAATTCCCATTCAGAATCCAATTAGTATAGCCCCGAGTTGGTCTCCCCTCTCTGTTCCCGTTCCCCCCACCCCCACTTACTATTCCCGCTCTGTCTGTGAACTGATAAATGGGATTGAATTGAGGTTGCGAACGATGTTTTTAAAATTGAAAATATGCCTACGAGTTGAAATGATTTTACAGTCAATTGGAGGCGGCGGCGAGAAGCGAACAGCTCCGAATTTATTTACAGTTTTTGTATATCGCGGACGTCTTTTTGGGCAAAGATTTCCTATATTTTTCGAGACCTTCCGTCTGCTTCCACTTTTTGCCTGCTCCTTCAAGAATGTCATCAGTCCACAGTTTACTTGGTCTACCAACACTTATTTTCTCCTCTGGTTCCTTCAATCGCTTAGTTTCAACTGTCCACCGAGAGTGCTGCTTCAGTGCAACTAACATTACTAATGTGTACATATCATCAATACTAACAAAAGAATTGTACTTGGTTTTGTAGATACCGAAATAAAAGGGTTTTATTACTATTATTGTACCTGGTTATACGGAACAGGTGAAACAAGACTTAATTAAGGTAACCGTCTTAAGAGAACTTATAGCATAAGTGGGCAAGCAGATCAGTGCTGTCACCACTGCATCCGGACTCATAACTAATGTTAACAAATATTACTAACATTCTGGCTATCCATTGCAACAAAGCTTAAGGCAAGTCGAACGGAACTTAATTATTGAAGTGTCAAGACGTATGTATTTTGCTGCTGCTAATGCTGAAGTAACTGTCGACCAATGGCAGCACCATCCAGCGGTCAGTACACTATCAGGATCAGTAATGGTGCTTAGTTTTTAACTTTAAGTTGTAAATATGTATTCGCATATTAGAATAGAATTTTTTGATAATAGAATAATATAATGAAGTGACATATGCGTCGCTGGGGCCGGGTTTATTTTTCCCGTATTTTTTTATATTATAATATCGGTGTACTTGTAATGTGATCATGCGCCATACTAATTAACGTCGAATACACCAGCTCCAGTCAAATTGTTGATTTGCAAACAAAAATCACTCTATTTACATTATATTTGCTATTTAATACATGTGCATAAGGGGTTAAGAGCTACCCCTCTATTCAGAATAAAACCATCTGCCCATGTCCGTTGCTCGTGCTATTTCTATTCGGTGTGACATTGGAAACAGTTCTATCGTACAAGAGCGTGCAATCGGACAAGATAAATAACCCAATAACAGTTTAGAGCAGCATCCGGATGCAGAACTGATAATATTATTTGAGACTACAATTAAGAAGTGAATATTCAAACTAAAAAAATATGTCTTGTTTATCTTGGTAAATGTTATTCAGTCCTTTTATGTAAGACGCGGGAAGTCTCGACTTGCGATCATGTTTCACGTATTCTTCCAAATTTACACTGACTAACAATATATGAAATATAAATCTGACAGATTGTAGTTATATTACGAAATTCTGGTGTCTTTCTTCGTATTCATTCAAGTTTTCGGCATTGATCTTAGAACGTCACAGACCTATATTGCAATAAAAAAGCTTATTTCCTTACAAGATTTTGGGGTTATGTGGTATTTTTTCGTAACCCAAGGCTCAAAGCAAACTAAATGACTTCCTCTTTTTTCTTAAACATGATCCGTAAGTAACTGGCCACCTGTTCTGATCTGCTTGGGATCTCTGTGATTAATAAAATCAATTTTATTACTTTAGCTCGAATTTGAAATATAGGTACAGGCTATACGCGGGAGAATTCTTAAAAAGTGAATTGCAATATTGGAAATAACGCTTTCAACTAAAGTAGTTTATAGCTGATGAGCTACGACAGCCGCTACGAAGTATCGCTACGTGTAGATGCTGCATGTTTACGGAGCGGGGGAGGAGCCGCAGTGGCGCGCCTGCTGCTACGTGCACAGAGCACACAGCGTAGCGCTGTAGCAAACCGATCGAATTACAAAGTTGCTGGCGGACGTACAAGCAATTCCGGCCGCTACGTAGCAATAAATCTATTTTTATAATATCCAGGGTTACATCAGTTAGAATATAATTGAAGCGCTGTTAGATTGGATTTGATTCAAGTGATGTAATTAAATTCCTAAGCTTTCTGTTTCTACACCCTTTATAGAATTTACTGCCGTACACTACACAAGAAATGTGTGTAGTTTGATGAATTTAACTATGGGTTGAGAAATATTTTACAGTGTAATATGCAACAAATATATAATGTTTCATCAATAAATAATGAAATTGTTCAATATTCAAAGACGACACATGAGAGGACTGTGACGTATTTGACGAGTGCGATGACGACGATCTCAGTGTATCTGGTTATTATTTAAAGTAATGGCGCTGTTAATTTAGAGAGCATACCTCGTCTGCTATAAGAAAACAAACTTATTCCTATAAGTTGAGATAAGTTACAAAAAGAAAGGAATACTATTACATAATAAAACGTTTTAGATTTTCCTCAATTGTCGGCTGCGGCGTTGACTATATCGTCTCACTATGTCAGCGCTATGTAAAATTCTGTCGGGAGCACTCCAGTGGACCACTCTGGCCGCTGCCCACCCACTTACTATTCCCGCTCTGTCTGTGAACTGATAAATGGGATTGAATTGAGGTTGCGAACGATGTTTTAAAATTGAAAATATGCCTACGAGTTGAAATGATTTTACAGTCAATTGGAGGCGGCGGCGAGAAGCGAACAGCTCCGAATTTATTTACAGTTTTTGTATATCGCGGACGTCTTTTTGGGCAAAGATTTCCTATATTTTTCGAGACCTTCCGTCTGCTTCCACTTTTTGCCTGCTCCTTCAAGAATGTCATCAGTCCACAGTTTACTTGGTCTACCAACACTTATTTTCTCCTCTGGTTCCTTCAATCGCTTAGTTTCAACTGTCCACCGAGAGCGCTGCTTCAGTGCAACTAACATTACTAATGTGTACATATCATCAATACTAACAAAAGAATTGTACTTGGTTTTGTAGATACCGAAATAAAAGGGTTTTATTACTATTATTGTACCTGGTTATACGGAACAGGTGAAACAAGACTTAATTAAGGTAACCGTCTTAAGAGAACTTATAGCATAAGTGGGCAAGCAGATCAGTGCTGTCACCACTGCATCCGGACTCATAACTAATGTTAACAAATACCTCTGTCGTAACAGTGTTGTAGTTAGTAGTGTGTTCATTGCGATCAAAAGATCTTACGTCGAGTTAAAATTATAAAACATATTGTCTCTTACACCACATCTCCATGGCTTTCTCACTCAGACAGCGGACCCGTCTTAAGTTTTTCCCACTGTCTCTCATAACCCTATTTTTTTATTTTTCTGTCATTTAAGTTCAATAGAATCGTACAAATAAGAAATGGTATAACAAATGATTAGATTAAAACAGTAACTATGTAAAGCTATCCTTTACTAGTTATTACTAGCCGTTACTAAATATCAAACTAGCATTACTTGCCCAGCGGAACAATAAAACAAATGTCTTTACTTCGAAAAGCTCGCAATTCTTTTATTGCACGAACGTCGGGCTTAATATTAAAATAAATAAATTTGTCGTCGCTTCTATTTCGGTGTGACATTGGAAACAGTTCTATCGTACAAGAGCGTGCAATCGGACAAGATAAATAACCCAATAACAGTTTAGAGCAGCATCCGGATGCAGAACTGATAATATTATTTGAGACTACAATTAAGAAGTGAATATTCAAACTAAAAAAATGTGTCTTGTTTATCTTGGTAAATGTTATTCAGTCCTTTTATGTAAGACGCGGGAAGTCTCGACTTGCGATCATGTTTCACGTATTCTTCCAAATTTACACTGACTAACAATATATGAAATATAAATCTCACAGATTGTAGTTATATTACGAAATTCTGGTGTCTTTCTTCGTATTCATTCAAGTTTTCGGCATTGATCTTAGATCGTCACAGACCTATATTGCAATAAGAAAGCTTATTTCCTTACAAGATTTTGGGGTTATGTGGTATTTTTTCGTAACCCAAGGCTCAAAGCAAACTAAATGACTTCCTCTTTTTTCTTAAACATGATCCGTAAGTAACTGGCCACCTGTTCTGATCTGCTTGGGATCTCTGTGATTAATAAAATCAATTTTATTACTTTAGCTCGAATTTGAAATATAGGTACAGGCTATACGCGGGAGAATTCTTAAAAAGTGAATTGCAATATTGGAAATAACGCTTTCAACTAAAGTAGTTTATAGCTGATGAGCTACGACAGCCGCTACGAAGTATCGCTACGTGTAGATGCTGCATGTTTACGGAGCGGGGGAGGAGCCGCAGTGGCGCGCCTGCTGCTACGTGCACAGAGCGCACAGCGTAGCGCTGTAGCAAACCGATCGAATTACAAAGTTGCTGGCGGTACAAGCAATTCCGGCCGCTACGTAGCAATAAATCTATTTTTATAATATCCAGGGTTACATCAGTTAGAATATAATTGAAGCGCTGTTAGATTGGATTTGATTCAAGTGATGTAATTAAATTCCTAAGCTTTCTGTTTCTACACCCTTTATAGAATTTACTGCCGTACACTACACAAGAAATGTGTGTAGTTTCATGAATTTAACTATGGGTTGAGAAATATTTTACAGTGTAATATGCAACAAATATATAATGTTTCAACGATAAATAATGAAATTGTTCAATATTCAAAGACGACACATGAGAGGACTGTGACGTATTTGAAGAGTGCGATGTGACGACGATCTCAGTGTATCTGGTTATTATTTAAGGTAAAATTGTAATGGCGCTGTTAATTTAGAGAGCATACCTCGTCTGCTATAAGAAAAACAAACTTATTCCTATAAGTTGAGATAAGTTACAAAAAAAGAAAGGAATATTATTACATAATAAAACGTTTTAGATTTTCCTCAATTGTCGGCTGCGGCGTTGACTATATCGTCTCACTATGTCAGCGCTATGTAAAATTCTGTCGGGAGCACTCAGTGGACCACTCTGGCCGCTGCCCACCCCACTTGCAAAAGCCGGGTTCTCTGCAGCTCAGTGACCACCCGATCAACGTCAGCGTTGATTTTGAAAGTATCGTCAGATCTAGCCTTAATTTTTATTCTAAAGCAAAAAAAAAACTTTTTTTTGCCTTTATTTATTAGAGACTTTTGCCCTTTTCGGCATGTCAGCCCTATCATACCCTAACCTACGTGCACACACATCGGTCGCATGAAACGAGAAAGAAAGTCATCAATGTTGTCATTGTTGTCAATTTTAACTTCATACCGCCTGTGTCATTTGAAATCTCCCATGAATAGACATGACACGACTGAATAGACATATGAAGAGATGCAAAATAGAGTCACATAAAAGAAAGCAGCGCTATGTCCTAAGTGGAGGCGACTTGTCCACCAACAGGTTGATAATTCGAAGTTGTGGGGCGTGAAGAACTCAACACAAATCGATATTAACTGGAGACCTGCCAACTAGTGTCCATCCACTATAATTGTGTTGGTGGAATCTTGACTAGTGAGAAGTGCTATTGTGCTTTTAGCAACAAGCTCGGGTACGCCAGCCACCAAAGAGCACACGAGAGAGCAGAAAATCTAAGCCCTACCTAATTACTATCTAAATGAAGCGTCCTAATTAAAATGCCTTTCCAGTGACAGTCGCCATGGCCGACATCGGCCTGGACATCATCATCATTTATTGTATGATGTCATTTCCTACACATTTTTCTTTTTAGAGAATTTGTTAAAAAAGGAATTTCTGGAAGGAATGTCACCGAGACATAGGGTTAGAACTTTAGTCCCGTGGAGTCGCAACTTGTGACTGACACGGACGCTGTGCGATACGTTCAAGAGACGCCGGTTTGTACGCCCACTGCCTATCCAACATAAAACAAAAGCGCGCTTATCTCTTATATCATAGAGCGAGAAGCCGATCAGGTTATCGCATATGTAGTGGGCGGGGTCCCGTCAGGTGACCATTGGGTTTGTAAATTTAGTAAAAACCTTTGTGATATGACCCAAACAGATTAACAATTAGAATACACAAAAACATGTATTGCTACGCAGTGAGACGACGTCGACCAAGTTTCGTCTCATCTTACACACATCAAATGAAACGTTCTCTCTCAGGTCTGGCGCCCGGGCCGCGACCCTAACGTGACAGGTAATGGACGAGTTGACTGCGTTTTGCTGAGAATTATAGTTATATAACGAGATACGCGTAAAGGAATTGTTGTTTGTTTTACTGTGAGATATATATATATATGTATGAAATGGTGACTCAATTCTCTAGACATGTTCGTAAATTATTGTATCTAAAGCTTACAGTGTTATTTATTTATTTATTTATTTATTTATTTAATAAGATACACCAACAGCATTACACAAACATACATTGTTGTAATAATCAAGTTTACAAACTAAGTCCTGTTGTGTATGCCAATTACAGGTGTACATAACATTCGCTATAAAGAAACGTAACGATTTTATTATTAATACTTACAAAATATTTTATTAAATGATAAAGTAATAGGAATATAACTACTAAATTAATTAAATTAGCCAAAATCACTGCACAATTTTTAACACTAAGGTGCGGAAGACCTTGCGTGAATTAGAAAAAATGTCAACCGACGTGGACTTAGTGTTAAGAAGGTTATATGTAGCGGAAATCCTTGGCAAGGGCGAGTGTGACAGAAGGTTGGTTTTAGATTGCGGCACATCAAAATCCTACAACAACGACTCCTTGGATATTTGAATGGCACTCTAATGTGAATGTTTTCGAGTACCACTCTACTTTTATTTCGCCATTGATGGCTTTGTGAAGAAAAACTACATCTAACATTTTATGCGGCGATTACACAAAGTATGCATATGAAAATAATTTAATCTGTCACTATAAGGATATCTGCGATATGTATTACGCGAGACGAACGCAAGATGTCTTGTAAATGCACGTTGGACATTTTCTATTCGCTGAGAATGTGAACTATACGAGTATACTGGATTCCAAGAGGCACTGGCGAATTCAAGGTGTGAACGTACTAAGGCGTTATATAGAGTGATAATTACTGTAGTGCTTTTAAAGTCCTTTGTGTTTCTTTTAGAAATCCAAGCATTTTGGTTGCTTTTTGACGGTTTTACCAATGTGCGTGTCAAACCTCAATTTAGTGTCGATAATCACGGATCTTGTCCACCTTCTGGATGTTAACACCGTCTAAGTTGTAACTCGAAGCAATCGGGAGTTTTTCCTGGTGTAGCTAACATGGTAGCATTTTCCTATGTTTAGGGACATGCCGTTGGATATGACCCAGTCTTTCACGTTGTTGAAATCGGACTGTAAATGTAAAATATCATTTTGGTAGTAATGGGACTGAATATTTTGAGATCATCCGCGAATAATGATATTTGACTATAATGAATACAAGTGGTGACATCGTTAATAAATATTATAAACAGGAGTGGACCTAGGTGGGACCCCTGGGGACGCCGGACTTTGCCACATATACTTCAGACTCATAGCCCTTAATGACTTACTTTGTGCGGTCTATTTGTAAGGTACGATTGAAACCATGCTAGTAGTCCGGAATGAATTCCAAATGACCTGAGTTTCTCTAATAGTGTTATGTGTACAAATAAGTACAAAAATAAAAAGGAAGCTTCAGACGAACGGAAATCTATTTGTATTGTTGAACAGAGCGCCGCCGCCGAAGATCTCTCAGGTAATTGGACTCAGTATCATCTGATTCTGTCGGTGAGGGTCAAAGAAGAGTTGCTTTTCACTTGAAAATCACTTTGTATCGCCGCGCACCGCCCATTGTGGCTTGTTTCTATTTTCGGAGAAGATGGAGCTGAAGTGAAATTTACTTTAGTAATTTTAGTAATTAGCAAAACAAATTACAAAAATGAAACGAATGGCGAGGTACCAGGCGCAGCGATCGCGTGCACTCCATCACCTGTCACCTGTCACTGAAACCGGGGCACGCGGCGCCAGCTGCTGCCACCAGGCGTGCTGTAGAAAAGATAACTGCAGTGGCGTGGGACGTGTTATGTGCATTCTTTCGGTAACTACATATTAAGCTTTTTAAGGTCCAATGCAAGCGATACAGATGGGAGGAGACCTATCATCTAATATCTAAAAAATGAGGACTTGTCGGTACATACGATAAGGTTTATTCTATGACCGCAACGTGCCCACATCCCGGCCATTACCTCGTCCAACTTCCCAGTAGAGATATTTAATAAGACTCCCATTTGCAAAAGAATTCCGCCGCCGGCGACGTGAGTACAGTTAAAATGCCGCTCGCACTCTTACTTGCAACTTGATTCCTTAATCGTTTTACTCACTTTGTGTGACAATATTACTTGTAAATAAAAAATAGACCTTTTATAATTTTCTTAAATGGATCGGATGCCGGGTCTCGGGCCGGGGCCGGACGTACCCGATAGTTGTGCTGGAGTAAAACTTAATTTGTATATATATTTTTCTAGAAGACATATTTTTTAGATTTTCTGTTTCATTATTAGCTATCAATTGCCTCACAATTGCTTCTTTTTTTTTCTTTCAATAAAGCACAACCACAGACTTATGTCCATGCTCTTTTGTAATATTCTTGAATTGGTTCCTTTTTTTTGTTGCGGGGGCGGGGGCAGGAGCAGTGACAGAAGACAGACACGCGGCTTGATGTCGCAGTCTATCGATTCGGATAAAGCGAGCTGTCGATGATCTGACTAATTATAACACACTCAGTATTTGCAGTTCTAGAGATTATTGTAAAGTGAAATACAAATGTATATAAAAAGTTAACACAAACATTTACTTTTCACTCGCGAGAATCTTGAATTCCTTCGCGATTGAATCGCGACAGGCGAGTGTCGGTAAATACTTAAACACTGAAGCTGGAGTTTCTCATTAAGAGAACTCCAGCTTGTTTATTATAACTTCAAACCGAGGAAACCGACTGCCGCGGTCTTAACATGAGCAGCCTTATGACGCCTACAGATAAAATAGAATTTATAGGAAGAACATATTTTTATAAATCAATAAAAAGAAAAAAATCACAAATAGTTATACGCGCGGTCGGTTTTCTTCTTATCATATAGAAGTATATTGACTCTTTTTTTTATACACATAGAGGTATATGAAGCACACACTTATCAGCATCGTGTCTGTCGTCAAGCGACCGCCTCCGCTGGAGATCAGTTCAGCCGGCTGTAGCAGCTCGGTGTCTCCAGTTTCTGGCGCGCTGCTCTTTGTTGTATCACAGGTGGGCGAGGCGCGCGCCACGGCGGGGCGTTAGCTGACCTATTGACGGAACGCAACTTGTAGGAAAGTGCCGTTAGATAACGTGCCACAACACCCGCTAATGTTAAAACATTAAGCACTCTCTACTGAATAAAAGTAGTTGGATTTTGTTTTATTAAATGGAAGATGGTTGCAGCGACGACAAGAGAGCGGGCGCGCTCTCCGCAGATTACTCTTCTGACTTTGTGGTCGCTTTCATCACTTTAAGACGTATATCAAAGTGTAGTGGAGTAATTACATTCGCTACAACAGCGCCCGCCGCCCGCCGCCCGCCGCCCGCCGCCCGCCGTCCACAACAACTCTTCTTTCCAAGCAGAAATATTATTTTCTATTAATACACAGATTGGGACATGATCTCCAACTCTATAATTTAATAAATATTTAAGCTCGACATCCGACATCTCAAAACTTCTAAGGTTTTCAAATTTAACTAAGCTAACCGATTACTATCATCCACATCATTTCAGCCGAAAAACACCCACTGCTGGGCACAGGCCGATTACTATACAGACAGTTAATGATATATATCATGAACTATGTGACTACTTGTATTTATCGGATGGAATGAAGTTCTGAAAACAAACGACAATATAAAATAAACTTTAAGTCCTGGGACTAGTGACCTTTCAACTGCGAGAGGGAGACAGATATAGTTTTTCACTAAACTGTCTCAGTGTAACCTCACGTGGTAAAGTAAATTGGAACTTTATTACGAGACAAATCGTGCCGCGAGCGTGATGCTTGTGCCACGTAGCAGGCCTTTTGTGTTCAGTACAGGGGCCCGCCGTGACATCAGGCGAGACATGGCTCAAAGCAGTCGGACAGACCGTTTGAGCTGACATTTGTTCAGCCGCTTTATTTTCCACAAGTGGAATAGCTTATTTTTACGAAGGAAAATTGATTTACCTCATTCAGAACATAAAGTTGAATTGTAACACAAGAAATGGCCCTTTTAGAAAATTATAACAAGTTGATCCGCTGTCGCCGCCGCGGTCCGACCACAGAGCGGGCGAGCGGTGACGTCGTACCTAGGATGTCGTACTTTTTTATCCTTAAGCGGGCGCTTTACACGAGGTCTCTATAAACGAGAACATATTTGATGTAAAAAGATTAGGTTAATAACAGCGATGACACGTAACGCACCACGCGCCCGCCCCGCGCCCGCCCAGGGACCGGCGTCTTCGAAATACCAGCTCGTGTGGCTATTCGACGACGTTCAACACTTTATTGTAACTATTTCTTCCATCTTCTATCTGAACGGTTGTTTGGTCACATGAGCTAGTGCGCCTCAAATCTATATTCAGTAGTACTAATTAATCATTTAACCAAGTCTTATGTATGAAGTTTGACAATTATTTGTCAATTTAGGATACGGTCTGTGAATCGTAAGGTTGTACTAGTAGGTTAAGCAGCGTGGTCTCTTGGACGATGTGACGCAGCGGTCACCCTGGTAACTCGCCTGTCTACAGAAATAACAAAAGTTATGGAAAACCCGTCCACGTGGCGGCCATACGAACCACCGCAATATTGTTATACGGCATTATGTTTTAATAAGTTTATATTATTTTCTCCATTATCGACGAACTTATTTCTGTATTATTTTTCGAAAACACAATGTAAACACAAATCGGCTGAGTTTATCCATGCACAATACATCTCCGACACAATTACCACTAAAGCACAAAATTTGGCATTTACGAGCGGAATCGGAGCCGCCAGAGCGCGCAATAAAGTGAGCCGCCCGCCCCTGCCCGCTGCGGAACTGTTCCAAACATTTGCGGGATACAGTCATGTTCTAACATAACTCATGTGTTTGGGGTTGCTGAGCTATCAGATCTAAGTCCACTTTATTTTCCAAAACAGAAGGACAAATCAAATTAGACGAGAACCACGGTAATGACAAAAAAAACAAAAATGAAAAAAAATAACAAATTTCGTTCTCACCACCAACTCATTTTAATCAATAACTAATTTTCCTTATTAATCCCCCTGTGGTAACTTAGAGTGAAATGTAAAACACGCCAGATAAGCTCTGTAATATATTCTGCTTCAATGTTCTTCAAAACGTTAATTCCATTGAAAATTCAGGAGGTACGTGACTAGACCTCTATAAATCTGTGTGTAATTGGTCTGTGAGTCAACTATATCAGCACGAGTGGCGAAGCCTCGCCGCAGCGGTCTCTATTCAGACTAAATATGAACGTGTTTTGTAAAGGTAAAAAAAATGTTAAGAAAGTTCATCGTCCGTTTTTTACCCTAACGGAGTAGACAGAGTTGTCGAATACAACAATTCTTTCGTATGTCTTAAAAAGAGCTCTATAAATCAGAAGTAATTAAAAGTATAAACAAAGTGATAATCGCCATTTTTAAAAATATCCCCACTCTGCCCTCGTAAGCAATTTCTTGTGCGGCGGTGACAATACACTTATGGACGAGTAGCGTTTTGGTTTTATTTTTATTTGTTATAAGGTCACATGTGTGTGGCATTGGGGTCCAAAATTTGATTTCATATTGATGATTGATGAAAGCGTTTAGCAATATGAATATTGAAAGACTCACTCGGAATTTGTTAAGCTGGAAGAAAAATAGATAACATCTTTTTACGTGAATAATAATGAATAATCTTTTTACATAATTAGAGGAGCTGTCGATCCATTAGGGCTACAAAAGCTTGAAGGATTTTTATGTTTTACTATATTTTATAAATATAAATAAATGAAAAAAAAACAGAATTTGCGACGCGAATTATTAAATGTGAGTCGCAACAAATGTGGACGACCTCTCTGTTGGTGGGCAAGTCTGTCTGTTTATTGTGAAATGTGAATAAAAGATAATAATAAAGAAGTTTTGCAGCGAGAAAACGAAGACCTCACTACTTCCTGCGCCATTGTGTGTGCGCCGGAGCAGCCCGGGGCTGGCGCCGCCCGCCCGCCGCTACCGCCCCGCCCGCCTTGGCTCCGCCGCGTAGCTGCACGACACCGACAACGATGCATTCAAAGCATTTGAGTCGATGCGCATTGAGAGTACGATCTTATGTATGTTTCACAGTGAGATAAAACATTGTACGTTAAATAGGTCAGTATGATATATGGGGCTGTAGGGGCGGCGCTTCGACCGCGACTTATCATCGTCAGAAGATAACGTCATTAGCACTAAAGATGAAGCATCAGTCACAATCGGTAGGCGTAGGCCTGTCGTCGCGACCGCAGCGCCGCGCGAGTCGTACACGAGCGGTGGCGCGCTGACCGCTAGATTTACAACTAACGTTTACTTTTAAACATTTTTGACTAATCAAATCAAAAGAAACATTCTCATTTATAACATACGTATTTATCGAGAGAGGCTTTTAAAAAAAATGGAGTCAAGCGAAGTTTTTGAAAACCTAGCAATACTAAGCAAATCACACAAATTATAACTAACTTAAGAACAATGTTAAGTACGTTGACAACCGAAAATTTAACTAACCCTAAAATAATTTTATTACAAGAGCACACAACTGAACTCTTCAACTAATTTATAATTTACAGTACGTACATGACGAAAATAAAAAGTAGCCGATGTGCTATTCCAGGCTACGGTGTATCTCTGTGTCAGTCGTATCGTTCATCAATTGAACATAATCTCGGACAGTTACTGACATTTCAAATACTGTTTGCATTAAGTTTGTGTTCAGCGACACCAGCGGAGCAGCACGCGCGAGTCAGTGCGCTGGACACTGGGAATGAGACAAGCTTTTACAGAATAATGCGTTTCCTGTGCGGCCGCGTGCCTGCGGGTACTTCTGGTTCACGTCACACAATAGCACAATAGCTGCCGTGTCTCCGCCTATACACCTGGAGCGACACGCTGTTGTGTCTCACATAACTAACAATGTTTACAAATATATACATATAAATAATATTGGACTGTCCATTTTACAATATGTATGTTTGAATGTATATACCCTACAAATACCAAAAAATTTTTTTGAAATTTTGTCTGTCTGTTTGTTTGTTTTGGGATGTAATCTAATCTCCGGAACGGCTTCACCGATTTTGAGGAGACTTTCACTGGCAGTTAGCCGATGTAACACGGTAACTTTTTATTTAACCAACTTCATAAAACAAGGTTAGTGATCAGGTAAATATTGTAAATGATTAATTAGTTGTGTTCAGTTCAGTTAATTCTACCAATTCCTCTAAAATTACAAAGGTTTAGACAAACAGCGAGCGGAGCGTTGGCGTGATTTAAGATTTGTAATGTATTACTTAATAAAGAGATCGTCACACAGAGCTGTCGCTTGCAGCGCTCGACTAGCGCAACTGCGTACGGCGGGGATACAAATTGGGTGCGATGGGACTGGGTGTAGTTCCCGTCGTGTTCTTTAAATATTCATTGTAGTGGTCACACGCGATGAGCGGCGCAGCACTTTGCGCGACAATGTATTTGTTGGTTGTATTAATTTACAAAAGTGGAAAAAAGGGGAAAAGTCTTTTTTATTTTATTATTTTATATTTGAGACTCGTTCTGGTGTCTGGTTGAATCTTTAATATAATACATTAAAAGTAATAAATAGTTCATATCAAACCAATATCCAGGTGATATGCAGTTGATGGTGAAGTTTTTTCTGAGCGAGGTCGCCACGGTGTCTGTTTATTAAAATAATTATCTGATGATAATATTGACATGAACATCGACATTTGTGTCAGTCGGCAAAGTCGTCTAACTTCGGTCATTTTGAACAGTTTTGTTTGGTGTAAACAGTTATATTTTTTGTTTCTTTGAATGTCCGTCAATCATTGAAATGTGTGTCTTGTTACAATTGCACAATAGCAAATAAATTCGATAAATACCGGACAGCGCCACAGCTCCCTGTCTACACCGATTGGGTTAGACCGGCGAGAATTTATTGCTTGTGAGAACGTAATTTATATCTTGTAACCGCAGTTGAACTTCACCAATTCGCTCATATTTCTTCACAAGACCAAATTTCCGAATTAGTTTTTGTTTGTGTTAACGAACGCCGAGGTAGAAAAAGCGATTCCGTGTAAATTTACTCTTGAAATTGCTTCTGAACTCACTGTAAGTGTTCTGTGTGTTGTGTGTGTACTCGGGCAGGGCCGCCGACATTAAAGCGCCGCAGTTAACAAAACGAAAACCTCGGGCCCACATTAACTTCCATCAATTGACATCGCGTTTAACATCATGTTATTAATACGTGAATTACGATATAATACTTTGAAACAAAACATTTCTTACATTTGTATATTTATGAAACTTTGACTAAAGTTAGAAAACTTGATATAATACGTGTCCTTGACTTTTCTTACAACTTTACAGTATCGCAATGAAAATTGTTTTTGATGATACAAGTTAAGAGTTTGTAACGATATAAGCAATATTGTTACGAAATGTAAACTTGTCTTCCGGTGATTCAGGCTTTGTGGCAAGCTCTATTAAGTAACAGAGAGCCGGAGTGAGCCGCCGCTACGAGGGCGAGCCGTTCTCTGGATCAACGTAATTAGGCAAGTAGAGTAAGAACACGGACGGCGAGAAAACCTTTACTGGATAACACATTTTATGACAACGTATTACAGTTCAAATTGATGGACTCACTCGTATCGTGCAACGAGCTCGTCGGACCCGGCGGCGGCAACACTCCGCGGCCCGGAACTTGCAGTTAGCAATAATACTGCGTCCAGAGTGAGTCTCCTCGCACGCGCACGCACCGGCTTGTATGTCGTGCCACGTGTTTGTTGTGTGTGCTGAGCACGTGACTTCGACGGTCTCGCGCCTGCCCTGGCTGAGATCGCTATAAAATATTATTTGTTTATGGACAATATATTTGATGGTTGTTTTCATCGTGAGATTATATTTTTTTTACATACATATATACGATTTGATGAGAAATAATTTTTCAATAAGCTCTAATGTCGCTAAATAAAAAAGGGTAAAGTAAATTTGTCCATCCTTCTTCAGAACGGAGCCCGCGGTACGGCAAATGTAGGTTTGGACCTTGCATAACATTTATTTTCGTATTCTCTAACGAACAATAAAGTTTTCGTATACCTATTGGATGGCAAATGGAACAGAGATGTCCTGTGCAAACAGATTTTATACAACATTCTTATACCTTCTAATATTATATTTACAAAGGACGGAGAACACAACAGCAATACGTACCCTCAGGCCGGAGACACGCACACTGCAGCCTCCGCACAGTGGACACGTGCGTGTCGCCCGAGAGCGTTGTGTGTGTGAGCAGCTGCGACACCAGAGCCGAGCGTGGTGCAGGCGCCTCGCCAGTTGGGATGTCTTGAAGGTTGAATAGCTTCACATCCGACCAAAATGTCGTTGGCCATTTAATAAATTTACGTGAAAACTGTACAATTGGAATTGGGAGTCCTGTCGGTGATCAATGATGGAACTTAGCAGCTGGAACGAGTATTTCCTCGAGCTAGAGGTCCGGCTGATTAGAAGGAACGTGGTTTGAAAATTTTTAGTTCAGTTCAGTTCAGTCGTATTGCTCGGGACTGTAACGAAATGAAAATGACGGTGTCACGATGAAATTATGATTGCTGTAGATGATTCTGATGTCCCTTTAGAAGGGTATTTGGCTTGTGGCGCCGCACACAGCTAACTATTGTAAAAGAAATATTATTTCCATTCCATTTTAATGAATTTATAGCAGATTGCGAAAATGCGTTAAATAAATACGCGTTACAACTATCAGTTCGTTTATGGCCTCACGGAACGACTCGACTTGCGTCCAGCTGAAGGCACATGACGCGGCGTGCCACCCAGCGCGTTCGACTAGCCCCCATCATCTATTAATAATGCTGTTCGAATGGAGGTGAGATTAAGACACATGGGAGATGATTTAAACAATTTAATTCCGAAACTTTAACAAGAATATATATAACTTTGAGGCTAAAATTTACAGAAATGTTAAATTTATCCACACATGACACAAATTACATTGATCATATACGAGTATTAAATCATGTAAAAAATATTTTTTTCTGAAACAAAAAATTCCCATAAGAATGAAAAGATCGTTTATATGAAAAAATTCTCTCTCGACAAGTTATCGAAACACGCAGAGCTTTGAGCTCCGAGCTTTGAATAAGTAAATTTATATTCCTCTTTTAGAACACTGGAGTCCTTTGTTTGAAGCATCTTGGAGTTTGCACCAGAGACAGGAACTTAAATAAATTCTATGTTTTATCTCATTTGCGACACTTTTATCACAGCAAAATATTTCTTCTCTAGTATTTTCCCTCGTTTATTTCTATATTTCTATTGTTAGATTGAACGTGTAGCTCTCTGTAGAGACAATAACATGCGGACGATACTAAAGCATAGCATTAGATAATAACATGTGTTACGTGCGCGCGGTACGTACGCGGTAGTAACGTGGCGTCAAAGCTATTTGCTTCTCGGAGCAGTCATCTAGCAGCTAGATGTGCAGCCAAATGTTTTGAAGGTATTAGTAACCAATAAAATGATTGGATGCTAGTGTACTTGGATGTACCAGTACCTCGTGTCTAGATATCTCAACCGCGGTATCAGCTAACAGTTGTGGTCGTCATTTATATATTTTCTGCGTATTTTTTTAATTAGATATAAACTGAAATAAAATTGTAATATAACGACAGAAGTAATTAAAGAATGATTTCCTTTTGTAAATTTGTCAAAGACGTCATACCGCAATAGGCACTGCTCAATACGGTCTCGAATTAATTTCAAGTATATTTATAATATATAAGAGTATAATTCAGAAACGTCTACAATAAATCCCGGTACCCTGTACTACTTATTGGCGACCGGTTGCTAAGTCTCCCCTAATCGCTCGGTCAACACGCCTACGTCGTAGACAGTCTACACGCAATGAATATTAACGTGGTGGCCAAGCGGAGGCGGCGTTACATTGTAACTCTGTTGTACTTGTATCAGTATTTTTATCTATCATTAACCTTTTTGTATATTAAATACAACATAACTGAAAGTACAAGTAACTATGTAATGCAGTAACCCGTTTATTACAACAATAATAGTCACAAAATAGACCGATTCCCACAAGTAGTGTGCGTCGAGTTGATGATCGTAGTCACGAGCTTACACATACAGCGGTATCCCGGCGTAGGTGCGTAGCGCAATAACAACGTTAACCTCTCACGGCTCAATTATACGGAGTAGTTGCCATCAGCGGCGCATTAGCCCGGCGCGGCCCCACTTATATCCACAACCCAACTTGCTTCATTAGGCAAGCTCTCGTCAAACAATAGTGAATATTTCGCCTGATTTTCGGTAGATTGGTATCGATAATATGTCGTATCCAGGATTCAAATCTGAACATACATTGAAGACTCGTTACCCTGCACGAGTTGTCGTTGACACGAGAAGGTGGTAATGTACCTTCACTGCTATCTCATCGAGGGCCAAACACTTGTTTATCTTTGTGACTATCATTATATGACGAAATAAATAAAATAAATGTGACTTTCTTAAATGTGACTTGGCCGGGTATCCAGGACGTCGCCAAATGAAATATCTCGGCGTCAATTTGAAGAGTGTTGAGAGCCTGTCATCGTCTGCGATACTTCGGAATGAATCTCAATTTATATTTAAAACAAAACATTCATTAAGATGTTGATGAGGTATGAATTATTAATGAAACACCGGCTCTCGGTGAGCTGATGTCGACTTCAACATATAATTCTATTGTATTTAAATACTATAAATCGCTGTTATTAAGTCAGAGCTCATGGCTGGTCGACACTGCACCCTGCTTGCTTATTTTTACCCGCTAGTTATTAATTAAAAGAGTGCGATGGTCTTTCCTGTGTTAAAGATCGATAGTATTTTATGTTTTTTACAATGAGTTCAGTGTCTTGTAACGGTTAGCTTATTCTTATGGCGAGGCCGTCGGCGTTTGAAGTTGAAAAGCTTAACCTTAAAAAATAACAAAAGAACTAGAAGCTCGGCTAAATAAGATTTAAAGGCAAATAGAGCGGACGAAATATCATAAAGCAAATTTGCACACTCATTCGCAGCGACAGCCAGAACACAAATGACGTGCCCTAAAAGAGTTATGAGGGTTGTCAGCAGACGCATGAGGGAGGCGGGCCGTGCGGGGCTGGAGCACGCGGGGCGACACCGGCGCGGGACTGGGGCACGCGGGGCGACACCGGCGCGGGACTGGGGCACGCGGGGCGACACCGGCGCGGGACTGGGGCACGCGGGGCGACACCGGCGCGGGACAGATTTAAAAATGCTCTTTAAATGCTTTAAGATCTAATACAAAATATTTCTGTGTATGGAGAGAAACGTTTAATGAATTTAGTTATATTTTATCTCCGTAGTGAGCGCTCCGATTGTAGTTACCATTGGAGAGCTTATTCATTGACTTTTCACTTTACAAAAGTAACATACTTTAAAAGTTTAAATTTCCTGCGTGAGTTGTTGTGCAATAGCGAGTTGTTGCGACGTCGCGGGTCAGAGAGAGTCAGTCGTTGACAGCAGCATCTTCAATAATACGATAAGTAATTTGATGTTTTACGTTTCATCTGTTCGTATAGTCAACAAACAAAATTCACTGAGTGCTGTTGTATTGCGGCCGGGACACGGCGCGGAGACTTTTGAGTCGAGGACAAAGCTCCTTTAGTATTCTTCAGTTCTTAAGTAAGCTTTCCAGTTGTCTTTGGTTTGCAATAAGCAACACGCCGCAACTATTTAAACAAGTTTAATAAGAAAAGTTTTAACTCCGAGGCAACGGTCTCGCCGCAGGGCGGTGGCTGCGGCCGGGCGCGCCCTGGTCGCGGCTTTTCCTGACGAAACACAGTTACGCGTACTTTCTTCCTGTGTTTAAAGCAAAAACAGAACATCATTCTGTTTTTATTGGAACTAAACGCTACCGTCGCGAGACACCGAGACCGAGAAATTACAGTTAGTATTGTCATTTATATTTATTATTTATTTAATAAAGAACATTTTACTGATGCCTGTAATTTGATTCAAATTCAAACTGAACTAATCTATTCACTACATCTTCTCTATCCTATTCGTATCCCCATCCGGTTCACCGCCGCACAAGTGGCTGACGATACGAACGTCGCCGTACATCATCTTAAATACAAAAAGTACATTTACTAGAATTTTGCGTGAGCATTAACTTGTTACTGAGTTGCTTTAGGAGTCTGATTGTCTCCGAATAAGTTGTTAACTTTAAATATAAAAACGAAATAAAGGGAAAGAGAAGTCTTTAACTGTATGACAAACCAGTAAAGCTTATTTTATACAAATTTGAATATAAAATCTGACAGGTGATATTAGTATGTATAAATTATTTTATACTATTCTCAGTGGAATTATATGAAAAGTGTTGGAAGCACTTATAATTTACTTTTATGTATTTATGTAAATGACTGGATAGTCATATGAAAATAACGTACAAATTACAAGCATAACAGATATTAGGAAGTTTCTGTTGTGCTATAAATACACGTAAAGATTCCGTCTCTGTTCCCGCACAATGGAATAAGCTGACAGAGTGTAGGAGGTGAAGTTGGTATTTAAGGCACAGGTTTGGCGCAGAGCCAAATGGGACGAGCTACGTATAGTATGCGGCATACAACATGTTTACTTTCAATATACAATATACAGTGCGCGTCGCGTCTTGCCACTTTAATACATTTAAGAATGCAAATTAATTGTATCGCCCGGCGTCGGTGAGCGGCTGTTGCTCTTTGGTCTAACACTTTCGTAGCTGCTACGCAGTTGCTACGATCCTGCTACGTAGCAGTTGAAAGCTTGTCCACAGTGGTGTCTATTCACTAGTGAGCAAGGACGGATATTGAGCTTTAGAGCTTTACAAGTACTTAAATATTAAAAAAACTAAGTCGTCGGGCTCAGAGTTGGACGGATACCAAAAGAGCTGTTGAAATTTCTGAAAATAAAAATGTGTCCGCGAAGTTCCGTTTCATTATATGTATAGATATATCCATATTTTATTATATTTTTTACTTTTTATTTTATGAAGCTTAGGGAAATATGCTTTTGTATTTAATAACACTGAGTCGTGTAACAAACAGGAGGTTTTCAGAATTCAACGTATAATTTTGTTATTGAAATGATTTGAAATAATTACAGTGCAGTGCGTAATTGGAACCCAACAATACCCTCTTAGATATTTTTGTTATTTTATCTCGATTACTTATTTCCAATAAGGTCACTGGTAACCGCGGCACGCGCTGGTGATAGTTAGTGTGAAGCTACACAGTAACGAGGCGGGCAACATGCACGTGCGACTGCAACAGACGATCACGTCGCAAACTGGCGCTATGTTGTTAAGTTGTCGGACAATCTCCCGCCAGCCGCCCGACAGTCAACGGTCTCTACTAATACTAATATCCACTCATGATCTACTAACTTTTTATTTTCTGCTATAACCTGCTATAAAATGGATTTGATTATTATTATTTTTTCTCGGACAACTTGTTATTGAAAATTATTGTTAAGCATATGAAGCGAAATACTTATCGTCAAATTGCCAAAATTCAGGTTTAATAAATTATTAATCAAAATTATGTCTAGAGATTTCGGTTATCAACACAAAACAGACCAAAAGTTACGAAACGTTTCAACAGGCGCACAAATTATTTCGAATAAATTAAATATACTGTGAAGATATTTCAAAACCTGAAAAAGTGTTCTAATGTTAGTAAATGACGGCGATTCCTGCAAAACTTTTTTACTGCAGTGAGTTACAAGTATTCACTGAAGAAATCAAGCCGCAGCCCGCACCGCACTCGACTGATCAGAGACTGAGCAGCTGACAATGGGGTCATTTATTTTGCAGTACGACATAATTAAGGCAACTGGCCGGCCGTTACACTCATGAGCAATGAGCCGCCCCGCGGGGCCCGTCAGTCGCGGCGGAAGAAATGATTCATAAAGTTATATGACGCGGACGCAATTTATGGGCTCATTTCGTCTGATACCTTTTAAATTTCGTTCATGCGCCACGAAGCGCGTTGGATATGTTACATGAAGAGCATTATAAATAACTGGTGAATTTATTTTTCAGGAGCCGCCCCGGCTCTCACCAGTTATCCGCCGTCAATTACATGCCAGTGAGCGTGCACAATAGTTATCTTATTCCCACGTCCTCTGTTTAACTTTAAGGATCAAAACTCGCGCTGACCTGGTCACACATCGAACGTCGCGAGGACTCTTTTAATAATCTTGTAACATTGCGTAATATAAAACGTCACTTGAATCTTTTTTAATTTAATTTAATTTAATTGGTAGGTCCAGTGTACGTGCGTAGTAATTTAGTAAATTACTACGCACGTTTTCTACAGTAATCAATTAACACAACTTATAGCAGAATTAGAGAAGCGAGTAATGATCTACTTACTAGGCTTTTGTACACATTGATAAGAGCTGTACGTGCATACGCTGCATCGAGAAAAACTGTACGAAGGGTTTCAGTTGTTACGCAGCCTCTGGGTTTTTCATTACGTGCATCAGTTTCCTGACCCACCAGGTCACATCGAGAGATTTTTAAGATGTTGTTTGAAAGACATGCTCTCATCTAACATAATTCCTAAGTATTTAAAGGAATGAGCCCTTTCGATGTACTGGCAAGTGCAATTAGGTTGAGACAAGAGAACACAACGAACAATTTTTATTCAAAAAATATGGTTTTATCAACGTAATTATTTTTTCATTTAAAAATATTCTGTTTTTTTTTATCTGTTCTAAAAAAAAGTCAATAATTTAGATAACAGCGGGCAGCGCTACGTGAACTACGTGCAAATTGGAAATGCAAATGGCCGCGTCTCCATGAATATTTAACTGTTCAATCACTGACCTCGTGTCTTCGTGCTAAATGCAATTTCACTAGCAACAGGTGAAATAAAGTTTTTTTCTGTATAAACCGTTTTAATCTTAAAAGTAAGTATAAATAACTGGAGATCTCGTTCAGTAAACACACCGCCGGTGTCGCCATAGTTTCTACTACACTTTATATTATATAATTAACAGTATTATTTTTGATTTATAAAAGAAAATCGACCAAGTTAATTGTGTTAAGACGAAGCCTGGGAAGATTTGCAAAACATTAAGTTATTTGAATGGTGGCGGTCGGCGCGAGCTCAGGTGCGCTCTTTAAAACGTTGTCTCCCATATTTTTTAAGTAGTCATTAACTCAATTTAGCGGAGTCCACCGCGCAGGAGACGTTCCACAAATGACTAAGTTAAAAAGGCGGAAATAGCACGAAATTTCTTTTCATTACAGAATTTTATTAATTGTCTACCTTTCACTTTCACTTTATCTAAACAGAACGTTATTTTAATAAATAACATTATTAAAATAACATTCTTTTTTAAAATAATAATGTAGTATTTAATACAATTTTCCAACGAGGAGTCGACGATTCGACCTTCAATATCTCATGAATGATTTTCTCGAAAAATACTAAAGTGTTATTTATCACTAAGGTATAAATAATGGAACGTAAAAAGATCACGTTTTCTTTGCTTCTGACTTCTGGAATAATATTACTGCTATGATTTTTTGTGGCTCGTTGGAAACAGAAATAAAACAGGCCATTTACTTTATCTGCGAACAACTAGTTGGCCCAGTTGAAAACTGCAAAGTTCGTGATCCGATATCCGGAGTCGATTGTACGGGAGTTGACCTCGTTCCGATTCCGGTTTCCACGCAAAGTTCTACTGGAACTGTACGCCACGGCGCACTACTTTCACACAATGAGCTGTTTCGAGCTGTTTATCACATCACACAAGCTATCACGTCCTTTTCAACCTAACGAGAGACAGCTCGCTGTCCGCTCTCCCCACATATGACAGGTGCTGAGATAATGCTATAGCAGGCACAAATTTTACTACAGTTTTCTATTAGTAAGAAATACTTTCCTGAAGGCTGGCAGGTATTTGAACCCTCGGTAATAAACTCGATTTCTCAACCGCTAGAATGCAGCTGTTCATATTATACTAATATCTAATATATTAAATATAATTGTAATTAATGTTGTTTACATTAATTCAGAATTTACAGAAAACATTCAATAAAATCGACAACTAACAAAAATGCAAAAGATCTACGCGTACAAACAAAACCTAATTGAACTCGAACGTAAACGTAAACTCTTTTACGCGAGGACGCCCTATTTGTATTTCCGAATTATTACAAAATATTACGAAATAGAATTATTGAGAAACTAACCAAACTTTCATCAAACTTCCCTCGAAATAGATCCTTTAAAATATATTTAAATAAAATGAATCATCGAAATCGGCTGGCGTGATATTCAGTTACTCGTCCATTTGTCGTTGAGAGCCTCCTCATTTTTTGAAGCCGGTTGAAAATTGATCAATCAATGCAAGATCTCGAGTCCGTCGTTCACTGTGCAGCCACTGATCTGCTGAAGTGATTACAACTGCGCGGTTCAAAAGCAAATAAAAAAACTTTTTATCTTGGTTAAGTCGCGGGCGCACGCTTTAAATTTCATCTCGACTGAAAAAAAATGAACGGCTCCGGAACTTTCTTTGCAATTAATTTGGCTAATTCTACTTTAAAGATTTTTTTCTTTTTAACAGAGTTTTTCGCAACTTCATGAAATTACTAAAAGAGATAAAAGTTAGAATGGTATTGTAAGAAAAAATTTTCGCAAGCCGACCAAATGCTCCCAATATTTAATTTGTGGCACTTGTCGACCGCCGCCGTACTATACTGATATCACAGTCAATGACATCGCCCGTAATCCATTAGTAAATATAAATTACTGATCTAGATAGATTAGTTATATGGTTATCATTCTTATCTAACTTATTACAAACGAACCTAGTTCTCTGTCGGGCGGTAGTGCACCAAAGCAAGAAATAACTTATAAATAAAACGACTTTTTTATTTCAGAGCCCGCAACTTTGTGTCCCACATTTGCAAACCGTACATGTTGAGTTTTGGTGCAAGAACACATTTCAGAAACTCAAACAACGCATGTCGCCCAGTCGTCGCATATTTGTTGCCATTAGACATAGGTAAATAATTAGCCAGATTCAGCGACGAAGCTGCATCATCTGTAGGAACTGGTTGAAGGTCGGTCTCTGTCCGTCGCTGTTCAGAGCTCGGGATATAATCGCCGAGTATTCCAACGCTCCGGCGATCCCTTTGGTACGTGTTTGTGGGCAACGAGATCGCTGGAGCTCCGGATGATATTGTTTTGTTCGGAACAGATTAAACAGCAAACATTCCAAGCGGGAACAATCCGCCGCCGCCCCGCGTCACAACTAAAACAATTTCGCCTACTTTAAAGTGTCTAATAGTTTTCAGTTCTCATTTCGCGTCTACAGCTGTGACGTCATCCTTGCAGCTGCTGCACGCTCGTGGAATAAGTCTAATTTAATAAACTTCAATTAAATTACAATGATTATGTAAGCCGATGTGAAAATGAATACCCAAGCTTATCCATAGCCCAAGTCTCATTTGCAGCACGACGGCGAGATCATATCGACGACGCGAAGATGAGTACATTAGACCTTAAAACACAATTTCACTACTAAATTTAGCAAGTTTTCTTGCACGAAACTGGCACTGGTCAATGCATCCGCTCTTATGTAATAAGCGCCTAATAAGTTGCGTATGCTCACGTGATACTTTCTGCCTGATGATAGACATATTGGGGTCCCGTTTGAACTCAGTGAAAAACGAATACTGATTTCCCCTCTATTTCGTTATGAAAACGGTATACAGAGAATTGAACACGCCGCACGGTCGCGGGGCCGGTGCTGGCGCCGCTGACGCCCGGCCGTCCGCTAAATTGGAACAATTAGGCGCGTCCCGGACTCTACGAACAACTTTTATCGCCTAAGCACGAGACTAAATAGATTCTAAGAGCACGACATACGTTTCTATTTACAGTACCCGGGTGTTGGCGACGGCAGCGTGCCGATAACAATAACAGTGTGATGTTAACATCGGCGCTGCTCCGTGACAGTGGCCGTGGGCCGCACGGACATCACACCAATGTGTTGTGAGCGTGACAATGAATGATACGGGAGGTGAGCTAATCTTTGCACGTGGTCTTTTGACACAATTCAAAATCCATGATATATCACAAGGAAGCGATCTCCATACGCTATAATTCGTTTTTTTAATTGTCATGTGAATTGTAACCGGCACACCGCTCGATAGCTCGCTGCACGTGATACCCATTTCTGCTTTCAAATAAATTCCCCAACATTCTTATTTTAATTTTGCATTGTTGAAATGCAGATAGAATTACTAAATGCGACCGCCCGTGGCACACGATACTCCAACTGAAAACGAACAAGTTGGAAAACTTTTTTAAATACTTCTTAACGTAAACTTTGTCATTATTTGTGAGTTATCTTTAGAGTATTGTGAGTGACGCCAGTTTGAACGATACTCATTACCAAAAAAAGGAAGCGAAAAATGTCTCTCAAAAAATCTAGCGGGCAATAAACAAAATCAGCCGAAGCATTGTAAATATTGAGGCAGGTAGGCACATATGTTATTTACAGAAACACAAGTGATCACGTCCCGTAATTACCTTAATTATGTGGTCACACCCGCGCCAGGCGAAGAGTGTACTTCTAGCAGATCGTGGTTTTAACTATAATGACGGATTTAATATCACCTCACTCAAGATTGAATTGAAACATTATTAGGTTGCGTGGGACAGTAAGACTGAGTACTAAATACATGATTTAGTTTCTACTAAAACGCCTGGCAAATAAAAAACGCAAACAAATAACTAAACAAATTTGACAAGTTTAAATATTTTCCGTACCATTTAGATTTTCCAGAACAATTCTCGTGTTCGCTGAATTTGAAATATTTCGTTCTCCTGCAAGTTAAGAAATGTGTTATTCAAACGATTTTAACAGGAATTCAATTTTCGTTCGTTACGAATTCAAAACTTCCTTGATTTTCAGCACAATTTACATCAAACGTTGTTAGGTGCTGGTTGTGCTGCAAGTTGGTGCGGCCGGCACAGCTGGCGTGACGTCACGCGCCCCGTGTGCTGGGAGCGTGCTGGTGCTTCCTGTGTGCTCCCATTGTAATTTGGTCTCATTCTGAGAACGCCATCCGTGAGGAAAACACATGTTAAAACATACGCGCCACCAGTGAACGAATAACTGAGCAGTTACGTTGCTGACCGACAAATATTTTTTTATCAAAACTTCCAATTACATGTTTTTCACTTATCGATATTGTTAAATGGAAGGATGTAAAGTTTATATTTTAACAAATTTTCTACAAGAAATCGTGAACAAATTACCGAAAATCTAGCGCCAACAGCTGACAAATTATTAGTCGATAAATCTTTGAAGAAGACAGCGCGCGTCGCGACGGCGCTGAGTTATCGTGAGGGCGGTCGCGGCGACAGGTTGGGGCTCAATGGTATTATATATTTTTTTACTTTGATCCAAATTTCTAAGGAATCGCTCGGGCCGGCCGCCACTCGCGTATCCCGCGACGTGATCCACACCACGATCGTAATCCACACTTTATTGTTTCTGCGCATTAATGAGGAAATATCGATTTAAAAAACATTCTTTTTGATTCCTTGAATTTCGTTACCGTACTGTTTCGTGTTCAGTCACGGAACTAACTTGTAACAGATTTAGCGAACGAGAGCAGTCTGGCTGATGGACCGTTAAAACTTCTGCAACAGCTGCACTCGTTCCTGTACTTCGTCCAGTGTTCAGCTCCGTGTGGTCGGGAACAAAAAGTAACACAAGCGAGCCAGTAGCGCCGCCGGTAACATGATGAAGCAACTTGATCAAGTGTTCTCTTTCGTTTCTTTATCTTTATATTAATAATGTAGCGTAATTCAATTATCGGTTTCGACCGATTTCAATAGAGGAGGTGCTCCATTCGCCTGTTGTTTTTAATGTTTGCGTACTGTCAGCGCCGTTTTAATGACATTTAACATCTTTAGATGCGGTATTTAAAATAACAATAGCTTATTAGTAATAAATAAATAACGTACTTTATCCCACAGGGTGTACAGAGACCGCAATCGATATCTGCTCGTCATCGAGCTTGATGATGGAGTGATTTCTTCTTCCTGGTCGCCTCACTATTGTCGGACTGCTGGCCGTCAATCAGGCACATTCGTGTAGGGGAGTACCCACCATACCCCGAACTCAATCCGTCCATCGCATTAGCGACCTGCCGCTTGCTCCAGTTCTTTCCACTTTGCCTTTGTAATTTAATCAGTATTTTATATTTAGAATTTTTAGGTAAATTTACAACTAAATTCAGTCGCTGTAGTATTTTTGTTTTTGTTTCCGCTGTGGCCTGCCTGCTGCTGATACACTGTCGTTAGTTTCTTTTTTATACTTTCTAAGTAAGTGCTGTAATCAAAAACATCTGTAGCTAGAGATAAATTTGTCAAAGAAGCATGCTGGCAATCCATACCAATTGCATTGCTTCGGATCGCCCCCCCCCTTTAGATAATGAGGTGATTCTGTAAGTGGGCATAAGCTTGCTTAGTGATATTTAAAACACTAGCAATATTGATTAATTTTATTAGTGATCAATCGTCGCTAACAAACAACGCGTGCTACATAACTCTGTATTGAGATACCAAAATCAAAACATCAATAATGATCAATGCGGACACATGGCTGCGCCTGTGCCCAGGCGAGGTCGCCGCCCGCCCACGCTCTCCGCCACTGCGCCGAATTCATTAGCTCCAGGCCGCTGCATCAATCATCATTAGGTCGGTCATATCAATGTTTATTTACATTACTGAGCTGGATTGTTTTTTAACTTTTATTGATCAATCTCACAACCACCATCACTCGAGCGCCAAGCCTTCGAAGCCTCCTCAGCAGCGGAGGACAATTCCAATGTAAACGTTGCTGGGCTTAAAGGGACGTTAGAGATTTGTTGGTTACATATTTTGTGGCGGAAATAACAGCGCTACCATAGACACACTCGCTCGCTTTACTCTGAGAATAGAACCGTAACTAATATGCTGTGTACAGTCGGCGCACCCCATTCATCCCGGTAAGCACAGCACGAGGCTGTCGTGACGTCTAAGAAAGTTCTTTCAAGTGTCGGCGGCAGACGGCGGGCGGGCGCGGTACAACACGCACTCCTCGCACAAAACATTACATTGTTCAACAACTTCGTATCATTTTGCTCGGTTTTGATTAGTTTTTGGAAAGACCTAAGAGTTGTGCGATAACGTAAAATGTTAGTTAATTTGTAATAAATTAAAACGAGCATTTAAGTTGCTTAAAGTTTTACAAAATAATAATTAACGTTAATGTAATTAGTATCGTTGATATTTCCTGAGCACGTAATAACAATTTATGTAATATTAAAATCTATTTCAGTAGTCGGAGTTTCCCGCCGGAGAAACTGTCGGTATTATTGTTTGTGAACTAATGCGTGTGTTATACGTTGATATTTTTACAGCTGAACAGTAGTAAGAAAGAGAACGTGACCAGAAGTAAATAACAAGTTCATGTCATCATGTTACACGCATGTTTGCTGGAGTCCCGTCCCGCGCCGACTGCCACAACTCCTGTCACAACAAACGGAAGCAGCTTCGCGTGATTTTCGAAACCTGAATGTCGTTTGTTATGAAATCTTTCAGCGGTGACGGAGATGAGGAAATTGAAAGAAAACATTGAACCGTCCCTAATCAAAGCCTGACCGCGGCCCTGCGATAGCAATATTCTGTATCGTCTAGGCGAGTGAGATAATATTTTATTTTAACTTGCCTACAATTAAAAAGATGTTCTGCGATCTATTATCCCACCTCAGAGTGTATGAGCGGCCGGCGGCCGGGCTGATGAAGATTGATTCTCTGGCGCCGTATTATTTTTAATTTGTCTTCTTTTAATTATTATTAATGATTTTCATTTCTTAATTTATTTTGTCAAAAGCTTTATAAAATAAAATATTTTATCATCCTTCTGATGATTTCATTATTTTGACCAATTTCCAAAATGAGGCGGATTCCGAGTGCGGCGCACCTGCGAAATCATTTGAACTACGTGAACTTAACAATATATAAAGCAATTATAACAACTTTTCCGACCATAAAATCTTAGACGTCCGTTGCGAACTCTCGCAAGACTAGTGAACACGTGTACCTAAAGTTTTCACTTCAACTTAAGCACAATTTATTTTAACTTAGGAGTTGAATTGCAAGCACCGGGAACTTTATTCTTTTACTGGGAGTAAGTAAGGAATTCAATTCTAAGCTCCATTTAATATAGGCAGCAGCACGGTGCACAGTGCGCGGCCCGGAGATTGTGCGACGGGTGTTATTGAGGAGGATTGTAAATACGTTCTCGAAACAGAGCGCAGCACACTCTTTTATAGCGTGCTGGTTGTTCGCTGCGCCGTCGTACGTCAGTCGGCCCTTTAGTAACGTACTTACAACTTACTTTTACTTGTATATAACAGTTTACATTACCAACAATTATTTGTAGTAAAATTACTAAGTTGAGTTGACATCTCTTGTCAAACATGCGCAGGACTTTAGTCAGCACGATGCCGGGAGCGCGAAAATATTACGTTACGAATATACGTGGCTTTGTCTTCGATACAGAGCTTTGTTGACTGTGGTATTGTGTTTTGTTGTAAAAGGATTTCCATCACAACGGTCGTCCTACCATAATACATGTATCGAGCTGGCGGTGAACAAAGCGTTTCGCCGATCAATCTCCATTAACCTGCACCGGGTTTACAATGCGCCATCAAGCGCAAAATTTGTTAGAATTAATTATATGACAGATGACGGCGGACCCCGCAGGGCCGGCCGCTGATCTTTTGTTTTATGAATAAAGTTTTACTGAGTACCGGCAGTGCGGCATACAGCTGCGTCGTCAGTGATTTGATATCATTATGTATACATGACCGCAGCCTACTTGTTAGATTTTAAAAACTTCCTAGACCTGTGCTTATTATTGTTGTTTTTATTTACAATACCAAAAACAGGCTGACAAGCAAACAAGTGAAGGCATTTCGTTGAAAAGTAGTAACGAATGATCTTTCTAATCTAAAGATCATTTTGAATGTTAAAATTAATTTTCAACTGGAATCAAATTCGAATACAATTAGTACCGGCTAGGAGGGCACAATCGTCGCGACACAGATTACAGTTTGGGAGAGAAATTAAAACAACTGGCCCGGTGACGCCATGTTTTAATAACATTGAAGTCTTTAATAACAATTTTAGATTAAATTTATGATTTCTGTTTCCAATCTGTTCTGTAAACATGCAATAGATAGTAAACAAAATGCTAGCTAATGCTGGCCGGCTGTAGCTGGTGCTTGCCGAGAGTCAGGAGAGCAAGTGCGTGCTAAACTCCACGCGCAAGCCCGCGCTGCTAACTGTACCAAAATGGTATAATATAATTTAACATTCGTAATGTAATGTTAGTAGGACATTTGTTAGAGGTCGCGAGGTCTGCTCCCGGCTCGTATTCGCTCCATCCTTCGCAGTTATACTGCTCAAGTGACTGATATTGCCTCGTAAATAACTTACTAATAACCAATTGATCTGAGATTTGTTTGATACATGAGCCTTACATACATGAGATGTGATGTGAGGATGGATTGCTATTCATCATTACCCTACATCATCACTGGCAACATCATCACTGGTTACATCATCACTGGCTACATCATCACTGGTCACATCATCACTGGCAACATCATCACTGGCAACATCATCACTGGCAACACTGTGAGTAAGACGTCATGTCGTACCTCAAACTATTTGATCGGTGAATTTATTGTAATATAATATTTACGGGTAAAAGAAACAAACGACTTCAAATAGAACCAAACTTTGTATTTCCGATATATCATAGGAATATTACAAAATTAAACCTAATCAGAACCAAACTTTCATCAAACTACTGTTAAAGTACATTCTTTCCAATAAATGAAATGAAAATAAATGAATAATCGAAATCCGTTGGCAAATATATAACACTTATCAAATTTGAAACTTGGATGGTTTCATCGAACACCACATTGGAAGCACCAGCTTTCAAATAAAAAAAGAGTCATCAAAATCGGTTCACCCGGTCGACAGTTGTGCGGTGACAAACAGAAGTCAGTTGACCCAATTCCAGCAAATGTTATGAATATTGTTTATAATAAGTAATTTAGTTCTTTTAAGTCTTTATACTGTACACAACTACAGTGATCACAGTCCAATATTTACCGAGCTTGTGAAATCTCACGGGTGACAGGTGCGAGGAATTTTTCGTTAGTATTTCCCGAACGATCGGTCAGTGGGACGATCAGATTTATTTCCTTCAAATCTAAATGAACAAATATATTAATACTTGAATAGTTTTCTATTCCTTTAGAATAGAAAAGCTTTTACGGCAGTATTTTACCCGCAATTTTGTCAAAGTTAAGAGTCCTCTTTCTAATCTAAAGATCATTTTGAATGTTAAAATTAATTTTCAACTGGAATCAAATTCGACTACAATTAGTACCGGCTAGGAGGGCACAATCGTCGCGATACAGATTACAGTTTGGGAGAGAAATTAAAACAACTGGCCCGGTGACGCCATGTTTTAATAACATTGAAGTCTTTAATAACAATTTTAGATTAAATTTATGATTTCTGTTTGCAATCTGTTCTGTAAACATGCAATAGATAGTAAACAAAATGCTAGCTAATGCTGGCCGGCTGTAGCTGGTGCTTGCCGAGAGTCAGGAGAGCAAGTGCGTGCTAAACTCCACGCGCAAGCCCGCGCTGCTAACTGTACCAAAATGGTATAATATAATTTAACATTCGTAATGTAATGTTAGTAGGACATTTGTTAGAGGTCGCGAGGTCTGGTCCCGGCTCGTATTCGCTACATCCTTCGCAGTTTTACTGCTCAAGTGACTGATATTGCCTCGTAAATAACTTAGTAATTACCAATTGATCTGAGATTTGTTTGATACATGAGCCTTACATACATGAGATGTGATGTGAGGATGGATTACTATTCATCATTACCCTACATCATCACTGGCAACATCATCACTGGTCACATCATCACTGGCAACATCATCACTGGCAACATCATCACTGGCAACATCATCACTGGCAACACTGTGAGTAAGACGTCATGTCGTACCTCAAACTATTTGATCGGTGAATTTATTGTAATATAATATTTACGGGTAAAAGAAACAAACGACTTCAAATAGAACCAAACTTTGTATTTCCGATATATCATAGGAATATTACAAAATTAAACCTAATCAGAACCAAACTTTCATCAAACTACTGTTAAAGTACATTCTTTCCAATAAATGAAATGAAAATAAATGAATAATCGAAATCCGTTGGCAAATATATAACACTTATCAAATTTGAAACTTGGATGGTTTCATCGAATACCACATTGGAAGCACCAGCTTTCAAATAAAAAAAGAGTCATCAAACCGGTTCACCCGGTCGACAGTTGTGCGGTGACAAACAGAAAAACAATACAGGCGAATTGAGTCTTCTTCTCTTTTTGAAGTCAGTTGACCCAATTCCAGCAAATGTTATGAATATTGTTTATAAGTTATTTCGTCCTTTTAAGTCTTTATACTGTACACAACTACAGTGATCACAGTCCAATATTTACCGAGCTTGTGAAATCTCACGGGTGACAGGTGCGAGGAATTTTTCGTTAGTATTTCCCGAACGATCGGTCAGTGGGACGATCAGATTTATTTCCTTCAAATCTAAATGAACAAATATATTAATACTTGAATAGTTTTCTATTCCTTTAGAATAGAAAAGCTTTTACGGCAGTATTTTACCCGCAATTTTGTCAAAGTTAAGAGTCCTCTTTCAAGTTAGAATTGAGTTCAAATTACGAGTGAAGCAGATATTACAGCTATATGACGACTATATGGATCGAACTATATGACTATGAGGATCGAACAGAAACAAATAGTATAACATTAAGACCTAGGAGGGTAGGCACAAGCACATATTTCCTGGTGCCGCTGTGAGCTCTCGCTCTCAACGAGTAGAAAAAGTACTAAAGAAATTCTTAAAAAAGTAAGAAATAGGAAGTGGAATAGTAGCCATGGCCGTGACCTTACCACTGTCAAAAATATATATGGTAATAAAATGAAAAAAATTAAATAAATCTTGAAGAGTGAATTTTTCTTTAAATTTTTCAACAACTTTTGAAAAACAAATGTGGCAACTTGTACGTAATTCATTGTAAATCGTGTTCCTAAAATCCCTGACCGGCCAGTAGTTTTGTTTCGTTGCAGAATGGGACTGCGCAAGTAAAGAAAAGTTTAACAATCAACACATAAGTTGGAATTGGAAGCAACAGTAAGCAATTAAAATAAAGTAAACATCTTATCGTATTATCCTAAGGGACTAGACAGAAATAAGGGGAGATTCATTCATTGTTTATGGCCGAGAGTCTAATGAATAATTTTTTATTTTATTTTATATCTGTTATTGAATTTCACGACGAGCCGCTTGTAACTAACCCGAGGCTGGCTGCAAGTTGGTGAAACAATGCCTGCAGGCGAGCTTTTACAGTAACAGTCCAATTTAATTAGTTACTAATAAGCTTAGTGCTGAGCTTATGACAAAGGCGTGATAATATAATTTTCTCATAGGATAATATTTGCGTCGTGCAACTTTGTTTGTTATATCCTTGAAAACTTAAATTCTTTCTCTTCTGGATATTGTTCTTTGTATATATATTTATATGTTTTTTTGAATACGCCTTCCTGTGTTATGGAAAGTGTTTTATCTCAGAACTGCTGCAGAGCAGTAAGCAACTGCCGTGCTATTAGTATTTACGTACGAAAGTTGTTTGTATGATTGTGAGGTTTTCATTGTATTATAGCGTGTTGTCTATATTATTATAATATTTCAGAGTTTCAATATTAATATTAAAGCTTCGGGGAGAAAGTAATTGAGAGATCTTAAGTAAGTTTTATTTTTCCCCTGTGCGTGTTTCTATTTTAAATTCCGCAATTTGGGCTCTGCCACCACCCGAACCCTTCTCAGAAAGTACACTGGCCTCGAAGCAATTGCGCCGTGTAGCTCGCGTTAAAACTTAATTATGTCGTAAAGAGAGCATAAGGGCATAGTCAGAACTCGGGCTAGCGTGCAACTTAAAGGAACTGCTCGGACACTATCTCCGGCTCGCGTACATGTCTGTACATAGATTGTATTACGCTACTCTTTCGGTTCTGGTTATATAGGTATAATTAAAAATGGCCACTATAAATTATGAAATTAAATATGACTTTGAAACTAATTATAAAAATATTTTGTAAGAATAAATTAATTATTTCTTTACTAAGGAGCAGTTCGGTCGAGAGTTTATATCTCAGCAGTCGGGCCACGAGACAAATGTCACACCGGAGTATATCTCCGTCATTCGCCCGACCGTAAACCTTATAAATATAGTTTGTTTTAGAATAGTTAATAGTAGAATAGAATATGAAAATGAAATTAGTCGATTTGTTTGTTAACATTGTCAGTGAAAAGCAAACGGAGGCACAGTAGTAGCTCGTCGGTCTTGTAACCGACGCTTGCATGCATATGTGTGTGAGGATATATCGATGTCAATGAAGTGAAGGCCAATAATCACTATCTGCAGTGCGACGGATGCCAATAAAAAAATTATTGCAATCATTTTTAAACAATTTTGCTGAGTTTCTTGGCCCAATGCGCCGTTTCCCCGTTATTATATAATTCCAACGGATACGTAAGATGAAATACTCCTAGAGTCACCGTCCTGCTCGCGCCGGACGGACAATAGTAAACAGACGAAAAGGTGCCTCGCTTAACACAAAATTAAAAAATAATTTATTAATTGTAAGCGGACGGCGGACAGTGGAGAGGAACGTGCGTGTGAGATGGACGTACGCGTCATCAAATCCGTCAACAAAAACTGAAGACCGCCGCACCGAAACCATTAGACTAGATTTATACGAGCGAGCATTCAACGGCGTGTGGCCAGGTTTACAAAATGGACTGGAGCTAAGGGCCCGAAAATGTACTTATCACATTATACGTTTATAGTATTCATTTTCTTTATAAATCATAGTAACAAATTACAACTGCGAACAGTTTAAATGATGTCTGTATTTGTATGTTAAGATACAAAACAAGTGAAGTACACGAGAGTGAGGCACGACGTTTTGTTTACAATTTTATAATGTTATCATCCCCTTTAAATTTAACACCGCTAAAATAACAATATAGGGTTACCGTATCTTCATACATACATTTCTAACAGTTTTTTCTTTTTAACCTCCGTCTAGTTGTAGCGCTTGCTAACGATTTCAATTGCTTTTTCACTTCATTAGAACGAAGCGAGAGAATTTCACAATTAAAGCGGCTGCTTTAAAAACAATCCCCGGTCCCCGTACAGCCACACTGAAAATTAATTTCTGTATAAAAACCGACCCGCTTAAGATTTCTTGGTGTGAGGTGTGTGTCGTTTCATTTTTAAACAGCTTATACACTCCCTCTGCCTTTAACATATCTCTGGAAATATAAATTTTATAAAAAACTAAAAAGTATAAAATAATTTAAACGTAGTTGGCATAGCGTGTGTTTAATATCAGTAAGACAGCGGGCGACAAAAGCTGGCAGAGAAGCTCAAGGAAATAGTGGGTAGCGGACCGCGAGCGTGTTGCTTCTAATGCCTTGTAAAATATAATAATAAATCTACAATTACAACACTTTTACTCTATAAATTTAATATATAGAAATAATTGAAATTAATATTGTCCGGGCAGTGGGCGCTGAGCTTCCTGAACAAATGAAAACTTGACAACCTTCAAAGACAAATTCATCTCCGGCGGCGCCGTGACAAGACTCGACAATACTTGGAGAACAAAGACTTTGGAAATTAAGTCATTATGACCGGTTAATCGCCGGGACGTTGTCTCCCATTGTTGTAGCTAAATTATCTATAATGATCCATTTTTTAATTTCTTTAATAATAAAGTTGATTGTTTTAAAAGATATTTTCGTAATTCTATGACTTTTTCGTAAGCTCAATGTTTCAGAAAACCGAGCCACCGAGCAATTACAATGTTTTTTAAATACTCTTGGATTGATGTTACGAAAAGTTTACTTTCGTGTTATTGCCATCGTTATTTTCAGATATTCTTCAGTTCTTTAAATTGAGTTCAACAAAAAGGAGACAAACTTTATTGGATGATTCATTTCTACTTCATTGGTCGGCTGTGTGGTCGCCGGCAGACCGAGTCGCCGAGGATGTGGTCAATTAAATATCGGACCGGCACAATTGACAAGTTCAACAATTCCAGCTAAAAGATTACTGGTTGTAGCAGTGGTCTCTGGTAGTACGGCACACGACTCGCTGGAGAGTGAGACGAGGCGGCTGTTGGCAAGCCCCTGTCCAGGTGACTTACGGTCGGCCGGGCTGCAGTGCTACTCATCGACTTGCAATATTCAATGTGTATATGCCAACTCCGACCCCATTGTAAGAAGCTCAATAATTTTATGTAAGTAAACGTCGATTCTTCAATAATTAATTAAGCTATAGGAGCTAACAGTGGACTGGATATGAAGGAAGACGCTCCGGCCTAGCAACTGGCTACTCACGCTTCTCTCGAGACTTTTTATATTTAAGAGGAGCCGCCACGCCCGAGCTGAACGACGCGATTCACCGAGAGCGGCGGCCGACTAAGTCTGCCCAAAGTTTAACATTTCATCACATATTTCTCTTCATTGCAAATTTTGAAATGACATGCAGATAATAGCATTTTATTTGTAATCATCAATTCGCAATCGACGTACTTTATTTAGACTTTGCGCAATATATTCTAGAATCCCAGTTATTGACCTTATATTTGCTTATTCTCAAAATATTCCGTAACTCGTACATAAATGTCCTTTTTCTAAGAAAACATCAACTTTCTTTTGCAATTAGCTTCGTATTAATAAATGTATATCGGTAGCAACTCGGAACAATCCCTACGGTACCAATTACATTTCACAATCTGCCCATTGAGCTGATCTTTATACTGTGCTGCTTCTTTGGTACATTGTTCAACCACATAATACATAATTTTGTAAGGCACGTAATAAAAAAAAATTAAAAAGTGAAAAATATTGTAATAATTAATGAATGCATATATTGGAATAAAGTCCCCCCGCGCTGTCCAAACACATCGTTATGCTCTTTGTCGGAGGCTATTGTGCAGGCAATCAGCACATTACAGCGCGCAAATAAATGCATAAAGGGTACAAACTTTTGTTTGTTATTGCAATGGCGGGAGGTGACGTCTCCTTTGTTATTTAAACTTTAAATAGGAGTCGCGCGGAGCGAGAGAGCTTTTTTTAAAACGAAAAAGAGAAATAAGCATGCCACATGTCTTCTTCTTGCGTGTCTGTATAGCTGAGGGCCGACTGTCAACTCTGAAAACAGTCAAATAGTTCCTCGGCGGAATGAAGCTCGTTTACTCCCGTATATCTCGCAACCAAGACTTCTTCATTGTGTCAGCGCGTCTTTTGCAAACAGATTTGGAACATTCTAAAGTAAAATTTAAAGTCAAATTTCATTTTCGTGATTTTGTGATTATACATTGTGAGATTTTTTTGTGCTTGTTCTTGTGCATTCCATTTTTGGTCTGGTACCAAAGAATATATTTTTCCGCGAGGGATCGAGCCGGGGACCCGCAGCGTGTCACGCGGTGTGATAACCGCCTTCTGTCATAATTAACTATTACGAGAAATCCGCCCTCCTTTTATATTGGCTTATATTATCTTAGAGTACATTATTTTAATTAAAATAACATTATTTTCATTCAAAAAACAAATAATAAGGTAGTTTTACTTTATTAATACTTGTATAAAATGAACGCGATGAAATCCCTGCTATATATAATTATAATTGCGAAACTAAATGCTTTGCTAAATGTACCACATGACGTGTATTTATATAATCAGGAGCCAAATTACACAAAGCGAATAATTAATGCTAAAGATCTTTTGCAGATCAACTTGGGAGCAGCAGGCGGGGCGGCAGGCGGAGCGGCAGGCGGAGCGGCAGGCGGAGCGGCAGGCGGAGCGGCACGCGTCAAGTCAGATTAACCGCCGTAATTAAAACGTTACAATGACGAGAACGAATTAACGTTATCCGTTAGAATTTATCAACTTATTTCTAATCGGGGCGGGTAAAGCACAAACAATATTAAAATCCCCGACGGGCCTTTTGTTTTTGTGTTCCGTAGTGTTCCGGTATTGGCGATCAGAGCTGCTTGTACGTACGTCTGTGCCACTCCGCGACATCCTGCAAAATTTTTAATACTATTATTTTATGATTTTGTATTTATACATTGATAGATATATTTTTCGTATTCATTGGTTGTAAAAATGAATCTCTAATGAACTACAGATGACAGATTAAACATGATTTAACTCTTTTTATCAGTTAAAGTGAGATAAAACAGCAGATAAAAGACGAAATGTGACACTACAACATGTTGCATGTTTACAAACCGTAAGCTGTCTGCTGTCCGCGCAGGAGCATTGTTCTATTTATTGATTCAAACATCACAACATAATGAGAAACAAAAATATCAAGTAGAACATGAAGACTGCGCGAAATAAAGTGCCTGAGGCTTCGTTTTGTCGTGATCGTGGAAGTCAGAATGAGTTTAATGAAACACGGCCACCGGCACACGGCGCTGTGTTGCCACACAAAACGTTAACTCAATACATGTTAATGTATTAGTAAAGAGTATGCGCGGCGTGACTTAAGAAGTTGTGTGATTGGTGATGAGTCAATAGAGCGACGATATATCGCTCTGAAGTAGTTCCATTGAGGATGTATGTTAAATAAAAAGAATGAAGGTCGCCAGAGTTAATAAAATTGTAATCGGCGGAGATGATTCAGTGTCACAGTTAGGAGTCATTTATTTTATACACTACTTAATTGTAAAATATATTAAACGTCCGGTGCTGTCCGGTGCTGCCCGGTGCTGTCCGGTGCTGTCCGGTGCTGCCCGGTGCTGTCCGGTGCTGCCCGGTGCTGCCCGGTGCTGCCCGGTGCTGTCCGGTGCTGCCCGGTGCTGTCCGGTGCTGCCCGGTGCTGTCCGGTGCTGCCCGGTGCTGTCCTGTGCTGTCCTGTGCTGTCCGGTGCTGTCCAGTGCTGTCCGGGTTCGGTTCATGCGGGCTGCTTTGTTTTTAAACTTAAATTTATCTACATTTTGCGCGAAACATTCAAATCTTCAAGCATATATAACATACTTCTAAATAATTATTAACAATTGAGCAATCGTAGTTGAAACAGAAAACAAGTTCTCCCGGAGCGGGCGGACGTTTACATTGACCGTTACATGCAGTCAGTGTACAGTAAAACTTGTCGTATACAAAGGTTCCTTTTAAACTGAGGGACGGGAAAAAGAAGACTCAACAATACTGAATTTACAATGTACAGTAGCATTGTGTAACGGTATTTGCTACGCGCAGTCCCGGAGGAAATCAGAGCGGCGGACAATCGGCGTGTCTGCAGCCGACGGCGTCCTGCGTCGCCACAGTTTTCTCTGCCAATGACTTAAGATAAAATACAAGCGGACTTCCCGCCGGGAGTTCATTATTCAGACTGAGAGAGTATCAGCTAGTTTGTTAATATTTTACTAATATTTACAAGACTTGGTACAGACAAGCCCCTTGTTATTTCGTTTGATACGATATTTGTGATTTATGAGTTGTATATTTGATTTATAACGTAAATAAATAAATGAAATTGGAGAGTCTCTTTCTGATATTAAAATAACCACTTTTACACGCATATCATTGTATATACGGTACATATTAATAATTTTTATTTGTCTGTCTGTTTCAGCTTAATTCTAAAGTGTCAATAGCCTAATGGTTTAGGTTAGATCCATTCGACTATTGCCGTGAACCATGTCCCTAGCACCAGCTTAAACTTAGTTGGATTGGTTAACAAGATTGTTAGTAATATTTCTGAAAAAAAAAATAAAAGAAATATTGCTAGCTTTCTTTTTAAAAAAAGAGTGAACCGATTGTTACGGTTGCAGATTGCTGATGTAGTAAGTAGAGGGAGGGCTCACGCTAATTTTACTTCCAGAAAAATTTGAATAAATAATAAATAGCGGGTAACACCGCGTGCGCAGCCGGTAGTTTATATATGGATAAATGTTAAAAAAACTTTCCTGAACTATTTGATGGAAGCGCTTCATACAAAACAAAACTTTGAATCAAAAATGAACTAGGTAATAACATCATATAATAGTCTCGTCGTTTACTGTATTACCAATGAAAAATAGTTACTTTATTTAATTTTAATACAATATATCTTGACAGGAGTTAGCTTTATTTATGGGCATTGTATAAGTTGATTGTGAGAACTGACGTCTACAATTCGCCAACAACAATGTTTACGTTCAGTTCAACATACACACACCAATACATATTATATTAACAGAGTGTGTGAGGTTGCCGCGGCGACTGTGTGTGGCTGTTCCCCCTCGGGAACTTCCATTTGCATGAACAAAATATTGATGGTGATCTTGACGAGGACTGGACGCTACGCCGAGGAGAATAATTAGTCTTAATAAACTCTATTACCTAAAGTCAGTAATAAATACCTTATTTGCAGATAATATTCAATGGTGAGTACACGACCAGCTAGGATGAAACAATTCTGATTTCAGCGATTTGTTATAATGTGTTTCCTCGTCTATCCCCATGTGTCCGCTCCATAGTGCAGTATTTCCACCGGGGCTTCCCTGAAGTAAAGTGCAACTTTATGCAGTGATAATGCAGCGGCCATGCAATCTGCTATCGATCTGACAGATCTTTGAGCCCTGACCAGCTCGTGCCGATGAGTTTCCGTTTTAATGTTTCTTGCGTATTCTTTCTCTTTCAGTGAACAAGAAAAAGAAGACACTGTAATAGGTACCCGGTGTATTAGATTTTTTATTCATAATGTTAGGTCTCTAAATCCTCGTACACTGCCGGCTGCGGTTAGTTTGAAATATAGCTTTAATTATGTTCACGGCGCGAGAAGTTTCGTGGATGTTGCGGGATCAACAAAACTTTGCGGGATTTACTTAATTTATTGCAATTAGTTAATCTCTTAGAACTAAGTCTAAATCAAATCTATTAGCTCGTTTCACTGAGGAGTGTTTCGTTGGAAGATGTTCAGCTAAAATTAATTGTAAGTGGAGATGCAGGGCGCCGGCGGGACGCGCTGGCGGTACTGTGTAAATTATAATAGTATTTATTGTATTATTATATATTAATGCAGATCGTAAAATGTTCAATAATTTAATACCTATAATATATCCTAATATATATATATATATATATATATATATATATATATATATATATATATATATATATATATATATATATATATATATATTAGGGTAAATTATAGGTATTAAATTATTGAACATTTTACGATCTGCATTTCCAAAAAAAAATTAAAAAAAAAATTATATTTGCTGGTATGATGTTCGGTGGGCTGTCCTAGCGAACAGCATTGACGTGTCAGCAAATAATAATGCGTTGGCTGTTGATAACGTTGACCACGTGACCGCGAGAAAATTCTTTTTTATTTTAACGTAAAAAATGAATATTCAGTTGAAGGGTCGGCAGGTTTCATTAAATGTTGACTAAATAAAAAGCGCGCGGCGACAAAAGAACTCGTTTTGTTCGTGTCGACGTAATTTGTCTTACGAGATATTCCGCTTTATTCCTTTATAAGGACCTCATTTCGTAGCTTCTAAATTAATTTTTATGTCACGTAGAGGATGTACGGAGGATATTACGTCGCTTGTATACTGTACACTCGTGTGTTTTGTGTATTCAGTGGATTTTTGTTTCTACTAGTTTTATTTTCTTCTCTGCCTAGCCCGATAAAAAAGGTTATAACAACACAAACAAACATCTCGTAACTTACCTTATTAAGTATCGAATCGTTCCGCATGAAGTCTAATGTTATAATAGTTCTTTATGTTTAGGCGCAGTTTTGGTCGGAGTATACATGTATAGCGTCGGGACTTGGATATTAGCAGCAGCTGTTATACTCGTATTTATCAAAGCTTTTGTTATTTCGAGCAGACGCAGAGGGCGGGGTGGCTGTTTACATTTGATAGCTGGTGCTTCCCACGTGGTCCCATTCACACCCAATTCCGTCCAATTCTGACTATGAGAAAACTTTATATTCTAAATTTGCACCAAGTATGTACGACAAACGGACGAATTACTTAAAATGACGTCTGCCATTATGAAGATTCATTTTTTATCGGAAAATATTTTTTGATGAAAGTGTGTCTAAGTTCTGAGTAATTCTATTTCGTAATCTTGCTGCGATAATTCGGAAGTACAAAGAGGGCGTCCGCGCGTAATAGCATTTCACACTTCATTTGATGTGAAGTTGGTTTTAATTCTGATTGTAAATATACGTGTTGTTCCCGATTATTTTAGAATTAAAAGATAAATTAATCTGTCGCTATGTAGACTTTGGGAAACACTCGCTCTCTGCCTCGTCTTGTGTTAATATTTAAAGAGACAAGATGAAAACCTTACATTAAGTATCTTTACACGGGATATTGCGATTACAATGTTCTTACAATATATTGTGCTTATAACGTCTGAATATTCGGTAATAATGTATCGCACGTACTGCCGGCGGTCACAAACTACAAATAAGTTTCTCAACGATTCAATAATTGTATTCTTATTTTTTTTTACACATTACCTAAAATTTCATCTGAATAGTCACCTTTGATGATCTTGATCTTTGATACCTGCAGGTACTTGTGTACCCTACATACATATACAACCTCCGGGGACAGAGTCCGGTCTCCGTAAGTGCAAGGTCACACGGGCGCTGGTACTTGAACGACCCCGCGCGATATAAAGAGTTCGCTCGCTGTATTGATACTATTTCTGTCAATTTAGATAAACAAGATTAAATATTGGATACAATTTTCCAAGCATTATTCCCCAGGATGTCGTTAATATTCATTGAACGTGGGGCTGTCTGTGTGTGTGTGTGTGTGTGTGTGTGTGGGGGGGCGTATCGGACCGTTGACTCGAGCCCCGGCGTACTTCACCTGGCAGCGAATGTTAAATTTATGAATACATTCCTTAAACTCTAACATTTATTTATTATGACGAGACGTGTACACGGTGTTTGTGCCGCGCAGCTGTCGGCCGCTCGTAGAATTTGTCTTAATTTAATGAAAGCTTTAAAGTTACATAAAAAATAAAGCAGCATTTCAAGTAAGTAAGAATATCGAATTATAAAAATGATCCAAGATGTTCTATATTAATGTTACGAGCGGTCTGCGCCGGCCCCCCGCCGCAGCATCAGCGGCTCATCTCAAAATTAATTCAAACAGACCTCCGCGGCGCGCCGGCGCTGTGCAACTGTTACACATTAATGGAGATTGATGGCCTAAGCCGTCGTAATCTGCCCGAGTATCAGAATTCAAAGTCAGCTTATTTTATGGACGGTGCCGACAAGCCGGTGCCGAGGTATGAGATGACCACTACAGCTGCAACCTTACCAGGCACTAGTTACCATCTCTGGGCGGGGTTCACAACCGACAACATCTTTCCTTTGACCGTGTACAATCATCGACGATCAGAGTCCGATTATTGCATTCTCCATTAGATGTTCAGCAATTGTATGTAATAATCTCCACTGACGCTTTTCAACCGCACATACCGGCAGAATTCTAAATTCTAATTATGTCTGTTCGTTTTATAGTAAATATATTGTTTAAAATTATATAAGCGGCCATTAACTCTGCGACAATTTTAAATGAAAACCTGGGCAAAAATTGGTCGACTATCCTTTACATACGGCAGTAAATATTGTAGCAAACGAGAAAAAGTCGCACAGCGCAGTGTTCAACAATTAGCAAGGAACGTCAACCGCAGCCCCATTCAGAGGAGCCAACCGAGCACGCTCCACAAAACTGCACTCAGTACATTCTTTTGAACAATTGGCGCGAACACTGCCTGCGACTGTGAGTACATATGACAAAATTACTCAATAAATTTTGTGTAAATTTTCACTTATCGCTCTTTGAAGAGTTTAGAAACAATGGAAAGTACACAATGGTAGTGTTATGTTCTGATATATCTGTGTACAATATTATCGGTGATGTACAAAAGTTTCCGGCCATAATTATTCAAAAGTATCTTTTATCAAATGTGTGTAGAAACTGTACATTGTAAGAAGCACTTTCTTTCACTTGACGGCGCACCACAGCGTCTCGCAGGCTTCTGTATTATCAGCCCGTTAAAAATACAAACTCTTGAAATACAGAATGAGATGATGATGAATCATTTTATGTCATTCATAAAGCCTGAATTGAATTGTAAGCATTTCACTGTTTGGCCTGCAGTCCGCAGCCGACTATTTTGTCACTATTGTCAATTATTTACTTTTACTTTAAGCTTTCTCTAATGAATACATGTAATAGATATTAAACTACGTGTACTGTTAATTTTTCTTTTAATTTAGACGTTCGTAATGCAACCTTTTGTACCATTAATTTTCCCGTATCTGTGTCTCACTTCACAAAACTATGGCTTCAGCAAGCTTCGTGTAGGTCATATTTATTAGTTCTTCGTTAAGTTTCACTAGATTAACGTTTCATTAAATATTTTCGTAGTTCGTATTGAGTAGCAACGTTATAACTTTTATCGTTAAGGTAATACTAACAGAGCCGAATGGCGACATAATAACGGTTCGAACTGATGCCATAATTACCGCTAATGAGGTTGGCGATACACCGAGTACTGATTGATCACGCAAACTGGATGTTGTCATATTTGACCCGATTCATAGCTGAGTCACTTGTTATTGATGTTTCGCTATCTGTTGTTGCAATACACTTGTTTTTGAATTTTTACGTACAGAGTGAGATTGCCAGTTATAAAGGATTGTCAGATCAATAACTATGGTATCTTATGTTAGGTAAACAATTATATAATAATTATCCATGGAGCAAAAAGCAGGTTAATGGCAATACTGGCGCTTATTTTATGGCCAATCTATGGTCGGGTTCGTGTCCTAAATACTTTGTCGTTTACGATGCTAGCGTCACATGTTATGCATGTCATGTGGCCCAAGTGGAGAAGCTCAAGGAAGATACAACATTTTCATAACTATATAACATATATCCAATATGGAAATATTACAAAAAAAATATTTTACCAAATTTATACTTAATTACGTTTTTACGGTTAATTGAATGAATACTGGCGTTTGGTGTTGCCCTGCAGTGTGACAACAATACTTAATGAATCTTTTGTGTTTTACGCTAGAATTAAATTCGTATTCAGAATTCGATGAAGCTAGGCTCTGTTCGCAATATCATAACTGGCCTGCAATTTAGGTTGCGGGCGATGTTTTTAACAAATGAAAAAATTCCTGCGAGGTGAAATGATTTCCCGTCAATTGGCCGCGCCAGCGACATGCTGGTACAATAAGCTGAAGTTTTTTTAAATATTTTAACATCATGAACAGAACAAAGAAATCATTTGTAGAATAGGTGTTTTTATATATTAACAGTTCTATCTGAATGTACAGTTAACCTGACGGTATGACCTCCATCATATTTACGTTGCCCGTGTCTTTGGCAGTATGTTGGTATTGTGCCCGTGTGGTACCGGGTACACTACGTCGTACTACGCGGCGGCTCCTGGAACTATTAAATAAAATAATAACCTGCATCTGCGGAGTTAACAGAAGTAGCGGGCGATTATTCGTTTTTCTCTAAACTTATCTGGTTCCAGAGGTGACAGGGAGTGACCTCACAGCCATAAGTTGAGTAAATTAAACCAAGCGTTTTCTCTGTACGTAAGATTTAATTTTGTGCTCTGGTCCATTACAGAAGTAACCTCTGGGTTCCAGCCCACCTGGAGCTTCATATTTGATCTCAACCATTTCACGAATTCAATTTGCGTTTAGAATGAAAAATTCATCGCAGGGATGTCTTGCTCCGCGGCAGTTGCGGAATTAATAACGAGCGCGAGCGGCGCACGCGATGCCACGTGATCCGGAAAATATTTTTCTTTTAAAAGGCGGAATACAATTCCAGTGATCAGAGATGAACTCGCCCCCACTCTCACATTGCTTAGTTATCAATAAACGTGTCATATAATTGATGATTAATGAGGTACGACATTTATTTACATAAATATAAGGACGGTTACTACGAGAGTTGAATAATCGAAACTCGCCTGGCTTACTGACCATTAAGATAATTTTCAACTTCTATTTTATACATTAAATACTAATATTGTTTATTTTCTTTCTCGTAACGTAAATAAATTACAAATTATAAGTTTACAAGAACTGCGTGTCCTGTCAGCAGTCGATGTCGATGTCGCCGGCGGCTCAACCCAACCTTTCAGCTCCCGGGGCACGTCTCAGAATTACTAACATTAGATGATTGCACTTTAATGTAACGTGCACACCGATCTAAAAATTGTGTGAGATAGATTATCAGTGTACGTGAAGCAACTGCTAAAACTACATCAAACCCGGCGGCGACCGTCTCCTATGCGATAACTTAATGACAATAAATAACAAAACGAAAAATAGATAACAGTATTAACTATTTTGTAAAAGATTAGGTGATCGCTAGGCCACGGAGGTGTCCGGTACTGACGGAAGAATGTTTGATATCACGATTTTTTATTATAGTTTGGTGAACTCAAAAGTATTTGTGAGAGTGTACCCGCTAGCTGACCCGCAACAGAAAGGTCCGTTACAAAATATCCTTCCGAGTCAGCACATCGCTGCTGTTGCGCGAGGGTAATGGAGGGAGCGGACCCCGATTACTGATAGCAGTCATTTGATTCTTGCTTCCTTCTCATAATTTGTCTAATCTATTTTATGGATTAGATAAAGACAGTTGTGAGCACTTGCGTTTGTTACACGTCTAAATTTGTAACTAACACTGAGCTCTTATTTTAAGTCACGTGTCACACGGTACGCGCCAGAAACTAGATCAGACTGCTGGATCTAGAGTCAATCACAAGACTACGAGCCTTCTCAGTTATATATCGTTACGGACATAAGCAGTGAAATGTGTAACTCAAATTGTTTTTAAATAAAGGAACACGTTTGTAAAAGCATTCAACTTGTTATACATACAAGTAGTGTACTTGAAACGATTCCAAGTATGTCCTGGCTGAGATGAGCTGAGCTGCAGCAAACATTACTTTTTGTGTGTTAAAGCAATACTAATTGTGACACGAAAAGCCAACGAAGCTCGTTGTTACAGTCGCGGCAATAGCAGATAATTAGGGAAATCTCTGTGCAATACGGGCGCTTCTCGGAGTAAGCGCGGACTTACATATAGAGAATAATATGCTTAATAAAATTTTAAAATATTATTAAGCATATTTGCCATTAAAAACGCCGATGACGTCGTTTAGTTAAACCTAACTTGGGACCTCGGGCAGATAAGGCGGCAGGCAGAGCGGCAGACTTAACCCTTTTTTGTTGACGAGGGGGAAGAAGTTTAACTTAACCTACAAAAATACTCCAAAAAATTAAGCTGACTCATGTTGGCAGACGCACTTCGTCACGCTTCACAAATTATCTTCAAAAATTAGTCTCACAACGAAACGATCATAGCCATGTTTATCCAAATTGAGATTAAGGTTTTTGTTTGGAAATACGGCGACTGGGACAGCGTGATGCTCGGGCTGGACTGACACCAACTGGCCTGCTGGAAGTAAACACTTTCTTTAATGTTCAAATATTTAAAATAAAAATCGTTGTGTTAAACATTTTTGACAAGTACAGCAAATTTTATAGGTTTCTTATGCGACAGGTGATGAGTCTATCGCTATGCACACCGCATAAAATAAAACGGTTTTTCTGTGGTTCATGTTCTGTTCACATCGTACACCCCATAAAAAACCGTAAACCGAATCCGAAATAAATAAAACAACTCCAGTTAGTTTCTGGTGCGGCCTCAACATTTAGTGCATACGTGTTGAGAGCGTTTATAAATATAAAGATATATAATTTAATTCGAGCGAGTGATCTCGAGTGATGCGATCTCCGCAGCCTACGGCGCGCTGCAGGCACTACACTACGTTGTGTCGTTAAAATGTTTCCTACAAATATTAAAAATAATGTTGGTAAAATTATTTCAGAAACGTTGTTTAACACAGACTTAGAGCTGAGTTCAGTGCAGCTGCCGTCTTGTGCAGTGTTATTACAAAGTGTGAGGCTGTGAGCATGTCGCCAGCCCGCCGGCTTCCTCAACACCGTGAAGCTGTGCTGCTTCAAAAATCAACAAACAAATGAAATAAACGTAATAAAAATAAAAAACAGGATGAAATCGCATGGGTTTTACTGCATGTCTTAAACTTTAAAGAAATGTTTACGTAAAACAGTACGACAAATTAAAAGCTACTGTACGTAATAAAGGAATTTTAAATTCATAATATGTGTAAGAAATAATATTGTATTATATCATTCGAGATTGCATTTGAACGAACTGAGAATAATAATTGCTTGAATAGAGCTCACCGCGTAGAACAAGGGTTTGTAACTTCACGCTGGCGGCGGCTCTTTACAACCGGTAAGTTTGTGGCAAAGTAATGGCTTATAGTATCATAAAAGTTACGGGTGACGCTCGTCTGAATACTACAGCGTGCTGTGATAATGTGACACGTCTGTCGGGAGGAGAGGGATTGATACAGATCATTTATCAAATTACAGAACAAAAACTACATTCAAGTAAAGTAACACAAAAATATAGAAGTGATTTCGGCCGGGTCACGTTGACTAACGCAGCAGAAACTCTAGAATGTTGCTACAATTAGCAGCAGTAGTTGCCTGAACTTCAAACAGTTCATTCACTTATTTAAAGAAACAGAAACATTTAATGCGTCGTCAGTGTGCGCGTGTGTGTGTGTGTGTACTTCAGATGAAGATTTCGTTAAAAGAAGTTGTACAAATTATTTGAGTTCCCTCGTTAGCAATCTGTTATAATTATAATCGGGCTAACTGAGCAAGTTAATATCGGTTGTAATTTAATCAAAGCGTTAGTGGATTAGCGGCAATTATAATTACACCAGTCTGTACAGGATTTACTTTGGTTAACTTGCTTATGAGGTATTTAGATCCATAAATATACTTTGGCTCAATTATACACAACTAAAACGAATACAGCCTATAACTTCGCTCTTAATAATACACTTCGATACAATATAAGTAATGTTAGCAGCGGAATAATTGTTCGGCCCTGGTGGATTTGATCCCAGGTGGGATCCTTGGGGATCGTCCGTACAGAACTGCCCGAATAGTGTTCCTCCCGGATAGGACGCTGGGGTTTTTAAATAAACGTCACATTGTGTGCCGTCCTCTCCCTCCAAGGTAAAATGAGATCCAAACTCTTTCCTGGTAAACTCGAGGAGAAACGAACTCAGTACATAGTAGTTAGAGATTTATTAAATCGCCTGAACTTCACTGAAACTTACGAGTGTCTTTTCCTCATTCAGGAATCGATCGAAATCTCCAGGTTTAAGAGCAGACCTTCCAATACTGGGCTACCACATCGCACACAGGTAAAATTTTTATTCGGTCGTCTCGTTATTTTACCGTAATATATTACCTCTGGCGGCCAGGAGGATACGTCCAAGAAATTCCCGTCGGAAACGTTTTATAGGGCGGCGGTATGAGTTAGTACGCACTTGAAGTTTAAGAGCGAGGCAAAGTAATGATATAAGTTTAATGAACATGATATACGATACAACATATAGTAATATATAGATGACGGAGGACAGCAATAACTCCTCGTGCTGATCTCCGTGAACAATGACGTCACAAAAATACTTTTTATCAAAATTCTTGAGCGAGTTTCTTGAGTGTGTAGGAGATACAAAAACATTTCTGACCGGAATCCTCCGCTCTTGTTACTATTTGATTGTACTCAAGCGTATTTAACTACTGCATGAAGTAAGGCTTGTAAATAAATTCGAGGCCTCGTCTCGGAGATAACTAATAAAATGTTTTTACCGAGTACAAGGGAGACGTTCCTCTCGGTGTCGCTAACATTTTACTGGCCTTTTGTAATTAAATTCTTAGGCTTATGATGCAATAAAAAGTGTCTGTCGGTTGTATTTCTCGGAGCGTGTCTGTCCGCCGTCATTTATTTATAAAGATTTAAAATAACATTTTACCATCTCGTATCTAGAAATGCGTTTTATTTTTTATTGGAACCTGGTAGAAATCGATCCAACAAAGGTAAAACGAGGGAAGCGACAAGAGAGCTGAAGAGGAGAAGACAAGCGGAAGGTGATTCCTATAGCTACGCCGCAAGGTCGCGGGCGGCCGTTTGTTTGTCGTCCTTCGTGTCTGCTCTGCGTTACGATGTGATAGGAAAAGATGAGGCAAAATTATATTTTAAAATATACCTCATGACGACCGTTGGTCAGTTTCCCTGAAACTGTAAAGATTGTTCCCAAGTCTTCTTTTTTTCAAGGAATCATCTTGAACGCGATTATAACTATTTAATGTCACGTAGAAATCACTTTTAATGAAGCCTTATTTTTCTATATTTCTTCGAACCACAAGATAACTTTTTGTATGTCGTTGTATTGGACATGCAATATGTTTCCTCTCGGGTTGTCCGTAAAACTTTTTACTTTAAACGGTACGAAAATACATAATATAGGAATCTATTAATAAATTGCTGATAAACTTGTTGAGCACCGGAAATTACCGCGCAGAAATATAATTGTCAGTGGTTGGAGCGCGCCATTTTGATCAGTTATTTAAGTTCACAATGCAAAGCTACATCATAAGCTCGGCTGACAGGACGCCGAGCTGGCATATTGTAATTAAAATGCTTTTAACGGTCTCTTTTCATACTTAACTTGATTCCTTAATCGTTCGCGCAGCTCCGAGCCTTCCGGCAATGTTTCACTACTATTTAGTAAATAAATATTTTATTATGTTCAAATATACATCACAAGGTGCCGTAATAAAATATTATTTTCCGTCACACTGTCTGCTCTAACTATGTTACTTCAGCAATCTGCCGCACACCGCACACTGCACACCGCACTCGACACTATTAATGCTGTTGGTGTGCAATGAAGTCGTACTACTCTGAGTCAATTACTCGTAGTTTTTTCCATGTATTATTTTTTATATTTATTTGGCGTATAATGTAACATAATTGGAGATGTGTCCTCACGTGCAACAAACGTCCGTCTGCAACATATTCGTTAGTCCGTAGAATGGCTTGCGTAGTCGCGTGTTACATTACAGATAATACATTGCGTGCTGCCCAGCAGTACCTCGCCTGCGGACACGAAGTAACGCCGCATTGTATGCCAACTAATTAGTTGGCCGCTATCCAAACTTCCACATTTAGTCAAAGTAAATTGCTGCCAACGGCGTTATTGTTGCTTTATTGTTTGTTGTTAGCAATAAAGAAGAGTTTTAATATTTCGCTGTAGCTCGCTGTGGCCTCTCGGGAATAGAGACATTACCAGCCGCGCTAAATACAATTGTTACATAATAAATACGTACTAGTATCTGTAATTGGTACGGACATGTTGAATATCTTTCTTTCTTAGGATTGCAATAAGAGAGTGCCCACTGCCGATAGCCATCAGTGACAAATAAACGAAAATGGGTCGGAACTGGCCACAAATGAGATTCTTATTTATTTTCAGTTGGGATGAATGAACGATGGATCTTAACCACCGTAGCACTAATTCGACAAGATAGCCAACTTATGACCCAAACCCAAATTAAGACAAAAGAAGCTGCTTGTGAGTATCTGGCGGGGCTGTGCCTGCGTGATTCGGCGCAGCGCTTACAGCCCTGGCGTGACTGATGCTGCAAATGATAGTAGATAGATGATGACGCGCCGCTGTCAAACAATCGCGACGTGCCAATTGCTCTGGTCCACACGCCGCACAAGAGACTACCTCCTACATGTACTGGAAACCTTCCGTCACCGGCTGTACTCACCTCCTCTCATAAATACGTCATCATCGTCGTCTAGCGCGGGTGCTCCGGGCCAGTGGCGCACACTTAAAATCAAAATAGCGGTTCACTCCTTTAATCTTCTTCTTCTTTCCTTTTGCTACATATAATATATATGGCCATTGTGTTATTATGTAACTAAGAAGGTTTTACTATTTATTTTCTCGTTTGATGTCGACCTGCCGAGCTGCTGTATCGCCTATAGAACAAATAAAACAATCCCATTTGATAAAGAAAGCCCACAAATTTCATCGACTTTAGGCGCTTTGAGAAAATAATAAGTTAATGTATAAAAGGAGTCACGCTCCCGCCGCCAGCTTCTTTATACTTTGCTGTTATCTTAATCTCAGTGAGAGGGTCTGGCGGCCGCCGCGGCACTCGGCTGTTCTGAGAAAAGTAAGAGATTCTTTAGAGCGAAGGACTTCGAAACATGTCATCGTAATAATACAGTTAGGAGACAGTTAAGCAAACCGTAGGTAGTTACCGCCGCGTGTCACAAGTGTCCTTACTCCACGTCGCGACCAGTTAGCTGACACTTCATTGGATTAATTGTATGCATTATACTATTATTAACATACATACATCATACATTTGGTATATTGGAGTTACTACAGTTAACTCCTGTCTACTGTCTATCCTACTAGATGTCAGGCGTGAGTGTTCGTATTGTATTATAAATGAAAGTTAAGGAATTAAACTTTATACCTGAACTAGCAGAGAATGTTACTTAGAGAAGTATGTAATGTTTTGAGATGTACGTATTATATTATATTATTTTGAATCATTTTAAGATTTATTTTCTAGCGACTTTATGAGACGGCGTATTGTTACATTTGCACGTTTGTTAAGGACGTGGAGCGGGGAGAGTGGTCCGGGGAATGCCGGGGAGTGCTGGGGGATGGTGTGGGCTGAGGGGACGGCGGGGGTGGCGGAAGTAAAATAACGACGGGATTTTCACTTACACGGCACTAAGTTTGAATGGCAACTTAAAAATACAATAGCGCTTTATCCTTCTTGTATATTCTATAAATTAAAAATGTATTCAGATAGAATTCTTGCACTTGTGGAAATTATTTCAGTAGTGGATAAAAATCTTATGCATGTAATATAGCGGCGGCTTGAGATGTGTTCCCGTTACATTTTAAATCAGCAATGTCGATAGTTAGATAAAGGCTAGAACTCCACCGGATATTAGGCTCCAAAGTGAAAACGAGAGAGATTTATCAATAGAATTTAAATATATATATATATATATACATACATATTCATATATAGATATATACATATATATATTTACTAGCCATAGTTTTTCGCTATCACGTGAGATATGAGGGTATTGACACCTCGAACATGTTAACCCCAAATCAGCAATATCTATCGTGTAGAAATTTCATGAATTAAACAACATCTTGAAAGACCGCAGCGCGTAAGTCGTCGCGAAGTAGAATTGGTACATTCTGGAGCACTGACTTCGCAAGCTTTCAGAGTTATCGTATTGTGGTTACTTTGAATAGCTCAATGGACTCAATGGACACACTCCTGGTGTATAAACATTATTAAATATCGTAAACAAAATACCTCTATTTCCGCAGCAAACGCGGTACACAAGATAGGGTTGCGGTTAATGCTAATATTTTTTACTCTTGCCCGGGGAACTATTTCATATAACCGTCCTATTGGCATCTTAAAGAAAACGTTATATATATTTTTGAATTATAATTCTGGCACAAAAATTAACCATTTATTATGTTTGTATAAATGGCTGTTCTCAGTCAAAAATAAAGATTTATTCGAAGATGTAGTTCCAGTGGCGGTCGGCCATCTTGCTCACATGTTGCGATTCATCACGTATCTGAGTTTTATAGTTTTGATATTTTATATTCTCGGAGGCCGTGTATGTGTATGTGTACGTGTGTGTGTATTTACTTAACTAAAATATTTTATATTAGTCATTCTAAGTTTTATTTCGGGTTCAGTTTTAAACCCGATTACAGCTGCATACATGCCAACAATGTGACAATTTGCAAGCGACCAGTGTTGCGGCTGCTTTTGGAAACTCCAAATTAAGATAACTTAATTTCGATTTTTTGTTAATTTTCTTTTATTTCCACTTTTATTTAAATCTTGTCGTAGTTAAAAAAATATGTGGTAGTTCGTCAGCGAACGTTCAGCAAGTCGCCGTTGTTCGCTCGATCTCGATAAATAAATAAGGAGAGCCTCCTTGCGGCAACGGAAACAGTGCCAAGGTTCAGGATTGCCATAATTATTATTTATCACTTTCTCTCAAATTATACTCGCTGTTCCGCTGACCGGCCGTTTCGTAATAACACTCCACCTGCCATTCGCACATTTAACGATAATATTTGGCAACTATATAGATTTTACTTCCTCAGTTGCCTATATTATGTAGATACAGAGATATTTTGCTTGAAAAACATAAACGCTGGCGACACTTTGCGCTATTTTAGTGCAGAGCAAAAGATATTGCGATCGTTTAAGCCGGCGGCGGGCCGGTGTCGAAGTCGGCTTAAGTGGCTCGCAAACGTTATGGCGTTCGCTCCGATTTTACAGCTCGTTTGCGCTATTTGTATGCTAGCCCCAGTAAAGACATTTTACATCTAAATTTCGTTCGTTTATACTCGGTTACTGCTGGATACATGCCCGCAATGTGACAATTTGCAAGCGACCAGTGTTGCGGTTGCTTTGTTAAGGCACTCACGTTACAATCTTTAGAGTTGGCAACTCAATTTGGCAAACCAATGATTAACAAAAAATATTGTTGTGACAGAACATACGTTTGGAAACCTTTAATAGCATTCACACTTCATGGTTAATATTTGTGGGTCACGTAAAGAGGATTTAATGTTTGAACTTGTTTTCTTACACTCTGTCACTCTGCTCATTAATTTAATTTATGAATAACAGCATTGAAACATCAATAGCCTAATGGTTGAGTGTACGGTCTGCGAAAAGGAAGGTCGTAGGTTCGAATCCACGATTCGACTATTGACGTGAACCATCTCCTAGCATTACGAGTAGCACAAGCTTAAGCTTAGTTGGAATATTTGTGAAAAAAAATGTTGTTAAAAATCTATTAAAAAAATACATTGTACAGCTCCATGCTCGTGTCTGTACCAGACGTCATACAACTGGGAACAAATCAAACGCCACTCGTCCGTCCGTTCCACATCTGTCGGTGTCATCAATGCAACGCAATTCTATAGATTGTTTACGAGTACATAATACTAAATTTTTAAAATTTTATGTATACTAATAAATATAAATAATAATAAATAATATATTTTTAATATTTAAAAAAATGCAGCTTAATAATTATTATTATAAAAATATAATAATAATAAAAATTATTTTTAGAGTATTTTAATACATTTTACTTCAGCACGAAAGTTAGAAGAGGATTCCCCGCCAGGACAACCAAAGTCGTTAGACAACAACGGGCTGATTGTCTCTCCCATTGACGTAACGGGGCGCGCCGCAGATTGCTCAAAGGAGCCCGGGGACACGTGACCGATGCGATTTGTAAGCGATGACACATCTGCGGTGTTACCGGCGGAGTTGTGCATTTAAATATATTTCATTAGACATTCGTGATCTCCACGAATATGAACTTCCAAAATCATTTGAAAAACAAACATAGTGAACGCAAGTTAAGGTTAACAGTTCATTTCAAATCACTTTTATGTCACCTTTGGATTACGGAAACTAACAAAATAATTAAGTTCCGGTGGCTCCATCACTACAGTTTAATAATTTTACAATTTTATTCAAAGTTATTGGAAAATTTTAATCTAAATCTTAAGGGATTTGGGTAAAATTTAAGATAACCGCAACATATAACATTCGTCCCTCGGCGATATTATCCTAAAACTTTGCTTGATGTACACTTCATCAATGTACTTGTGTTTGCAGCGGCCATTATATTTATTTCTTACTTGGAGCATTATAAATTACTTGGTATATAAAAAGCACGCCGACAGTTGCTTTGCTTCCAGGAGTGAAGCTGCTTGCGGCTGTCAGTTACTTAAAACATAACGAGTGTCGATTGAACATTTAACTGGCCAGCGTGTAACATCCGTTTGTTTCTTTTTTTAATTAAGAAATGTGACCACATTAAAAAGCTCCGGATTACAGTTACACTAAGTGAATATGTGATACACTGGGAAAGATACAACGTCGGCGTACTAAACAATACATGCTTTATTTTCAATATAAAATATATAGACTGGAATGCATGAATACATTACGTAAGCATTACAAAGACAATGACGAACATGATTCTCGTTCCGTGTGGTCGAGACACGAGCGGTCCGGTCGCCGGCGCGGTGTGAGCTGTGTAGCACCAACCAGGCAGTGGCAGTGAATGTGCTTGATATTGCCGACTGCGCGAGGGCAACACGTGTGTTTTATATAAGCTCTCTTAGCTATGAACGGCTAACTACCGCAATCACGCAACATCACGCCTTAAAACAGTTTTCATATACAACATTTACTTGTATCGGACGTGGTACGTAGCAAATCGTCTACGAAGGTCGTAGCCGCACTGTTGTTTTTCATTTTTGGAATGATAAGTCTTCTATTTTGTAAATATATTATGAATATATCATGGCTATATGTTAAAATAATTTGACTATAAATATATTATTATCTTGTTTTGTTTCTATGGTAACCTGTGGGATGTGAGGTTTATTTTAAATGATTACGTAAGGACTTTCCTATGTCAGTTTCTTCATCAAATATTATTGATATTATTATTATTTTTAAGGAGATAAAATTGTAATGGGTGCTAAAACTTGCAGTACTATTTACGAAAAATATTCTTCTGTAATGGAATTCCATAATACAGATGATACGATCAAACATTATTTTAATAATTTTTGATCTGTGAGTACTAAGTAATAACTTTTAATCGAAATAAAGTTTTAGGAAAGCATTTAAATGATTGTTACGAGCAAAACGTACGCTCGCTAACATAACGGTGTGGTAAGTGTAGGAGTTGTTTCATGCACTAATGATAGTTCGCAGTTGCGGCGGCTTGCGGTCGATGCACTTCCGGCGCCCGCGGCCCCTTGCTAGACATAATTATATTGATAAACACTAAACTCTTTAAGTATTCAAACACAAAATGTATATAAAAGAGTGTGGTTTAGACCACATGACTCAAATTTAGCGCCATTTATATTTATGTACATATGTATAATAAATTCACGGTTGTTCAAGAAACTAAGAATATGTGTGCGAAAACTGCTCTCTCTTGCTCCTACAAAAATAACAGCGCTGGTGAGTAACAAAAAGCATCAATACCGTATCTTTAAGGTTGTGCTTAACACACTTAAAAAGTTTCAGTCAGAATTAAATTAGTTAAATAAGTTGTCACGTTATTTAAATCCAACAGGAATTTAGAAATCAATCATCCCTAATCACACAGCTCCAATCAATGCAACATTGCTGCTTCTGGTGCGAGTGGACTTTTATTGTGTTGCCTCCATAAAGCCTGCTGCAGGTAAATGTATGTTGTTATTGTATACAGTGTTAGGAGCACCGCGCGCACTGAATAATGTATCGCGCTGAATGTAATGCACATTAACATTGCAAACGTGTCATATGCGCCGTTGTGTTGTTTTATTTATAACAACGCCACTTCTCATACTCATATACATATATTGCCGCGAGCGGAGATCCGTGGTCGGATGTTAGCATGGCGCACACAACATGGCTAACGTTGCACCAGTGTACATCCGGTGCAAGAATATTGCATTTACTATCTTATCTTGTAAATATTTGACGAGCGATATTTTTTCGTACTCATTGCATTTGGGGTGACGTCACCTATAGTGGCGCTACCACCCACACATTCATGTCGGGAGTTCACTTCTTGACGTCCCATATTATTTCTACAGGATTCTTAATTAAACAGTATATTTTTAGGTTTCTGGATCTTTTTAAGTTTCATAGCGACAAATAGGTTAGTTTTGGCGACGAATCTTTATAATTGAAAGCGCAGATAACTGCATCGACCGCAAGTACAATTAAAACCAGACATGTTACTATAAAATAAAAAATAATTTATTTGTTCTGACTATTCTTAAAATTTTTGTTAAAAATGATTAGTCACCTGACTTTGACACAGAATGCTGTAGAAATGAAATGGTAACCATAGTGGCAAGTAATTTCAAAAGTTGACGCTACTATTTTATTTTCCTATTGTATATATTCTTCTTCTATATTATATATTCCTATTGTATATTATACGAGTAAATAACTATTCAATTTTCCAAATTGGTATAACACCTTCCATATTTTAACGTATTTCTTGAGGACGAATTTTATGATAAATGTTAATTTTTCAACGATTTTTATCAAGCTTTGTGTTATATTTCATTAAATAATTTTTTATTATTATTTTTGTTTAGGCCTTTATACAGTCAACTACTACCCTCCTACCGTGGACGTTGAATTACGGCATATATTTTATTATTATCTGTGACAAAGTCTACTCAGGACACAGAGATCTAAAGGTGTCCATTGTAAACCTTGGCTACAGCCACTTAGCCCGCATTATATCTTCCCCGAGTTTGAGCAAGTTGTAAGTGTCCGTCACCTGAGGCGGCAAGTTCCTGCGGTCAGCAACTTGACAACTTAACTTTGGTAATGAATCAGACCATGTCCTCGAACATAGTGTTACATGTTACTTGAGATTGCACTAACAGTAGTTTAATGTGCAGGAAGTTAACAATCAAAGCACAAAATGCAGTGGTTTTAGGTTTATTAGGTAACTTAGGTTTACTTCGCTAAGTGAACATTTTATTTATAACTAAGAATACTGTGTGCCTACAAACAGCAGCACGCAGTCCGCGCCCCAGTGCAGCTCGAGATGTCCTCTGTACCTTTAGATACACATCTACATCATGACTTGTAATCATTATTGGTCGGTATTAAGGTTCGAGGGAATTGGATGTGTTGCCGCATCATACAAACATTTTAAAACTGTCGAGATCTAAAATGGCACGGGTTTTTCAATTTAACCCGAGAATTAATGTATGTAGCTTTATTACAAATACTACAATATTATGACTAAAGTTGGGCGTAATTCACTATAAACAAAATTAAATAACATAAAAGCATACGCAGGAATCGGTCCCTGGTTATATTCTGTTGTAGAAAGCACTCGCATTGGAATTATTCCAGCGGCTGGTTTCAACCTTGACACTTAATTCCTTACGTCGTGTTCTCGGATGTAAAAATCTTTATTATTTTTTTAAGTTTCAATTTTACTTAATAATTCGCTGGTTAAAAGAAGCGTAGAGCAGCTTTAGTGTTTATCCACTTTTAACTGGTGGTATTCTGGTTTGATTGAAAGGTGAGCCAATTCTAGTGACCAATAGTAGTTAGTTACCATACTTCAGCGCGCATAAATAAAGTTCAATAAGACATATAGACATAGAGTAAATCCGATCTCTCTGACGTTCTTCTACCATTATGTTTTTTTTTATTAAAATATTTAATTTATTCTAGTATGACTTTGTTGGTTATGATTTTATCAGTTGTGCTAAAAAAATTTCATAAGCATAAAGTTAGTATTTACTATTACTACTATTTAGGCCGTCTGATATTTATAAAAGATATGATGTAACAATGTTTAAGTGGTTTTCATTCTGAAATGTCATCAGCCGGTGGCAGGGGGCAGTATAAACTGCAATTTATATTGAATATATACAAATTTTAAATATTTGCAGATAATTTATATTTTGAGTAGTTTTAGTTTTGAATAGTTGTTCAGTTCTCTATTTTGTGATTTGCATAATTTAATAAACGTAACCTTAACATAACAAAATATACTCCGACAGAACAGCTCTCAGAAGAGCGATACCAATTTAAGAGACATTTTATGCGAACAACTTTATGGCAATTAAATACAGCGCCGACGCCGCGTTATTTCGCTCTACGCATTTAGCTTGCGGAGCGCTCACTTCGGATCTCATTACTGATAGTATTTAATCTTCTTTTGGTAATGAAGACGACGAGTTGTACAGATACAGCTACATAAATCTTAACAAAAGGAAGGGATGCACGAAATATCCGATGTTTTGAATAGCCCGCTGTTATTTTGTCGGTTTACGGGCATGTACTCTCGACATTAGTCAAGTGTGTTAACTACTACTAATATATCTCCAACACAATTACCATTAAAGCACAAAATTTGGCGTTTACGGGCGAAATCGGGGCCACTAGAGCGCGCAATAAACTAACCCGGGCGCCCGGACCAAAATGAAACTGGTTCCAAACATTTGGACAGTATGTTTTGCACGGACCGTGACTTATGGGTGCAGGGAAGTTTGGCTCGCAGATGAGCATAGCTTACCTATCAGTAAATACCGCACAAATTTGCATTTAAGCTAGAAAACTAAATGAGATGTGGCCTTGATGTGGTATGCGGTGGCGCTCTCGTGGTTATGTCACAACCGTTCGAAGGTCGGCCAGCTCATACGAATAGGTATTTGTTTAGGAACTTAAGTACAAAATTATCTCCGTCGAAGAGTTTGTGCTATGCGATAAATAAGGCCATTTACTTATCGCATTGGGATTTATTTAACTGAAGTAGCAGTAGAGACGCTGATCGTTGAACTATTTACTAAATAGTCTTGTGACTGCGGTTATCAAACAAAGAACATCTTCGTCATTATTGTCTGCAAGCGTGGTGCGGCGGGGGCAGGGCGCGGCGGGCGGCCGCACAAACGATATTTGTTTATGTGAAGGTGGAAGCCGTATCAGGGTAATTTTCCTTCATAAACGTGTTATTTTACCGTCATAATGGTATAATTAAGTTTTAATGCGATCTGTTGGGTCGTTGTGCTTAAAGTTCGTAATATATGAAAATTTCAGTTGAAGTCCGCGCGTAAGGTTTTAACCTGCGCTGTACACCATACACAAAAAACCGAGCGTGGCGCCCATCGCTCTCCAAATTTAAAACATTCTGATGACACACTTTATATGATTACATTAAAGTATCCCAAAATTATTTTAATCTGTAATTCTCTCGTCATTCGGATGACTTTTGTTCCTTTCTTTACAATTGATATTGCGTTTTTAATGAAGTCACAATATTTGCTTCCTAAGAGAAGAATCGTTTCCTATTAATTCTAGAGTTTCCCCACGTTTTCTATCTAACTGACAGTATGCATTGGTTCGTTCATCAGCTCGTCAGTTGTTAGCGGCCAGCTCGTCATTTCGTGGCTTATGTTTGGATGGACAGACGATTAGAGAATATTTACACAAGATTGCATTAAGTTGGTGCCTAACGCGCCCATAGCGTGCGCCGCGTGCCGCCACCTGGCCGCCCGCCAGGAGTTCCCCAGTAAACCTCCTCGCCGGCACAAATGCTATTATTATTTACAGTTTGAAGTGATTAGCGCAGCTGGTGCAGTGAACACGATATGATGGAGCTTTAAGTTGCAAATTGAAGTTTTGCGTTTAAACTGAAAATTAAACGTTCTTTTATCAATCACAAAGCTTCCTGAATAAACAAACAAGAGGCGGCCATGCTGCAGGCGCGCTCCATCTTGCTCTCATTACTATAACTACAAGACATTGTTATGTCTATATTTGTCAATAAAAGCTCCTAACTTCACGAGCGTTCGATCCACGCTCGAGTGAGAGATGAAATATTGAAGCTCCTCTCGAAGCGGGCGCGCGCCCAACTTTCGTCATTTCCGCGCGTAAGTGCCGCCTGTTGACAGTATTTGTTCCTCGACCTCTGAATACACTTTATCAAGCTCATGTTATGCATCATTTGGCTACTATCTTTATTTTTTAAGCATCTAATATCTAGCAATACAAGTAAATAGAATTTTGGTGTCTGTTTGTAATATTCAACTAACGGTATAAACGGTACATATACTAAAATATTATTTTTTCACAATTTACGTCTGTCTGTTTGCTTAGGTTTTTTTTTTACGAACTACACAGTTTGACCATAGAAGCTGGCCTTGACTGTTTCACCGGATTGAGAGGTGGTATAGCTCTTAGGTCACTTAGCCTGAATCTCTATCGATAGTAACTCGACACAAGGGTTCCCCCGGTGAGGGGTAACCTCGGCTTGGACGGTTGTTATGTTACTTGTAAGTATCCCGATCCGAGAGCGCCTGAGAGGGCGCGAACCACGACGCGGTCGGTTGCTATTTCACGCATAATCTAAGGGACATTCAAAAACTACGTTTGTTTAGGTTAGGTTGCTCTGGAGCGGCTGGACCGATTTAGACAAAACTTTCACTGACTTAATAAGGAGGCTGCTTCTATTTTAGAAAACTAGCAAAAGTAATAGTAGACAAATAATATTTAGACGATAACCTGTTGTTACCGTTTCCTTACGTGTTCTGTATTTAGCTAATTGTCACGCAGTTTCATATAACTGTAAGTTTTATTCGAGTTCCTCGCAGTCGATGAGTACTGTGTTATCACAGAAACTTTCCTCTCTTGCGCTGAACACTTTAAAAGTTTAAACAACCCCCGTTCGCTGCTTGTTTTCTAATTAATTATTTACATAATTAGAGTAGATTTCAGTTGGTTCAAGTAACAAATGAATCCAATCTTCGTAACTTGGAAACTCATGGCGATTTTATTGTTACATGAACGACGATTGATGAAGGGTGCAATATAAATATTTAATATGAACATTGAGACCAATTTTAATTTAATTATAAAATACAAGTGATAAAAAAATGTAGCACATTCTCCTTCATTGGCAGAGGATAGAGGAGAGGTATACCGTATAATTGGTAATGCACTTAAATTCTGAATTGTAATTGGCGACGCGCCAGCCTGTAGTGCTGTCGCCGCTTCTCTTTAGATTACATTAGAAACGCCAGGTGCACCGCGTTACCACACGGCCTCAGAATTTTATCTAATTTGCTTCTATTATGCAAATTTTGCAACAGTTTAAGATCTCAGCATAGAGATTGAGAAAAACAACAATTGTCGCTGCTTAATATTCCATAGATATGGACACTTGCATAACATGAGATATGTAAATGTTGCTATAGTAACACTACGCGACTAGTCATCTCGTGACAGTCACACCCGCCGCACCTCTTGACATAGCTCTATGCGCGTCGGAAGCGGAGATGAGTGGGGAGACGTGCGGGAAGGGATTTAGCAGGTTAGATTTATTCCAATTTCCTCTCCGCCGGCCTGTAGTAGTCATTTCTTAGAAAATAATTTGCCTGCTTGAATTATACACGTGACGGTGTGCGAAGTGGGGGAATGATGCTATTTGAGCAATACGGGGTGGACAGGCATAGTTCAGCTTGGTGAACCTAATAATCTTTATTTCCAGATATCTCCCAGATTTCTATTGTGCCCTTAGAAGTAATGCAATATAAAAAATGCGAAAGTTTAATCTCGTTATTTTATGAAATCTATAACCGAAAGAAATTGTTTATTTTTTAATATAATTTCTTATGTTCATTCCATATACAATATCGAACTTAGGTTACCCGTGTAATGTAATGAAGAAATATGAGAATATTTGCGCCACTGGATAGATAATACGGCGTAGTGTACGGTCTTTGCGGAACGATCCCCATTCCGCCCTCTAAATGATGGCTCCCACCCGATGAGAAAGGTGAAAATGCCGAGTATTTGTTTTTAGAGCAGCAGCTAACGAGCTCGCCGTACCAACGCATTGCCTTGAAATTCATAATTATGACGAATTGGATAATTAGCAAAAAGCAATGACAGCCAAGTGGCTTAGCGTTCGATTTTCAGATATTATTTTTGGCTGTACCCGGGCAAGTCTCGGCTTAGCTAGCAATCAGTCTCCATTTTTTTATTTAAAGTTAGTGCTTGTGTAACCGTTCATTAAGGCTTATTTTATTTTTATAAATTTATACAATTAATATAATCGTAAGCACCGCATGTACGTTCATGGACGACACAATTTTCATTTTCAGACGAGCGAGTTATGTTGCGCAAACTATACAAACAGCGGACGAAGTTCTCAGTGCGTCCGGGGACGGCGACGTGCGCGGTCAATTGGAACGGACATTAACATTCCAGAAAGTTTTAATAAAACCACCCGCCGACACCGGCCCTCACTTGCAAAATGATTATTTAATACCGACACTCGTACAGTAACAGTTTATACAAAACATAAGATGCAAGCGTTTTCCGGTTTATTTTTATATTATATCGCATGAATTATTAAACGAAAAGAAAATTAATCAATACGGCCTCAAACCACCGGCACCACAGGCACACTGCCTCGCTCACATGAGCTAAATATCAGCGCTCTACTCATTGTTTACAGCTACACTTAATGAAATGTGTACAATTTTAAAGACTCACGCCCTGCGCCATATTGGATCGGGAACAGCTCGGGGAAAGACAGAGCGATAGCTATCTTTTTCCACACCACAAAGGTTAAAAAGACATGAGGTGTAAATTGAACTATTCTGTGTAACTTAACTATTATAATTGTAACTTACATCTCATCGCAGGAGAGCGTCAACTGCAAGTGCGGTAGTTGTGACTCTTTAGTGTTGCTGATGCCGTCTTCGTGAAATTTAAAATATTCCTGTAGTCAAAGTATTTCAAAATAAAAACAGTGGACATGTTGAACTCCTAGTCTCTTGCAAGCGTGAAGACACTTCGCACAAAGGAAGGACTCCGAATTCTAAATGTGGAATAAATTTTGCTATTCAAAGCGCACTTGGATCACGAGATGGTTGCATTTGAATGAAAATCTTTATTGTAACATTGTTTCCCCTCAATAAGAACCTTTGTTTGTTTAACCTCCAGTATTCGTTTATTGTGATTCATGATAATTGTAAAATCTTTTACAAACACCAAGTAGAGCGAAATAAAACGTTCACATAAATTGTATGATAGAGACTTTAGTGTTACCTTTACGGCATTTACATGAGGGGCACATTTATGTATGTATGTATGGTCGCTAACTGTTACCAGGTGCCGCGGCACGCGCGTCCGATACAAATATCATCTCGCATACAAATAACGACCGAAACATCAGCCTTTAAAAAATGTCTAGTGTAATGAGTACCCGCTCTCTATTATTATTTTACCATAATAATTCTAATTTTTTTTTATGTTGACACATGTAATAACCAACCCGTACAATCTATTTAAAACATATAATTAAATTACGTTTATAGTTCAGAGTGGACTGCTTGGTAAGCTGGAGATTATGATCCAGATACCTTAATACTTTTGCTTGTCTTGAAGTTTAGTGAAGACGAGCTTTACATCTTTCTACTCATTTGAGTATAATGTGACGAATGTAGTATTTTGAATTATTAATTTGTATTTTAAGAGTTAAAAGCCTGTTGTCTTACGTTCAGAAAAGATCAAATTTCCATCTTTAGCTTAACATTAATGTTGCGTTATGATCTAGCATACAGTCTACATTTTATAGAATACAGAAAATTTAAGGCTTTACTTACTGTCAATGATGTTTGCTCCAGTTGAGGTTTAGAATGAGTTTTTCTGCAGTGACGTGTTTCTCGAAAGTTTAAGACACGAGACGAAGAATTCTTAAGCTTTTAAATTTAAATAAAATTGTATGAAAAGAAAATTTCACAGTTATTTTATACAAAGAAATATCACCGCTGTTGTTTATTTTATTTGGAACAACAAACGAATACATATTGAGAGCTTAGGATAAAAATACATAATGTAAACAGAGTAATAAATATGTCAACAACACCGTCATCCACATAATAATGTCTGCAATATGTCTAAAAATAAAATAAATAAAATAAAATAAAATAAAATAAAATAAAATAAAATAAAATAAAATAAAATAAAATAAAATAAAATAAAATAAAATAAAATAAAATAAAATGTCTGTAGGACTACACACACTTTATTATCTGTATTTATGTACATCACACATTTAAAATATCCAGTTTCTTTTTAAAGTTTTCTTATAAGAGGTGAAGGCAAGAAATAACACATCAATGTGGGCTTTTTAATATTACTTGTTACTAAGTGAAAGACATCCGCTGCTCCGAACTATTTTAGAATTAATAACCTGCGGCTAAAAACCGTTCCTTCCATTGATTTATTATTATTACTTAAGTATTTGTGTTGAATGCATGACAAACAATAATATAACAATGAACTTCATTTTTTAGACATATTCCTGTGAAGCTAAAAACAAACTGCAGGAGTACTTAATAAATAAGACACTCAGACGGCGACATAATATCAGGCCAACAGTGCGCTGTTCCTCTGCTGGTGTCTTTCTTAACATCATGCACGCCGTGCTCGTTTCCAACTTAATTAATAAAAAAATGAGACTTGCACATTTGCGTAAATAAATGCTATTTTTCTATGCATAGTAGTAAGTGAGATATATCATCAGGTATTGTGGCACAAAGGTATAACGAATGGCAAGCGATGCTTACTACAATAGAGCTCGCGGCGGGCACGCTGCCAATACAAAAATCGTAAGCGAGGCGATATTTTATTCTAAACCTTCTAAAGGAAATTCACTTTACTTCCTCGAGAGAAAATCTTTATTTATCTTCCCATAATATTGTCTAAATAATAAATTTATAGATAAGTAGTTATTTAAACTAACTAATGAATACTATAATAAAACGAATACTATATCGTCGTAGAGATAATATAGCGTAGGCGTCTACGCCGCTACACTAGCTACGACATCGTTACAGAACAACTCGCCGTATCACATGTTTTACATAAAAAAATATAATGTAGTAAATAACCATTTTGTATTAGTTTTTATGATTAAAGGGACACCGACAGCTTCATAATGAATAAATAAAATAAATGAATCGTATTGACCGACTGCAAATAAATGAGGGTCTTAATTTCGTATTAATTTGTTTTTGATGGTGCCGTCATTTATAAATCGATTTTAAATTTCATTTTTGTTTAATAGGATTTGGTTAAGCTCCCTTGTCAATGTTATTGGCATAGAACTGTAGGTTCTGGAGATACGAGTATAACAGGAACAACCCTACCAATGTTTCAATTAACAAACAAGCTTCCTAATTCCCATTCCTTCCTTAATTGAAATATTGGTAGGTTTGTAATAATCTCAGACTAGGTAAGTATTATTTAACAACGACGAGCGAAAATGTGGAAGGAGATATATAATGCAGGCGCTGGAAGTGCAAAAATATAACTGTGATACTCGTACTTAATCTACTGTGGTAGATAGTCAAACTGCGTTGTACCGTTATATGTTTCGTCAAATACAATCAAATGGCATATTTCCCCGTTTATTTAAAATTAAAATTCATGTAACTTATAAATTTTATTATGTTTTTGTTTTTATTATGGTATTTATCATACTTAAAATATTCATTATTGGCTGCTTTTTAGTCAGAAGTGAGTTTTTAGACAAGCGAGAAAATAACTTTTTGTATTAATTTACGTTTTAATTTAGTCAATATCTACGAATAACCTTAAAATATGCTTCGTCAGACTTCCGCTCCACATCTGAGCAGTAAGCGAGCACCGAGGATCGCGAGGGTAAGTTCCCGCTCACCGCGATGTAACAAGTTCCAAAGTTTCGATTGCTTACGCTGCTCATTTTCTACTTCATTATTTAAATAAGCACCTTTTAAGCACGTCCAAGTTATACATAAGTTTTTATTTGGAATTTATTTAGTATTTTAGGAAACACGGGATAGACAATGCTGCCTTAACAAAACAATCGAAATACAAACTTAAAAGGCCTTTTTCACCCGATTTCAAAAACGGAGGTTTTCAAATCCTTTTTTATTTTTTGACAATTTTTTTTGTTTCTTTTTGATGATTACTCACCTTGTAGTTCGATTTAAATTTATTCCAGTTCAGGCAATCAGTTTGGTAAATTGGCATTCGGTAATCAGTTGGCGTGATATTGAGTTATTCGTACATTTGTGGCTCACATACTAGATACAAATTTTAGACTTTTATGGTATTCTTATGGATGCTTTTGTCGGATTGGTCCCAATTAGATCACCTGAAATTGCAAACGAAGAAGTCTGTTGCACGAAGTATTATTCTACCGTTTCCTCAGACGTAATTATAGAAGACAGATGTAACGCGCTATTTGTGTACGACGTCGGAGTTTAACGTAAATTGCTTTCATTATGCAAATTCCCTAAAGCAGGTTTAAGATCTAAGCTTCGCTGGCAGAATTATCTACTAAAATATACGCAGATATGACTACCTCTACGTGAGCTACATTCTTGCAAAAACAAAAGCTGTTGCGTGGTTTCCCACTTATAATTAGCGCCAATAGCCTAATGGTTTTTGGTACAGTCTGCGAAACCTAGGTGGCGGATTCCAAAATACTACTTGTGCCATCTCCTAGCACAAGCTTAAGCTTACTTGCAATTTGTTAAAAAAATAAATAAGTTCGATCAATAAGGACACGAGGGAAGTACATTCTCATTCAAATGAAAACTAATGCTACAGAGAAAAGAAACAATACGTAACAGTACTGAAATAAAAATACAAACCTGCATTTTAGTTGCGAGTACCTCTTATACCTCTTATATCTCTTATACTTAAAAACCCCACCAAGTGTTACAGTTACCAGGGCACACGGGGCCTAGAGTATTCAATCTGCTGTGGTAGTCTAAACTTGCTCTGTTTATTTTTACAAATTGTAAATTTACCAATATATTATCGAAAAACAGTATTATCTTTGTATAATATTGGAAACAGCGTTTATTGTCGATTATGGAGAAACAATTTCAGGCAGAATATTTTCCATTTTCAGATAAGCGTGTTCTGCTAAAAGCGAAAACAAAACGAACAGCGTGGGAGGTGGAGCTCGCGCCGGGGCTGCGGCGACCTCGGCGACACCCAAACATTTCATAAAATCAACGTCATCGAGTGCGGCGCCGCGACACGCGACTGTTTCTTGCTTTGTTTCAATAAGGCTAGTTTTAACACGAAACATGACTTAAAACAACATTTTTTTTGCATAAAATTATTGCAGTCAATTAATTAAAAACTATTGAATGCTCATCTCTATTTTACTAAAATTATCATGAACAGTATTTATGATAACTTTGCGCAATCCATTCTAAACAATGTATAAGTAGAGCGTCGATGAGCTGAGCCGAATCCGTTATACGTTCGCAGCTCGTACCCTTTGCATTTGTTTATCTGCGAGAAGATGGAGAGCTGTATCAGCTGTAATTAATGAAAACCAAAGAGAATCCTCGCTTCTTGGTACATGGCGACAGGCTTTCCCTTTCTGTAACTTATCGTACCAGTTAACGGTACGACTGATAGGAACTGAGAACTCTGTCTGCACCGGATGCCAGTAAGGACGAGAGGATTAGCAGAGTTGTGTTATTAAAAACTAAGTTCAGTTACTCATGACCCTACCCATATAGTTAGTATATGGTGAATTATAAACAAAAATAAAATGTTTTAAAGTGTTTGTTCCGCGTTTCCGTGGCAGCTAAAAATAAATAAATAGGCGAGGCAAACGATATAATTTCAACTTGATTCAAACGACGTCGGAGTAATCTGGCTGTCAGGGCGGGTACTTTAAAACAATTTCAGAGTCATTCTTGCTTGTTCCAGGAGCCTTCTACTTTGTCTTTTATTAACAGTAAAGTGAGTACAAATGTAAGCGAAAAGAAAAGGTTTTGTGAAAAATATTCTGTTCTGTTTTACTGATTTAAAAAGACAAAACGACTAATAAGGTATTTAAACTGGTGAATGATAAGTACAGCACAAAGAATACGACATTCATGAAAAACCTATTATAATTTTCATATCTTTTGCGTACATATCATTTTAAAATATTTACCAATTTAAGTCCTGAACAGAAAGCCTCTGCGTGTCGGGAAATATAATCTGTGCTACAAATATGTCATCACTTTGATATGTCACGAGATTATAGTGAGGGCACAAATTAAGGTAGGGAGAGATTGATTGACTGAGCAGGGCCAGGTTAACCCCCCTCTGCCCCGCTCCTCTCACTCCCCGCCGCCACGCTCAACAGAAACCAATCCCCTGAGGTCTCGCGCCGTGCGTCCGGGTGCTGGATGAACGAGCCCATTATTGTTACAATACAAATGGAAAATACATTTCCGCTGCCGAGGGATTGCTCTTTACGCATTTTAGATTATGCTTTCTTTATTTGTTACACAATGTATGATTTACGTCTACGTTGTGGGCCGACGGTTGGCCTCGTCAAATAATTCGTGTCTCATGGCTGGTATATAGTTTGTGGATCTTCTTAGATTAGTCCAATTGCTTAGAATTTACTACGAAACAGAAAACTTTCACGTGGCGACGACGCAGGAGCACCCGTATTCAAGTTTTGTCTAGAGCTACGACAGTGACGAGGAAACATTTTATCACTTAGCGAATGAGTTTTATCTCTGCAGAACAATTCACTGCAACACGAGCTCGGTCGGTGGTTAAGTTCAGAAAATAAACATTGCGTAAACAGTCATTTAGATCATTATTAATTTTATAACAAAAATTTTAAATTAAATATTTTTCCAATAATTTAGAAATCAAACTTTGTTTAAAAGACGGTGACGTGTCCGTGGACAGTGACACGACCACAGCAGATGACAGCAGCCCGCCGCTGTTATAAGAATGATCAAATTGGGAAACAGCGAAAATAGCGCGGAGACATAAAACAAAAAGAACTTTAAGACATAATGAATTTGGGTAGGATTTAGAAATGGTCACACATCAGTTAAATACTTGAAACATCGGCATCATAATTGAGTGTTAACAAAAGCGAAGTAATATGACAAATTCATTATTTTATTCATGGTGGCCACCATCGGCCTTGACACGGGTCTTTAATCAGGATAGCCCCAAATTTGTGGATTTATATATACTGTTATTTTGCGAATATTTGTTGTTGACTATGTGTAGACTGTTGACCTCGCCATCTGTAGAGGCTTAGTGGTAACCTAAGGTATATATTATTAAAAATAAAAACGAAGAGAGGTACGCATTCTAACAATAGACCTTGTTTGTGTGGGAGCAACTTATTGTTCCGATGTCGGTCGCTGGCGAGAGTTAACAGGCAAAGTGCTTGTCGCGATACATAATAAAAATACATAATAAAAATCGTAAGGAAATGACGACAAAAACATAATCTATCTCTATTGTTTGTTTCACTTACAAGAGGGAGTCGGTGTCAGTATCTTTTGTTGAGGAAAGTTGTGGCCGGCGCGGGCGGCTGCCCCTGCCGACAATGTTGCAGACAATGCTTTGTGCTGAGAGTTGCTTCTGTTTTAAAACTTTTCTGATTACACCCGCTCTCGCGTTGCTCCATTAAAGAAAGAAAACTTGGAGGCTTTATGCTACACATTACAATTCCTTCCATTCACACATGATTAAAGTTGATAATACATATATGCTTGAGACTAACTAAATTTCTTCTAATTAAAGAAGTCAAAAATGCATAATTCGGCAGCGGAAAAATAATAAAACAAAACCAAAAAATCAATCTTTGAAGAATGGAATACTTCCGAGACATCTTGCACGAGTAAGGCTTTTTTCCACTTGTCTAAATAAAAAGTCTCTAAATACAAAGTCAGTCTTATTTAAATACAAACGCGATCTGTTGAATATCAGGTAGGATGGGCTCCACTGGCCCGCTATGCGCCACAAAAATTGTCGCAGAGAAATATTAGTTACTGCAGAATTTTAAACATTTTCATACAAACAAAAAGCAGGCGAAAATTTAGGAAAAACCAAACCATGCGAGCTTTTATTATCTTTTTACATTCGGGGGACGAACACGTCAGCCGTTCATTATTATTTTACTTTAATTGGTCTTCATACTGTACTATCACATATATTTTAGTACAAATCCGATGTTCCTTACAACATTATTGAATGTCCGATGCAGCTGTGAATACCTTAAATTATAAAAGCATAGGTTGATACTTCGAGGATTTTTTGTCACAGATGTCACTCAGAAATGTGTTGTATGTTAATTCATTTTTACGATTCTACTTGTGTACCTTAAAAGATCAGTAGAGTTTGAATTTGAGTTTTGAAAGTACTTAAGTGCGCCGGAGCTCCGCGGCGTCGTGCGCGGTGTCTGAGGTTGGTTACTGGACCAAAGTGACGTACATTACACTTGATTCGTTTTATTTGGCAACAGTGTGAGCTGCGGTATCGCCGAGCGGACAAATTGGTTATTGGATTACTTAATTGGCGGCTGGCGAAACGTCGGCGTGCTCCGGCAATTACTGCGGAAATGAAACCCGCCGCCGTAACAGATTGTGTGCGACCCGCAGCGGGGATCTGGCTTTTATAACAATTACTAGTGTCGATACAACTACAATACACTTTTACAGACAATACTCGTTATTGTATCCATATTCACGAGCATACATTAATATTGTACTTGTCCAATAAAAATAAAGACTTTACAATGTTATTTCATTGTTAGCAGATAGAGCTAGTCGCTATCCATGTTTCTTTGGCTATTAAATCCAAAACACGAGTTGCTGTGTACTGACAACGTATGTATCAGCATCGCCGCCTGTGAGCTCAAAATGTGCTTAAGCATTTTATAAACGGTCTTAAACTCAGTCCCGCGCCGGTATTGCCCCGCACCCCATAAATCGGTCCGCCGCCCCCGTGCGTCTGCTGACAACCCTCATAACTCTTTTAGGGCACCTCGTTTGTGTGCCGTCTTGTCGCTGCAAACGACTGAGCAAATTTCATTGTGATATTTAGCATACTCTATTAGCTTTTATTTATTATTTATCCGCACTTTATACGTACTGAATTGTAACTACATAAAACAAAATAAGAATCTCAATCATTGAATGGTTCTATTGCATATCTGTTGCACACGAGCACAGCCTGGGAGGTTCCACCCACAAGGTTGTTTGTCGACCTCGTAAAGGTCGCAGAGCGAAGCTGGATTCAAGCCGTTCACCATCAGTGTACGGCTGAAATGATGATGAATAAAATATTATTTCTCATCGTCAATAATATTATTTTTAAAGAATAACGGACGTCCCATGCAATAACGGACGTCCAATATGTATATGCCAAAGAAAGTATACAACCGCGTATGAGGCAAAAGGGTTGGAATCGTCTACATCATAAAATTAGCTGATAGCAGATAATTTGTAGCACAGACCGTAGGGGCCCTCGGTATGAACAGTTTGTTGAGTTTGTCGCAACACGAGCAACGCACATCTCGGCCGGTGTGCGAGATAACACTCTCCAGTGGTCGATTGTCGCGAGAAGAATGTTGAATGCTTATCGCTCACTCGTCACCAAAATACATGAAGTTGTAAGAATTGAATGATAACATAAAAAAGCTTTTTATATTACATCATTTAACAAGTTGTCTGAACTAAATCTAGAATAAAACTAAATGTTAGCACATTCTAGGTTTATATATATAATATATATCTAATGATTAATCCAATATTTTATGAAAAGTTAACTCACCGTCACCTCACTCTGGAGTATTCAGACCGAGGAACTTTTCTTGCACAGAACCCGCTACAGTAGCCAGTATATTTTACTATGAAACTATAATTTTTTACAAGTTATTATTATTATTATTTAATTTAATAACATTGTAATTGTAATTTAAGTACGACAAAACCCTAATCTTATTAGATTTTACAAGCGTTGTTTGAGTTTCTTCAGCCACTACTCCCGACGCTATCGCTTCCTGCAGTGGATTTAAAAATGATGTTAGCTTGTATGTCCGGGTATTGCTTGAAAACAGAAAAAAATATCATAATGCGACCCAATTTTGTTGAAAAATATTGACTACTTCAATACGACGACGAGGACGACATAAACTTGTTTCGTCATTTTATCGCACGAGCTCTTTACGACCGGGACTTTTAAAAGCTCTCGAGCGGCGCTGGGTGCTAAAAGTTGCATCAAAGAACAAATGCTGTGTCGATGCCAGCCTTTTTTGAATCTGAGATAGCCGATTGGACGTGCAGAGCTTTTTCCAATGCAACCAGGGCATAAGTAAAAAGAATCGTTCATTCGAAGCCGTAAGAGACGTACAGATAGACATCGGCGCGTCGTGCATGTTTAAAGAATATTTTTCATCAAGATATTGTCCATGTCTCGATATGTCTTCATTTAATAAATTTTTCAATCAACTGAAAAGATTCTTTCTTATTGATTCCTCTCCATTGAGAGGTGAGTTGAATGTTATTTTTATGGTTGGGCAAGTTAGACTTGAGATCGCTTACACTGAATCTCTGAAAATCTTTAAAGCTAATATAAAAATACATCCCAGTTATCTGCAGTCACTCTTCTTGCGCGGAATGTTGCTGGTCTTACTGCTATCTTTAAAACATCCCGCAGACGCTGGATAAGGTTGAGTCGGGCTACAGTTTCACCGCCCTAATGGCTCAGCCCTAATCAGCAACTGATATTTAATGTAAAAATAAAGATTAAATTAATTATATTAAATAATTGATCAGTATAAAAATGCCAGCAAACAAGAACTCGAGCAACAGTGTCAACAATTCACGTCACAAAGAAAGCAGAAAGTACAATTAGTTTTTTAGTTAATTTAAATTTCATATTTAATTTTAATTGAATGCAGCATGTATGTAGTTGACTAAGTAGGCACTCTGGTAGTTTGTCAGGAAATCGCTGGGCAGAAGTACAGTATTTATTTAATAATGTATTCCGGCGTTAGAGAATACATCAAATAGCCTGGAAAATTACATCCGCAAATTAAAATAAAATCCTAGCGTCCATTTCTCATGCAGAAGGGCTGTCGTTTTCGATGATTTATGATAAAATCTTTATAACGAGGAAGCTTTGAATGAACGGGTTTTTGATAAACAAAGTTAAGATAAGCGCGGGCTGGCGCTCTCTGTTGGAACCTTGCCACCGATCGAGCACGAGATATCGGAAATCAGAATCGATGAAAATAAAGTGGAAGTAGTTGGTGGAGTAATAGCGAATTATCGAAGATATAGCTGCATTTTATTTACAAAAACAAAATATATTTTCTCACAGACAGGCTGGTACAGCTCTGTTGCCGTAGTCTTATGTCACAGTAATCAAGAGTCGAAAAGGTAAGGAAAGGTCGGCTTTCAGCTTATCTTGCCTTACGGGACACCTGTATCACAGAGTTTGTTGTTTCATCACGGAACAGGACATCAATTCGGGTTGTGGATGTTGCGTAATCCTACGAGCCGTATTTCAAGTGTAGTCAGGTTGAACTACTGCTTTCTGAAAACTGGTAAAGAAGCTTATTAATAAGAAAAATATTAGCAGCTAAATTTTTCATCCTTCGTCAAAAACAAGAATTTAATTAAATTTCAACTTATTTAAGATTTCTAAAGAAAATTTCTAGAAGTGCACTCGACCTTAATGAATTTTGCAACGAATTATTTATCCAATGAATGCTAACGAATCTTATTCTCGTCCGGAGACAATGAGCGGGCGATTGTCAGTTAAATTAAATATTTAAATCAGGACATAAAACTTCCTTTAGATCATATTTGTATACAAATTTAGTGAAATACGTTAAAAATGTAAATTGTTTTGCATTTTGCACGGCTCCGGAGCAGCGCTCGTGCGGCATAAAAATTTAATTAGATATAAAAATAAAACATACAAAATAATGGGACCCCGCTCCCCACCCCCTGCCGACCAATCCTCCGTCTTCCCCTACGAGGTCCTTGTCCTTGTGTCGCTCTTGTCTATTGCGATTGTTGACGCAAATGTAAACGTGTCTGTGGTCCCTTTCTACTGTAGCCCACAATTAACGCTTACAACGTACTTAAAGTCGTTTATCTCATTGAAAATAAATATGTGTCCGGCGACGGAGCACTAAGCTACGTACAAAAACGAGCGCAGAGCCGGCTAACCGAAGATTACACTGTCACAGGAACGGGATTTACAGCCACCAGCCGACATTCCCAGAGAATTACAATTCTGTACTTCAATACTAGATACCTCTTCTGGGCTCTTGTAATTGTCGTTGTATCATGAGCTACAAGCTCAATGCCCAAACAGTCACCTCTAATCGCGTGTTGAAATTGTAAATGCCGATTTAACGGATGGTGAAGAAAAATCGTACTAAATCTACGTGGGAAATCAATCCCCTAATAATCTCTTTACTGAGAATGCCTGTGCCCAACAGTGGGCAGTATACAAACCGTCAATACTTTAATTTATTAACTTTCGCAACTGTAGCTGTGAACTCTAGAGAAAGATCAAACACATGATATTGTTAATCTCATAAAGTTAACTCTTGTCGCAACAAAACAACAAAAACCATTTTGTTATTACGATAGAAGAACGTTTGAATAAGCAAATTTTATTACGCTATTCAGAAGCTGAGCTTTGCCTGAAGCATCTTTACGTTTGCACCGGACGCGGCAATTTAATATTGTCTTTGATTTGAAATACTTTTGCTGCAGTGGAATAATTTTATTATTGTAAACAGTTTTATTTGAACCCCTTGTTTATTGAAACGTGTACACTAAAGGAATCATTTCTGTGAGGGACATAAAACTGGTATCAACTAAATATGTTGTATAACGTATAAATGCAAGTTTGTGAACGTTAACTGTATCTGTATAATTGTACTATAATTATAAAAGAAACACTTTAGTAAATTAATAATAACATGTAATGTTTTCTCAGCATTAAGTGAAACCTTTGAGTAAAGATTCAAGTCTGTCGACTCCTTGATGGCTCCGACTTCAAGTGTGTTGTAGTTTTCCCGGACATAATGTATCCGGGATTAATCACGCCCGTGGTGGCTGTGTGCTCTCAGTGTATGTTTAAGGCTCACGGGAGACTGTGTGTGTTGATTGTACTCAATCAATACAGCGCCGTATTCCTATAATAGCATAAGCATCTAGAAATTTATTTAATATTATTTGAATAGTAGACCTTGATTAGACCAACGTCGGGGATACTTGGTGTCTCGCTGTCCAAAACCTAATATTTTGATGATTTCTTATGTTTAAGCTAATTACCAAACTGAATAAAAAACAAATTCAAAAAAGTTGTCGCGGTATACTCAGTATAATAATTTTTGGTTTGATATTTCCGGCATTGGAGTGCTTTACAGCAACCATGGTCTCGGGATGGTTTAGGCGTCTGTGGGTAATAATAATTTCTAGAATATACGTTATATAACGTAGGTCTTTCGGTTGAATGAGTTAGTCCAACTAGTCACTTCTGCTGCTATCCTTCCCCTCATCCGTCGTTATTCTATTTATATATATATATATTTATATATATATCAACTGACATCCCACCTCCGACTCTTGTGTACGAGGGTTGCAGTTATCATTTTTACAGCTCATTCGTTTGACTTCTTACGTAAAGATTAATCACTCAAATACAATATATTATTACCCTATACTATCCATTACACTATGTTGCGTTTTATTTTTTACTTTTATGACTTTCTTGTTGCTGGCATTGCAGACAATTTGTAGTCGCGAGGCGCAGGTACGGGCAGAAGTTACCTTAGACGAGCTAGACCATAATATTATATTGCAATACATTTCCTCGTAAAGTACGTTGTCTATAAAATTTTACGACGCCCTTATATTTTTAGTGCCACAATAGCTTCGCAGTCACCAGTCAGAAGACACGTCCAATGACCTATTAGAGTCTTCGCTACTCGCCGGTCCCCGAGCGCGCCAGTACGCAGCGCGTGCAGGGACACTCCCACTTTGAATCAAAATAATAATCGTTTAAACAGGAAAATAGTGCTCTTTAATATCCCTGGGTTTGTTTAGACAACAGTTGGTCCTATCATGAAGAACGTTTTCCTCTTCCTTCTTTGGATGTTTCTTTGCCCTTCCTTTCGCTACAATCGTGCCGTTAGCTTTTGCGGCTAAGGACATGACGAGCTCACAGTATTCAAGGAATTCTCAAGGAAAGAAAAATATCGTCATCGATATATCGATATTTTTCTTTCTGACTATTTTGTCCTCAGTGACGGCGGTATCCATTCTGTGTTCAGTGATGGCGGTGTTTATTTGTTACATTTGCTCCGTTAATAAAAAAGTTTACTTAAAGCTTCAACACTTCGCCTCCGCAGAAGTCGCCAACGCCTTTACTTGATTGGCGTGGTCTATCGCCTTCGGGTTCCTGTGTCTTAATATTAACAGGAATTTATTTTCACAACTTAAGACAAGGTATTTGTACATGGCTTATGAGGTATGACGATTAACTACACAGTAACAATAATATAATACTTTAGGATGTGGATGGATATTTTATTGTACAAAATGTTATTACCCTTCTCATAGAGCTCTTTTCTAAACTAACCTTATACTATAAAAATTGCTGCAATACAAAGTTACTATATATCATAAAAAATGAGTATTTATGTAAAAGCCAGTCGCCACACGTATGTGTTCACGCCGGGGAGCTGGCGTGTGTTACGTGCGCACGGCAGGTCGCGTGGCCGCTCGCGTGACCCGCGGCAATAGCGCGGCGCTCCCCGCAGCTGCAGCGCCGATTAAAAGTAATTTGCCGGAAACGAGCTGGTGCTGTTGCTGCACGAGCGCCGGAATTGGCGCGGCTACTGGGCGTTACTAATGTAGTCGCTGCGTAGACCTGCTACGAGTGACCCAGTGTTCCTACCGCCTGCTGTTGCGATTGTGCAACCTAGAAGCACGATTCCTACACACCATACTAGACACGCCGCGTGACACCTGCATTCGGAGATCGAATCTAAATCCCACATCGTGAAACAAGCTTATTCTGATAAACCTAATCATGTATATTTGAATGTAAAGCTATATATGTACAGGTCAATGCGTGATTTGGGCTCGTCCAGAATATTTTTAATGACAACAACGCACTACACAATCTTAATATTTTGTCTTAAAAAAATTCAAAAAGGCGCCGCTTATATCAACGAAAGTTCAAAGCTTACATATGTTTAACAAAACTGAAATTTTAAGCAAATTTCAAGAGAAATAACGTACTTTAAAAATTAAAGGAGCATATTTTACAAAATTTACATGTTGTTATATTTATCACACAGCGTCGTCGACGCGTGCGCGCGCACGCTGTATGCATAACGCTATTTGCAAACAGAGCAGGAAATTTTCCTTAAACTGCCTCCATTAGGTAAATCCTGGCGATAGTTAGAGATATATGTTTTCAGATTGCAGAGCAGCGCTATTGTGAGTCTGCTGTAATTGGGAACGGTACGTGGCGTGTTGTATCGTGTGCCGCTCGCCCGTGGCTCGACCTGATAAAAAGAGAAATACATCTTATACATTTTATCAAAATACAATCGGCCGGGGTCATAATTCTACAAATATGTTTGCTTTCTACACATTCTTAAGCGTAACAAATGTAATGTGGCTGATGAATAGCGATTGGCTCTACTCCTGTCATGTACGGGTAAGTCCCTAACTCAACGGAAAGCGATTAGAAATTGAAAATTTACTTTGTTATTAAAAATACTTGAGGGTTTGTATATGTTTTAAAAATATCTAGGAAGCGAGATGTCGGCCCATACAAGTACATGACTTCATTTACCTAGGTCTTTTTGACGAACGTAGCAAACTTATTTCAGGACCAAGCGCCAGGGAAACTATTTCTCAATTCGACATGAATAATTAATCGACATATTGAATGTCCGAACCTCGGAATTATTTATTGTCTTAATCTCGGTCACGATAACATTTTTACAGCCACTGTTTCCCTAATTTTTGTTTCGATTTATTTTTCAAATTCATAAATTAATTAACTCTTATATTTTTTTGTTCTTCTTCAACGTTCACCACAGTTACCACAGGTGTCACTAAAGAAGGATAGGGCTGCTCCACAGCCCTTGTAAAGCAATCAATCATTTCTCCTATTCGTAAAGGTACATGTATAAACCTTCATTTTATTTATAAAAGTAATCACTGAATAACACCAAATTGAAATTGAATTTCATATTTACTGAAGCAAACACGAAGTCAGTCGACAAACACGTTCAGCGAACTGCTTCCTTAAATACTGAGCCGACTGCCGCAAGTCGTAATTAAATTGACTGCGAAAACAACACACAGATACACATCGAGTTTGTATTCAGTGGGGAGATTGCGTAATTAGTGCGATTTGCCATTGAAATAATGTAGGGCGCTTGTGATCGCGTGGTTACAGGGTCCGCGTGCCGTAAAAATATAAGAGATAATATGTATAATCGAAATTGCTAAATAAAATGTAACACACTTTACAAGTAGACCCCCATCCCTAGTATTATAATATGTGTTAAATGCGGGACGGGAAGTAATTACGTCCTCCGAATATGCTCGAGCTTTATACAGGAAGTTCACGGCTCGTAGTGCAAAAACGTTGACATGGCCACACGACTTAGCACCTTGGTCCCATCTAAACGTAACGGCAACTGCAACTATCCTGTTTTTTTTTGCAATAAAGCGCAACTACAGACTTGTGTCCGTGCTCTTTTCTTACTTTAATTGTTTTGTAAATAAGAGTGCTACCGCTCTTTTGATGCGGCCTCTGCCCTTGTCACCAGTCTTCCTGCGGCGAAAAATAACAACAACTATCCTGTTTATAACGAGTAACAGAACTGCTAGAAGTAGCTGGCTGCAGTCTTCCATCTAGTATCTATTTAAAACAAAATCCTTACTTTATAAATTTTGATCTCCTGATTAAGCTAAAATATATAACTGTAATATATTAGAATTAATAAATAACACAAAATATAAGTTAACTTATTTCCCCAGCTAGTAGCAGAATAACTACCGGTTTTGTTATTGTGCAGTATTTTTTGAGGCTATCGTATTACATCGCGACGCCTCGGCACCGAGGTTTAACGGTGTCGCGTGGTAGCCACTACGGCCACCCTGCGTCTACGTCTCGAATTCAACATTGATCTCCGTCAAAAAGTTTCATATAAATTCATACGTGCAATGAAATTCCAGTCCGCTATTGCGCTGCATAGTTTTGTTGAAATGTTCGCGACTGGCGCAGTATGAATCCGAGCGGTAAAATTGCATTTCGCAAAATAAATACAATACAGGTATGAGATGTGGAATTTTCATAATATTGGATATTTTCCCTTTACGTGACCTTTCCGGGATATGAAATAGTAAGCGAGCAATTTTGTGGAACACAATCCCTGTGATTTTAAAATGATGTGGTGTCATGGGACACCAGGTGGGAACAAAGTTCCTTCATATAATAAAGAAACAAATATAGAATTTTAGAAAGTAACAAATAACGTAAAAATAAGCAATTAAACAAAAAAAATAGTAATAGTTGACTTTTTTGCGACATTACAGAATTATATTAATAGTACTCATTAATAATTCGTTAAAGCGCCACCTGTGATCAGAGAGTTGAACTATATGCTTAAAAATTATAATTATTTCAATCGTGCTGACTTAGGTGTCCGATGATAGCGTATTAACAGGCTGATTTACTGCTCGGCAGACATTATTACATGAATAACTGAAGATAGAGGGAGCCTTTTGCCCGAGAGGTCCTTATTTATCTACTCTAACTGACCCTCTAGGGTTCAAAACACTAAATGTAAGTAATGTATTCCGTATAACACGAACAAGCAAATAAAACAGGCGGAGTATCATAAAGCAAATTTCAGTGATGTTTCTCAGCAGCGTAATAAATACAGAAGTAACGAGCCTTAAAAGAGTTATAAGGGTAGCGGGAGACGTATGGGTCAGGAGCCGGCTTATGTTCCCTATTATTTTCTATTCCCTCGTGCGAAACATGTTTTTTCTGCAACGTGAGCTTGCAAATAAATATATCTATTACACGTACTCACATCAAATAAAATATCTACAATAACAATATAACACGAACTCAACACTTACACGAGGCTTCGTTAGACTTGACTACGAGCATAAAGGTCGCCTTGCGCTGCGAGGGCACAGGGGGGAGGGGAGTAACCTCCCCTTCCGGGACGTGCTCTCCTTGAGCACAGTGTAGAGGGGCTCCGGTGCATTCCACTGTAGATCCCGGAGCCCCTCGTCATGCACCGAGGAAAGGGCCACCGGGGAGGTTTTAGTGGGTAAAAACCCCACCTAACCGCCGCCTTCCCCCCAGAAGGCGGGGTATCTTTTTGAAGATTTCCTCCCCGTTAACAAAAAAAAAAAGGTTTGTACTGGGAGCTGGTTCACGTCAATAGTCGAGTGGTGGTTTACAACCCACGAACTTACGATTCGCAGACCGCGCCCTAATGCTGCGTCCGCTAATGTCAATCTTCTATTTAGAGTTAGATACACTGAAGAATGGCTGATGATATTTATATGACATTCTATTCATAGTGTCCGCCCTGAATATGTATGTACAGCGAGTGTAACCGCGGGGAGGGGCTGTTACTACATACATAATGTTCCTCTCTCATCCTGTCTATCTGTCGAACTGCCTTTCATGTAACGAAATGTATTTAACATCAATCACGTAATGTGTTACCTGTCACTCTCACCTGTCTGCATAGTCAACAGACAGCGCCACAACACGGCCACCCACATAGCACCGCACTTTCAATTATATTTCATATAAAATTTAAAAAATAATAACAATAGTGGATGAATCACTGTTTCACTTTTCCGACTCTTAATAACAGGTTGGCGGCGCATCTGTACTTGAGGTGTTTAGGGTAAGGGGCACTAACATTGTGTGGGCAGCACTCAGATATCCCGAAATAGCAAGTAGCATATTCCGAGGAAAAGTTTCAAATTTTTCCGAATTGAAAATCTAATTTTCAGGTTAGTTTCCAGTCTGATTTTAATATTGTTTCTCGAAAGTGAACTCCATCTACACCTGGTCGCAAATTTTTCGTGTAGTTTAATACCCTTAGTTTAGATATACAAGTTTCGAATCAATATGACTAAGGGATTCTGAAGAAATTTTTTTTTTCTCATATTTGTTATTGCCCGGTAATATCTCGTAGGTGCTCAAATCTCAAACCTTCATTTGTTCTGCATATTATTCTATAAAAAGTGTAGCCAGCAGTCATATAAAAATCGATATAGAATTAATTAGCTACGAGCACATTGACCACCAATCTGACGGCCGGCCTGTGACGATGACTGTTGCAAATGCGATGACAAGCCAACGCTAATGAGATTCGCCGGCGCATTCTACCGCTGACTCAATTACATGTCCAAATTGAATGCTAGTCATGTTCAATTGTCTCACTAGCGAGCTAAACTACGCCGCCGTGTATATTTATGACGGCCAATAGCAGCCGACAAAAAGTCCGATATTATTAATTTGTGTATATAAATCTGTTTAATTTTTACTGTCAATAAAGAGTAAATAAAGACAAACCACTTCATCCACTGTTGTGTAAATTATATGGTTACCAGTGAGTACCCCTCGCACATAGTTCCGTCGGTGTGGGTAGGTGAAAGCATCGTCTCTCCAGGCGGCAGATCGTAAAATGGCCGGAATTATTTATCGCACTGTATCCAATCGACATTAACATCGCAAATATTTCGAGGCCCGTGTTGCGTTATTCATGACAGATCGGCCGGTGTTGTTACAAATTCAGAAAAATTTCAATTCGCAGCGAGCATTCGACCGCTAGAAATTCAAACCAAATTGCTCACATTACACAAACACCGAGAGCGGTCGTGCAGCCCTCACCTACATATTATATACCTGAACAACGCACTGCCTGGAATTTAAAAGTACACTTCTACGGTTTTATACCTTAAATATCTTAATGTTTTCTAAGACATGTAACAAAGTGTACAGTATGCGCCCACGAGTCCAACTTACGAGAACATTTAAGTAGAATATAAATGTGCAAACCACAATAAACTGTTCTTCTGTCTGTCCAGCGGGAGATACATATAAGTATAGATATTGTAAAAACTACTAGGAGCGATAAAACGCAGCCGTTGTCTAGCGGCCGGCGATTCCATTTCATCCATTAGAAACTTCAGAGGACGCGGAGCAGACACGCTCGACGTGAAAAAAAGATACTGAACTCTGCAATCAATTGTTTTAAAAGCGAGGGAACGGAGAGAACCAATACAAAAGCATTTATTGTCCCCTCCGACATTTTGTATTGTGAATCATACTCAAAGAATTGCTTTGTTGTTTTCCTTTCAACATGCACCGCGCCACAACGTTTTGATCAAGGAGAAAGCTTGCTTACGACAACAAATACATTTCAAACTTGAATGACAACAGAACTTAGAAAGACAAAAGTTTTGTGGATTTTAAATCAATTAAGGGTAAATAAAAACAGGGTTAATTGAATGGCCATAAATAAGCAAATACATTTTCCTCGTTATGTCCAATGGCGTGTGCGTTGTGACTATGTCGTGTAACTAATATATAACTTCTACGTGTAATGTAACTATTTATACATATTTTAACGTGGTCTGTTTTTTAAACACCCCGATCGCTGCATCGCTTATGATCACGGGGAGGTGAGTCTTTGTGGTCCATCGTCATGTAGGACTTTATTCCCATACAAGAGTTAGCTGCCTTATGGTGACCGCGCGCAGGACTCCTGTGTAGAACCTCACTTTTTTGTTATATTTATACTATTATAGCAGCAATCATTCCGGTTGATGACCAAGAGGTTCGCCTGCAAAACTGTTCAAAAATAAATGATGCGATGAAAATAGCACGATCGGCACAAGGTACATCATCCAGATCAACGTCTTTTTGAGAAACGACGAGGTGAGTGAAGACGTCAATTGAATGAAAATGGGGCGTCAAGACGTGAAGAATTGAGGTCCACGATCTCTGCCTATCTCCTCCTAGCGAGTAGTTCTATCGTCATATTGTCAAACATAACTAACTAAATGTACGATGATAATATTTAAATTATCTTTAAAGTTCAAAGTCTTGAACTCAGACGATAACATAACGTTAAATATTTAAGATAAACTTCTAAAAATAGATTTCAAATTCCGATTATAGATGTCATTATCAGCTTTCTGGCAAAGTTAATTGTAAGCGTTTGTGTGAAACACGTACAGACAGTCTCAAATAATATCAACCCCTAGTTAAAATGCAAATATATTCTATTATGCTACGAGACGTCTCCGTCGTAAATACCTCTGTTATTAAATCTAGCGTGAGCTTACTAAAGGTAAACAATTAATATAAGTCTCCAGCTGGAAACTAAAAATATATGCATTAAAATGTGTACGTTACATCCATATATAACTTTAGGCATTATATACTCGTAGATGCGGTGAAAAAGTCTGCTTCAGTTATCTAATATCTTCAAACGAGCAATTCTTGTATATATTTATATAATCTGGATCTCGTACACGGCTAGAGGTTTTATGTTTAGAAAATGTCGTTTTATCACCGTATACCCTATTATTAGTTTCTTGGATGGCGTTGCTTAGCAACACTAAGTCATTAACAGTTTGGTTTGACGTTAAAAATTAATTGTTTATATAAATTATTAATAAAATACGTGTGTCATATGTTTGCTTAGTGACGAATCAATCTAGTCGATATTCACGTCAGAAAAAAGACAGCGTACGAAGATAGGTAAGACCTATATTCTTAGGTTGCAACGGATAAGGATAAAACACAGAAGAATTAGATCACAAATTTTGAAACAAAAAGTTTGTGCGGTCACTCGGTTAAAACGAACATATAAAAAAGAGATTGTTTCGGTCATCGGAATATGATTCATACACAGGTATTAGCGCAGAATTCTGTATAACTTGCAATATATTAGAGCTCAACCAGCAACACACAACAGCCCTGACAAGTGGCCAGGCAACGGTCGGCCCCGTGACGTCACTAACGAGGTTCTCACTCCATTAGCTGACGTCACAATAAATTATTAACGTAACATTATCCCACTCTTAATGTACGTATAGACAATTCTATTTGTGTCCTCTGATCATTAATAGGCCTTACCGGGTACCGTTCACAACAAAACGGAATAACAGTTCCATTAGCATTGCCTTCAAAAGGATAAGTGAGGCTAATTGCGTCGCGCCAACAGCCCTGTAGTTGTCTAGCACGACAATTTATCACCATAGGCCGGTGTCAAACTTTTTTGTACTTAAGAAACAAGCCGACTGTGATTCGAACCGCTAACTGTACGATCGAAAAACTCTTATAGATTAGACAGTCACTGCTAATGCATATGAGAAATGTACCCCAAAACCTCCAGCAAGACTGCACCTGTTTACAGACCTAACCAATTTTTATAAGCGATGAAAACTGGCGTGTCGTTTATCTCATACTCGCTTTTTTATAACTCTTAGAAATATTTTCTCCGGAATAGTTTTTACTCAATTTTTGTAATTCAGTCTATTCCCGAGTGTAACAGGCGTTAGTTTTACCAGTGAAAAAGTTAAAAGCAAGCAAGTGGTCCACAGATGTTGGAAACTCGTTACAACTTGATAACGAATCTGAAGGAGATAAATCATAAAAGTTTATTTAGAACGGCTTAATCACTTGCGGGAGATAGTCTCTCTCGTCTGTATTATATCAGATCCTAACATGTAATTAGTTTGTCGCATGGGCCTGGTTGTAATTCGGTCGCGTCACGGGGGAAGTACATTTTTTAATTACGTTCATTAAATGTCATCTCGTGTTTTAAAAATAAACTTTACTTATCATGTAGCCCGTTACTTCGATGACGTGAAATCAGAATTGTTGTGTATTTTCCCGCAAACATCGAGGGGGAATCGGGGTTTGATAACTCTACGGTAAAGTCTAAGGGGATATCAATCTAGGCTACATTTGCATGATATGAAATGCCTTTCGTGCGCCGATGACGTGTTACTCGTGTGTTCGCCGGACACGAGATAAATGAAGCGAGAGATGTGTACCAAATGCAAATCTGTAATACTTACCTGTCCCTCCGTGTGAAATGCTCTCGACGAAGACAATGTAATTAAAAGTGAATACTAACAAGCCCCGCTAGCAACTTCGACAGCGACGCTTCATGTTAAACAAAGGCGTTGGAAGTTTGCGTATCGACGTTGTACGTTAACGTGACTGCGAACTTTAAACTGCAAACTTCATTTATTTCTTAACAGGATGATGAAACATCAGGCGTGTTGTTTGCAAATGTTCTGAACGTACAGCGTACAGCTGGTGCTCAGGTAACACACACGCCATTCAACTTAGGCAGAGTCACAAATAAGATTGTTCATACCACTTGGAAGTGGTAGAATTACAAGAAATGTATGAATGTTGAGAATATATAATATAGGGGTCGTCTTGTCGTCGTTTTTGTACAACAATATTTCGTTAAAAACGTCAGCTTAAATTCCAGGGGCTTGATAATAATAAAAACAGGTGACAGTGTAATAATATACTCGAGTCACCTCCCAGTATATACGCATACAATTGTTTTCTTAATTGTGTCTGAAAATGTATAATTATATTTAAAAAAAGGGCCAAAGATGAGGACTGCCGTGCCAGTAACGAGCATCGTTACGCACCGCGACACCCCTAATGAATACCTCGACCTCCGGCGGCCTGTCCTTACTGAATTATACATACCTTGATTCACTTTTGTGACAATTTACACATATAATACTTCAGCACTGATTCGATAAATGTGACCAGATCGGGAATGATTATATATTCCATCTCGCTCCGAGGCCATCTTGTCAAATTTATTATTAGTTTTCTAGTGCAATTACTACGAATGTTTGGTACGATCTTACAACTAAGTTTGAATCCAGGCGACACTAATGATTTCCGATCTTCGGTGTCATAAATAGAAAAAATATACGTTCTAAAATGTATGCATCATGTGAAGCGATCGTCTATCTGTTCTATGAACCTATGTGAACCCTAACAACTAACTTGTTAGGGTTCACACAAAAGCTAGGTCTATCTAGGATTAAAGGGATGTGAAAATATATTTCTGTCTTTTTCTCTCTTTGTCATAGCTAATAGTGCGTTTAATTTTCGAGAAGTTGTATTTTTAGAGATCACCAATTGGAGAAATCAGATTTATAGATAAATTACGTGAAGCAGCAAATCGTATTGAGTTGTGTTATAAATTTTCAAAGAAGAAATCGTCTATTGTACAAAATTGTAACTTTAATTCCTCCGTGTAACAGAAATGTAAAAAGGGAAACGAGGACACTTTGCAAAACAAGCTCAGATTAAAACAGCTGCGACACTAATGTCCCAACAGAAAGCTGCCACGTCAGCCCCGCCGCCCCGCCGCCCCGCCCCGCCGGCACGATTTTAATTAGAGATCCGTAGACAAATCCTGGCGTTCAACCTTATTATGCATTTTGTTTTCTATGAAAAAGTATTAAAACGTCCATTATTTAAATGAAAATGAATAATGTCTGTGACAAAACAATCGGTGCCGCCTTCACCGGACTCCACCCAGACTACTTCGCTTCGACAAATATTAATCGGATCGCATCTGTTGCTGACAGACATCGTCTGGTCAGCGATGACGTTGTCACTGCCATCCACAGCAACTATATTCCGATTGAACTTTCAAAGACTTATTTCTATGCCTGTAGTACCAAATCAATTTAATTGAACGTATTATGTGTATATTTGGTTTGTCATAATGTAAGGAGTTGACACAGGGTTTAGCTGAGAACTTTGTTTTAGCCGACAAATGCTCGACAAGGAATCACGTTGTTAATGTATCTTTAATCAGTGTTTATAAGTTAAGATTATAATTAAATGCGTTACCACTAACTGAATACTAGTTTTTATTAACTTATCCCAAGACTGACATAAATATACGATAGGATAGCATAACGTTAGACATAGATCTTAGGTCTTATTTAAATTGTGTTCGGTTTGATTAAATTTGATTCGATGTAAATTTACAAAAGATTTCTCTAATATTTATTAGAGCTCGATATTTATTATTTATTTTAAAATACGTCCGCAAGTATTGTGCTGAGAGTTGTCAGTGTGGTGGCAGCCTTAGCTGTGCCGTTGACTGAAGTAAAGCAAACATTACACGGGTGTACTTAAAGATATGCAAATTGTGTTCCAAAATGGTGTCGTAGCGCGTTGTTCTAGTCCACGGGAATAACTGCTCATTAGCGAACGCTGACTGGGGACGCTTCGTTTTCTATATTAATACATGTTAATTTTCATCCTCGGCGAGAGACGGCACTTGAAATAGAAACACTCATTCTCGTTTTTCTTCTTCAACATTAACATTTGTCGGTCACACAAACTGTACCTCGCCCGGGACCCGACTGAGCTGTTAGATATTTAAGCCAAACAACAAAATTATAAAACTCTAAACTTTACGAGTATTCGTGCAGATCACATAAAGAATATGTATTCTTTATGTGATCTGCACGATAATATAAATACTTGGTATTTTATTAAGCAACTTATTTATTTTTTTCAAAAACATTACTCAATGATTATTCAAGCACATTTTTTCTGTTTTTATTATAATTATTCGTACCGCTTTGTGAAATATTTAAGTGTAGGCATCTTGTAATCCGACGATGAATGAAAATTGGGTGTGACAGAAACAAAATAGCAACAATAATTACGTTGAAATGTTGGCAATATGGAGGTAGCAACTTGTGACTTTGTATGACAGGAAAGATTTGCGTGATTGGGAAAAATGTAGCTTGAGATAAAATTTTGAGCAGGGTTAAGAAAGATATGCTGCTTGCAGATGAGCCTAACGAGGTAGACCAATCGGCTATCGATATCCGCTTGCCACTATCTACTGAGGTTCTGAGGCCACGTGAAAACACTTTTAATAGTTGTTTTATAAATTTCAGCAAAACGAAAAACAGCAAAGTTCAACAAACGCCGGATGAGGTCGCGTTTCTGTTACGTGACGCGGCCGGGCCACACACTAACTTCCAATATTTAATACATAGCGTGCCGTGTAGGACACGACACGCGGCGTGTATCAGAACTTACAACATATATAAAATACTCTGAATAATGTACATATGACACTGGCGCTGCGCCAACTGGTGTCTTAAATACCAACTTTACTGTCTTTGTTGCTCTAGCTAGCTTACTGTATTGTAGCAAACTTGAGACGGAAAAGTTATCATGTAGCATCGAACACAAAGCATATTCTCTGCAGATTTTATTCTCTAAGCGACGTCTTCGCAATAAGGTTTCTGCTAATGGTTTTATGAGCTTTCATAAAATCCATGTCTTCCAGTAATTTTCCACGTAATGGTATCCCTTCTGTACACGAAATGCCTCTCTATAAATTTATTTGGGTTCTCTTATTTAGTCACAAAACAATTCCACTATATTTAACAGCCGTAATCTGTGTGGTTTGTTCGGGTTGAGACAAGTCTTTATATTGTAAGTTAAGAATTTAATAATCTTATACATACAATAATAAATTTAAAAAAAACAAAATGTATGCCTTTAATACATTTTTATTTCGTAATAAATAAATAGCCAAGTGACAAATTATTACAATCTAAATAATTATTAAATATTACATTATTAAGTGCTTTATCACTTACTGCACCTTGCAGCCGCTCTATTGTAATACCTACGCATACGGCGGTAGAGAAATAAATATACCTAATCATATCTAAAGTCCTTTAAGCCCTCTTTGTAACGGAGTGACAGAGACCATTTCCATACCCGAGCACAAATTTCAACAAGTGGCTTTCAAACGAAAAGCTAAATAAAGACATGAAATTAAAGAATATAACCTCCAGCTTGACTCAAACTCGCTGAGAATTTAATTGTTAATTGCTATAACTTTATTATCTTAATTATAAAGTTAATCGATAAAATAATTAGTAACTAGTAGCAGTGAGATAATTGTTGCAAAATGTAACTGTTATAAAGACTCTGGTCACAATTTACAGTTATACGTCCATTAAGATCTAAAGAAGCACTTGTTGATTCCCTAGAAACCTTAATAGGATCTAGGACGCAGACCTATTGGTTGTCTTCACAGTCCGCAGTAGGCTGTACTGTCAGTGGAGGTCAAGTAATGCTTATTACCTGCGGGTACATGTACATGGTCAAGTAATCCCCTTTGCATCGCTTTCCAACGATCAATGTTTTGTATTGTTGGTTATTTAGAATGAAATTAGGTAGTAGAGTTAATTCGTGTATTTTAACGTTATTGTGTGAGCGCCCGTACGCCCGCACGTACGGTGTGTAAGTGAGACCGGGGGCGCAGGTCACGGCCGCTGATGATCGATGCCACTTGCCCCGGCGCCCGGCCTGCTCCGCGCTCTGATCTCTATTTCACTTATAATGAACTCTTAAATTGGTAATTATTCTTATGAAAAATGGCACACTGCAAATGATATCGTACTTCAATTCTTTTCTCTTGATAACGCTAATAAAACAAACAAGTCCGATGTAATTTGTGAAACTCCGAGGCAATTAATTGATATTCCGCAAAATGTTTGTCTGTATCAGTATCAGTCGGAGAGCGCTGTCCCTGAAGGGGCTATTTATTACACGAGCGCTTAACATAAATTGATAAATTTGCATTTTAGCTGTGCTGCCAGATATAAGAGTCAAAATTCCACTTGACTCAGCGAACAAACTTCCTACATAAATACGCCCATTAGTTGACAAAATGAGAATCAATAAATATTGAGAACTAACGATAGTACACTGCGTTCATTTATTATAATTGAATTATAGCACGACACAATTAAAGTACAATACATTGTTTTTTATTTAGTTTTATATTTTAAAAACCATTACGGTTACTTGATCGCCAAACAAAAACACTGCATTACAATGGAAAGTTAACAAGGATTCAGAAAAACAGAACCGGGAGTCAGCACCTTAAAACCCAATTAATTCATCTGCAACAGTGTCTGTGCGTCTAAAATGCTCATATCTTTACAACACATCTCAGTGACCGCAGTAATGAGCAATGACATAAATGACAATATTATAACACTATAATTTATTAACACGTCCACACATTCTCTTACCGTGACCACGAGGGTTTCATTGTTCCTTGCACGAGTTCTTTGCAGTGATATAATAACTCATCTCGTTATATTATTCCTCGACAAGGTAATTAGGCTACGCCAGCTACGTGTAGCGCCGGGCCTGGCGTAGCATTGCTCGGCTCGTAGGTGTATCCAATAAACACGTATACCCTCGCCGTGACCCAAATACTGGCGACCAAATCAAATCTTTACAAGAATTTCTGCATACCATTTCTTACTTAGTTTAGATTAGAAATATGATATTTTTAATAAAATGTGAAAGCTAAATGTTACCAAGATAAAATTAACAAATGCAGTTTTTCTTTGAACAATGTAATATAATACGTCCAATTCTCGTATTATATTTCCGCGAATGTTCGTAAATACTTTCATGTCCTATGAACCCCAGCAGGGTGGACAGAGAGGACAATGGTTGCCCGCTTTTCCACAACTTCTACTTCTTCTACTTCTTTTCTTGGGTTCGATATGTTGACGGACACAAAATTTAAAGTTCAAGTGTTTTTTGTACATAAGTAAGAAAGAATGCGCTCATTGTTACCCGTGCAATCTGTTTAGCAGACAGACTGTTAAATACTAATAAATTATTATAATTAGTACTTTTAAGAAACCTAAAAACAAAACGCTAAATAAAACTAGGAAAGGAAAGGAATATTAGTTTGTTTCTTTGTAGATATATGTTACTTAAAGTAAAGTACCATGACGCGGTGTGTGATAACATCAGATATGAGTGCATTCCATATCTTAAGTAAGGTGAGCGGCTCAACAGGACGGTGAACACTGGAAACGAAGCCACGGCAACGGTGCGACGGATATTGGATGCGCGCCGCAGTTCCGCCTCTTACATCGTTTTCCTGAATAACTTGAGCGCAGGCACGACCGATAAAATATGCAATATAAAAGTGTATAGGACCATTTTTAAATTAATGAAAACAATTTCAAATGTTTAGTTTACGACTAAATGTGGGACAATTAATGAATGTCAGTTATTAGCATTATAACATGTTGACTATAACTGCGTCAGAAGTAGTACAAAACACCTCACCGCTCTTACCTTTTATTATTCATCCAGTGGAGAGGCGCGCGGGCACGGCGGTCTATGAATATTTCATTTTACGTATTCATTGAAATTCACAGGGATGATAGCGAAGTGGCACCGGCTCGACGAGCCCGACGATATGCTTTTTAATTTTAGTTTGAACAAACATAATTAATAATTGTTTAACTTATGTAAAAAATAAATACATAGGGAAGTCCAGGCACCTCAGGTTCACCCAGGCGTTCCAGAGATTAACCCGAATAAACATAAAGACAGGCAGACAAAAATTGAAAAAAAGTTATTTCATATATATGTACCGTATATATTTTGATTTACAAATAAAAATCGGTCATTTTTATATTAAAAATACACGCTGTAGTTTTATTTAATTGGTTAAATAATTTTCGATTTATTTAAAATATGTGTTCACCGTAACCAAATGTGATTTGAAGTTCATTGGGCAGTTGCATTTAGTATGAATAAAACCATTCACCGCCAGGGGCAGTCAGATGTTACGGATGTCTATTGTATATTAAAAAGACAACGCAACTACTATTTCTACCTCGTGTTCTCTTCCTGAAGACTACAAATGTTCATCGGCTTCATAAACTTTTAAAGTCTTGTGAAGTCTTTTATTACCAACATAAAATTAATTCGTTGTACATGCCACCACCACCACCAAAAACTGTTGAAAACGTAACAATTCATTGAGCGAAATTTCACGGGATTAATTCATTGTATGCCTCGTGTCGGCCCAGGAAAAAAGGGATATGTATCGCAAATTAAAAAGCAATGTGCGCCCAGAGAGCGCCATTTTGGAATTCCGTAATTATAAAAAATAATTACGGAATTTGTTTTATTTTGTATAGTAAATAACCAATTTCCAAAATATTGAAGTGGATCTTTGACCTTTTCAATGGCGAGCATCAAGGAAGTATTTTAATGAATCCAAAAGAGAGATCCGAAAGCTGCTACATCATAATTCGCAGACCTTACCCAAAACCGTTTTAGGTATTGATATTACCGACCTTAAAGAAGAAGGAAGTTTTCTCAACGGCTGTTAAAAGATTACTTGTTCTGAAACAACATAAGTTTCAAGCACCGACTCGTCGCCCGTGTGAACAGCAAATTAATAAAAACCTCGACATTGTGACCGCGCCAAATGATCAAATAAATAAAGTTACTACGCTTTTGCGACCTTTCTAACATAATTAATACAGACGGATACTTTTTTACTATCACACAAGATTTTAATAAACAAAATCACCGAGTTTATAACCAGTGTTCGGAGAAGCTTACGAATTAGTCAGCAGAGTACAGCTTGGGGAATTAGGCGGCGTTACTGGCTGGTTTTATGTCGTGTTAACAATCGAACAGTAATTGGAACATATTTATTTGAATAACATGTCAAAACATCGAGTCTCAAGACACAACTCGAGAATTCAGAGGACGCGTTTCAGTGAATCATAAAGCTCGCTGTCAGCTTTTCACCACGACCTTGAGTTCTTATAATTAACAGGCGGTGAGCCGGCGCCGTCATGGATATAAATTACAAGTGATTTCTTTATACTTAAGTAAGTTAAATATAATAATTTATAAATTTCATTTCAGATTATGTTACTATTCATAATTATGATATTTTATAACACACTAGAAACACCACCATAATAAAAAATCTTTTTTCCGTAGTGGCAAATTTTGCAAGAAAAGAAATATTTAAAGGGTTGTATGGAAGACAATCGAAACCATTTTTATGAGCGTGATATTTTTAAAACGCTGTAATACTAATCTACACAAAACACAATAAATTGTAATTGTACAAGAAGAAAACAAGGTTTTCTTTGTAAAATATTTACGGCAAGAGCAGCTATAAATCATTATGTTTCTATCAAGTATATTATCAGACAGCGGCCGGACAGAGTTATAAAAAGTTATCGCGTTGGTGATTACCTCACAGTATTCCTTTGTATTTATTTTTCACTTTTTAGCGCGTCTGCTAACGATTTCATTTGCATTTCATTAGAATGGAGCCGACACTATTTCGCAATTAAGGCAGCTGCTTTAAAAACGATTTCTGAGTTTATTTTTATATTTTAACTGACGACTCTTTTAATTCTTTTTTAATACCAGATCCGAGAGAAAATGTGATGATGACTTGAAAATAGTATTGTTAAGGTCATGCTAGGAATAATGTATACAAATAAAGTAATAGGAGTCAGAGTGATCTCAGTAACATTCATATTGAAACTGGATTTTTCTTTATTAAATAATTTTCGCACCGGAAAGTCGTCCGAGCGAAATATTTGTACAGATACACAAGAGAAAGTTCGATAACCCATTGATTAGCTATTCCAATACCAAATGCAAACCGGGATCAAATATAGATGTACGAACCTGTGGGTTTCCAGATGTTCATAAATCACTGCTGCCATTAGAATTGCACGAGTGTTCTTATGGATGAAGGAGAGAAGTAGCGTTTGCTATCGCACTTACGCTTATTGCGTTTCACGCCGGTAGTCTAGTGTTTTCTAGTAAAATAGCCGCTACGAAAGTAATATATAGCTGCTACGAGACGTTTGCGTAGCGTTGCTACGTCCTTCCAGTAATTCTGATGAACGCCAGAACTCAAACGCCTGAGAAAGCGGAGTACGCTTTATTTTTTTTGACTACCGAAACATTACTCTGGAAGTTATATTATATTGGTCCACAAAGAGTCCAGGTCGAAACCTGTATGATGACTTATAAGTTATGTATACCTCACACGGGTTGTCATACAATTATTTTTAATAATACGATTGAAATTACAACAATAATTATAACCAGCGTACTTTGGCAAAATATAGTACATATTTGCATAAACTATTTCGAATGAAAAGGAACCCATTTAACCTGTTTTCTCTAAATCTGATCGAAGTGAAAGCAGTTACCTGCAGAGAGCGGAGCGGGCGCTCGCGTGCGGAAGTAACCCTATTGTACTTCAAGTGGAAATTACATTTCCGCTGCTCTGGGATACCCTCTTCGCATCTAAGATTACAATTCGTTGCGTCTGTTGTGTTTGCATATAATAAAACTTTTGCTAAGTATTTTGCACCTTTTATTACACAGCGTAATAAGCATGAATTCTATAGGTTGTATGCAATAGATACAGCAGTGATGGGAAGTAACACTCCTATACCCTGTGATGTATCGCCGGGAGATATTTACCTATGTTGTATTACTTTTGCTCTGCGTGTATTGTGTTAGCGGTGCACATTGCCTGTTATACTAGTACTCTTATAACCACACACTAGAGACGTTAGCTCAGACTATAATTTTGCAAGCCCATAGAGAATTCGTACGTGTCAGGCAGTGCTTGTAATATCCCTAATAGAATACCAACTTGAAAGTGTTTATATTTTACATTTTAGCTCGATGAGCGTGGCCGCCGAAATATTTACTGTTAAAACCCAATTTAATTCTAAAACGAGATTCAACAGCGCCTAAAAACGTATATCAGCCATATGTGCCATAAATAAATTGTCCGCTACTTCGCGACAGATTTACGCATCCCTGTGTTCCGGCCGTTTGTTTTATTTATTCGCTTGTTCACAAACTGCCTCATGTCTAGCGGCGGCGCTCGTGTTCACATGTATAGTTGTTTATCTGCATGCAGGCAGGCACATGCCGTCACATTTGAAAGTCAATAAAACAAACATGATGAAACGTTCATCGCTTGCTGTTTCTGTCTGCGTCACGTCTCCACATTCGTACAAAGTGAGGCGTGAAACTTTTACATTTTGTTAAAGAAGTAACATAGTGAGTTACCTATGAGTACACACACATATTACGTCGATACAAAAAGATCCCTGCAGGATTATAAATCACGGTCCGCAATAAAGTAACCAATAAAATACGTATACGTGACAGAGTACGTCACATCCTATGAAATACGACATAAGTGCGCTCTTAAGGCTTCGATACGGCGAACTTATAGCCCCTTGAGTCTTGTACGTATATTCTAGGTGGAATATATGTACAAGACTCAAATACCACAAAATACGTTTGCAATGATTCAGATAAAATTCTAACAAACTCGACTTGAATGACTAAAAATGAAAAGATTTATTGCAGCTATTTCAGCAAATAACAAAAATGATGTTTTTATTTTCGAAAAATAAACAGAGGCTAACGAGCATGCGAATCACCTAATACTAATTGATCCAGCAAACACCAGCAGGTGCATTGATGACCAATTCTGAAGAGTCTAAGTTGCCCGCACCGCGCTCACCTGGCGAAACGCAGAATTACCTCCACTTTACGTCGGTATTTTGCGAGGTCTTGGTACTTCCCCGATCATGCAACAGCGTATCCGACAAAGTGGTACCTATTTATTTTGGTTTTTTATTATGAATTTTACTAAATGGAATTAGAAAATAAGGTAAAAAAAGTTTATGAGATGGCCTTTTTTTTCGACGTAGATTGCCTACGTCAATGAAGAAGTGGCTACGGATACTCTTTGCGACAGGGATTGATGAGCTCACACCGGCCTCCCAGTGTTGCAAAGTAAGTCCTCGTCTATTTCCTCATTGTTTTTTGAAATCATTTTTTCTAGATCATATTAAAGGTCGACTAACACTATTCACATCAATTAACAGGTTGTGAATTGACATTTGCGAAATCGTCGGTAGTATTAAAATTGTGATAGGCGTCATTACGATCCACGCGCGGCACCAACTTGCGCCGTCTTCTAAACCTGATCTAATCTAATGATATTAGAACGTCATCAAAAACATTACGAATAAATATATTCTCATCACGAGTAAATTAATAATCTCAGAACCATAAACCAAGTGCGCATTAAAAATGATAAAAAGCTCAGCTTTTCAGCAAGGTCGGTCGCAGCGAAGTGCGCGCACTCAAACAGCGCCATGCAAAGCCAATGAGCGTGTTTCCTCTTCTTGTTCCAACAGAAGAATTTCCCCGGCTTGTTTCAACACGGAAATCTCTCTCGCAAATGTATTTATTTCAACGTTCCGTGCAAATATCTGCGGGGAATTATGCAGCGAATGAAATGTTTCATTTAAAAACAGAGCTCTCGAGAACGTATGCCCGAATGAAAAGGCCAAATAGAATACGCTCGCTGCGGGCTCGCTGCCGCTTCACGTTTTAACTACTTAGTGACTGTCGAATTTTTTTAAATATAAGTGCAGAGCGCAAGTACATGATATTATGCATCTGCGGCTGCAACACTTTTGACTATATTTAAAAGTAAACAAAAAAAACCCACTCTATTTACATTTGTTTTATTAGACAAAAGAACATTTTGACACTGTCTTACCGTCTAGTTTCGTTTGTTCTTGCAAATGCAGTATGTGACTACATATATTCATATAGTACCTTCTACGCTATTCCTTCAGCAATGTCTTTAGCAGTAAACACTTTTGGATGCTGGTTAAACTTGAAAACGGATGATTTCAACTATTTTTTTATACAACTTAGTAGATTTTACATTCACATATCGGGTGCAGGTTACATTCTCAAATTTTCCTCCATCTTTCAATTAATAATCATTCCTCATTGTAATTTGAGCATAAGCATACAAAATAATGTCTGTAATTAATTTTACCATTTTTATACGACATTTAGCAATCACATCGAACAGTGAGTGCCTAGTGGCTGAGCGGTTTGACTTACGACCTGTTCGAATTCCAATCGGTTTGTACCAATTAATTACCGTTTTTCGGTTTTGTAAGTAAAAAAATCACTTGCTAAAAATTGGCGCACTGCCGGTCATATATGAGACCTAGCAAGCATGGTGAACACTTATATAGCAACATTCTTCATGTTTCAAATTAAGATTCCAATAAATTTTGAATTTATTACAATGGATAGAAAATTTATTGGAACAAACATTAAACATTCAACAACGGTGACCTGTAAATAAGTAAAATACCGTAAAAGCATCTAAAACTAACACAATTCTTTTCACATTAGAGATTAGCTAATGCTCTATCTATCCACAAACATATTAAATATCTTAAAACAAATTATCATCGTATGTTTATAAAAGCCCGTGAGAGGGCGTAGAAAATGATTTCTTATATTTATATTATAAAATATTTTTCCCTCTTACATTGCTTGGATAAAACGTTGGTCGTATTTCATACATTATTCGGCATTTCATCTTCTACTGGGATTTGACAACTATATATTTTTAATATTATTTGAAGCTTTTATAACCTGGTAACAAGACCTTTAAGCCAAGTCTTTTAAAAACACTAATTCTTACGTCTACTATGAAAATGAAAGTTAGATGATTTCCCCATGAGCCCCTGCCTATATTTTTAATAAACAGTAGTATTGCTAAGATATATCAAAATCACTATGTCATAGACATTGCTTCCATCGTAGATGACGTTTATTTTATGTAATCTTTATTATTACAAACACCATAAATCGCGGTCATGTTTTACGTTCGCTATATTGTTAAAATAATAATTCTCTTACATATTTTTTAATGACATAAAAGTTGTAAAACGTCCCATGTTCCATACAATTAACAAAATGTCTACTACAAAAAAATACAGATGTGTTAACTGTGGAGAACCTTGCTCCGCTTTGTATAGAACATACGGACCGTCAGTATTAAAGCTTACGAAATGTGTATGTAAGACAAGTAACTAAATCTATTTAATATTAGTGAAAAAAAATCTACGAAGAACTAGGGCGCTATGCTAACTAACTTATGGCGGTTAGCCAAAGAGCTTCTTTTTTCTTAGCATTTGCTATGGAACACAGTGACTGATGTCTAACTTAGCTTTCTTGGGACTTACTAAGGTTCTCAAAATATTTGAGTAATGTGACATACTTATTTAACTAGTGTATATTCAAAGTTATTATTTAATTTAAAAACTGTAAACACTATTGTATTATTATGATCACTTTTGGATGTTTCTTGTCGTCACTGATGGCTAATTTAAATTATCTATCGCCAATTTCCAGCTGCACACCAGCCTCATCAATTGCCCATTTAAGAATTTTGTTAGATGATGCTAGCAAATCTTTGAATACAAATGTAAGTAAATTACAAATAAAACATGTTTAATTCCAGATTAGTTGTAAAAATATTGTAGACAAATATATAGAATATGATCCTGTCATAGTAATGATTGACCTGGTGCTGATGTCCAAAGAAGCTCAGAGGCATGTTTTGTATAACACTGATTTTAAGGTATGTTCCAACACATTTATTTCTACTGTACTACTTACACTTGCTCTTTATTTTAGCTACACTTGGTGTGAATAGATTTGGCATATAAAAATAAGTATAGTTATAAGATTTAATATTATTATATATTAAATCTAAAATGAGGAAGGCCACTTCTATCTTGGGATGATGTACTGAGAAGCTCCTCTTTTGAAGATGAAGTGGCTCAATCAGATGCCTGAATTGCATAATATATCGCTACGCTGTACAATCCTTTTTATTCAATGTAACATGGTTATTATTTTGAGTTTGGAGCAAAGTGGAACATGATATCATCAGCATCCTGACAAAACTTCTTTGCAAAAATATATACCAACTTATTCCGCACTTGAATCTGTTATGCTGTCTTGGATTCCATTCAGGATCTACCCTTTTAATCCCAAAAAGGATTTTGCTATAGTCTTTTTTCCTGTAAATATTAGTTTACAGGCTTCCAAGAGCATCTGTGAAATTTTCAGTTGGACACTTTAAAGGCTTAATTATTAAAATGTTTTCTTTTTCATATTTCCAGGCGTTCTGGAAACTCTTCATAATATTGATGATGTTGGAAACTTTTGCAGTTTGGCGAAGTGACAGTTTGTTCTCAATAGCTGTTAACACAGTATGTGGTGTGAAAAGCAATTACACAATCAATTCAACTAACCTGTAAGTAATTTTTAATGCTGTATAATTTTCTACCCCAATGGGTTCACAAACTAACACATAGTTTGTCCAGTAGTAAGATGAAACATGACAACATTGTTAGCCCTAAGGATGAACTCTTAATGTTAGTGGAGTATTGTCATAATACCCATATTGTTTCATTACCTTACTCTTTTATTTAGAGAATACACCTCTATTTGAAATTTACTCTGCCCAAGGGCTGTAAGTCTGGCCTGAGTGTTGTTTTGTCAACTGAGTCTATGAGAATGCTACATAAAATTTTAGTGGGAACAATAATATAATTGGCGGAACTCACAATCAACCGTTTAGGATGATTTGCTGTAGTCTCCTGGACCTCAGTTTCTAATTCCTAAAAAAAGGGATTGTGATGAAATTGCCTAGTAGTGTATGAATGTCATTACAGGGAAACATCACAGGCTGTTTATTTTTTTAACAATGAAAATAACATTATGATTCTGTTATGCTTTCAGAGACATTCCAATTAGCATATCAGAGCCAGAGACATGCAAAGGCTGGGGGGTACCTGCCAGCGGGGACGATACTGATCTATTTATCTGGGAAAAAGATTTTTATGTGCAGTTCATATCTACATTCTCTGGTAAGTTTTGGGAAATATGATTAGCCTGTATTTTTCATATAACTTCAAGCCAGTGCTTGAGCACAATTGTACAATGCTTATTCAGTCTTGTCTTGAAGTCATCAATATTGACATCAATGCGAACATACCTTTGATGAAGTTCTTTATTTTCTTAGTAAAATTTGAGAAAAACAGAATACTTGCAGAATGTCTCCGTTAATGTCCGGATAATATATAATAAATATTGCATTTCAGCAAGTGACTTTAAGCTTAACTGTTAACTTAAAAACTCTGTGCACCTGACCTTTGTTTGTGTTTGGCCTGATCACTTAGCTTCGAAATTATATGCTTTTCCCAAAAAAGAAAGCCTTAGTAAAAAGAGTTAAGAGTATCGATAAAAGGCAAAAAAATATCCCCCAAATTTATTGATTTTAAATAATTTTATTGACATATAAAATAATATATTTTTTTAGGAATCCTGACTTTCATTGGTACAGTCCACATTGTTATGAAAGTGATCCAGTTGTTTGTAGCAGGACATGAAGGTTAGTAATAGTTCATTAGCTTATTTTAATTTATTAATTGCTAAAGACAATTTTTTTCGAAAAAAAGTGCAACATAGTTACCAAGACATCACAAACCTGTAATTTTGTGAAAACCTTTCCAGTACATACTACTCAAGCCTTGTTTGAATCCAGCATACTAACTTTATAAAGTTTGAAAGATGGCCCTCATTTGGCTTAAATTTGAACCCCTTGTTGACTACAAATTGTTTTTTTTATAGGGTATCCATATGGCGAACTTGAGAACATAAAATAAAAGTGGGTAAAATTTGTCCAGTGGCATCGGTGCGGTTGTTGAAAGCGTTCACGATGGCCAACATGAGCACCCTCTTCACGTTGCCCATGCTGGTGTGGGGCAACACGGACACCTTGCCGGAGACCAGGCTCGTGCACTACACGCTCGTATTCATCTACAGTTTCATTGTTTTCTACAATGTTTTTACAGGTGAGTAAAAGTAAGCTAAATATGTTCCTATAAGGTCAGATCACAGTAGCTTAAGTTTATCTAAATCACATGAGGACGGGAAGTAACTGCTTTCATCATCGTGGTAGGTCATATTGTGTCAATGGAGATATGACAGGAGGCAAAGACTTCTATATGGTAAATATCGTTTTTCCCTTGTGTGCTATCTTCTACTCTTTTTTATTTCTCTTCCATATGAATGACACATTACTTAGACAACATTTCTCAATATTGTATTGGAGAGTGGCAGAACAGATTTGTCTTAATTCAAGACTGCGGAATATAGGTAGCGAGTCAGTTGATTTAATCTCAATTGAACACAAGTGGATTGGCTATCTTTATATCTGAGCTTGTAACAATTCAATACAGGTACAGTGATATAGATACAGGTGTTTCTTGATGTACAAGTGCCCTAATATACAAGTGTTTTGGAATATGAACTACCCACCGAGGGATAATTTGCTCTGAGTTTTCCTAACAGTTTCACCCATCTAAGACTAGACCTCCATCTGTGTTCTTGTTTTCCTTTTTTTAAAGCGTTTCTACTATGTTGGATTCGCGTTTTTTGAATTTTGGTACATTGACAAAACATATGTCCTGATGGCATTTCAATTATTTTGAAAGGGAAAATTGCTTTTAGATACAAACCAATTTGACATAGGGGCAAAGTTACTGAGCTAATTAAACTCGTATATCGAGGTACCAATGTATAATATATGGATGTGTGTACTTAACATTGGTCTACTGCCACCACAGAAGCCGTTGCGCGATCCTGAACCTTTCTGCTTGTCTGGTACTTAACCAAGGTACATTTGGTTAAGTACACATAAGTCATTAACATACCTTGTGTGAGCAGTGGTGTATGCGAGGGCGCCGCTAGTGACCCTGCCGGTGCTCCTGGCGAGCAACTGCGTCAAGTACCTGACCACGTTCCATGTGACGCCGCTGCTGAGGGGGCTGGTGACGTGACGCGTGGAAATAAAACAATAATCTTTAATATCACAGAGTATTTATTTTTAAAATATTCCCATTTTACAATATTCATATATTTTTGGTGACATTATATAATTAATACACAAATTGAGTATATAGTTCAACTGGAGGATTACACAAATCATATGCCTGTGGATTTCTGAGAAAAGAGAATCATGTATAATACAATGCGAAGCAAGATAAATTCTCATGGCGTTCATGACGAAAATTTAAAGAAAATGAGTGGAAATTTGACATGTTTCTTGATACAACAACGCGGTTCCGTTCTAGATGTATATATTAGGAATCTTCACCATTGACTAGAGGGTCATTTTCTTATTGTTACAGAACTTACAGAATTATATTTTCCTTGATAACACGCTGGTGTTCGGGAGAGGAATCCCGCGCCGTATCTTAGGCGCTGTGTGTCAGGACAATCAAAATCGCACCCGTTATAACCATGAGGAAACTAACTTCAGAACTAAAGTCAGATAGGCTGACGGTGTAGTGGGCAGTAGTGGCAGATGAGTACCCAAGATGTTGCTCTGTGTGAATCTCGAGGGTCGTCCAGGTCGCTGAAGACCGTGTAATTTAGGACGCTTAAAAGTTGGCAGAGCAGTAAAATGGAGGACTGTGGCCATGGATAGATGAGACAGTAGCTTGACCAAGCTGAGATCTAGAAACAGTTGTAGAGCTATAATTTTATTTTGACTCACAATCTACTAGCAGAGAAAGTCTAATATCTTTAGCGTAGCGGTCACGCCAGACCTGGTACGCCATCCGATCACCATACCGTAATTAACGTCTTTAACTGATTGGAAAATGTCTACTTACCTCGCTGTCAAAAATAAATTCTGCTTTCTTTCTATTGTCAATATACTAGTCTATAATAAATCAACGGTGACCTAGCCCTGTACAAACTGATGGCGTGGTGATCCCTACGCTATAAAGAATGGAATGCAGGTATTTTCCAAGTATAAGACTATTGGCAAGATCAATTATAAGACAAAACTACTTATTAACCCTCTAAAAAAGGTAACAATAAAATAATCTAAGAGTGTACAGGGGCAGAGCCCTAGGAATATAGGACTAAATATATAGCAACATAATGATTAATAAATAATTACAATTACTTATTACTAATACAACTTACAACCCATAAACGTAAAATCACTATAATCTTATGCAAGTACATGGTTACAATCTTTCTGTTGGAATAAATATTATAAATGATGATGGTAACACTCCTAATATTTTCAAATTTGTCATTTATTTATTTATTTATAATCACCAATAGCAATTACACTTTGACAATTACAATCGAATTTCTTGTTTATTCATGATTACTCTTGAAACTGTTTACAAATTAACCACATTACCAGGAAACAAGCACAACCATTATTATATTTGTTCCCACAGAATGCATTGAAGTACCGTTCCGAACATTTTGCATTCTATCTATCGCATATACAAACCAATAAATCTTTCGTTTTCATTAGATATTGGTTTATTAATTTAGTAGTTATCTTTATTGTTGTTGCTACATTAATTTGCTTAACATTTTGGGTTAACCTTAAAAAGCAGCTAAAGCAGGTAACATTCAACAGAGGATTGCAGAAAAAATGATAATTCATCTCAATTAAAATTAATTTGTTGAAATATTGTGTGGCAATTTCGATAAGCTGTTATCCCAAACCAAACAAGTTAAACCAAACAATGTAATAATTTAATTAATGTCATTTCCATTGACACCAATAGAATGATCAAGAGGGGATTCTGAAACTACAAGTTTTGGCTTTAGATATACTGTTAAATGATTTGCATTAGATCCTCAATGTACATTCAATAAAAGATTATTATAAAATTCTATCATAATAGCTCTAAATTAAACTAATTGAAAAAATGTAACACAAACATACCAGTTCCTGTAATTCAGTCTTTGTCTAAATTAAATGAGCAAAACAAATTGTAACTAAATATTAATGCATGTTTACAAAAAACATGTAATAAATATTGTCCATAGCTTTTTCTAATTTGGTGTCTTTAGACACTTTAATTATAAACTTTTAAGGTCAGCCAGCTGACTGCACCTATCTTTTCAGAGAGCAGTAGTAGAACTTTGCTTCAAGAAGCTTCCACTTTGAGCTATTCTCCAATATTTTCATAACATTTCACTGCAAGATCTTAAGGTATTCCGAGCTCATTCTGTATGGATTGGAACAAATACATACAATCTTATGCAAGTACATGGTTACAATCTTTCTGTTGGAATAAATATTATAAATGATGATGGTAACACTCCTAATATTTTCAAATTTGTCATTTATTTATTTATTTATTTATTTATAATCACCAATAGCAATTACACTTTGACAATTACAATCGAATTTTGTTTATTCATGATTACTCTTGAAACTGTTTATAAATTAACCACATTACCAGGAAACAAGCACAACCATTATTATATTTGTTCCCACAGGATGCATTGAAGTACCGTTCCGAACATTTTGCATTCTATCTATCGCATATACAAACCAATAAATCTTTCGTTTTCATTAGATATTGGTTTATTAATTTAGTAGTTATCTTTATTGTTGTTGCTACATTAATTTGCTTAACATTTTGGGTTAACCTTAAAAAGCAGCTAAAGCAGGTAACATTCAACAGAGGATTGCAGAAAAAATGATAATTCATCTCAATTAAAATTAATTTGTTGAAATATTGTGTGGCAATTTCGATAAGCTGTTATCCCAAACCAAACAAGTTAAACCAAACAATGTAATAATTTAATTAATGTCATTTCCATTGACACCAATAGAATGATCAAGAGGGGATTCTGAAACTACAAGTTTTGGCTTTAGATATACTGTTAAATGATTTGCATTAGATCCTCAATGTACATTCAATAAAAGATTATTATAAAATTCTATCATAATAGCTCTAAATTAAACTAATTGAAAAAATGTAACACAAACATACCAGTTCCTGTAATTCAGTCTTTGTCTAAATTAAATGAGCAAAACAAATTGTAACTAAATATTAATGCATGTTTACAAAAAACATGTAATAAATATTGTCCATAGCTTTTTCTAATTTGGTGTCTTTAGACACTTTAATTATAAACTTTTAAGGTCAGCCAGCTGACTGCACCTATCTTTTCAGAGAGCAGTAGTAGAACTTTGCTTCAAGAAGCTTCCACTTTGAGCTATTCTCCAATATTTTCATAACATTTCACTGCAAGATCTTAAGGTATTCCGAGCTCATTCTGTATGGATTGGAACAAATACATACAATCTTATGCCTATCAAGTTCTGATTAGTCTAGATGTTTAAAAACCACAGTTTTTGTGACCATCATATCTTAAAGTCACCAATGTGTTCTGTTCACACCAACAAACCATATCACACAGAAGAATAGTTATTTAAGTGTACAGAAAGACTTAATGCCAAAAGTTGTTCTATGCCACCTCGGGGTCGTGTAGAAAGAAAGTAGCAGGTGAAGAATATGGTATAACATAAGAATTGCGCTAAGCTGTTTTATTGTTCTATATAAGATATATTATATAAGACACAATTTAAAAAGCTAAATAGCAATAAAATAAGGTAAGTCTAAAAATTGAAGAACAGAACCAACAGTGTGCACCGGATTATACTGGCATATAACAAATTAACCAGCACTGGTATTCTGCAGGAATACTTGTGTACCTAACATTAAGTTGAATGAAACATATAATTGTATCTACAATTGTTTTATATTTCCCATGTATCAAATCATAGCATAGCAAAAAGCTATAAATTATTGATAAAGGTTCACTTATAACAAATAACATAACCTGTTAAAACAAAAACAATATTTTTTTCTATTTGTGCTACATTATAACATCAGGGTAACTTGGTTTCTTATAAAAAAATAATTTAAATAAAACCATACTATTGCAGTACTTTTTGTGCACCTAATATCTCAGCTAAAAGCAGTTTTCTTTATTCAAAGTATAACATACAGTTTAAGGCCTGATTCCTAAGGGAAATGCCTATAAATATGTTAATAACCTTCAGATCATCATCTTATTACAAAACAATTCATTTTATAAAAAAAAACATATTGAGGAATACTTAACAACAATATTTTATCTGTACACACAAACAGCAATTTCCATTTCACTATGTTTATTGTCTTCTACATACAAGGAAGTGAATAAGAAGTGAGTAAGAATCAGCCCTGATTTAAGTTATAAATTATTGTTAAAAAAACTTTTCTTAAGTGTTTGGTATAAAAGTTATGAAAGATAATGAATATATAAGATGACACACCTATTGCCAGGGTAACAATGCAACACATGTGTAGATGTATGGATGGATGTGGAAAAAGCAAGATTTGAGCAAAATAGATATTTAAATTCTGCCTCTAACTCCACACCATATAACTGTCATATAAAAAATAAGCCAAGGATATTTAATCACAAGTGAAAACTCATTAGTATGCTTGGGGTCCAGAATGTTATCGCAGATTAAAAAAGAAAGAAAACTGCTCAACAAATTTAGTTAATTGGTTAGTTTATATTGTGTATCCACTCGGACGAGGGACATTGGTTGATAGAATGGTCTTGTTATCAAAATTTATACAATGCATGTATAAATATTGATTACAAGACAATGTTGTTGTTGTAATTATTAATGATATGCATGACTCATAAACAGTTGCTGCCATTACACTTATTTATAGGTTTATAAGACAGGCAAAATGGAATATCAGTATTCAAGCATTCACACCATCACTTGGGTGCATGCAGGGACTACTTCCATATAAAATATTTTTAAATTTTGCACAACACTGATCAACACATCTCTAATGCTACTACCGCACTACCTCCATACATCTAAAGGTAATCTAAAATTAAAATCCAAAGAAATACCACATTCTTGTCAGTTCCAACCACATAACATTATTTTATTTATTAAAATAAAACTGTAAGCAGTTTTGGTCTTCACTTAAAACTTAAGGGAAATCCTTATTGTAGTAAATTAAATGAAAAAAAAATTAAATTAGAATTTGCTTTTAAAAAAAGCAGCTTCCTGTTACATTTTTAAATTAAATCAATCAATATGCATATTAGACATTTATTAGGCAACACATATCAGACAATAAACTTACAGAGTCCTATATAGCAAGTCCTACTTGACTTGCCACATACTGTCATTATATTGAAAATTTTATTCTATTTATATAACTTGGTCTAATAAGAAATTTGATTATTAATAATAGTACAGAGCAATAACTTACAATTAGCAAATGGATGATTAAACATTTATAATAAAGTATATGATAGATCCATTTCAATAATCATTTAACTTTGTATGTGTTACAATTGTCAATATTTCTTAATAATTAAACTATACAAATAAATAATAAACCATTGTCATCATTAAGGACTTAATGGTGGGTCGTCTTGACCGATCATAACGTCTTCATACATTACGTCGTTATTCCTCCTGGAGTTAATTTTTTGTCGAGCATATTCAATCAAATTGTACTTCCTTACCACCAACACCAGACCGCATGTGATTAAAGCAATGGCGAATATACTCACGACAGCGGCAGTTACATCGTGACTCGATATATATGAGCTCGGTGTCTGGCATTCCTCACCGACTTGATAAAAGCCCTCCATACATTCGCAGCTCTTTGTGGTCTGGTTACAGAACTGATTTTCCCCCAGACATGGTTCGAGGGAGGTCACATTGCACGACAGGATGAGCTCTGTTAAAGAAAACACTCTGTAATGCGAAGGCTGATTGATTCAATTAAATAATTGTTTGATGCTTACCCGCGTATATGCAGAGTAAATTTAATATTATAACAATGTTTTCAGCGGTTTTTAATCCCATGTTTGCAGCCTATCGTTTAACTATATAACATCACAAATTGTGAAACAGGATAAAGAGTTATTTCACTTGCCAGGCAAAGACTATCGTCACGGCCTCACAGTCGTGCAAGCAAAACATATGTCATAGTCTGTCTGCTGTCAAACTTGCTTTTGTTGTTCGTTTCTCATAAACGTTCTGATAGTGCTTAATTTTTTCATCTCTATAAAAAAATAATTTAATTTTAAACTTAGTCATAATTCAATAAGTACAAATTATATTTAGTAATTGGTAAAAGAATATTCATTTGTAAATAATGTATTACAAAATGCAATATGTGCCGACTTTTACAAACATCCATCTCAATTCGTTTCATGTATTAATTTATATGTAGGTAGAAAATAAAACAGAATAATATTAATAACATATTTTATTATTTATTTATTTGGGTTATTAAGAGATAAATAGTATGACAGAGATAAATAAGAGGAAAAAGGAAAATATGTGACGGGAAGACTGAACAGATTTTTGTTAGTAGTAAAAAGAAAAACTTAGTGAAAGGTCAGCAAAAAAGTATAATAATTGAACGTTCTAACATACGTTATAAGGACCATCAATGAAAAAAGACGGAAAAATGAAGTCAAAAAGTCAAAATGAAGCTATACATCTAATAGACTGATATAAACCAGCGCTTGCATTTGAATGTTATATTATTAAGATGAAGTATAAAAAGAATATTATTTTGTTGTATATTTATTATATCGTAAAAATTTTGTACATAATAAAAAAGGACAATGTAAACAAATTACAAACATTATTGATAAACTTATAGCTAAGTTATTAAAATTTACACAATGTAAAGCTTCAAGGATCGATTATAGTCGATTTATTAATGTCATTCCAGACTACATAGATAATAAAAATTACTTATACCACGATTTTACTTTTAGCTTTTATTCAAGACGACGTCTTGGATAATATTAATTTACTTTGTTATAAATTATGTTTACCACATATAGGTTAAAAAAGAGTTCCATTACATTTTTGTAACTTAACTTTAAAAAATGGCATCCTCTCATTTTATTGCAAAGAAATCCATATGTTAGTTTACGCTATAAAAGTTTAGCTTCAATAAAACTAAAAAAATATAAATGCGCACATTAGATAACTTTTGTTAATTTTAGAAGTCATACTCGTCTCCGGAGCCATAAGTATATTTTTCGGGGAGTTTATAGTCATTTGGATTGTGGCCATGTGCTTCAACACCACCGTTGCCATCGCTGCCACCCAATCTGCAATTGTAATGTTTTTAAAAATTCAACATTCATTATTTACATAGCATACTCAGTGGACGTTTTTTCAGAAACAGTGGCTAAATCTTAGTTTTTGTGCGTTTTTTTCCAGTTATTGTCTATTTATTTAAAACGCTAGTGTACTCACCTTAGTTCTTCATTCTGTTTTTCTTCTGTGTGTTTTTCTTCACCTGCTTCTTCGTTCTCCTCCTCGGGTTCAGCTTCCCTGTATTTTTCAGCTGTAAGAGAATTAATTCTTAATTATATAAACATAATATTATAAGGAATTGAAATAAAAGTTCTGATCGTGATTGCTATTTTATTATTCTTGCATATCATAAATCATTCGATACACCTAAGTTTCTTCTGAATAACGTCTCTTTTATGTTAGAAGGCCATTAGATTTAGCATAACCTGCTTAGCCAAGCTTTAAAATAGCCATTTTAATAGTCGTTTAAATAATTTAAATGGTCTCCTGATGAGGGGACGAGCCCTTAGGTCACCTTTTTCTTCTCGCTCACTGTGTGCTCCTGCCTGTTCCTCGTCGTCCAGACCGTAGGAGTCCTGTTTTTCGAACTCGTAATTGTCTCCTGCTTTCTTATGATATGAGTCAAAGTGCTGGTATCCCTTTTTTCCGCCACCGGACTTCTTCCGCGCATAGCCAATTTCACCGTCTCCTTCGTTTTCATATGTTTTGTGGTAATTGTCAGGCTGGAAAACAATTGAAAACTTAAATTTGTGCAGTTATCTTCGCGTAATAATAAATTAAGAATAGTTTTAAAACAGAATAGAATTGTGAATGAACTGAATTAATATTATATTGTTAAAACTAAGGCCACAGACAAAAGAAAAGATTCCGTTTCTAGGTTATGTATGTACAAAAAATCATTTCTCGTGAAAATCGCACCATGATTACTATTTTTGTCTATTTGGCAGGGTTAAAGTGTCGTGATATTAAGTGCAATTTTTTTTCTGAAAATATTTAAAGTATTACATTTCTATCCTATCTATTATTTATCATTTCTATCTATTAGGTGTCATTTTGAGGCTGACGAAAAAGATGTCTAGCAGTCAGGTCGCGAAGTTCTCGTGGCCGCTGACAGATGGCGCTGTAACTATTGTATACGTAACTGACAAACTGAGAGACCATTGACGGATAGCAACTTTGATTATTGGAGTAAAACGTATCTAATCCCGTCATTTTTTTAAAGAAAAAATTGACAATTATTTAACGTCAATCTGTATCTACTGAATGTTGGGTGTGTGGTGTTGTCATCGATAGTAAATCTATTCGGCCATTCGGTTTCATATGTTTCTATGAGCGAAGGGACAAGCGGGCATGCTGTCCACCACCTTACTGACCCCGCCGCCCACTAATACCTACACTGAAGGACTTGTAGTGGCGGTGCTGAACTATGAAAAGTGGTCACTTCACTCACCCAGCGAAATGCAGAAGTCTAATATACTCCACACCACGTCGAGCCGACCTAAACGTACAACAGCAACCAACAGTCCACCCAAGCGTGCATTTCTTAACTCTGATTACATCATCCTGTTTCACTACAACTATCGTTCAATACGCAATTATTTTGTCTGTCGTTCAGTGACATAACTAAAATTCTCATCAATAAAATATATTTCTTTGATTATAATCTAATATACACGAAACAATTTATGCAGTCTTACTTTACAGGGCCTAATTGTCGGATGCCTTACTTGACACATTCTGGTTACAGTCTTTAAATACAACAACAAAGAATTAGCTGGGAATATAATCAACTTTCAAATATTTTATTAATGTAATTGGCGACTATTATAATATAAAATTTACTTACGGTCGCCGCTCGTACTTCTCGTATGTAGGAGCCCACCGACACAGTGTCGTCTGCCGCCTCCAGGTCGTCAAGTAAGGTCGCTGGCAGACCCACTGCGACGTGGAGAAATCCTAAAGCTATCAAATGCAGCTTCATCTTTATTAAATGTGATATATCTGAAATAGCGTATTTAATATTTTGAATACAAAAAATTCTCTAAGGTGACTTCGGCCTTAAAACTTAAAAACCTGCAGCTCTCTAAGGGTATGTCTTTGTCACTTATCATCAGGGGGTACGTACACCATTTTACTGTACAAAAGAATGTTTTAACTTAAGCGTGTTGGAAGAACAGACAGCAATCCCATTGATAGATAAAATATAAATAAAATGTCCCATTCCTTCAGTTCATTGTGCCATACCTAGGTATCTTAATTAAAATAAGCCAGAACCTATCACAGTTACAAACACAAGTACATCAAATGCAAATAAAAAATATAAAAATGTGTCCTGTACTTGTTTTCATTCACTACACAAATTGTGATCACAATGTTTGTTGCGTGTAACACTGAATTTCTGGACGCTCTCTTTTACCTTTAAAACACGTAGAGAAGGTCCACCGACAGCGCGGCGCACAGTTCAATCTGAACTGCAAAACAAATCGTTTATTTTATATAACTCGAAATTGCAAGCGCTGTTATCTTTCACAACGGCAAGCTGCGGACTTTGCAAAAGAAACGCCGTCCGTTTGTACCTTACGACGATCTCTTTAGAGACCATCGAGCCAACGATACGTGTCTTTCTAGAACAATTGGTAAAACCATTTCCCACAGTCCCCACAGCGGGTCGGTAACCTATCACATAGTTCATTATAAGTATTTCAATTTCCACCAGACCCACAAAGTTCAAGGGTGTATATTGCCGTTACTTTCGGTTTTAGCTTATGTTTGTGGATTAATCGTAGACATGAAGGTGAAACTTGTGCTGCCAATAGGACAGACATCTGGTCACCCGCTTGGTCATCTGCTAAATGGTGCTGGTTTAGTACGCCCGAAAAGGACACTGAGGCTCACGTTTCAAGCAAAACCTCGAGCAGCTTCTTACTTTGTAATTATAAAGTTTAGTTTTTAACCCGACATAACTTTTTTCTAGCGGTTTTCCACGAGTAGATCCTGGTGGCAGCGGACACATTATTGCTTTGTCATGACGACAATGTGGATTGAAACGACGCGGTTTCTGATACTGGCATTTAAAGTCGCGCCCAGTACGTTTATAAACAAGTTATATATGTTACTATTACGTATATAACGTTGTATAAATCATTAACGGCCGCCTAGAACTTAAATATGTCACTAGGCAATAAAAAAAATGGGATTGGTGTATCGTCAGGAATGAGATAATTTTGGAAATGAAAAGTTTTGAAATTATTTTGTCATTTAAAAGGACCCGTTTATTTTAAAATATAAAATGTGAGGAACACCAGATAGGAGGCTTTCACGTGCATTTCAAAACATTTATTTCAATTGGGCGCTCAAATTGATTTAGCAACCGCTTAGTTAGTTTGAGGGCACGATTTCAATAGAACAGACTTCTAAAGTAACTCTGGCTGATGACAAATCACGACCTTCAGCTCAGCCAGTGCAAAAAGTTGGAACAAATCCGTGATACCACAATTTGACATTGCCGCACATTACGAAAATGGTGTGGTCGGAGTTGGGGTCCGTTGCAAAGAGGTCCGTTGCTCGCACAGGTGTAGCTCGGCCGTCAACTTACACGTATTTATAATTTGCTGGAGTACATATGATGCCTGGCTTGCATATTTCTATTTTCCTTCAAACTTGAATCAAACAATGAAATACGACAGTGTGATATCCTGTACAATAATATTTTACTCAAGCTTGAAATTCTCAAGCTACAACATCTTGTGGTCCTAAGATAGCCGGGACTATCTCCGAATCTCTGTTTTCACGTGATGTATATGATCCGCACAGTCCATGACGATGGGAAGCAGTTTTTGCGCCGGGCTGTGTCAACTTAATTTTATAAGTCGCAGTGTTATTTTCTCAATATATTCTATTCAAAAATTATTGTCAAAATTTTACAACAAGACTCTGATTATGATTTAGAAAATAAGCATAGTAACATAAATGTTAAAGCCGAAGCAAATAAAAATATAACCCCTGACAATTGTTCTTGTTAGACAACCAATGTGCCCGGCTGTAGTGTCGAGGACGTAGCTTTCTTTTGTGAATAAAAGACTGCCATAGTTAAAATTCATTTATTGCTTTGAATTTCAGTTCCTCCTATATCTATTCTATTGCGGCGTATCTGTGAATGCAGAGTATACCGTCAGAGAGTGCACTTGTCCAACGCGAGGGTAGTTATTATTGAATTTATCAAGATGAGTCGACTTCGCCTGTGTCTTAGACATTACGGACAGGTCCCTATCTTCTCTCGCTTTTATATTATCACCGAATACGTCGTAAACGATCTGCCATTCCTTGTTCAGATGCATTTCTTCCAACACTCGGATACTGTGAATGAAGCCATCTTACAAATTTTCTTAATGTAAATGATTAAAATATCAGCAAACCGCCAAAACAACTGCCAAGACTTAGCGACCACTTAAGTCGATTGAACGTACTTTTCACCAAGACTTGTGTGGAGTGATTTATATTGAAAAAAATTGTATTAAGAATATCTGTAATCCTGGATAACGTGGCTAGATGTATGGTGATATTGGGTAAAGTGACTGCAATGGTCTGGCCATTGCACTAACTGATTTGAATACTTATTGCTAACTATTAATGAATATAAAACAACTCCATAACTGTGAAATACCAAAACAACCGACAGTAGGGCTTCGCTCCCTCTTTACGAAACGCAGCAGCGTCGCAGTTCTATTTGGCGCCGGTTTCCTGCAGTTTTTCTCCGACCCGGCTAATCAAATTCGCTTTCGCCTGTCACCTCACCTTGGTGGAAATATCGCAATAAAGTTTCATCTTTTTTATTCAGCAGGGGGCAAACCGCCAAGCAGGTCACAATATTATAACCGTGTCTCATAAACAGCCTTAACACCGACAAGGTTAGGATGTAAATAACCAGCACTTAAATTTGAAAGAAGATAAGGTAGTAAAAAGGATACTAACACGGCATCGCTGGCGGCGTCAAAACGTAAAACAGTGAAGCCCACGTCTCGACCGCGCTGTATGGAGCTTTTAGCCAGCATCTGTATGACTTCCTTGCGTTGAGACACGTCGGCGGGGACGAACAAAATTACCTGTATATTAGTAAAATTATAATAGCATCTTCACCGACGAAAGTAAACTTAATTTGTATGAATTTAGTCTTCCCCAGTGAGGGTAATATGGCGTCCTTGTGTGCGTCTTTACCTGCAAGATGTTGTTGACCTGGTACTTGTCGTGCAGCGCGGGCGCGCGCAAGCAGTGCGCGGTGAACATGAGCAGCTGGCGGGAGCGCGAGCACTGCACGCAGCGCGCCCACTTCTCCAGCGCGACGGCGTCCCATTTGCACATGGTGGTGCCCAGCGCCAGGGCGCGGATTCTGCTGAAGTTGTTCTTAAGGTCTTGGTGCTCGGCAATCATTGAATGACCTGTGTAAAATACATTGAATTGATTCTAAATGTAAGGTAGAGGAGCCAGTCAGCGGTTTTTGGGGCACTAGCGGCCTGTTAGCTAACCTATTATATACTTATATTATATACTTTCTTATAAGACAAAGTACCTAAAGGAATCATATTTACATTTATTATCTTTCAACTGTAATTCCTTACAGTATTATTACAGTAATATATGATCATACTGAATTGTTTCATGAAAACTAGAAATGATTTGTATCCATGGTTGCCTCGGGGTACTGCAATATCTTATGCCTTAACCAAATAGTTTATCTGGCGTGTGGCAACCGTGAGATGCTAAGGTAATATGATACTAACCTTGAGCTAACGCCCGGGACACATAGTCGGAGAGGACAATCTGTGAAGCGTTGGAGGGCTCGGAGAGTGAGGGCCACAGCTCACGTGTGTGTTGTCTGATGAACTGAAGCACTCCAGGCACGTCCGCCGGACGCACACGCCTCACCCGGTAGATTTCATCGCTTTTTGTGTGACGCACCTTGCAAAAAAGAACTATCGTCACTTCTAAATCCTTTTTGTAATCGTCGTGGCTGACGCTTGAGAATTCCTAAAAATCTCTCCAGGAAAGCTGTTGCGCGTTGATACCTGGGTTTTTTCGGGGATTGATACCTCGAACATACAAGACTGTACAATTTGAATTCACTTATGAATGAAGATATTACTAATTAATAAGTAAAGCCTGGTGCTAAAGCGATATTATTTTCTTTTTACCTCAATATGCGAGGGGGAATCCTTTTTAGTAATGTCCGCAAAGTTCCTCACAGCGAGCCAGTTTATGTTGGCGCGAGGTGTCTTGCAGCACGCGCGGGCGACCCACGAAGTGACTCGCTGGAAAGTGTTTGTCATGACGGACAGTCCTGATTGTTCGGGAGGTCAAGATAACAGTTTCATTGTTCTGGTGCGGTGATGAGCACCATCTTTATGGTAGTATTTTTATGTTTTAAATTTTCACATTTGATTTACTTTAACCTTTCATTTCGCTGAACAAATTGACGGTTATTTTTATTGTTTTTATCAAAATGTGTTCGGCCGCTGCGTGCCAGTGTTCAATTCCTTTTCAATACGTGTAGCAATTGAAATTTATGAATCATTGTTTTATTAAGTAATAATTTTTACTGATGTTAAGATAAATGAATATATGTAAAAAAAAATTATGTGATAAAAATTCTTTTTAATTCTTTCTGTCCTCTAAAACTCTTTGGTATAAATTTAGAATTGTTGATAATAATTCTGTAAGCTGAAGTAAAATGAAGTATTGACAGATTTCAATTTTTGCCCTCAAATTTTTGATATAAATAAAATGAAATAAAAATGTATAAGTAAAACAAAAGGCCGGATTATCATGCAAATATGTATCATTTGAAATCATGTCGTTATGGTGCCTTGCGCCTGGCCAGCTGGCCGCAGCTGCCGCCGAGCCACATGGCCAACACCAGGTCCCGCACTTCGCCGTGTGACTTCATCCCGGACAAAAAACCGGTACTATACTTACTGCTTTGTATTTGGCTAGTATGGTAGAAACGATTAACGTTTTATTTTATTTAAAAAAGATTAAATCTTAAAATTTTAAATTCGTGTACAGGTTGTTCCGTTATCATTCATTCCTTCATCGCTCATTAACAAAAAAAGTCACAGTTTTTTTTATTTTTCTTCTCGAGGCTGTCATACAGTCTCCTACCACGCAATCACCGTCGGACGTTGAATTACGGAACAACCTGTATAAATGTTTAAAAATAAATCATGATAGTGATGTGTTCACTACGAACCCCGACACAGCTGCAGTGAGTTTGATGAGATTTTCAGACGATCTTCAGATTAGCCCAGAGCATGATCCTGTGTAGTGATGTAATGATTACCGGAAACTATAGATAATACTTGATATTTATGAATGTGAACAGTGTTTCGACATCACAAAAGTGACACTAGAGAGGGGGAACCAGTGCCACTCCAACATGATCCGCCTGTTCCTCTACACGCACTACTGGCCGCGGGAGCCTAGTGTGGTGGGTCTCTGGATGTCGTCCGACAGCCCCTACCTGGATATTCTGACTGACAAGTACTCTAATTCTGGTAAATGTGCCATTTTATATAAGCAGGGAGATATACAAAAATTAATAATCACGGTATAAACATTAGAAAAAAGGAAATACATAAGGTAAAGATAATTTCACCAAAGGTGGTGGAGACCAGCGAGGGTTTAATGATTTCAATTTAATTGATGAGCAGCAAACGGAGTTAGAAATTTCAATCACATGTTCATTTTATTGGCATACATTTGAATTCCGAAAAATCATAAAATCATATAGAAAAATGTTTCTTGATTGAGATATTGGTGGCTTGTGATAGTCTACGTAAGTATTTTTAAAGACTCATAATTTTGTCACTGGAATATTTGAATATTTTTTGGTTTAGTTTTATCATAGATTTGATTTAAAGTAGTCGTTTGTGGTCTTAACTTATAAATATACTGTATTCTGCGCGATAATAATTCTAGTAACATGCTTGACGTCGTTACAAGGTGACCGGTTCTTGGCTTTTGAAAAAATCGATCGAACTCAAGAGTCGAGGCTGATCGGAGTCAGCGTCGCCAACAAAGTGTTCCCGTGGATGGTGGACGAGCTAGAGGAGTGGGCCAACTGCACGTTCGCGAAGCCCGACCGCACCAGGATGTACTTCATGGCGCATTGCTTGAAACATTCTAACTTGATAAAGAAGTACAACACCGAATACATTTATGACGTGAGTATCAGACAAAGCTCGGGTAGCCTCTTCAGCCAAAAGCTTTATACCGAGCCTATATGATTATAAATTTCAAATTGCATATTTTACATGTTTGATACGAGTACCTTCCACAGTGAGCAAAGATTACAACATATAATTAAAGTAAAGTAAAGGCCGACTCCAGATGGAAGGTCGTCCACCTTATAGATATTAATGATGATCTGATAAAGAAAAAGTTGCTTAGCGCAGTTCCTGAGTGGCCGGGAGTGTCGTTTCTCCTTTGCTTTGCTCCGCCTTTGTAAATAGCTGTGAGTTCCCTACAGGTGGAAGTTCTTGGAACGGATGCACAAATTGCTGGTCGAGGCGTTGGCAAGTTGTTGCTGGACATCACTCTACATCACGCTGAAGATTTAGGCTATCCTGTAGTGCAAGTCATAGCAATCAACCATTATGCGTAAGGACAAAAGTTTCTATGTAATTAACATTATATATACTGAAATATCACTACATATTACATCACGACCATTAAAATATAATTCCATTCCAGGAAGTATAATTTTTCTTTTTAATTTTGAACTCGACGAATGATGTATTTGACTTCCTAATCATATATATTATTTATGATTTCAGTTCAAAAATTTGCGAGAAATGCGGCATGAAGCTCGAGTGGTCCATGAACTACCAGGACTACGTGGACAGAACTGGTCACCAAGTGTTTTTCCCTCGGCGACCTCACACTACGGTCGGCGTTTACTCTAAATTTTTAGATTCATCAAAACCTAAGGTGCAGCCATGTAAACCACAGTTCATTTGATTTTATAATTCCCTTGTAATTGTTGCGTTTAGTTTTCTATATTTATCAAGTATTGAATAATTTTCAAATCAATTACGTTTGGTCTATGATCTTCCTTGTCTTTCAAACATTGCCATAAGAAATTTGTAGTTTCCAAAAAAGTAAGGAAATAATACAACGAATATAATTGTATATTTTATATTTACAACAAATTACAAATTAATTCAAAGTCTTATTTTGTGTAAATCAATCCTTTTTTCTTTAACTTCAAGTAACCGTACATGGCTTCTTTGCCCTGGGCTTGTTTTTATTAACATTAACAAAATTTGCGATAAAGCAAATTTATAACATAAATTATTAATATGAAATACGTAATACTGCGGCACCCCGTGTAGAAGTAATCGTAAACCCAGAGACGCGCGACAGACAGACAAGCAACGTCGGCAGGCGTCACGTATGGCGTAGCGCTGGCTATTCTTCTAAGTTATTACAAAGTTAGTTAAGAATAGTTCTAATTCTGGAACTTGTAAATCATTTAAGATACGTGTGATATAAAATGTTAAGGACACTATTATATGAGCAAAAGTCTAGTATTTGAACCATTTTATATCAAAAAAAGAATTAACGAGTAATTACTTACGAATCTTGCATTGTGTACAGTATAATAATTTTGTTTTTTAATGTCTAAATATAATAGCGGTATCACTCAGTAAATCTACGAACTTCTAAGTGAAGAAAATGATTAAATACTTACTGCTAGTCTAGTACTGCTGCCACACAATATCGGGACAAGAAACTTAAAGGCCGTAAATACAGAAGTTTCAGTACACAATTTGTGTAGGGGGATATATTTGGACCCAGCAGCTATACAAATAAAACAATCAAAAATGTATTTTAAAAATTACTTCGCGTTATGTACACTATGGTTAGCGCTAGAAGAGAAACCTAGTTCTTTTTAGCGTGTCCCCACTGTGAGCCGCCATCTTTGCCTCCCCTCTTGGCGTACTGCGAGTGATTTTCGTGGTGCTCCTCGTGGCCACTCTTGCCGGTGTGACCTTTGTGATCCGCGTCCACGTGCCCCTTGTTGCTGTAGACAGATAGCAGACGATAAAACTCCTTCTGTATTAGTGTAATTCATCGAGTTAGTGTAAGTAGTTGTTGTTTGTTTGGTAACGTCCAAACGTCAAGACATCTGTGTGAGCTTCTCCACACGTACCTGTAACCCTTCTTGCCTCGCTCCACGAAGTCGTGTCCGGCGTTGACGTGGTGCGCCTTCTTCTTGCCGCTCTCGTTGCTGGCGTGCTTGGCGTTGAACTTTCCGTAGCGGTGGTGCTCGCCGCTTTTGTGGAAGTCGTCGTAGAACTTGTGCTCCTTGTGGAACTCATCCTTGTGATACTTGTTGTGGTAACCTGTTAGAACAAATTGTGGCGGTCAAGTTACATAAATATATAGACTGTATGGCAATAGCAATCACTTCTAATATGAACGAGGTGTGTCTCCGTGCGCCGGAGATCATCTCGGTAAATGGTTCTCCATTTTTAGCATTTTCGCTATTGAAGGAATCGAGCACGAGATTCAGCCAGATCATATAATATTATGTGGCATAGTCATGAATGTAGACAGATAGATAGGTAACAATAAAGTTATTATTGTACCTCAAAATCAAGAAGAAAATTGCAGAACTAAGGTACATATAACAGCTTATTGCTAAGAGCGATCACTTCCTGGCAAGCTGTGTATATACAGTATGTGAACAAATGGGGTCGCTGGCGTACAGATGCTAATATACATAATCTATACGTACAATACATATACCTACATCAATAAGTTAAAAACAATAAATATACTAGTACATAAATTATATACGTATACGTAAATTATGTACGTTCCGACGATATTGATTGATAATGCTGCGATAACAGGTTTTTAAAAGCAGGTAGGGACTTAGCAAGTGAAACAGAATTAGGAAGGACATTCATTTCCCAAAAGTTTTAGGATTCAACAATAGTTTTAAGTTTAAAGCTATCCTACAGTAGTTGTGTTTAACGTATTTAATAGAGTTACTGTATATAATGTTCGTAGTTAACTGACGTACTAAATATTTCTTGTCAGAAATGACATGCGTACATTTTGGAAACAATGGAACGACCTTTAACATATCCACAAAATTCATTTCATTTTCAAATACAAAAACACCCGCAAGGTCTGTATAATTTTAAGCTGTTTTCTGTATTCATTGCCGCAAAAAGTATTTTTAAGTTGACTTATAAGTAAATTAAATTTCTAATCGAGGCTAACGATACAGTGCAAATAGTTGTTACTACGCAATTATTATGATCTGTGTTTTTGTCTCTAAACATTTTAATATTTTGTGATATCAGACACTCGCTCGTGTGTCGGTCGATAGAAAAGCTAAATTGTACAAAGACAATTTAAGGCCAACATTACGAGTAGACAACAGGTATAAATTATGAAATAACAATGTTATAGCTATTTTCAACCGACTACAAAGGAAGAGAATCTCAATTCGTCTGTATGTTTTTTTATGTGTTTGTTACCTCATAACCTTCGTCCGGGAGGACTGGTTTTGATGATTCTTTTTTTGACTTACACTTAAAGCGAGTAAAAGTGCGATGTTGTGACGACAGTGGTAATCCTGACATTCGATGACAAGCAAAAGACAAATTTAGCTAAATTGAATAGCAGTGCATTGAATATGTGCTTGGCTCAGTGTTTTTTATAATAAAATAGCGATTTAGCGACTGCCGTGCGCCGGATGTATTCCGATGATGTTATAATGGTATCTCACAACAGTGTGCGGATATATTCCCATGAATTTGTTTATACAAAAACTGCTCGTTTAATATTATAAGATAAGATAATGTTTAGGTTGGAACTAATATAGACAAAAGTTCTCACTTCGACATACAGCTCACTGAGGGCTGAGGGCTGAGGGTCGCTGATATCTGAAGTCAATAACAAACTTCCAGGCGACACGGAACGTTGTGTAAACTAAACTTTCTATGTTCTGCTAGTAATTACAATGAGAAATGTCAATTTGTTCACTTTCATTTCCCTTTTTACGGTACGTATTAGGGAAACGATGGCTGTAACGAATGGCAAGTTATCGAATTACCGCCGGGCCCGGGTCAGATCGTCATTTAAATGTAAACAACAAATCATTTATGTAACGAGCTCCGCTTTCACTTGACCGCAAACTTACATTTTCTCGAATAATGGCCGCGAAGTTTGAAGTCATACGGCTCGTGAAAAAGGTTATTAAGAGTTCATTAGGAGAGTTGCCCGTTGTTTGGTGTGGGCCAGCAATTTGTGGGCAATTTATATTAATTGAAAATGTTCTGCCGGTCAACACCTTATGTAATGTCTTTTAAGTTACCGGAATGAAATGCCGAAATAAGTTGATGAAGTTTCAAAAAATAATCACCTGTCAATCATCCTACCTGATGTTAGGAGGAGATACATTCTCAGAAGATAGTTCTGAACCAAATTGAATCAGTAAAAAAGTTAACGCATTAACAACATTAAAACAGAAAAAATCATAGCTTTGGAAATGAACACACGCTTTCTTCATAGAATAATTTTCCATCGTCATTTTGTGAACCGTTTTAAATATTCAACATTATCATGGCGTTTAGACGCCATACCAAGAATCCATAACACAATGTTCTGACGGCGTAATCGTCTCGGAAACGTGGAAGCGATCCAACGATGGTGTGGCACATGGCCGCGTCTGTTAGTTTTTGGCAATTACTCTGTTCTACTGGTTTATATTTGCATTGCTTTTGTGGTGCTGCATTACTATATATCACGTTGACCTCATACTGGGCAAATCGATGGTGTCTGCTGAGGTATTCACAAGACAAACGAACCTTCTCTTAACCTAAGGTGCTGAATCCCATAATTCTCTCCATTACATTTCCAGAAAAGTTCCAGTTAGTTTAAATCGACTTCTACGTTCAGTGCAGATATTATTAATATAAATAACGTGGTAGGGCCATTTGAACAGATTCTGCTGTTGTACGAATGGGAAAGTATCATGACCTTGCTGAACACTCGCGTGTAGCGGAGATATAATATATTTCTGCGTATTGTCCGGAGTCTTCATAATAGATTCTCTTACGTACGCGTACCCTTCGTAATTTATAATAGGTGCAAGTCATATAATACAAAATCCATAAAAGTTAGTTTACTTACCCTTAGTCTTATGGCCTTTCTTGTGCCCCTTCTTTTCTTCGAAGTTAGATCCCCTATGACCACGAGCTTCTTCCTCGTGGTCGCCCTTGTGTCCGGCGAGGTCGTGGTGTTTCGTCTTCTTACCAGCTGCCTCTTCGTATTCTTTGCGGTGATTCTCGTCCTTCTTGAAGCCTTTCGCACCTTTGTCTACGTAGTGATCTGTCTTGACACCTTTGGTTGTCTGCAAACGAGGTTTAAATTAGGTAATCTAACAAACTTTTTTATATACTCGTAGGTACTCCTGTAACAAATTCGTTTGTATTCTTTAACTATACAAAATCTTTAACCGACCTAAATTTTTTGCTTATTCACTGTTCTATCTTTGCCTTAATTAGAAGTATTTTAGTAATGCAGAAGCAAAGGTTCAGATATTAGTTCACACAACGCACTCACTAATTAAAATAATCAATATATACATTTTGTGATTGTGCTTTAACACCCTGTACAAATTTAAAGGAGAAATGATTAAAATAAATCTTGTAAAGCGTACAGGGAATTAGACAATTCACAAATTCAGTTGCTACAATCATAAATGATGTCAATTTATGAATATTACAACAGACAACAGACGGCTCTCGAGTCAGAAACATTTCATTGATATAAAGAAGTGATCCTTACCGCCTGCCACTAGATGTGGTATCGGTTTAGGAAATAATTTACAAAGGGCAGTAAATACGTTTTACTGTAGGTTTTAAAATTCATTAGTGACGTACGTGATTGCGTCAATAATACCCGTGTATATCCTACGTTTATCCCTCAGGTGCGAGTTTATATTTAAGTATCTCCTAGAGAATAGTAGAGAGCTTGTTAAGGCAGCGAGCTTGATCATCTCAGTATCTATCTGAGCACAGAGACAGATTGTGAACATAGAATAGTTTTCAATTTACAAAAAAATAAACAATATTTTCCTTGGCAATGCTCTCTGCAGAGCAATGTTTATACTGAAGTGAACAGACAGCGATCCATTTTGATAACTTTCATTTGTTTGGGAGTTTTGTTGAGAAAACCTAACGCAATCCCCGTTTCCAATTTCGTTTCACGCCATTGTTTCAACCTCTTATATCGTACTATTGTGTAACCAATACAGATTATTATAAGATTATGAAAATTAAAACTATCATTGGCTACTTGAGCGGTGGTAACTTGGCTGCTTGCACCTTGGCTGCTTACACCGTAAGACGTATCGTAGTTGTGAGATGGTATACCGAACATTAAGCGTCATTTATTGGCATCTTTTCAAACTCAACACTTAAAACGGTAAATTTAAAACGCTATAAGTAAGAATACTGGTTGCTATACAACTATAAACCTTAATATTTTTATATCACGTTCTGCGAAACGTAGGGTCGTAGGTTTGAATCCACCATGAGGACCAAGAATTGTAAATATTTGTGAAAAAAATAAACAGAATTTTTTCTAAAAAAATAGAATCAAAATGAGTTTGAAATTGAATCTTTTGAGAATGACATGTTTGCAGTAAAAATAATAAATAAATAATAAGATAATAAATTCTTCATCAATATAAATATAAATATTTTAGATGATAAATAAATAAATGTTTATCAAACGGACACACGAACCCATATTCAACATGTCTTTGTCATAACGTATTAAATCTAACAGAGGATCGCAATAAGTTACTGTCAATTTAGAGTAAGGCAGGTGGTCGAGTCGCATCTTGCTCACGAAACGCTGACCACAAACGTGATCATGAATTGTTATCAACTACTTATATTGTATATAAAATGATGATATATTTATATGATGTTTGTACGTTGTCCGAGACACGATGACTATTGGATGATTGACACAAACATGATGGGTATTCATATTCTAACACGTTTTCGACACTTAACACTTAAATATTATAGAGATAAACGTTATTTAGATATGCAAAAAATATATCACACCATTTCTATTAAACTTCTATTCGGTTAAGGAGGATGTGCCCGTGTAAATATGGTTGTGAAATAGACTACAGAGGTGTGCCAAATAAATGATCTCACTCTGAATATATAGACATAGAATACTAGCGAGATACAAGAGTATACAAGTTACGATGTGACGGCTAGCATTTCCGCAGGGCAAGATGGAATCGCATCAGGATATGCGCAGGTTTTAGTCTGTATGGGTGTCACGCGCGACACAACACACCCGCGTTACCGGCGAGCGCGGTAAGTGTGAACGCATTTCCTCCCTTAAACAAAAAGTTGCTAATCATCATACTGAACAGTCTATATTATTCTAATTTTATGTACAATTTGAACGAAGCAAAAGAAGTTTGCATTGATATAGAAGACTGCCAAAGAAAGTGATGTTCTTGAAACTGTACGGGAGTCCGTTGTTTGTCGTGTTCACAGTTCACACAATACGCCGCTCGCGGGCTGCCATGTTTGTTCCTCAAAGGTCGCGGCGCACGTGTTGACAAATAGATGTTTGTATTGTGCATCAATCATTTCTTCAAATGTTTCCCATACATTTCCTATTGTATTTGCACAATAAGTTTTATTTTGTTTATCTTCATTGTTTTCAAAAGTCAGTCATGTGTTGTCTTAAGAAAAAGTCAGTTATCTGATCTGCTAGGTTTGATTGACACATTTGCACATGTTTTTTTGCAATTAGGGGGGACTAAGAAAATTCCTAAACACTCGATTAAGTAACTTATTTTGCAATGGCAAGTAGAAGTACTATCGCGACCAAAGTAATTAATACCCAAACCGTAGCTGAGGTCTAAGATTACGTCTTAAGATATTTTTTTCTAAATTTCTAATTGCTACGATGATCTTAATTTTACGTTTTTATCTTACGAGGCTTTCAGCTGCTATAAAAATTATAGTGATATCAAATAACTTCTATATTTTAAATATAAAGCGATGAAATTGACGAGATATATATTGACCAGCGATGATGCGCAAGATTCGAAATAACTTATTGTTTTGGTCTCACCGCTTCACTTCTCTTTCTTCACTCACCAGTCAGTTTTAATAAATAATTCGATGCATTACATTTTGAAATCTTTGTCTTAGTTGAAATATCATATAAATAATATATACACTATCAAGAGGTTTTTAATACTACTAGTAGTACTAGTATTTTAAAAAGAATAAGCGTCACAAATTATTACGCAAAAAAAAGAACAAACGCTTTTGATAAATGCTGATTTTAACTATTTCTTGGAAGACGATGATTCGTACGTAGTACGCAGACGCGGCGGCTGAAATGGTAACTTCATTATCTGGATTACTAGCCACAACCGAATAGAACTTAGTCGAGATGTTAGTTACTCTTAACCTATAACTCACCTTCGCGCCGTGTTCGTTGAACCGGTGCCCCTGATGGCCGTGTCCACCTCCCTGCACGTGGCCGTGGTGGCCGTGTTTCTGCTGGTGGTGATGTCCCGCCGCGGGGAACTGGTCAGCGGACAGCTGCAGAGCGGCCGCCGGCGCCACAGCACCCGGACCCGAGTTGGAAGCGTAGTTAGGAAAGTTCGGGGGGTTAGCGACACTTAAGGGAACCTGTTGGGGGGAAGCCAACTGAGCCGGCCCGGATAAGAACTGAGCGGGATCGTAGGACGGCACATTGACACCCAGCGTATTGGAAAGTCGACTCACATCGGCGTTCAAGTGGCGCGCCGTTTTGGAGCCCGGCGCGGCGTACACCTTGTGGTAATGTTCCGCGCTCGCCGCCAACATCTGCTCGTAGGGCACGGGCGCCTGGCCGGCGTCCTCATGGTGCTCGTGCACCTCATACTGGTGAACTTGGCGCGGCCTCCTGCTGTAATCGGTCTCGTCCGCAGCCCGCCGCACTCGCTCCGGCGTGCAGCAGTCGCGAACGGTCTCCTCCTCCTGAACGGCCGCCCTCGTTCTTCGCTCACGTTTGTCGTCTTCTTCGTTGTACGTCTCCTCCAATTCCTCCTCTTCCACCCAGGTCTCCTGCCCGAATTCCGCGACGGCGAGTGCCGCCAGAGATAGCAGCAATATCGGCGTCAACTTCATCTCGTGCCACTGTGCTGAAATGGATTTTCTTTTTTTTATTTTATACTTATAAACAGCCTTTCACCGCATTGACCAATCCTATTGTAAAGGATCCGTTGCTAAAGTATTGCGGCGGCTCGTTTTTGTTCCGGTGTGCAAGCGCGGCGAGCGAGCGGGAGCGGGTCGTGTCGGCAACTGCGCGCAGCGTCTGCGCCGGCCCGGACCTCGCTGGCGGTGTGGCGGTGACACGGCGGCCGTGAATATCGCGGGCTGTCTCCCGCACGGTTGCACAAGTGTCGAAGCGGCGACGTGCGGCGGACTTTTTTGACCTACCTCCATGTGCCACTATTTATTCCTATTTGCAGCGCGTCGTTTGTTTGTTTTTAGATACCCTTCTTATCTCCGGCCGGCGCGGATGAGCAAATTAGTTTTATGATGTGCAATCGTATTCTGTGGACGTGAGGACGCTACTTTCAAATTACAAGAAGAATGGCGAGATTGACGTTCTTATCTTAAGAACACATCTGAGATTTTTTAATTGCTTCATGTGCTTTAATTTTATTGTATTTATATTGCCTTAAAAAGAAAAGATGGTGTAGCTTAATGGCTTAGCGTAAAATCAATATAGATTCTCCAATTCAAATATTACCATGATATATTTTTGCTGACACGTTGCAACATGGATTGACTTGGGTTGCTCGTTATTTATGTTTAGTTACCTATGTCTTCGAAAATAGATTATTAAATCAACAACTTTCTCGCGCACAAGAGTGGCACAATAGTTTTAGCTTGACAAATGAAAAACTTGGAAAATATCCACAATGAATTCGGAGAGTTCACTTATCTCTTACCACCATACTCCCTTATTTCAAAGCGAGTATTTTCAAGATAAAAGTGAGTTGGCATTAAGAACATTTAATCACTTAAAATGAGTTACAAGTCGTGGACATTTACCCCCTGTTTTTATTTATTTAATAAGGTTTTCCAACAGTAAGTACAATTACACTATACTAATTTAACATACTCACAAATACCTTGTAATTGCCTCACTAATTGTAGGAAAACACAGCATTCATCTATTTGTGGTCGGCGTATGACTTAGGTTTTAGCGCTTAAAAGCATTTAGCGTTAAGAGTTTTTTCTGTGGTAAAAGTATTTATTTTAGCGCTAGTTTTTCAGTAAAAAACAACAAAAATTATGAAGCGGTAAAACAACATGGAATTTACTATAAAAAGCTATTAAGTTAGCATAAAAATACTATAAAAAATGACGAACTTAGATCATTGACTCCTCGCTTTCAACACTGCTCGTGCGTGTCGCCGCCGGTGATCTGGCGGAGTCCACACTCCTAAATCTATCTCCCTCACACTCACACGCCTGCTCGATACACAATACAGCCAACTTAATACATCAACATTCCTCTTTGACGTTGGTGGTCCATCTAGTATCTATATCTAGTATAGTTATAAAAATCACTGGCAACGTTGCCCTTCACACTGGAGCACAGTAATACTGCTTCCTAATACTTAATGGAGGAAATAGCTGCCAGTACCCACGACTTATGACACCTACTAGGACATGGACATCGCTGAAAATCAGCGCTGTCGCAGTGTCCAATGTTGACATCTTGTCCTATTTATCCGGTTTTTTCTTTCTTCGATTGCATTTTTTAAAATGTTCCTTTTTAATATGTATGATGATGATGGCAAAAAGAAAACGTCTATGTCTACTCACTGTGAAAGGAATTCATGGTAATAATAAAAGGAATTGTAACATAAACATTCCAACATCATATTCGGTGATAAAAGAATTGAAATCTACTGGTTACCAACTTCTTTCGAAGTTCCTTAGAACATGGCTCCTGTCATGCATAACGTTTTTCGATTGCTTTAAAAGATTCCTTGCAAAAGAGACAAAAATCTGTTTAGAGTAAGAGTGCATCTTATTGGTTGTCCTCTCAACCATATGACCACTTTACTCCTCCTCGAATGGTTACGTCAACTACAAAATAAAAAAGTGCGCATCTTCTGGCACCTACATATATACTTAAATCCTAGACAAACCTAGACCCTTGTACGCAATGCATGGTATACAGTAGTACCGTTATAATTGTATAACATTCTCTTATAACATACTTTGTACTTAATAAAACTAATATATATCACAATCACATTTCGATTAATAAAATAATCATCAATTACTAAAGAAATGTTTCTGTTCTTCATTTAGTTATTATCGTTAATATTTTAGATGCATTATCAGTAATGCACAGTGAACTGTCTCCGCGCTGGCAACACCAGAGCAGACTTGCACAATGTGATGTGCTTCGTAACGTGGAGTCTGTGAAAATATTTGGCGCTACGCAGAAACTGTGCACTGCCAGTGGTGTCACAACAGCGAGTTATGTTATAGTTAATTGCTTAACGTATTTTGGTTTTTTAACTTTATCTTTTACGTGATAGTGTAATTATATGAAGTAGTGTTGTATCGCTGTCTCGATATAAGCATCGATATTTATAAAATACGTAGAAACGAGCGTACTCACCTAATGGTAAGTATATACCGTCGTGCACGAATACAAACTACACCAGAGGTGTGATTTACCTTGCCGCCGGTATGGTAGACATCATGACATCATGACACCGGGACACCGTAATGAATATGTATATATACACTGCCTTTGGTCTCCAGTAAGGTACCAAAAACAACCTGATAATATACATATACGGCCGGCTCAAGTCGTTATTTGACAGTGAAAACATTTTAAATCAAGTCTATCTCGTCTTTCGGTAGACATCAATTTAAGCAATTAATATTTTGTTTGTTGTCGATATATTCGAGTACGGTAGTAGCGGCTTGTTTCGATATGTGTTAGTCACATCCCTTATCTTCTCGCTACTGTATTGATTAAAAGTTGCGTCAAATAACGTGATCCCGGCGCTATTCAACAATACCTAGAATACGAGCAACAATTGCATTTGCAAATAACGTCTCGACAGACATTGTAATAATCAACTACTTTTTTTTATTTTAAATTGGGATAGTTTCGATTTAAACAAATCTGAGTCACGTCGTGTATTGCTTCAATTTAATTTTTCATGTCTTTTATTTTATTATTTCAATACATATTTCAATCGTTGTGCCATCTGGTAGGGGATAAAATTAATAATATTTGTTTGTTTCTAAATCTGAAATTGGAGTGTCTTTTTGTAATACTAAAATTTTACTACGTGCATTTGAATATATCGGTTCAAATACCAACATAACATTTTTTACAGTTTTTGTCTGTCTGAATGTTTGTGTGTTATGATTAATCTCTGGGACGGCTGGACCGATTGACGGTATTTTAACTTTTATTTAAAAATAAATAAATAGTATTTAACCGCCGTGGTATGGGAATATAAATTTCCGTTGAAAACATGTTTTATAAGGTAACTTATAGTAGTTTGGGAAGAGAAATGTTCTAGATAACGCTGGCTAGTTAAGACACATTTATTATGTTTATGTTATTACTTCAGCGCTGCAATTGTGTGTCTTTATCGCTCGCTTCGATTGGTCGATGGTCTTTTCTGTTCCGGCAGGGGCGGCAGGGGACGTCCTGACTAAACGATTAAAGAACTTCATCGTGAGCATGATCTAGCAAGACAACTTGGGACTCTTTGGGACGGAGACAAGGCACTAATAAAATTTTCGACATTTCTGGTTGCTTGCAGTAACGTCGCGAGTCAGTCACCTCGGTGTTACATTGCTTTCTTTAATGTATTTACCTAAGTAATAAAGTGTAACATTATTAACCTTTAACAATGACATTCGTTGAGGTTATATATAAAAGTAATATAAACAGTTCCTAATCTCCTCATAATTTTAAAATAACATTATGATAGTAATAAGCGAGTCGCAAACATTGCGCCGTCGCTGTGTAAACAGGAATTGATTCAACACTTTTTGTTCTTAAATGAAAGGAATGCTCATTGAACTAAGTATATCTAAGGAGGAGGAGGAGTAACTACAACCGTCTAAGCGGCTCCTTCGGTTATATCGTTTACTTTATACCTGTATCATTCGACGACGTGCTCATAATAAGGAGAGCATCGTTCACACTTTTTCACATTCTCCATGTCTTGAATCTTCCACACCTCATCACCCTTCATCGTATATACAGTCGTACAATGTGCTCATGTCTGAGCAAATAACTAGAAATGTTAATTCTTCAGATTCAATTTATTGTTCAATCAAGTTACATTAGAACATTTGAAGAATACTCAATTTCTTACATTGCTTATCGAGTGTTTTAACATGAAGTGACGAAATATACTCGTGGACTAGGTACCATAAGCCATTACTCGAGAATTTATTCTTTCTTTCGAAGTCCAAATTAAAGCAATGTCTCAACTATTTGGTGAAATTTAAGTTTGAAGAACCACTTTAACGAAGAAATTGCTGAAATCCGTTCCAAAAACAGCCCTTGGAAGTTCCAAGTCAAAACAAAGTCAAACAAGTTGGTGAAAGCATCAGTAAACTATCTTGGAATGCTCCTGTTGCTGTTGTTGCTACGAGTGATGAGCGGAGGCGATTTATTATTTTAACAAGCAAGTAATAAACCCAAGATTGTATAGTATTATAGATAGCTTAAATCCTCTGAACTCACAATTAGTGAGACTACAATAGGTCATGTCAGTTATTACACAATGTCTCCAATTTTGTCGCGTGAAGTTCAACGCTTTCCTCCCCTATCTGCGGGCACTGACTTGCCAGATGTGGCCGGCCCTTTTGAACTTGTTGATTGTAAGAGCTATGTTCTTTGATCTTCTTAGAATTTCTTCGTTTCGGATTTTGGTTTCGCTTAATATAATCTGTGTTATTCCGCAAGAACTTTTGAATTATACCTTCCGCAAGTCAACGTGCTATGCGTAATATTTTCATTTGTAGAATGCGTGCAATAAACTGCACACGAGTCGTAAATGACTAATGGCAAACTCGTGCTAGTCACTGAACTTGTGCTAAGCGCTTAGTAAACTCCTTTGCACAACTCTCTGTTTACCGGATAAAGTGACAATGTCGCAGGCTGCAAATAGATAACTAACAACTAAACAACAGTATCAAAATAAAATTTTCGTGGTTGGAGTTCTTTATTAGGGATCTAGGCTAATAAAGTCAGATGAGGAATGTCCGTTAGGTACCATAAGTGTCGAAACCATTTAAAATTCTAAGTTGTTTGTTCGTACTACATTTTGCTAAAGGGCTGTTTCTGAAATATATTCCAAGTATTTGACGAACTGTTAACAGCATGTTACTGTGACGATAAAGTTACTTAGACCCTTCCCAAAAACATTTCAACAACTTTCAAGTGGAGACAAAGTTGGTAACTTGCTAACAATATTAGCGAACTATCGTCAAGCGTGTCAACTGTTGTTCTGGTGATGAACTAGCAAAGGGCTTAAGCGATGCAGAAAGCTTAGCAAATCACTTATTTATTTCTTAAATGATAACCTCTTTTCAGCCTGTTCAAAATGAATGTTTGGACGGGGTTGGAAATAGCTGCAGCCGGTGAAATGACAAGTGCATGTATTATTTTCATTATTCATCACCAGGATCCAGCCTTTATATCATAAAGACGTACGCTAACCACTACAGATGGTACGCCTTGCCTTCCTATGCATATTAAATCATATACTTCGTAGCGATGCGACAGTTGAGTTGAGATTAAAGGAGAATAAAGCGAAATTTCAATTAGAAGTTGGTTAATTTATGAATTTTATTCTTAACTGTAATTGGAAACAACCGTACAGCTATTTAACACAATCATAACACTGGGATTGGGCCGGGATGGAGGTCCTGCTAAGTTAGGGCTAAGTTAATTTGTTTTTAATGAGACAGTTTGCGCTTAAGTACCATTAAGGATAATCAAAGTGTAAAATCGCTCAGAGAAATAAAAGAGATTAATAGCAGAGAAGCACTTCGGATTCGCTTTGTGTTACATTTAATAAGATTGGTCCTTTAATGTCCTATTTATTCTAAATTTATTATTATCGGTAATTCTCATTATAGACATATTTTTAATTCGTTTTGTATTTGGTATGGTATGGTCTTAGTATACAGCATAGAATGACGCGTGCCAATAAAGCATCCTAGGTATTAAGTTGTCCGCAAAGAACCTCGGAATTTTTAATGACTTTTGATGGACTCGTAGATTCATAACACAATCCGACTTATGATGTTGTAAATGTGACTTAATTCAACACAATTATAATAATGCTATGTACTGCGTCGCCGTGACCACTTACACAATAAAAACAAATTTTATTGCGGCTTCACCGACGCAGGGCAGGATGGAAATTAATATAGAAAACTACAAACCTTCAAAGAGAAAAATGATAAAGCAACGCTCGGAAATCAAGTTTGTTGGATAAATTTTATAGCGCTGGAAAGTTTTAAATGAAAAATGCGGTCAAAGATAACTATTGCAATCTGCCCGCGGATAGAAAAAGTTTCAACTCATCGCTATTATGAAAAACTTGCCTTGCTTTTACGTTGTGAATAAATTTCGAAAATCTTCAAAGAATTTGTTCTAATTTTTGCTTAAAGTTGTTTTAATCCTCCAGTGCCGTCGTTTAGTTGTGTTGTCTTTGTTTCATGGAATATATTACCTTTAGTAGGAGTATCGAGTTGTTAATTATGATTTATGGTGGTCCATAAACTTCTTCATCCCTCCCGGACAAGTAAACAACGTTCTCCTACAAAAGGAAGTGTAAAGATTCTTTGCACACGATCTTCCTCCGGTTGCAGCGGAACGGGGTCGAACAACTTGTAACAACATTAACAAACTATCCCTTCACATCAAGTGCGTGGCGCGAGTTATCATCGTGTGCTCTCAGTAAGAAGCTAAAGCTAATGTTGTTGTTAAATAAATATTAATATTTGTTTTATGTCACAGAAGTTTCATACTGAACTGCTTTCTATATTCAGGCACAGCCACAAAACCTTCTAGTACACGTCCAATGGGGCCCAGATTCTCCTATTTTACCAATTATAAAATGCAGCTATAATACTAATATACAAGCGAAGAGTTTTTCCGATCTGCTTTGTTAATTATTGACCTGGGCGCCGCGGGTTAGTTTCGTTACTAGATACTCGATACTTATGTACATTCATTTGAAAATGATTAAATATTAAATCCAATCGAATTTCATATGCAAAAACTTTAAGGTTGTTGTAAGGTTGTAATATCTCCTCGTTCGCCGTCAGCTGTGTCTATTATACAGATGACTGTGACGACGCCACAGGAAGACTGGTGACAAGGGCAATGGCCGCATCAAGGGAGAGAATAATGGACTACAACTTAAAAATGGCCATGAGAAGCAGGGACGCAGCGGTCGCGGAGAAGATAATAGCAATGCAGCGGGGAGTTTGCGGCGCGTGAACTGGAGCGTTCTCCGGCCACCTCCAAATTCAGGCATTATATATATATATACAAAAAAAATAGTAACTGTAGAGGTGGCACTCTATTAATAAATCCAGAGTGAACAATTAATTAGTGCATTGGAAAAGAGCACGGACACGAGTCGGTGGTTGCGATTTAACATTAATAAAAAAAAATATCTCCTCGTAAAGTTTTGTGGGTAAAAGTACGCTGAGATCACGCCACAATGCATATATTTCCAGATTTATGAGATCGCTTCATAAAAAAGGTGAAATCACCTGTTTTTGCTTAATAAATGAGGCGGGTTTCCTCGCAATTATTTTTTTTACAGTTTACTTCTTTGTGACATAAAATATTTATATTTTCTAGTGCTGAATGAGATTCACGTTGCTTCTGTACTGAGTAAATTTATTCTGTAGCATGTGAAGAGGAGAAAAAAAAATTATTTTCCCGCCTTCAGCGTTGTGGACGTGCAACGGGACACACGGAATACGCTGAGCGCTGAAGTCAGATGTTACGATAGTGAAATGCATATTTTAAGCTAATTGTCGCGTGAGAGCGGCCGGCTCTTTGTAGTTAAACAAAATCCTTGCACGTTGATTGCAGCGCAGCGCTCACAGAATTTGAATGAAAGTAGTGTGTTGCACATTGCCTTCACAGATTATTCGGTAAATTTACAGCTGTCCTAGCATAGTAGCGAGAATATTTATATAAGCACTTCACATTTCGTTGTTGCTAGGTGTCTGTGGGTTGAGCCCGCACCGCCGAGCTCGGCAGTGCCAAGTCGTTACTGGCATTGGTACGACATATCAATTACCTTCAACAGAACTTCTAGGTCACATAGACCATGTAATGTTATCTGTTAATATTATATGATGCCTTTTGAGATAGGAGTAGGCTTGTTTCATGAAGGTCTCCAAATCGTAAACGTTCGGAAACACCGCTGGCGGCAGTTGTTGCCACAAGTTGACAGTGCGTAGAAGAAAGTTACGCGAGAAACGTACAGTCGTGGAACGCCAACCATCAATGTGGTATTGAGATGTGCGGTAATGGAAACTGGTATCTGGGATGATTCCGAACAATGTCTCAGACCAATCCCTCAGCTTTAAATAATAGACGTATTTTATTACGCTATCTAATATATTTATTACCATGCTATTACGATATGTTTGTGCCGTCACACTCTTAGTGTTATCTGTTATTCTAATCATTATAAACGAACAAGCGAAATAGTAGTTTTAGTGATTCCGGATATTTAAACTTCCAAGGCAAATGAAATTGCAATGAACAGTTAGTATTTTGGTATTTATTGAATTCCATATTCGTATTAATTACTGGAGAAGGTATTTGTAGTTCAATTGCTATTGTTACTAAGTGAAAGGCTTACACAAAGGGAGCGTAAAAAGCTATTGCAGTGTCCCTTTGATATTGCATAACAATAGATTCTATAGAAAGTGGGCCGCCAGAAGCAAGGCCTTATGAATTAAAACAGCGCTTCTCAAGTTTATCTTATTCAGTAAAACTTAAATGGCCAATAATATTATTATGTTTGGTTTAATTTTATGTTTTCTATTTGTCCTCGACTGCGGCGAATGTATTTGTATGTTCCTCTGTTCTCTGATAACGTTCAAACTACTTCTTATAATTCAACAAATGAGGTATCTTTGGCACCGTATTGAACAACTGCTCATCGTACGTACAAACTAAAACCCGACTGTGTTCACATCTGTAATTGTTTTGTATACTAATATGTATTGCCTATTAAATAAACAAGGTACACGTAAAATACTTTAATGTGATTACTACGTGTTCACTATAATGTTAGAGTATAGCCGAGCCAAGACATGGCTTGCTCAGTATCGTCAGATTACAGCACTAGGAGGAATGTTCTCCACGCCAAACATCTCTCCTGCATTTTACTGCATCAACTGTAGCTATGGGCCTCATCCGCTCGACGTTAGAAAGAAAGTTTGCAAATCTAAAAGCGACCGTGACTAAATTTGTCGCATTTAGATTTGCAAAGAAACTTGTTGAAATAATTGTAGTCGCTAAGCATCAGATTTGTCTGTATCGTCGATTATTTTATCCACGCAATATTTGAATAGATGAAACACATAAACTAATAATAATTCCAACTTGCGGGCACTACGTTTCGAGCCGCGGATGTGAGCACAATCAGTGCGTCTCAATTCAATCAGGTTTTAACAAATCGTAATGGCTCATAGCATTAGTCTGACGTAACAAGCCATCCCGAGTGAAATAAAGGTTAATCTTCCCTTTACGGCCGAGCTCCGGGAACGGGAACAAAATAATTATATCGATCGTAGCGAGAGCCCTTATAAAAACTTTACGATCATCCCGTGAGAATAGGAAAGTATCCAATAATTTCTATCAGGGCAATTTCAACAATTTTTATTGTAATATATAGTAGTTATATGTTTGTCATATATTTGATATGTATAGTATATGTTTTATTGTATAATAACGTAAGGTAACACAAGACCTTTGCTTTTTACTAGACACTGATTAAAACTCTGATTCTTAAACTAACAGCTTAGATACACCCCCTTACATTACAAATCAAATCAGTCATCGACTAAGACAAGTCAGTGAGTTTTGTGCTTCTTAAAATTGTGTCACAATCGAATCCCTGAAACGTCAGAGGTAAGATCGGAACACAATAATGATGAACCTAAAATGATAAGTATCATATTATATGAACTTTTATTTATTTTAAAAACAATATTTATGAAGAAAGTTTTTGTTTCAATGAAAGTTCTTTGTAAAATCCATAATACATAGGATTTCCTGATGCAGAGCGTGAACATCACTTTGCTCTCAACTTCCTGATCCCTGTGAAATAAGCCTTATTTATATTTCACAGGCAAACACTTTAGATCTAAGAGAAGAAAGTGCTGTGTGCTAATAAATCTATTACAGCTTAATATTTTTTCCATATCAGCTCATACACACTTATGTTTATAAAGTTAGATATCGTGGTGGTAAAATATTTATTCTGTACAACTAGATATTCTTATAAGTATTTGTTATATTTAAATTGACTCGAAAGGTATTTTGAGGGTTATTTTTTTTGTTAAGAATTTAATTTTTTGATGCTTTTCCAGATTTCATCCAAAGTATTGCGTCTAGAGGAGGCATACGAGACAATATTTTAGATATTTGACTTGTTATAAAAAAAATTATCAAATTGGAGAAATGAAAATTACTAATGTTAAACAATACTTGTGCCTTAGTTCCTTTCTGTTACTTCTATTTAAAATATGTTTTCATTATTTTTGAAACGTAATTTGTTCCTGTATCTGAGAAAACATTACAAAACAGTAATTAAATTATCGAAACTGAGAACGCCTGACATTTTTGATATAGCAAATCAGCGATATCGATGATTTACTATTCAACTTTACCGTTGGAGTTTGTGTTTACGTATTAGTGTTGTAATATTACCGCATCATGTTGTTTAGTGTTAGTAATGGCATTGACAGTTTTAATTAGTGGATGGTTCCACCTGGTAATTGTAATAATAAAAAATGGTTTATTCCAATACATCTGCCTACAATCTACTGTACAAGTTTGTAGTTATACAAGTAATAGTAATAAGCATTGAGTTGAATTATTATTAAATTACGGTTTTGGGCACAACGACAATTGAATTGTATTGGTTATTGCCACAGAGAAAATTCAGAAAAACAGTGGAAAAATTTCCTTTAAGAAATTGTTGGCTATTTATAATCTAGTACAAGTACATTTAATGAAACAGTCCATACTTTAACGTACGAACAAATGAACGATCCCATCGATTTGTCGTCGGTTCATGATAATTTTGTTACAAGCTGTGTCAGAGCAGACAATGCTCATAATCACCACTTTAGGAAATGGAATCGTTTTATCCATTTTAAAGTAATCTCGACGGAATTTTCCTTCGTTAATTGACACTTCAGCCCTAATGAATGCGTTAACAGACCATTTAATTGGGTCTGATGTGTATTCATCCAAAATTTACTTATCTGAAATAGAAATAGAAGACGAGTAAATTCGAAGCCTATATATTATAGTCTAGAGTCTTTACGTCTAAATCTATATATATATATAAAAAAGAATGTGTGTGTGTTTGATCCGTACACTCCTGTGTGTAGGCTCCGAAACGGCTGGACCGATTTCAATGAAACTCTCAGGGAATTTTCAGATTGACCTGACGAGTAATCGTGGAAAGTTTGGGGATGATCGGAGCACTTCTCGTTTTGATCTGTCAAACAAATCTCAGTTACTACTCAAATCAACCTCATTCTGGGTAGTTCTGAGCAAATACAATTAAATTTATTGAATTAATAAGAAGGATAGTATGTAAACATCTGTGACATTCGGCAGACACACACACAGCGCCGCGACCGCGAACGTTGTAAATAAAGCACTGTAAGCGCCAGAAATTTTAAATTCATGACATTTGTATTGTACCTATTTGTAATGTATATACTCGTATATATTTATCTTAAACTGTACATTTTAAGTAAAGAAAAATAATACACGTAATGTGGAAGTGGCATTCGTAAGAATAGTCTAAAGATGACTTCTTCAAGTGGCACAATAATTTTTTTTTTTAATTAGGTCAACAGAATTCAGACGACGTTCAACTTTTTCCAATAAAAGATATATTCGTCTTTTTAAAAGGAAGTTAGTATTTTAGGTGTTACGCTGCAAATGAAATCATTTAGAACGCGCGTCTGATTCCTAGGTATATGTGTGAGCTCGATGCTGAAAGCATTTCTGGCGCGGCTCTCGGCCCGCACCTCGCTCCACCGGGACCTCGCACAATACGTCTGCTCGCCGGAAAGCCGAGCGAGACGCATTTAACGCTTTGCCTCCACTTCAGACAATTTACGTCTCATTTAATGTTGAAACTATATTGTCGGGTTTCAAACTTTATTTTAAACTAATTTAAACCAAACCCTAATTTATATCTAACCTTAATTTATACCTAATCCTAATTTTATTTGTAGATCTTAACTCCATAACAATTTATCAGCAGAGAAGGCGCGGTGGTTCTTATCTGCTTCATTTTGTTTCGTTATTTCTGTAGTGACGAATTTCTAGCGTCTTCGTATAATTGTAATTCACCACTGATCCCATTTAGGCGCTTAGGATTGATATTAGGTGGTGCTCGTGCTAGAATACAACTTTTTAGATAATAACACAGTCGAAGCAACATCGTGTGAGTGTAATATGAATTACATTTGGGATACTGCTGATGGCAATTAAAGCCTCGCCGCCGTCAGCAACTAGATATTCTAGCTCTCCAGCACCATGTCCCTTACTTCGTACTATTTTTTATCGAAGAAGATTTTAGACTTATGAGTTATAACCAGCACTTATAAAAATGTGACAATGTTCTATTATAAAAAGTACATGACATTAAAACAATGTAGGACAATCGAATTATTGGTAATACGAGTATCAAACTAAATGAAACTTTACGGAGAAGTCCGATCACCATCCAATTAGAAAGTTTCTCTTACAGTTTGTTCGACAATTAATTTGAAAGCCCGATCCAACGTTTAGTTCCATTCTAATAACTGGAGTGGTAGCTATTAATTACAATGGAGTTAAAGTTTTACTTCCTGATCAAATTATACCCATTTTAGAGAACAAATAAATGTAAATGCATTTGCCTCAAAGTCATATTTTACAAAGATCCTATTTATATATTTTTGAAACAAGATGAAGTGTCTAGTACCCACGTGAACAAACTATCGCATCAAGTTAACTGTGTCGAGCTAATTATCTGAAAGTATTACTAATAAACGGTTGCGGAGAAAATGTCCTGACATTTTTTTAAACCTAACAGCGGTAGGTAGAGATAGCAGACAACGTCTTCTCATCGAGCGTGTGGGGTTCGATCATCTGATCTGAGTCATCAGTCAGAATAGATAATAAACATTAGTATATTAAACAATTTTACCACCCCTAGAGAGCGAGCCCTAGGTTACTAAACTAAACATACATTTATCCAAGTTACCTATAAGTACTTATGGAGCTGTACCTGTATAGGAAGTAACGATATGGATACGAGGCTGTGAAATAATTACAGTTGTTGGCTAAGGCTAAAACCTGTCGTCGGTGCGCCCGGTTTTCAGAAAGAGTTTGCGGCCGCACCGAGGTGATAAATACTCACCGACTGCACCTCACTCCATCGCGGCAGAGGATGGTTCACTCAGACCACTCGCCAGGGCTCACGGTCAACTTGATGAGCCTGATCCTCTTTAAGATCACTTATATATTTGTGTTCCTTGCTATGAAAGTTACAATTTTATTTAATTACTAAACCAACTAATACGTATTGTTACGGCATTTATTTGCTTGAAAAGAACAAAATTTGAACCAAAAAACATAATAAGTCAAAATATTTAATGTGCGGACATTAAGGTTATATCGAGCGATAAAGCTGATCCTAACTGCATCAGGAAATCATTTATTTGTTGTAATCAGGACAGCGCTCACTAGAGGTCGCATTAGGGGGGCATTAGCAGAGTAATATCGCGCACAATGCTCGTGATAAATAATTTGTGAAGCTGCAGAGCAAAGTGCTCTAAGTATTTAATTTATTACTTATATTTACGTGTGGGTAGTATAAATAATAATGGAGTCCTTCATAAAGAATATTCTTAATGCACACTGGAGATGTATGTATATATAGCAAGGATATAAAAACACTGCAAATGGAAAATAAATTGCCGCACCCTTGTAACTTTAGCGGTCCTATACGTTAGCGCAAATTTTAATAATCGATATCTAAATAAATAATAAATATTTATTTTTCTTTTATTTCCTGCACTAATAAATACAGATAAATAAAATAAAAATTTCAATGCTATTTTTTATAGTTTATGGCAAGAACTATTAAACGCGTAAAGGCCTCTAAGCTTACTACACACTTTTTCTATCCTGTGTTACGGTGGTCTACGGCCACCACTGTTTGTATTTAAGAACCAAAATACGGTTCTTGAATACATAAATCAGTGGTTCTTTTGATACAAGCAAGCGGGGTTCGAACTGCCGACCGTCATGTAACTGGAATCGGTAACTAGGCTCTAATCAGTATGGCACTGCTTCTATTAACGTAGCAGTTCACTTTAACACATTTTCTTTCAAAATATCCCGGGAGGTCTCAAGTATTTTCGTTTAATAGTGCAGTCATTTAGTGCATCAACTCAGAGAATAAAACTAAATTAAAGAGAGACCGGAAATTCGCGCTAACCGAAATTGGACTTGGAAGTGTGTGAAACTATATTACGGAATTTTTTTCCCTAAGTCTGCCATTACAATTATCTCAAAATGAAGGTTCAGAGATATCATACTTGTATATTTTATAGGTACATTACAATTTTTTTCGTTTTGTCATTTTGGCCATGCCAGTATTGTTTTTCGATGGCATAGCACTGACATCCCAATTATTTCAATCGAAAGTATTTGGAAATTTCAAACGTAATCTTCAAAAAATGCTATTCCATTAACTGTATGAACCGATGTAGGACCTCATCGCATAGTCCTGGCATCAAAACTTTATGCCTTGAACACGACCCGCCGCTACGCGGTTACGCTTCTACACCGCTACAATGCTACGCTGCTACGTCGCTACAACGCTCGTAAAGCCTGCTACACGCATTTTTTATTTATTATATGTATGATATTAACTGGTTTTATTATCACTTATATAGTCGTAGCGTCATGTTTCATGATATACTCCTGGTTTACATTGAGCAGGGAGATGTCTCGGGGTAGTGAGGGCGTAATGACATTGACAATTACGTTAAAGTTAAAAAAAAGTACCCCAATGTCGCCGTGACTACTGCAAAGTGCACGAAACGTTGGTCAATTTTAAATCAATTTACTATATGTAAACGTATAAATAGATCATGTAAGTGTGTAGATGTAATCTTAATTTAAAACAAATCAGATTTTTTTAAGAAGAGTTAATACAGAAATATTTTGCACATACCCACTCGATATTTTATGCATTAACTGCATTTTTTTATTTATATAGAGTGTTACAGGCTATTATGTAATATGTTGCATTGTAATTATATCAGTTAGGTTACCAGGGCTAACAAAGTAAATGATCATATAAATGAAAGAACGTCTCGGATGTTGCAGAGTTTGGAAATACCCTAAAATAATAATAGTACCTTTATTTAATTATCCTTTGGAAGTAGGGTTATTCAATTAAAAGACGATTCGATAATCAAAGATTTTTCCTTTGAAGTTGTTTTGTACAGAAAGTACATAATTGAAATGTACTATATTTTATGTACTTAATGTTTCCTACATAACCAATTTTATGGAATTTATTCCGACACATAAAAATTCTATTCAAATTCAAAGAGAATTCATAAAATTGCCAATTTGAGATTTAGGGTATATTAATACGAGCCACTAAGGTTTCAGCGACTGTTATACAAATAATAAATCAATAATGCCTTCCTTTCATTCATAAAATTTTGTAATATCCTTCCGGCAAGTTTCAACTTCAATTCGAGGAACAGGCTCAAGTAACTTGTAACACCATTAACAAACTATCACATTACGTTAACTGCGGAGCCCGACTACTCAGTAAAAAGCTGAAGCGAGAAAGTATTAAGTTTAATATTTATTTTTAACGTGTAACAAGTTTATTTGAAAAATATATGGAAAAGTTAGCAATAATATCCTTTTTGTCTTATTACGTAAGTTTTATTTTTCTATTTTTGTAGCTTGCATACCATAAGCGTCAATAGCCTAATGGCTATAGTCTGAGGCGCGTAAGGTCGTATAATTGACATGGTTTACCGACACACTCTTAGTGGGCTCGGAGAACCCACCCCGCAACCGCCCCTGCTATCCCTCTTCACGAGCCGGAATGTGGGTTCCCCTTAGCTTTCCCGTCTGTGACCTAGGGGTTCCTCTTACCTTCGCTGTGGACGACCAAGCCACGATAACTAAGCCCCTCCGGAACGACAAGTCGAGAACCCTTCAGAGGGGATTGACATGCTTCACGCCAAACAAGCATAATCTTAAGCTAATGATGATAATGAAGTAATTTTTTTTTAATTCCATTTCCAGTATTTTTACCCTTCTAGGATACTGTCACTTGAATCTGAACCCTGAAAGCTGACCAGAACTGCTCGTAGAGCCTCTTTCAGTAGGAATACGTGGACGCTGGCGGCGATCACTTGCGGCACGCGATACTTTATAGCGAGCGAAGGGTAATAAAAATAATTAGGCTTGTCGCGCTGAGGTTGCGCGCGAACTCAACGAGGCGCCAACTCGGGGAGTGGGGCTTTTGGTTTATTATTTGTTGTCTTTAGACCCGGGTTCAGAGTCAATCTTCTTCTATAGTAGCGTGGTTATCATTCAGCCTAGAAGTACGCATAGCATCTCACCACAGTCCAGTTTTGTCATATGTACAGACAAAATCCGAAAAAACTTATTTGCAGCTTTATCATTTAATATCCTAAAAGTTATGGAAGATGAATTTATCACTCTAAATTAAGTTACCATCCAAAGGTTGTTAAAATAAATAAAGTTTGTGAACCGTGAAATGTTGTACAGTAGACTTATATGAGGGGGTTCGTATGTAAATGAATAGTTGTTTTAAATATTAGTGATATGCTCAAGTAAAATAACTGTAACGTCTGATCTGATCTGATGTCTTACGTCGCTTTTATGATCAATAAAAATGTTTGAAATTGCTCTGATAAAAATTATTGGACACTTTCCTATTCTCACGGGAGGATCGTAAAGTTTTTATAAGGGCTCTCGCTACGATCGATATAATTATTTCTGTCCTGCTGGAGCTCGGCTGTGAAGCAATGCTTAACGTTTATTTCTCTTGCGATTGCTTGAAAATACCATTAATGTCACTTTACTCGTATCTACGTTCTACCAATAATTATGCTCAAAGTTTTTATCCCAATAAGGCAATGCTTCGTTTCCCACTATCTTGTTTACCTTTAATTCAAGTACTCGAAGAAAAGCAATTATTATTAAAATACAGTGTGTTTTTAATTGTGTTTTCTGTATATAATTTTGCACGTGTGCATATTGGTTTAAGAATGCTTTTGACTCTTATAACACATTGTGTTAACACTTCTTTTTGTTAGTGGTGTTTTTTTTAAATAGTACAATTAGAATACTTTTTAATATAAAGAGAGATCACAATTATTAATCTTTGCAAGTAGTTGAAATTAAAGGGCAAGAAGAGATATTTTTGAGAAGATCGCAAAGTGGACATAATAAATAATATTAGTGGGTTTCAGAAGACGTGGGCGGTAACAATTGTTTTTCGCTCATTCAACACAGTTTCCGTTTCCAAATATAATATATTAATAGGAGAATCTCAGCATACTTCCTTTGAAACATATTAGAAGATATTAGACCACCTAATAGATAATATATAATACATATAAAACCTATTCTGTCGAAGCTTTGATCGTTGACGCGATTGCGCGGGCTTGTTATTTCAGTGCCTCCACAGTCAAAGCGTTCAATTTTGTTTGATTCTGTAACGAGATTAAAGGAATATTTGTTGAGAAATAGTATTTGTATAAAAACAACGTTAGACAAATATACATATATATGACGTTTTGCTCTTGATTTCGACTAGAAGATACAGCATTTGTATTACAATCAAATTGACCGCAGGTATGACTACATACAAAGAATATTGCTGGTGTCGCTACAAAAGTTTTAGTACTACTCAAATAACTTGGAGACGTACAAAGTGTTTCACGAACATCAACAAACGAAAGGTGAACATTACGGCTCGAATTTACGGCCCGCATATTCATCAACATCTACGTAATTATCAAAGTAAAAGTATTGGTTGCTCACGGCTGGCACTAAAGATCAAAGATCTGACGGTCTTAGGGGTTCAACTTCCGTCCAACTTGTGTCAATGAGTATTTGATATTCGGTGCCTTAAGTATATGTGACTGCAGCACATTTTTCTTAAAGTATAACTTTAGCGTAAATTTTTTAAAGGGAAATAAATATGATAAGAGATAAGTTTGGGAGGTGCTGTTGTAATTCATAATGCTCTGTTTGTGCTTGATGGAGTACTTTCTATAGATTCCATTGTTATTCAATTTCAAAGGGCCGCTGCCCCACTGGGAAGCTTTTAGCCTTTCTTTTGTATACGACCTTCGCCCGATAACAATATGAGTATTATTCATTACATTATCCAGTCCACCGACATCTGAAAATACTTCCTCGAGTTTCACGGTAGCTGAATATACAAAGTATCGGGCAAAATATATTGGAATCGCTTTTCCAACATTAAGATTTAGAAAATAAATTTCTTAAAATAATTACATCATCCTGCATTGGATTTATTTGGAGTTCGGAGAAATTTTCTCGAGTCTATATGAATTTATTTAGTAGCGCCGCTCGAACTAGGTCACTCACTAATTGGTACATGACAAACGAGACCGGGAGACACTTGACGGATGACAATTGCATCTAGAATAAAAAATCTTTCAAATTAACAAAACGCCACGATTGGCGACGGAGGAACGTTATTCATTTTCAGTTGCAATAATTTAATAATTTATACTATTATTAACAATTTCGAATTCATTCAGAGAGAATGCAGAGGAGTTTCAATAATGGTAATTGATTCATTTTTAAATATCACGGAGGCAAGTGACCGTTAAAATAACTTTAACTGGGTATTCAGTTTACATTGTACGAGACTAGATGTTATTAGAAATACAGGTTACTGCACATAGCAGGGCCAAGCGGTTGTTTGATACTCCGGTGCAAATAAGATTTAGGGATAGTGTTACGGTGATCTAGATTACTGTCGACCCCTGGCACTAATAGCTTATAGTACATGCTGTCGGGGATTTAAAGTAAAATCAAACAACAATAAAATATGGGAGTCGGGCCCTAAGATAAAATAATAAAATGAAATATGCTTGAAGAATGTGTATACACGTACATGTATTGAAGTAACTAACTACGATAGAAAGAGAGAACGATAGAACGAAGTAATATACAATACAAAGTGTAACTCTCCCTTAAATAAAAATAAAACAGAAAATCTTCACCAACTTATATATCCCTATCAACTTTCGTTCGCCTCTTTAACCTTAATCACACTTTTCGTAACGCACTCGTCATGCATTCATCTATTCACGAAATCAAGCGTGCGTAAAGAAGTTATACTTCAAAAAGTTGTGTATAGTATCTAACTTCACGTGATTTGAGTTGCCGGAGACTAGTGGACTACAGATAAAAGCTATAACGCAAGTTCTATGCTATGTGGAAATGCTATATGGCTTGGACATTCGATTCCTTCATTTCGCGAAGTTTCCCCATCCTTTCCTTAACACTTAAAGTCTCACAAGAAGCTATCTAAGAACTCACCGAACTACAAATGCGAGTTTAAATTAGTTTCAGAATCCTTCGTTAAAGTTAAATTATTTTGTAGAACAAAAAGTACGTCCGTCCTACTGGAGGCAGGAAATAATCAATCTTTATACCCACCTTCACATATAATAAAATATTGATTTTATGAAGTTCGGGTGACTACATAACCTGACAGAGGAAAGAGAACCAGATACGGTTTTATCCCTGAACTTAACTTGGTCCTAACTGGAATCAGTTAAAGTTTCAGCCTATAAATAAATAGTTAAAAATGTCCTACTGTGGGGCGCGCGCCTTCTCAGTAAAGTTAGTAAAAGGGCATAGACCGGACTTCACATGTCTTAGAACATTTTCTAACACATGTCGTTTTCCTTGCGTTGTTTTCCTTCACCACTGAGTGCGTGCTAAATCAGCACATATAATTGCGACAAACAATTTCATTGGTAGCGGTACCGGGGATCGAACGTGGGTTACCAACGCACTATGCAACTGAGATAAGCGCTCTGATACTGAGCTTTTACTAGAAGCAGTACTTGTTATATAAACTATAGATAACAGGAAACCTGAAATAATCAACACAACGATCTTTAGTGATTTCGTAAGAGTGAGTTACTTCCGCCAGCGTTTGCGTACAGCGGTCTGTTTAAAATTAAAAAAACTCACTTCGCTTGGAAATTTTCCCGCATTGTCGGGGAGCGGCTCCGCAGCTTGCTTCAGCGCTGGACACAAAGCTACACCTAGTTAAAGTGCTTGTTCTATCCTCTGCATTCACTGGTGTTATTTAAACCGAATACAAAACCTCTATATTTCAATCGTGCTTTGAATATATCAATGGACTTAGCTAGATAGATTTTTTATTGCTCACACTTTAAAATAAATACAATAAATTAAAATAAAAACTAAACTTAACCTAAAAGTGGGCCAGGGCGGCCTTATTGCTAAAATATTGTTCAGCCAACCGTGTAAGAAAAAGTAAAAATATAAATAGTAGGTTGATAAGAAAAGTCGTATTAAGCAGAGTATAAGGACCGAACTCTATTTGTATTAGAAATAAACATAAAAATTACGTACATAAATATATACTTACAACATTTTCAATGTAGAAAAATTATTTATATACTGGAAAATAGCCAATTTAGCGACCGCCATTGCTGAGAAGACAGTTACGCAGCTTGCACTTAAAAATAGCAGGTGACTTTGCCTCTCGAATATCGTTTGGTAGACCACCACACAACGAAGCTTTTACAGCAAAAGAATCACGGAGTAACCACGAGAGTATATTATTTAGTATTAATTTAAAGCTATTTTTCATAATTTCCATCACACAATTACGAGACAATACGAGGAGTGACATCGTTTCCCTGTAACATTAACATGACATACTATCTTCCTAATATTTTTTACATTTACTTAATGATGCACGGCACCGGCAATGTAGAAGAAATCAAACATAACGTCAGGGAATGAACCTCGAGTACAGTTGCAACTGCCACACAATCAAGTTGAGGTGTTTGGATAGGAAAGAGGACAGGGTTTCAGACGACAGAGAACAATCACTGCGCGCGAGAAAAGCTACATTTAACTACCAATTGGTCCGCTAGCTATTTATAATTTGGATGTTGTCTCTTACTTAATTCATTTTCGCCTTTTATTCTCTTAATTTTTAAGTCATATCTATGTTTATTATATTTTTTGTTTGCACACAAGTTTCTAACTGGGCCACTCTCTAATTGGTACAAGACAACGAGACGTTTCGTTTGGGTTTCATCATAAATGGTTAAAATTCCGGAACATCTATTAAATTGACACAATGAGACTGATAAGATAATTGTAAACTGTCATATCATCATTTATAAATATAAATAAAATTGGACTGTTTGTTTTGTAATATCCTATTTTTACTACATATAGGACATAAACCAAAATATCATTTTTTGTCTGTCTATCTGTTTGTTCCAGCTAATCTTTAGAATGGATGGATTTTGTAGGACGGCAGATAGCAGGTGTAGTAAAGGGTAACTTATACTACTTTTATTTAAATAAAATAGTTTTTAATCGCGACTAACCGTTAAAAAATATATTAAAAAATTTCTAACCGCACCAAATTAGCCATAATTGAGCGTGTGGTGTGATAACTTCCATAGTTTTCTTACTTTTCGAAATCTATTGTATTCATTTCTAAAAGAAGGCTCTCATAAACTCATTAGTGCACAACGGCTACCCGTCAGGTTATGCGGTATGGTCATCGAATTAATCGTCAACCTCCCAATTCTTTTTTTTTGCTATAAACACCGCAGATGAAACATTTTAATAAACACGTTGTAATTCATTGATCAATTTCATCAGCCAAGCGTTGTTCAGAATATTTGTTGCCGTTGTGAACCTAGCAATGTAAATAATTGCGATCTTTAAATTCGGTCGAACAACTGACCTTTTTTTCTAAAAGGCAAAGGGTCAAGTACCTCTTTATTAATAAAATATTTTCCACTTTCCCGCAATAGTTCCTTCACGCCCTTACGGTCGGCCTAGATGATAACTTACAGACCCTTTGGGGATACTAGTGCGCTATGTACTGCTTTGAAAAAAATATAGGAGCACTGTTTAGCTTAAGAATAAAATGCTTTCTACCCACTTTGTGTAAGTGCAAATTATTTGTTTTCTTACCGACCAAACCCAAGTATCAATTTTTAATAATAACCAACAATTTCGGGTTGTAGGTTATCTTAGCTTAGGTAGTCTTATCGTCCTTAAGCTACTCCACTTGGGGTACATTATCTCACACAAAATGGACGGTGCATAGCAAACGTCAAAGTAGTTAGGACGTAGATAATAATACATTAATAGATTTAGAGAATTTCATAAAGGTCGCAGGACGCAGCTGGATGCAAGCCGCTTACAACGGGTTCTTTTGAAAATTGTTGGGGGAGGCATAGGCCGCTCACATAGGTGCAGCGGTGGATGTTCTGCGGCTGAGATGATGTAGAGAAAGAAAATAATAACTCACGCGCTTGTCGTTTTGATCAGTGTCGCCGCTTCAGTGACACCGCGACACTGATTATCTCAAAAAGGAACTCCGAAGGGTGTAACTGCTTGAAGACCACTGAGCCATTATTATCTTGGTGTCGTTACGATCTCTCTCCAAACATAGATTAGACCATAAGCAGAGTCATGCCAGTATTCCCATTAAACTGAATGCCCTATGTAGGTATAATATTGTTTACCTAACCCGTGTGTAAAATAATTCTACTAAAATTTGCCAATATCATCTTTTCAAACAGATTTTACAATTCACAGTCGTTTTGCCCTAAGTAGATTCCATTTTCATATTTATGGAATTTCATACATATATAGAAATTTTTATATAATAAATTAAATTGATAAATTATATAAATTACTTTACTATGAAATATTCAAAGAACGAGTGAAACAGTCTCCAGCCCACTCACTCATCACGTTAGAAGAGATGCATTCATATCTGTAACATATTTCTGATACGTGACTAAAATAATAAGAATAACACAATAACAAGTTAAAAAAGGGCTTTTAGTTTACGTTCAAAGGTCAGTCATTCAGTCACTTCCACTTGAGATAATATATTAAGCTTGTTAATTTTAACAGTATAAGTATAGGTTCTGTTCGTTGCTGGACCTTTTACCATTTTGTCGTTCGAGCTCGCTTCAAGATTTTTAATGATACAAATATTTGGTTAAAATGATTACGGGATATTTTACCTTTCTTTGGGGTCGTTGCGCCTTAATTGCCATTATAAACAATATCAAGTTTTAAATTTGATTCGTGTAATTAGACCGTATCCTCAGCAAACAGCTTAACTTCAAAAGGAAATTCGCAAAGGGAGGGTGAGTGTGCGTAATTCCATTGAAGTCCTCCTTTAATTAAATATACTGCTTTCAGAGCTTCGTGCTCAAAATCAAACAAAGCACGTTCACGTTACGGAATGTAAACATGTCGGAAATAATGTTAGTTGTTTTAGTGCCTCGTGTATTTGTGTCCGTATGTAAGTCATGAGGCGGAGTAAAAATTGAATGTTTTTGGAGAATTTTAAAGGCTCATATTGTTTCCAACTTTTGGCAATAAAAAAGGCTGAAGATTATTTGTTTTATTTCGGCAATTGGATCCCAATGCAATGTTGTCGTTTACTTGCGGTTTTTATAAAAAAATGTGCGGTTTAATAAAGGTGGAGTTATTTTATTAAAGTCAAGTGCTGTTCATAAATTATACATCAAAGTCAACTTTCATTAAAAGGTGCATCAACGTCGACTGCCATTAAAGCTCTCTTTGAAAGCTCCAGCGGCGAACGAGCAACAAATTACCCCGGCTCTTTTAATTTCGTTAAGCTTTTTTTAAATATAAAGGAGTTTATTCTAAACTACCCCAACTGATTTTATATAGTGATTAGAGTTAGATAGCAAACTTTTGCGCGTCTTATTGATTTGAATTCCGAGAAGGAATTGTTTTACGTTTGTCGTTTGTGACTTTTGTTTTTTTTGTTTTCGAGGGGAAAAAACAAAACTACGCTAACAAGTCTTCTGAGAGGAAGTCGGTGGTTATATGAGATTCTTACTGACTAAAACCCCCCCGGTGACCATCCTCGGAGCACGTTGAGAGGCTCCGGCATAGGATCACACCGCGGTGCCTTCCTCACATGTCCGCTGTAGCGAACGCCAACGACACTCACCTCGCCTGTGAAGCCAAGGTCCCTTTTTTGTTGCCTTTTATGTCAGGCAGGCGATGCCATAGCCTTATTCTATAAGCCCAGAACTACAGAGCTGCGTCACTTGTGACCTGACCGTACCAAACAATAATTTACCACCGAGAATATGAACACACCTAGTTGTCTATACAAATATATTTTGAATTAATAAAAAATTGTTGTAGATCTTGGCTCTGTGCTCCTTACTTCTATTTGAACACTTTAGAAAATTGTAACGTTATTTAAAAAAATAATAAAAAAGTTTTTGTCCGTCGAATATTATTCAAGTACAAAAATTCTTGAGGCACTCTAATTACTCGGTAGTTCCCCGTGGTAGAGAGGCTAACTTCCTCAAATAATGTAATGAAATGATATAATCTGTACAAATATATTAAAAAAGCGTATGTTTTAATAATAAAACAGTAGACCGTTGTAAACGCCTGGTGTTGCCGGAGAACCCATTTAACTGTCTCCGCGCGGCGTGACGTAGCGGATGCAATTCGTAACAGGCTAACACAATACATCTTAAAATTCCGCACACCACTTTACGATACACTCCCCGGTCCCCGCTAAAAGCATCTCGGTTCGCGTGAATTTCCCGTCTCTCTTCAATTCGTTTTATTCTCTAAGCTGGTGCACAATTCGTCTGCGCTAGGAAAACAATGCAACATGCATTTAACACATTTCCTCTCGACATTTCTAGACGGGGTATTTAGATAGGAGCATCACGTTTATAAAAGTTTCTTAATAAAAATTCTAGGTTTAGTTTATGTCCACAACTAAACTATGATATACTTTTAGACACATATCTCAGGTCATGTCATATCAAAGCTACGATTTAGGTTGTATTTCTAGTAATGATCTCTCTGGCAAGGCTAAATACATTCAGTAGTAGTTCAAACAATTTGATATGTTTGATATATTTGTATGAATAAGTGTTTTAAGATTGCAACGTATACAAATAAATTAAATTGGACTGTATGTTAGTAATATTAAAATAGCCGCTTTACTACATGCATATGCATTTGTTGCAATTTTTGTTGCCGATTTAGACCGGACTTTTGCTAGCAGATAGCTGATGTAACTTAGGCTATGTTTATTTAAGCAAAAATTAAATAAATACTTTCAAATGAAATGTCTATGTCGTGAATTGCTGGTAACACTGCGGAGCGCAGCCAGATTTTTGATAAAAAATGCGAGAGTACTAATAAAGCAGTTGCAAGACGCAGCGCCACGCAACCTTAACACGGTAGTTTCCGGTCATTATTATGTAGCCTGTTGCGATTACTAAGCCACTTTAAATAATTTACGATAGTATTGTTCAAAGTATTGCCTAACGGTGGAACTCACTCAGTCCCCCCGACAACAGCAGGCTACTATTTATGTGTTGAAACAAGGCCTTTTCAAAATGTGCATCCAGTTTCGTTCTATGCATCTGCCTAAAAGCATTTCGGTTATCAAGAATTCCTTTGAATTCGGTTTTGTTCACTAGAATGTTACACAATCTGCCGCCCGCCGGAAATTCGAATGACACGCGTTCCGCAACCGTTGAAATTTTTTGCCTTAAATGGCTTGTACAAAGAAATTAGTTTTAATAAACAATTTATATCCGTACGGGTTAATAAGAAAATAAGATCTTAACGAGCAAGGCAGATAAAGTGATCGTACCCGCACGTTGTTATTATACACATATGTGACAGGATGTTTTAATATAAATTTCTTTCTGTTTGAATAGAAACAAGTCGCTGACGCAAATTGCAATCTGAAATAAAAGTATGAAAACGATGTTGCCGTCAGGGCGCAAGGGCGGGAGAGACCTTCAATTGTACGGACAGACACAAAACTTAATTAAGCCAGTCCTTTGACTTAAGGAAACGTTATTAAATATGCAGAGTATTTCGTGTTCCCTAGGAAATATTAAGGCCATAATTTTATTCAAGGAAATGATTTTAGAGTGTACAGAGTAATAGACTCAAAGGATTACACGAGGCCTTATGTTATCGCATCTATACGAATAAATAAAAGTCAAGTGTCTGGTTTTAATATCATGAAATTTTGCGTATTTCACGTTTTTGGTACAGAAAATAATATACTTTATAATTGCGGGTAACACCGCGGGACGCAGCTATATGATGCTAAAAATTAAATGATATATTTAGAAATGTCTGTAATCCAAAAGAATGATGATGAAATTTATACATTTTACACTGTCAATTACAAATTTATATGCGTGTAAAAACAAACCTTTTTACAGTTATTACTCGAAATTAATAATTTGAATGTTTACTGTACAGCTGGCCACATAATACATTATATGACAACAAAAGAAATAATAATAATACACGTAATGCGATAATAATAGTTAATTCCATAATAATTACAAGCGGTCACTAAGCCGTGTGAGAGAAATAACCTTACCTTTTATCAGCCGCAACAATTCACGTTATTGATTGAGTCAAAGGTTTGATCGATTGCTTTCGATAAAAGTGAAGCGGAAACTAGATCCGCAGACTTGTCCGTAGATACGGTTCTGTCTTCGATGCTATTACATTTTCGTTAGGGAATATATAAAAATATATATTATAATAATAAATATATAATATTTAATGGTTTCTATCGGACTAACTTTTTTTTTACGTGGACCAGCAGAAGCTCTGGTAATAAAAGAAGAATTGGAAAAACTTCAGTTGCCAGTAATCCCGACCAACTAATTTTTGTGGTGGTGAAAAAGATTTTATATACTCTCATATAGGTGTAACTTTCAATTTGTCTCACCTCTAAGCTCTATTTTGTATCTAGATTAGAGCATGTAATTAAATAATATATATCTAATATATAAAATCCTCGTGTTAAGTTCAGTGAAATAATTTATATAGCAAAGCAACGTTTCCGGGATCAGCTTGTTAATGTTTAAATTGTTACCGGAAGTACTTGTTAGTTGTTGTGTCAAAGAATATTAATTAATTCATTCGTTTTTTTTCCTTCGTTAACTGTTTAAACCATTTTTGCTTTTTATCGATGTGAGTGTATTTGAGACGCGCCACCAGAAAGTAATTCCAAGTTGCAGCAGCCGTTTGTTCCACTCGCGGACGCTCTGTGTCAGACGGATGGACTGGTTTGCGTAATACTAAAGTTTACTCCGGTACAGATTTTTGAAAAGTGAAGAGTAATATATATCATAATTTGTTTTAAAAGGAAGCATGTGCGAGTGTTATTAGTTTTTTTTATGTACCCTCCTTTAGATGTGTGTGATCTCAAATTGCGAACATATTTGCTGCGACTTAATTCTTCAAGAAAACTTCCAACGAAACGTCGTTTGGTATTTGGCGGTGATGCCCCATTTCGCAGCTATATTCAGTTATAATCAGCGTAGTTCGCAGTTCTGAGACATTAGACGTGGAACTACTTTTATCTCTATAATGATGCAAATGAAGGTTTGTCGGAGATGAAGATTAGATGTTGATGACATATTTATAATGGGACATCCAATTAAAAAGTTAGGAATCTGACCATCGTCTAGATTTTTGACAATTTAGAATGATCTATATGACTTTCTAAATCGAAGTTAATAATAGTTGTCATACAGAGTAATAATCAAACGACCAATATGGCGGCAGCTCAATGTTTAAACGAAATATAAAATCGTGGCCGCGTAACTTGTCGACATGATGAGGTGACGAGGTTCAATTACTTTCCGTGAAATTTGGACATCGGTATTGGGTTCAGGTCCATTCCTGTTGATTGCTTCGGGACAAATTGAAACGGAACCAATATTTGTACACGTTACACACTTCGCCTTATTAATGCGTGTAGTACCGGGCTGACAGGCAACGGCTACTGGCTTTGATGAAATATTGTGAACATTTTATATACTGTAACTTCATCTTTTTTACTTTGTTCCCTATGTATGGTGATGAGCTCATTATGCGTCACATATAGGACTGTATAAGCTCGGACAAAAGCGGAAAGCAATCGCTGTCTGTCTATCCTGCTAAAAAGGATAAATAAATTTGCTTGTAAATGGCGATGGGCACACTTCCTGTCACTTTTGGGACCACATAAGATCATTGAACAAGTTGAAATTGAAAAGTGAACATTTGTCAACCACAGATTTATGCCAAGGTTGTTGTACAAAATATAGCAAAGCATCAGCATTTTAATAGTACGGTCAGTTGGGAAAGACACTGCTCTGACATTAGATGAAATGAATGCGAGAAATGAAAACGTTGCAATCTACAATCGTGAAATAAAAAGATTTGGTCATCTCAGTCGTTTAGACAGCGCTCCCATGCAGGCGGGGCTACGGGGAGATGAGACGCAGTTACCATGTGGGGAGTGAACGGACGTTTTCTAAAGCTTACGACTTATATAATGGAGTTATTTTAGTTTTTCTGCAGCTTAACTATGAAATATTATGTCCTAAATACGCCAACATATGCGCTGTCTACGCATTTTATACTTGATTTATACAAGAATAGGAATCCGAAATGGAAACTATTGGAAGCAAGCCGCGACTGGAACTTCTGTCAGTCAGCACAAGCACACAGCCGACTTGTAGGGCTGTCATCATTGCCTTTAAAGAATTTGGAACAAATCTATTTTTATGAACTTTACCGCTATTTAATGTGATGTTTCAATTCCCGACGTTTCGCCCTTTGCAGCGGTCATCTTCACGCCGGGAGCGAGGACGTTTGACGTAATTATTTGTTTTGTTAGTATTCGATCCGATTTCCGCCGAATGAGATCACATCATTTTGAAGTCTCGCAGTGATGTGCTTGGTTTTGGAGTTAGTCACAGTCCTAAGCTAGCTATCTTATTCATTGAATCGTCCGTGGTAGGATCAGCGTTCAATCAAAATAGAACAGAATTTTTGTTGCAAATTTTTGAATAAACTGATAACATTTATATTTCTCACAAATAGTTGGAATTATTATCTCTTCTCCGTCAAATTTTACCTCGTGTGCAAGGCATATTTTTTTACCACACAAATTAACACGAAATAAATCCAAGTTTCTATTCAATGGCTTGTTTGTGTGGCTCTTCGAGACGGGCATGAACCCGCGACCTGTATAGAGTATTTTTTGCAAAGATGCGGCCAAATCTGATCAATGGAAAATATAAGTAATCATAAGAAGCTGAAAATTCAATCTAAGTAACGAGCTTGCAGGTTGTATCGATCGATTGTAGAATAAATTGCGAATATTAATTTCCATTACGATGTGTGAGGAGGACGGCGGACAGGGGTTACCTCGCTGGAAGTGTAATAAGCAAAGCTCTCAGAAACTGTCCCAGGAGGTGAGTGAAATAACATATCGTATATATATGTTTTAAAATAAATCGCTAATGTAAACTTGAGACGCTTAAAATTTCAGAAGCAAAAGTTTGCAGGCGCTCGGCGACGGAATAATTGAACAGATCCAGTCGGAGCACGACAAGTTACACATATTATGCGAGTCTAATTACGAGTAATAATTCATGTACATACGTACGCGGCGGAATTTGTTTGAAATGAGCCTCATAAATAATTGAAAACCAATTCCACGTGTACAAATAACATCTTATTTCACTGAAGTAATTTTCAAACCGGCAGGTGACGTTCCTGTCGCAACTCTACATATTCAACTTTATTTGGATTAATTTTGAAGCTCTAGCGTGAAAACGATTCAAACATTTATCGAAGTAAGGGCCAGCTTGTCCTCATAGTGAAATCTTTCACAATTTTCAAAGAGACGATGTGAGACAAGCAGCATGGTCTATAGTAGGTGCACCTGCCTGCAGTAGCGTGACGAAATATAATCCTGCTCAGTTTGTCACCGTTGTTCCTCTGGCTGTGTAAGGAACACTGCAGTGGGCACCAGTGCGCACTGCTTGCCAGCGGAACTAGGTGTCGCGGTGCTCAGCTAATAATATGCATCTATAGCGACATATTTTATTATTTGTATTTACGTTTGTTATAAAAGATTTACCTCTATCGGAATTTAATCTAATTCAATCTCTATTGCTTGAACGGAGGCGACACTGAGTGTATATATATAGGCTATTAATATATTTTGGTAGAGACATGAAGATAAAACCGGTTGAAGTTGTAAAAGCCTTCAGACTATAGTGGACAGATTCATAAAGTATAAAAAGATTAGTGATTCTTTTTTAGTAGGTCCTGAACTCTCGGCTGCCTAATATGTCAAATTATGTGTTACCTTGAGGCCAACAACGTTGCAGGCAACCGATGCAGCACTTCTCTGGGCGACCGCAAGCCGCACAAATCAGTAAAGTGCCTCGAAAGCGACTCTAGAGGCGCCGCGTTCACAACTATAAACTTACAAGTACTCTGCAGTAAAAGTATTTACGCTCTTTCGCTGCATAATTCATACACCTGGCATGTGTTAAAAGAAAATTTTACACTTTTTCAATGTTTGTGCCTGCAATTGCTGAAAACTACAATTACATTAAAATATCCAAGATTTTATCACCATTAAGATCACTTTTGCGGTATTTCGCTATGTTCGGAAAACATCAGAATTATGTTTGTTATGATATTTCTTTATATTTGAAGTAATATTCAATCGTACAATATGTGAGGTAGATTTCTCAAAAAAATAAATTAAACTTGTGCTACGAAATGTTTTGTATTTGTATATAGGCCAGTCTCGTGATCACGAGATACACCTCTGGCCGGCCTGTGTTATAATACATTATTTTTAAAGTAACACTTCTTTACGCACGCTTGACTCGGAGAGTTAGCTGGTGAATGTGTGACGGAAGCGTTACGAGAAGTATGATCGGGCGAGGGTATTGGAAGTTGAGAGGGAGATATAAGTTAGTATAGTTATAAAGAGAGTTACGTTTCTTATATCGAAGACACAGTGCAGGTCTATTGTTTGTATCATACTGTAGGAGCAACAGAGAGCAGCGCTCACGCACATTTTATTTTTCTCTTAAAACATCGAGTATTTGTTATACTTTGCATATATATGCATACAGACGGCTAAATATGTTTTACTTTAGTCGTATGGTCTAAAGCACACTCATTTTTTCAACCCCACTCCACTACCCGTTATTTTTAAATATCGGAATAAATTAACGGAATGATTAAAAAATTGACCTTTATACAGATATTTATTTATTACGATAAGTGCTGGGCCCAGTCTACATACTTATAAAAATTCAAATATTCTTTTTGCACGGACAAATTCGCAGTTACATACACAATTGTTATTCGCCAACAGGCCGACCGAATTAGTTGTGTTATCTTGAGGCTAATTAACTTGTAGTTAGTCTGTCGTTGTGTTGTGCCGTGACAAAGGGCGCGAGTATCCCGCCGCTTACTCAAGTCAAAGGAACGGGCACTTAATTAAGTTTTGTTTGTAAAATAATTATCTCAAGCTTACTCCGTAGCAAAGGCATCGAACTCTCGCGTGAAATTCGCTCACCCTTGCGTCGCGCGCTGAAGAGGTTAACGATACTATGGCAGGCGTCCCAATTAAAATTCAGCGTTTAACTGAGTAATACTTTACTTTAAGCTTGCATCCGTATTAACTTATTTCTCTCACAATGTTGCACACATTACATCATTTATATTAAGATTATTAGATATCTTAATACTATTTTTGTATTTAGTTTATTTTGTTTCTAGTAATCATTCACGCAACTACTAACTATAGCCGTGAGCAAAGATAAAGGGGCGGTAAGGAAAGCTTGAATATCTCGGAAGATAAAGATGCTAGCTAACTGAAATAAATTGTGCATGATAGACAATTAAATATCCTTAAAATAAAATAAAATATTTTTATAATATTATAATTTATTTATATTTTATTAAAAAACGTAAACTTACACGATAAAGGATATCTTACGTAAACTTGGATAATACAGTATTTTTCATATTATAGTAAATGTTGAATGTTGTTGGATAACGGTGTCAATATGTGTCCGATCATTGTCGCTGCTTTAAATATCTTTTATTCAGCTCGCTAATGGAAGGGATTTGATCGCAAATGAAAAAGCGTCATGAATATTCATCAACAGAAAGGCGGCAAGCGTCGGCGGTATTATGAGATTAGCACTAATTGATCGAGCATAAAATACAATCGGCCGATACCTCGCCCCCCAGCGAGTGCCGCCCGAGCTCCACTCCATACCGGATTTTTTATTCTTCTCTTAATTGACTACTGAAGATATTAAGAAGATTTGATCATGGTACCCAACATATAGAACGTTTATTTTCGGATCACTATCCCTACATCCTGCTTCTATGAAATTACAATGTATCTTAACACATGAGCGTGGCGTTGTAAAAAAATGTGCTTAGTAAATAAAATAACTTAATGGCCGTAAAATAAAATAAAATATTTTTATAATATTATAATTTATTTATATTTTATTAAAAACGTAAACTTACACGATAAAGGATATCTTACGTAAACTCGGATAATACAGTATTTTTCATATTTTAGTAAATGTTGAATGTTGTTAGATAACGGTGTCAATATGTGTCCGATCATTGCGTCGCTGCTTTAAATATCTTTTATTCAGCTCGCTAATGGAAGGGATTTGATCGCAAATGAAAAAGCGTCATGAATATTCATCAACAGAAAGGCGGCAAGCGTCGGCGGTATTATGAGATTAGCACTAATTGATCGAGCATAAAATACAATCGGCCGATACCTCGCCCCCCAGCGAGTGCCGCCCGAGCTCCACTCCATACCGGATTTTTTATTCTTCTCTTAATTGACTACTGAAGATATTAAGAAGATTTGATCATGGTACCCAACATATAGAACGTTTATTTTCGGATCACTATCCTTACATCCTGCTTCTATGAAATTACAATGTATCTTAACACATGAGCGTGGCGTTGTAAAAAAATGTGCTTAGTAAATAAAATAACTTAATGGCCGTAAAATAAAATAACTGGCATACTGGTGGTTATGAAATAAAGAAATGGGTGCATATACTTATGCACTTAAGAACCGCGGTAGCTTAGTGTCCGGGCGGTCGTCTCAGTTTGCATAGTACGCTAGCGACTCGAGTTCAATCCCCAGTGCCGGCACCAATTACCTTGTTGTTGCAATTTATGTATGAAGGAAAATATCGAATGCCTTAGAAAATGTTCTAAGACTTATGAAGTCTGCAAATCCGCAAAGCTAAGGGTCGGGTAGCGGACTATGCCCTTATACTCTCTGTATAGAAAAGGCCTGAGCCCAACAGATACATATCTACAATATATACAATATACAGGCTGTAACTTCTAACTTTAACTTATACACGCACATGAGAAGTAATGATTCTTTGGTATTATTAAAAATAGTTTTTAATTACAAAATTGCAAGGGGATAGTCCACACACACAATAAAGTTCAGTTTAAATTTGAAAAATTAAATTAAGTATTTTAATTTATTTTAATTTATTTCAATGAATAATACATTAGGGTCAGTGACCTCAATTGTATTGAAGCACTTGGGTAAGTATATAAACATAATTTTTTTTCAGCAGCCTGTTACTGTTTTAATTTTGTCATGACGCGCATAAAGGAGTGTGACTTAAAAAAACCTTTTATTTATTGCACAAATCATCTCCTTCTTTTTAAAGCAAATCCAATTCTTTTAAATGAAGTAAAAAAGTGTGACCTGAAGGGAAAAAGACCTTTAACTGGTCCGGCAAATTCGTGATGAAGTCCCGGAAGCGTTTGCGGCTTTTTCGACGAGAGCCCACATTTTTTAGAAGCTCCGCGTACTGATACAACAATCTTTGACCACCTGAGATACTCTTAGTCATTATGTACTGAGTGTAATATACACACATAAAAAATAAATATCGTGATCACCAGAGAGCAAGACATCTAGTATGCTCTCATCTCGTATCGTTTTCAAATGCCTTACATGTTTATATATTTATTTCCGCGGGGAATGAAGCGTATTGTTAAGCTTTTCACATTTCTTTCGAAACATATTACATTTCTGCTTCGCAACGTTTCTGAATATTCCGTAATGCGTCTCTAGAGATCTCGTTGGATTTGGAGAACGTTTCTAACGAGATCTTAAAAGTGACGTGCCATACATAATTGATAAATGTAAGTTCTTTAAGGTAAAATGAATTATTTACAAAGGCATTCGCTTGAAACTTTCTTTTGAAAATTGTTGATATTTTGTTTTTTCTTCAATACTTTAGTGTTACCAGCGCTAAAAAGAACGCCGTGACAGAGATTCGTTGAAAATATATACATACAATTATTTGTTAGTTACAAATAATTGTATGTATATATTTTTTACGTAGTATAAGTATGTATTTTCAAAATACTTAGAGTAAACAAGAGTCTTTTACAAAACAACTCTAATTTCAATGTCGGTGCGGGCGGCAACACACCGCGAGTTATAAGCGAGTATGCTTTACCATTAAACATCTCGTCTCCACCAAGCGTCACAGTCCCTGTGAGAATTATTTAAATTACTATAAATTTTTAAATATACTTTGCATTGCATAAGTTCTTCAACATAACGGAAACGGAAAATTTAATAGATGACGTAATTACGCTGTCTAATAGCTGCCAAGTTAAGGGCAGTTGCGGCAGTCGCAGGCACAAGTCGCACGCCGGCGGCTGAGCTGACCTTCCACAATTTTAAATTTTATTTCTGTTCATATTAATATTCGTATGTCGTTATGCGAAGGTATTTTTCTTCATATTTATATTGTGTTTTACTCACAATACTACTTTTTAAACTTGCTGTATAGCCAGGTTAAAAATGCTTTCACGCACTTCTACAGTGTGACACAGACAATAGGCCTGAACTGTGTCTTAGATAGAAACATCTCCCTCTCTCTCTCTATTTATCTTCACTAACTTATATCTCCTCTCAACTTCCATTCACCTAGCTCAATCACACTGTTCGTAACGTTCACGTCAATAATTTACAAGCGTACTACTCAAGTCAAACGTGCGTTAAGAAGTTTTACTTCAAAAGCAGTTAAGTTAACAGGTTTTAAAACTGAGCTGGTTACACTATAAACAAGAATACCGCGTCATGTCGTAACAAGTTCGCAAGTTACAGCGTCTGCGGGCGAAGGTGCCGCCGATATCACTGGATTAGATCCGGCGCTCAGAGCGATTTTTTACTCCGGGGTGTTGCCGGGGAGAATGTCACACGACTTGGCATACTAGTAAAAAATATTGATTGCTCGATATCGCAAGTTCTGTGTATATTTTAATTTTTGTCAGAATATATTTTGAACTTGTGAATGCGTTGCCACTTCACAGGAATGTGGAACAAAAAGCATTTCGTTGTACCGGCGTGAGGGTCGTGGCACTTCACGATACTGAACGAGGTGAGCGTTTGTTTAATTGCGTTCAATAAAACTTTTAAAAAAATGCAACGGAGAGATCAAAAGGCATCAATTTATGTTGTACGCCATTACTGTTATTCGACTGCCATATATTTAAAGACAGAATGTTTAGCTACATAGATTGTGACGTGGGCGAAGAACGCAGCAAATAGTCTATTTTGCGTAATCATGAGACATTTCTTTCGTTTCGTCATATTCGCGCGGCAAAATCTTCACGTGTTAAAGCATACCTTTTAAATTAAATTTTGACACATTCCATATACAGTCATTTTTCTTCAAGATGAAAGCATACTTACTGGCATTTTGTAAGAGTCAACAAGTAGACTTGACTTGATTTGCTGGAGCGTTACTACTTTGCGTTTAAGTAAAGTGAATTGGGTACAGGCATCTTTTATAAAAGTCCATCAGTAGTGTCGATTCGAAGCCAACACTTGTGACAGCTGATTTCACATGGTATTCTTTAGTGAAAAAGCTACGAGGAAAATTGTCGTGTACCCATATTAAAATTTGTTGAAATTTAATTTCTTAAATTTTATAGCACGTGCAGACGATAGGACTTCAAACTATTATTCAAATTTATAAAATAATTGCTAGAGATACATCAAAATTCCTATAAGATAAATCTAAGTTCGTTGCGATTCTGATCTCAGTGTAGCGGAAAGCTCTAAAGGAAGCAATGAATTTAACTCGGCACAGCTGTTGCCTTAAATTAGTTTCAGGTTGCTGCTCGTAACCTTAATTAATTCCTCCGATTACAGTCTTCAGGTAGTTCCAAACTAACTCACTGGTAATCATTTTAAAGCTTAACATGATATAATAAGCAAAGAAGATATAGTTAAAGTATAACATACATACATTTCCTAAACAGGTTTAAAAATATTAAGAGGAACACAAAAACTGAAGGTTAATTTTATTCCAAACGTTATCTTGATATACTGTTTCTACGGATTTTATTGCATCACCATCGCCTGGCGGTAGCTGAGGACCAAGGTATTTCACGTCCTAATGTCAACCTTAACCCTTACTACTTACCGGGATGATCCTGAGTGAGACAAATAAGATGATCAAGCAAATGAATCATCATTACATCATGAGAGTTCATTGACTTGTTTTCGCTCACCATAATCCGATGCAAGGAAGACGGAAGATACCGATGTAGGGTGAAGGGAAACCAATACGCAACATTTTAATTTTACTACGAATACAATTATGCGTCAGCAAGTAGCAGCGTTACTACGTTGAAGATTGTAATTAGGAGTCACCGCAGCTAGTTGGTGATTTAAAAAAGATTTTCTAGTGGGCTGCAATTTCATAAGTACCATGTTGTAACGAGGGATACGCCATATGGAAATGTATCTACATGTTTGAAAAATGATAAAAATATTCCAAAGACGTGTGAAGTGTGGCAATCCGCATAAGAGCAGCGTCAGATGTGCTCCAATTCCCGGCACAGCGCCCATCTCTCGGTCACAAGAAGTTGTCGAGAGTTTTATTTATAATCGCGTACGGAAATATACGGATATATCTAGAACACTTTTTATATATTGCATCCAACCTTCACGCTTCGAAACGCGTCACAGGGCGGTGACAAAAGTTGCGTTACGATACTGTTTATTAACCCTTTTTAGCCCAACAATAGTCTTGGGTCAATGATTCTGAAGTAACCTGATGTGAAATGAACGTAAAATGAAATAGAAAGCTTATTCATCAAATGAGACCACAATCCACTGCGTGTATACACAGTGGAACAGTGGAATGTGCTCTAAAGTGGAATGTGAAATGGTGAATATTTTAATCTGCTCCGATTGTACGTACCGACAATATTATTACAGCAGTGCACTTAATGATAATAGTACATAATAATAATGTTAATATTAGCACCGCACAATATTACACGAGTGAAAATTAATTAACCTCCTTGACATTGCGCCAAGTTGTCCGGACAGAAAGATCACGGACACACCAAAGATTTATTACGGAATGGGAAAGCAGCGGCTAACCTAACTACGCTACTTCTTTAGACGTCTACATACTTACACGTTATGTGAAGTTGGACTTCTACGAACCTGTCACCAACATACAAAGACAACATAAAATTACAGAATAATTGTGAGTATGATAAGCTGCAGCGCATTTACCGGCTTCCCGCGCAATATAAATAAAACTGATAACGCTTAATGCTACTGCCAGGCTTTCGTTAACAGCTATAAATAAAGCATAAATTAATGCCCAATATATACATATTAAGCAATGGAAATAACCATTGCGTGTAACGTTAAAATATGGTATTGACATGCTTTCACAGGGGTTGCCTGAAACAAAACACGTTTTTTCATATATACAGGACTTAAATTGCTTCATTAATGCGCTATCTGGAAAACAATATAATTTTGCAGCGTAAAGAGGTACTCGTATTTATTCTGAATCCTACGAGTATTACTTACGCTTCTCCTCATCTCCTCTTTTGTACTGATACACCAGTACATCTCTGAATCCGTCATACAGCCGTCGTCTTCCAATATGAATTATCTTATTCGCTATTCCTTCACCTATCCTACATGTCAGTTAATAGAAATCGGAGAAACTCATATTTGTCTTAAATTAGCGAACTTGTAAGTTGGTGAGCTTATAACCGCACATTCGTTTTTTGTTGCAGAGCATTTGTTAAAGTATAAAATTTCAAATATAAATTCCAAAGTGAGTATCTTTTCCACTTAAGCTGTGCAAAGAGAAGGAAGAAAGAAGCGCCCTCACTTTGCAATTCAATTGGCTGAGTGCAGTTTGTTGAGCTGGTATTGGAAGCTCAGTAGGTAATCCAGTCTGTCTAGCAACGAGAATGCACTTAGACGGCGTTATACATATATGTATATATAATATCGTAATCGCAAACTTTATATTCATTGTACTGTCATATATCAACTAAACTTTGAACTAAAAATTAATGTTATAAAAGTGATGAAGGTCGCCTATAATTTAATAACGAGTTGTTTTCAGAGGGTACGGGGGAAGCTTGCGCAGCAGCTGCGTGGGAATGAATGCGGCGCCCGGACAAACAGTCGCTTTACCCAATAACCGGGGGTGAGATTATTTTCCCCAAAATAAATGGAGCGTATAAGGTCGGACGGAGTGTATGAGAGACGCAGTATCAACATCGTGACATGTGGAGTGGTTGAATACTACCTCTTTTAATGTGACGATCGAAATCGAATCCTTATTTTATTTCTGTCTGTTAACTGCAGGAGGCTCTTAATTAGATTGTATTTTTTTTCTCTCCTAAAAATTTTATCTATAAATATTGTTTCCTAAAAATCGATTGGGGTAAAGGTTTATGGCAATCCAAGACTAGATAAGAACTCCTTTACGAAGAAGACGAATGAGAAAATCGGCGCCAGAACTTTGTTTACCTATGACACATCTAAAATACAAGAGTTGTGTACTTTTGTGTCTACATCAAATATATCTTGTGTTATCATATTAGTGAAGTACTCATAAGAGACGCACTAAATACTACATTCTTGGTTTACCACAAATTTCAGCATTAACATTAATCAGCATTAAGACGAAATTCCGCGAAATTGTCGGTAAATATAATTCTTTTGACAACGAGCGCACGTGTAATTTACAACCTCGTCTTATTTCGAAATACGCACGAGACCCAGCGAAATCAAACTTTTTAGCGGAAATAACACCCTGCTGTATTGAAATTAATCTAAGAAATTTGGTTGCTGTTTATTGATATTAAATCAAAATTTTAATATTAAACTAGGTTAAAATTGAGAAAATGAGTTCCTGTTTCAACGTGCAACATTCCGGTAGAAAACAAGTGTATAAGAAATCATTATCTTCACACCTGGAATCAAACAAACGCAGTAACCACCTCGTCTTTTAGGTCCGACTGACTCGGCATGACTCGCTGTTCAGTGAGAATAACGCATGTTTCACCACGACATAAGAATATGATAGCACAGCATTCTGAACTAATCTCTGCTACTGGAACTACTACTTATGTATATGACAATAAAGTTGTTTTTGACTCAGCCGTCGGCGGCGTGTTCATTTTCAGCGGTTATTTCTTCGATAGCTCATACGCGATTTATGCAATTCATGTCATGCTTAGTAAGGCGCTTTTACATTTGCTTCCGGTATATAAGGAACACGATATCACGTGTCGGACTTTCGTCAGAATAGTAAAAGATAGAAGAACAAGGGAGTGGGTCAGTTATGTTGGTTATTCTAACACAACTCTCAGCCTTCGACATACTACGAGCTCATTTTGCGGACATCGGAAGCAAAATTAACGGAAATATCTAACGGTAGCCTGTAATCGTTAAACTACAACATGCTCGTCGCCATGACCGTTGTCAAGTATTCGAAACGTCAAGTATCTGTACTAATAAATAAAATTAGCGCGTCTGTGTGTAATATTAAAATAACTGCTTTCTACTACATGCATATAAATGTACATACGGTACATTTATCAATATATTTTTTTTTCAATTTTTGCTTGTCTGTCTGTGTGTCGGCTAATCTCTGGAACGACTGGACCAATTTTGACGGGACTTTCAATGACGGATAACTGATATAATAATCAGTCATTTACGCTACTTTTATTTTAGGAAAATGATGTAACTATCTATAGCAATAAATAAAATGATGAAATTTTTCATACAAGAAGTTCTTAAAAGGACATACATTTTAATCGCGAATGACATCTGGTTAGACGCGTTTAAGGCGAAGCTAGTTTAATAGTAAGATTGAAGTTTGATGGAATTATTTAAAAGCTCGTTGAAAGTTGTTATTTTAGCACTCTTTTTCCTAGTAGTAGTTCCTAGTGTAATAAATATATTTACCTTACTACAAGATATTTCTACGTTATATGTATGGTGAAATATGAGAGACACGTTAGGCAACGCATACGCGCCGTGCGCCGCGTCACGTCTGAAATATAGAATACACGCGCCACCTACGTGCACGGGATTTGGGATTCCTCGGGCGTAATACGTAAAGCTTTTAAGTTATATACAAAGAAAAGAAGATCATTGCATTAAAACTTTGTCGAACAAACCCCCGTCACTTTTATAAATATCACATTCATTTGAATATAGTTATTATACAACATTTGTTCGTTTATGTAAAATGATCTATTTCTAATGCTGGCTCTGGTCGAATTTTTTAAAAAAAATTTCGAAAAGGTTAAGTCCATAAGTCTGCACTGAGGCTATGTGTCGGACTATACCCTGTACTATACCATGTATAGCGACATGTTATAAATGAAAGGGTCGAACAAGCGGCTCACTCTATGTTTTACTGATCTCGCCTCCTTCCTGCAGTCCGATGGATCGTGGTGCAATGGCGCTGCCACTATTGTTTTTCCTTATGCCAAGAAGTTTTTTCAGAAAATATAAGAACATTATTTTAAACAAACTAGGAAATGGTTCATATTAATAGCCCAATGGTGATTTTGAACTTTCGGGCTTTCATTTGTCACGCCACACGCATTTTGATTGACATCTGTTATATTTTAACTTTAAATCTTTATATAACTTATAAGCCCATCTGTGTGTATACTCAAAGTATCGGTTGTCTTCTCTTCAATTGTAGTAGTTAAAAATCGTCTAACGAAGCTGCTTATACTTGAAAAATACATCAAAATCCATTAATCTTTTTGTATTATTCGTAGAGGGTTTACAAATTGTGCGAAAGATAATTGAATGAAAATAAAACTTTGTCAATAACAATACAGAGTTAGTAAACAAATCGTGGACGCTGTTTCATTTGAACGCGACGATTCGATGAAATTGGTTATTTTTCAATTTCCAAGATAAACAATATCAAAGGGATTAATTTTGCCCGCGGGCTTATCGTTCTTACAGAATTCTATTCATATGATAAAGAAATAATAAGATTCAAAAGGATTTTCAATTTTAGTATTTTTCTTACTTTTTGATTGTTATCAGATAACGAGGACTACTCGGGATTTATCATAAAGCGGCAAAATGCAAGTGAAAATGCTTTATGATTACGTAAAAGCTTGCCGTGGCCGTCCTTAATATAAACAATATTTATATGTATATACATCTACTTTACGCAGAGACTGCGATCGCGGGAGTTAGTTTAATACCACTGGCTGTGTTGGAGGTAATTTTTGATAAGCATTAAGCAAAAGGATATCAGGCAAATGACGGCTAGGAGAAGCTTTTGATACTTATTATCCGTGATGATGATGATTTATTCAATTGTGAAGCACATATTGTGGCGTAAAGAATTAACCATAACAGTGTAATCTGATATATATCAACAAATAAGTTAATGGCGTACGAGGGAAGTCGGAAGTTACACAATAACACAATTTGGTCAGCAAATTGGATATCAAATATAATGTTCCAAGAGTAATGACGGCGGGAATAGAATCTGATATAACTCGTAAACATTTAATAGCTTTTGGTTTATATATGATTTCCGAAAGATTAGGCGCCGGGGCAGTTTGTGGGGCCGTAAACTGTTTATAGAACGCTCCAAAATGACCTCTGTCTCTTTATTTAATGTATCTTAGTCGATCGTTAAAATGTTTACTTGATTTTTTATATAAATTAGCAATAATATTAAAAAAAAATCTAGAACTAAGCAACTGCCAATAATTTATTTTCGGTAAGAAGTACTCGATATTGCCGACCTAAAACATAGATTTGAGTAAAAAAACTGTGAAAATAGCTGGTTGTTAAATATTGTTGGAAAAATTTGACCTTAAGGATATCCCTAATTATGAGGTTAGTGTTTCTAAATAAACGGATGTCAACGAAGCATTTGCTACGTCGCCCACTGATGGGAAGGTCGCAGCCATAAACGCATCTAATAACTTGTAACGCTTAGTTAGAATCATTAAAAGTTTTAAATTTACAAACGCATTAATAAATCGTACAGTCACACTGTCGAATAATATATTAGTGTTTCAGGTAGTATTGTACTGAACCCGTTGCATAGCGATAATTAACTGCAGTACACCGTGTTAACGTTCAGAGCAATTAATTTTCTGTACACAATCCGTTACATAATGTACAAAAAATATCTTTGTATCAAAACTTGCTGTAGGTATTCTTTGAAAATGTGGTTCTTTAGTTGAGCTTGCCTGCTCGTGCTAAGGTAGCATATAATTGTGTCATGAGGTTTGGCGTAGCATGCGCTACGAAAGCTACGGGCTACAGCTTACCAGTGGCAAAGTCGTTTAGAGAGTTTAGACATGTAGATGACAACAGAATACACAACTCGCGAGACTTGCGAGCAGACAGAACATATTTGTATTCGAACGTAGACGCCGGCAATACTATTTTAAATTTATGTATGAGAAAATTTTATTTGTATGTCACACGTGATGCGATAGAGTGAGTTTTATATTTTACTGTTGATATTTTGGGAATATGTTACCTGTGCGGTGCTGTCGGTGAGCGCGGCGCACGTTGTGGGTAGGGGGGGGATTAATAAAATATAATATGTGCATGGTTGGTCAAGAGAGAAAGAAAATGAGCACGATCACTGCTTTTTCTTGCTCCTAAAATAATAAATGAAACGTAACTCCCTCTATCTTTCTGTCTTTACTAACTTAGATCTCTCTCTCAACTTCCCTTAGTCTCGCTCGATCACACTCTTCGTAACGTTTTGCTTATAAAACGTGGAAAATTTTACTTAATAATTTTTTAAAAATGTAACTGATATAAGGTACAGTTAATAATTGAGATACATGCTAATTTTAATTATCCAGTTAGACAATATGAAAGCTTGAACTCGTGAAAGCTCAGTGTACGGGTTCTTATCTTAAGTTTCAAGTTAGGTTAATCCCGGACACGCTAATTACTATACTAAATTCCAACTAGGAAAGCATATCTCTATTTTTATAAGATATGCATCTCTTTTAAAAATCTCAAGAAATTACATCTACCAATCTCTGATGAGGTACATTTCTCAATATTGCTTCGCGCGTGCGACAAACACCTTTCTGTTCTACACACGCCTCTTAAGCCAGAGGTCCTGTTTCAAAACCTTAACGCGATAAGGTATTTGGTGATTCTGTGCAGTAAAATATAATAATGCACTACAAATTGAACTAGTAATATGGAAGGAATCAAAAGCATCTTGTGTTCGGTGGTAATTCCTTACATGGTAATTTGTCCGAAAGCAATGTTTCTAACAGGCATTCGAATACGGAAACTTTCAATTTAATGGTAGTCGCGCTGAATAGCAAGAACGTCTCCAATTATAAATTACTTCAGTGGATGTGGCGGGGGACAAAGAGGCTTGTAATTACATCAGTTGTCAACTTCAAAGTTAGCGACAGTAAGTAAGTTACAGGCTATGTTTAGTCGACTTATTTCTGGTGGCGTTTATTAACACAAATACGAGCGAGTCGATTACCTACGCTATTTCGTTGGCTTGAAGTAATATTTTCTATGAAACGATTTCTAAAATCGTTTATTACAATTCTATAGCATCGCTTGTAGATGTATCTCATACGAGTACACGTGAAATATTTTTAGTTTAGATTTTTGCATTTTTGGTACAAAAATCTATCTACCTCCTATACATCTTTAAATAATATGTTTATAGAGATGATATAATATACATTTAACATTTTATACCTATATAAGTAATTTTAAAAGACTTAGTCGTGCAGTTGAAATACACTTAAACTAGGGAGATTACGTTTTGGCGCGGTAGAATCTGATGCGGTTCCAGGAATGTCGCTATCAACATTCACAGACAGACTGGAGGCAGAAATTTCATTTCTTGTTGGAAATTAAACGTCACCCGGAATGAAATGTCATGTGCGGGTACTAATGCGCCCGGCAGTCGCGGCTCGAACAGTCGTCTTACAAGTTAGGATCACTCGGTACGGGTGCTTTGACTGGGATGTGCACAAGAGTTAAAGCGCGTTTCTGCTGAGAAGCGGATGAGACATACAAAAAGATCAATTAGATTAGTTTTGTTTCCGCTGGACTACTACGGGATCTGTCCGCGCTGGAATATGCATCCTATTGGCGGTTTGTCGTGAAACTGTCCAGACGACTCCTAGCAAGACAGCCTCACAGAAGGTAAAGTCGTTTTGATCAGTAAAATTGTTTTAATTTAACTGATCAAAACGATTTTGATTGATTCTCCCGTGCATGAGATAGTATGTCATAGAGCATGACAAGCGTTGTAGCTGGCCGCTCAAGGTTTTACCCTTACTTTATCTTTTTAAATTTTATTTTAATCAAGGATAGACGGACAACCAATAGACAGGATATACGGAGGACCTTTATCAGATCTTAAATTTTTCAAGTTAAATTAGTCAAATCAACTATTTTTGTTTATTTATCGTATTCAAACAAAATGACATAAGTACATTTTATAATTCCCTCAGCTAATTACTCCTCGTCAACGCGGAGCGATTCCAATTACATGGAGAAGTGTCACCTGCCAGCGAGTCTGGGAACTTCTCTTCTGCCGACGCCCTCACACACACGGCGCTGTTAATTTTTATTATCGTATTATTAGCATGTATTCTACTGCTACCCCAATTTTATATAAAAAATTACAAGAAATCATGTCAGTTAGACCATGAGATGCAATATACCAATAACTTTAAGCAAATGTAAGTAACGGCAAATTTGTTAATAAATAATTTTCAAATACTCGTATATTCAGCGTCGTCATTGCGCACTAGACACGTACATAAACACTTTAGACTTGCATTTAAACTGTTCCTTGTTCTGAGTAAAGTTTATTCTAAATACTTTATTATTTTCTCACCGTTTCACATTTCCCAACGTTGTGTATTCTTAAATAGTTACAGCAACGAAGTGGGGAGTGAGAACTACGAAATTTAGTAAAGCGAAAATAACATCTATTGTTGTCTTTTATCTATGTCGTCTCTCCAAACGCAAATATATAGTAATATATTGTGACGAAATTCCTTGAATTGTTTTCTCAGAACAACACGTTGAAGAAGACAAACATAAGGACATCATAAAAAACCAAAAAAAACATAATTAAGTGTGGGTAGGCGACAAACTTAACATTATTACCGCCAGCTGTCTGATTGCTACAGATGTCACAATCTAAGATTTCATTTTAAAGTTTCAAACAATACTCAGTACAAGTTTGAAACTTTACTCATGAATACAACTTGCTAGCTTCATTCTGATATCAATAACTACGTATTCCTTTGTAAGTTTTTAAAAAAAACTTTAGTAACTTTGACTTGAAATTACATAGCTATATAGAAATAACGTGATTTTTCTAATCCAGTCCATTGTCCATGGATAAGTTTGCAAAATGTTATGAATTATATGAATTGAATGGAAAATGTATGCTTGAAAAGTGAGTAGAATGTTAAAGTTGGTATTTCTCCAAGTCTTACTAAAAGACTGCATTAAAAATTCGTGACGACGAGGTTCTAAACAAGCGAGCGTAAGTGATATTTTTTTAACTAGAGGTCAGCACGGTGGTATTGAGTAAACTAAGTGACAAAGATAGATTTTTGTTTACTTTGAGTCATTCAACCGTGCAAAAATTGAATGAAAAATAAAAAAAAATGGCCTCAAAAATCCATCAATTACATATAACATGATTTGTTTGAAACATTTTCAAATCCATCTCAAGTCCCGCTGGACACGTTAACACTTCAGAGGTATACGAGATCGAGCCTCGTAGCTTGCCGGAGATATATTACATTACATTTCTAGCTAACTATTTAAGTTTTCAAACACTACCATATGTTATAAATGCGATATACATTTGCCTGGCGATAAAATAACAATTATAATTCATAATGATCATCAGAGAAGCTCAAAGTTTTAAATTTAAATAATGAATACATATATTCAGTCAGATACAAGTTTTCCTATTAAAGCTTCTTCAAAAAATAAAATGATTTCAAATGTGTAACATAAAGCTGATGTGTGCTCTTGAAGTGCTTTTCGTTAACGTAATAAAGAGGAGTTCAAACGATTCCTGTCCCGGAATTCGACGTGGATCTATTTTTGAGATAGAATGATTTTCCACTTGGAATTACATTCAGAGCACTTGCGGTAAGTTATATCTCGTATCAAAGGTCTAACCGCGTTGAAATGTCGCTCACTAATATTCTTAAGATGTTAAAGGCGTATGTGTAAAGATGGCTACATGTAAAGAAGGTAGGCGACAAAACAACAAGAGGCTAAAAATTTTCCATAAACCCTCCGAGTATTTTTAGAAAGCTCTCGCGTTGGACTCTTCATCTGTGTGCCGCGCGCTTTAAATCACTTGGAGCAGCACAAATGCACAAACCTACATCAGCTGCGGTGTCAACGGCAACACGGTGCGCTACACAAAGTTAATTGGCTTAATAGTATCGATTAATTACTGTCACGAGCACAAATGACTTCAATATATATTTTCTTGCAGTGTAACTGATTACTTTTTATAACACGATATGTATTGTATAAATGAATCATCACTTGAATACATGGCAGATGTCTGGGGCAATTTAATAAAATTATCAGTGCATGATAACCATATGTCAACAAAAATTTAGCTTTTCCCCTCATCTTTATGTATGGTAATATGAGAGAACTAATGGGATAAAAACTGTATTATAAAACTTATTGTTTTAAGTACCGTTGAATTTTTGTAAGTACAACTTATTTCTCACGAGTCGTGGAGGATTCTGATGAAACTTTTAGCCTCTGAGCTTTAACTACTTACTCAAAATAGGCTGTGGGATATTAATTTATTCTAAAAATGACATTGACACATGTAATAAATGACGTTGTCATGCAGTGAGTCGGCTGTGAGAGCGGGCAGTAGGAATTTAAAAGTGAAAAGATTTTGAAATTTCATTTCCTAATTTACAAAACAATATCTGAACAGAAACGAAGTCATTTGTCAAAGAGTAAGTAATCGCGGAGTTCGTTGAAACATTTATCTAAATTGTTGAACAATGGGCGCCCGAAATAAAAGCTATCGTCGAATCAAGTTCCAATTATTTCCATTTAACTCAAAAGCGAGGAGTCGCAAACTTAGAACTGAGTTCTGCGAGAACAAATTTATCATTCTTGGTTTATGAGGAGGGAGCGGTGGATATTACAAAATAAAGAAATGAACGGCAATAGCGTATTGTTTTGGTATTGAATTTTTGGTCTACCGTCCGAGTGTTCAAATTTCAGTCGGATTGTAGCGATAGTATATATTGGTTTGAGGGTGAGAAATACCTTTTTTGTTTTCGAGAAAGAAATCTTCAACAACCCGCCAGAGCACGACCCGGGGAAGATACTCGTAGTACGGCTCGCTAGCCTGATATTGTCCAGTAATCACATAGACATTTTATTTTATAATTCAATGTGATAAGCGAATTCTCGATGCTGTCCGGGATTTTGTGTACAGAAACCTGTTTAGTATTACAGACGTACAGACACATACACGAGCCGCAAGTTCTTTGACTTCTTTTCCTTTACAACAAAAGTCCTGCTTGTTTTTATTAAAAAAATATAATCATTCTTACAGATAGTCTAAGGATTGCATTAGTCAACGTTAGAGCGGAACGTTCACGTAAAGGTAATTTACACTGTTACCGTAAAACAGCGTTGACATACAGTTAAGGTGAAACTATCATTAGGCCATGAGAATCTTTTAACACGGGATTTACATGATTATGTGCAGGCAGCAGTCGTTTGTCTGCATAACTCATTTGATACTTGGAATTACAGAACTGTGCCGTTAATCTATTTCAAATGGTGGTCGCTGCATTAAGTATGCGAGCGCTGCGCGGTCAGACCGATATGATTTATGTGTGGTGTGATTGGTGCACAGAACTATGCACAGAGCTTGCCTTGAAAAGAATGCAAGCAAATTATGTCACAAATTTTACTAAAACTAATGTTACGATACTACCTTGGTGGTTTATTCATGGGTGACGGTGATCACTTATGATCAAGTTAGTCGCAAGCTTTTTTATAAAAGAAAAGCTTGCGCCTCTGTCGCCCTTGGCTCGGAATCCTTACCCGTAATATAGCCCTAGACCTAAGAGATATGCCACCTATCAATCCGGTGAAGCAGTCAAATCTGGTTTCTCGTAATTTTTAGGTATAATTCGTAACAAAAAAAGAGCTGGTACACGTCAATCGCCGGTTCGAAGAAACTTATGAGTATGGGTAGTCATTTCTGAAATGAAATTTTAATTCCACAAACATTAATGTCGTGCTACTTAAGGGACACCCTATATATATTTATAGGAAGGAAGGCAAACGAGCTTACGGCTCACCTGATCTTAAATGATCACCGTCGCCGAAGAACGTCCACCACACCAGAGGACTACGACAGGTTACTCCAAATTTTTTTAAACAAGTGAAGAACAATAAGTTGTGCTATTGAGAGTTTTTACTAAATCGATTGTTAACAATAATTAGTACAAATAAGCAAACACAAATACATGAATTGACAATAATTTGCCCGAGGTACAAATAACAAATTAATAGCGTTCTGTTTGAATTTGCGACGGACTTTTCATTAATGAAGCTCCCTGCTTCCATTAATTAATTGAATTGGTTTGCAAACGCAAATTATACAAAATATTTAAGTGCGTTTCATCATTGTTTGCATTTACGTCGTAAAATAATTGAATTTTTTAATGAATATCAAACAAAATAAATAAATTGAAATCGATTTTAATCAGCCATGACGGTCACTTGAAAAAGCATGTTACAACAAAATATGCTCGTCGGAAAATATATTCGTAAAATAAACCTTTAACCCAAAGTGTAATGAATCAGATTGGCCTGCAGGCTGAAGAGAATCATTTTAATTTTCTAATGATTTAAATATTTAATATAATTCTAATTTCTAGCGATTTATTACATATTATAATTGATATAATTCTTTGTAATGGTGTAACTTTGTAAGTACGGCGGTGTAAATTGGTAACAAACATTAAAAAAAATACAGACGAATTGAGAAGCTCCTCTTTTGAAGTCAATTGACCATTCAAGATTTCACTGCATCGTGCAGGCGCTCGAATGGTCAATGGTTACGATCTCTTAGATCGATAATTAATATCATTGCATCTATTTTTGTCTTGAATTGTATGTCCTGTGGAAATATTCCCGGAGTCCCTATCAGTGCTATATTGTAGCCAAAGGGTTCATCTGTTCGATGAATACGGGGATAAGCGGCCCTGGACTCCACAGCTGTCACCATTTATTCCCCTCATACGGTTTTCTATATTTAAATCTTAGCGCTTTAAATGTTCCAAAAGAGTTCGTATTTAAACAACGTGCCGTGAATGAAATAAGGAAATGCCACAGTTCTTTCACGTTTCAGCCTCCTCTGTGAAATATACATCGCAAAGCAGTTAATATCTCATACGATTCTTGGTTTAATTCTTTCCCATTTTATTTATTAAATTTTATATTTAACAGAAGTTGATTTCATGTAAATTGGATGTGTGATACCCGAGTATAAAATTTATTGTATAACACATGTAAACTATATTATCGATATGTAAGGTAAAGGAGGAAGATTCTTCAAATGTAATGGCTGCGTATATATCCATTTCAGTTAGACATCCGCGTCGGTGTAAGGTGATTATAATGGTTTTTAGACTCCCTAGAAATCTATAATTTCAGTGGCTGTGGTCATTTATGCAATAGGACATAGTTTAAATATACTTTACATATTATTAATTCTGTCTTAAAACATTTTTAATCACTATTTTATGCAACTAATTAATGGAATTTGATTCCACCCCGGTAATGGTAAAACTTTGGTATACATATTACCATTAAGCAGCGTTAATATTATTTAAAATTTACGAGTTAACATGGTTTGACACAGGTCGAGTTATAGTTGTTGTTCCATGTCAAATGTGATTGTCTCCTAAAATCCGAATCGCAAAGCACTGGAACAATAAAACAGTATTTTCAGATGCACTGTCTGGCGTATTGTCGCCAGTACTATGGCACGTTTTGTTGTCCGCGGACGGTCGCGGGTACACTTACAATTGCTAAATAATTGCGGGTTAAAAGCACTCGCAGCCCGCGGCCGACGGTTATGTTGTCAGCTGTACTCGTTGTACACCATTATACTTTTATGATTTGGCAACCTTCAAGAAACGAGGCCTACTCCTATCTCAAAGACCGTCAACGCACCTGCTCCTCCGGTGCTGTAGATGTACATGGGCGACGGCGATCACTTATGATCAGGTGAGCCGTAAGCTCGTTTATATTCATTTACTTTGCTGTTTTACTTACAAACAAAAGATAGCTCTGAACACATTAACAATATACATATTAGTCATAAGTATAACTACTAAAATAACCATTGTCAGTCAAAGTAAACCGACTGACAGTTTAAAGTAACTTGTGGCAAATAGTAAATAGAATACTTTACGACACCCTCAATAATAAGCTGAAATCTGGAGCTATCACCGTATAATGTGCAAGGAGAACAAAGCGTGGAAACCGGAGAAGCGTCTTAAATGGGTGGCGCATTGTCTCTCAGCGCGACGACGACTTGACTAATAGTTCCCCGCGCACACAGATTCCTGGCGCAAGACGTTCGGAGTGCGGCTAGCGGCCATTGTTCACATTTAAAATGGAATTTTTACTCTATAGTCGCGTTAAAATTTACAAAAAACCGACTACATTTGCTCCTGGGTTTTTTTGTTACGATACTTAAACATTGACATTGTGTCATTTAAACAGTAAAAATTGTTGTTTCTGCAGATGTATCTTCTTTTCTAAATTGTAATCTATATAATGGACCAAAGCTCCTTATTATAAGCCGGCTGGGATCCGAACCTTAGACCGCCAGCCACTAAGCTGCGATTTGTTTTTTTTTAACTGTTCTAAAAACTATATAAACTCCAGAAGAGGTCTGAAACCAATTGATAGCAGAGCTCCCATAGAAAAAATCTCCACCAGTCGATAACTTTATTAATTCTTATTATTAAATACACACGAGTCAACGTCAAAAAAACGAATTGCAGAGTCACGTGATGAATACTCGGAAGGGGCGCTTGATTGATTTATTTAATTAAAATGGGCGAGGGTGCGGGGGGCGTCACTCTCCGGACGTGTGCACTCGATACTTTTTGTCCAATTTTTAACCATTCATAATTACATTTATAAATCCGCCGAACAATATTGTCAATTCATCACGTGCGTTTAAAGAAGTTAGTTAAGTTAGAACTTTATGTTATCTTGTAGAGTACCCAGTAAATATCTAAAATAAAATAAACAATTTGTTAGCACCTTGTTGAATTTTATATATAACTAGCTGTTTACTTAATTTTTATTACATCGGCTATCTGCCAGCGAAAGTCCTGACAAAGTCGGTCCAGCTGTTACAGACATTTGCTTGAACAAACGGGCAGGCAAAATTGTAAAAATAATTATTTTGCTATCCGTACCGTAAATACATTCATATGGCTGTAGTAAATAGCGATTATTTTAATATTACAAACAGACTACAACGTTATTGATTTACTATATGATATAATACATACCATCAAAGCACTGTTATATAACATTCAAATGTGGCAGAAATTCGAATAACGAAATTCGTATGATATATGAATATAACATTACCGACTTTATTCTTCTGAATGGATGGATCGTCAATTTCATATAAGGTCCGTGATCGCCGTTATTGGGGGAGCGAAATAAATTGCCCGAATATATTCTTCAATGGATGTTCGTCCGTGTTGCTGTTAACTTTACACGCGGTAAAAGACTTGTTATAGCAATCCTTGAATTCCTTTAACATAACGTCTGAACACAATAAAATACTTCAATGAGGTGGAATTGTGTACCACGGCTGAGAGACACGTTAACAGTAAAGAGAAAACACATAAATGCTGGCGGGACCTAACATAAGCAAGACAAAACGCAAGTATATTTACGAGTAAAAACAAAAAGTTACTTTAAATCGAATCAAACGTTACACGTTATTCAACTTATTCCGAATTATCGTAGAAATATTACGAAAAAGAATTAATCAGAACCTAACCAGACTCTCTTCTAACTTTAACCTTAGAAGAACATCAAACATCCTTTCCAATAAGACATTTATCATCGAAATCGGGTGACGTGATATTGAGTTGTTCGCCGTACACTGCACATCATTAATGCAATTTTTATATACGGTTTTCTCGTGGATACCATTGTCAGAATTGAACCACACTGGAAGCACCCGGTTCCAAATAAAAAACAATCATCCAAATCAGTCCCTCCAGCTGGAAGTTGGGAGCTAAGAAATTGTTTACACACAATTTGTGTGTGTTTTTGAACATGTGGCTAAGTAGTATACAGTCTCGACGGCCTTACTTCCCACTAGGGTAGGGTATTGGGCCAATTTCTTTTTCTACCGTTCAAGCCCCATTTGCTGCTCAAAAGCGTTTCTGGTTCAACTCTGTGCTCCAGGTGCTACTCGTGGTTCTTAGGTGCCGTTCCTTCTAAATTCCAATGAGCCCGCTAACCGGTAACGATCTTAAGAAGTCTGGTGATACTATGTCAGTTTCTCCTTCGTTCCAAATTTCGTTTCAAAATAGCTTCGAGGTAGAAATACCGTAATATTCGTCTTAAGTCTGTACTGTCTTTTGCCTGGCTACAATTATCATAAAGCTCTGATATTAGCAATTGTATATAAGTGACCGCTAATATGCCACGAATAAAAATATAATAATTTGATGGATTGTCAACGGGAAATAATTTTTCGTGAACGTTAACCGTGCGCCGTAGTGCACTGCAGTTAATTATCGCTGTTGTACAAATGGGTTCTGCACAACGGCGCCTGGTTACGTATCACTGGACGTATTCACGTATTTATTTATTTGAAGTGTTTTATACCACTCATTACTACGACATGATTTCAATGAATCAACGTTGTATGCCGACAACAATCCCTCACATATCTTTGAACATAAAACAAAGCGTTGATAATTATTTGCTTTGTTATCCATAAAACTAACGTTTTCTGTTATTCGCGTTTCCAATTAAGATTAATTTGCTCCTATTTTATCTTTATATATATATATATATTTTCCTTATGATGTTAAATGGATTATGATAAGTGGTTCATCTGTTGATTTTTCTAATGTTATAATAGTTTATAATGTTTTTTATAATGATGACAAACTGTAACAAAGAACATCAGTAGCAGGAAGGCGGGGCTATTTTTTTTAAAGGATATAACAATCTTGTTAACTATTTCAACTAAGCTTAAGCTTGTGCTAGGATTCGCAGGTCATACTCTAAACCATTAGGCCATTGACGCTTCGCAAGCTATTGAAACTTCTCATAAAATTCATCAGTGCTGTCTTGCGACTGAATATAGATTTCTTCTCTATATATTAGATGTACTTAGATATTCTTTATTTTTTTTACTTTCTAAGCAAGTTCTATACCACGATCCCACCTAATGTTAAGTGGAAATGCATTCCTGGGTGATAAGGAACACTAGCTTAGTAAATGCCTATCCACTTTACTCTTCAAAAAGTTGTAATCGGATAGACGACAGACGCGGAATACTATTCGTCCTTTTCTGTACGAATAAAGAAAGACGAAGCAAAATGCTACATTCCAGTTTGAGGGATGTCCGCTACAACATTATGAAATCCAACAGTGAGTCTTGAAGTTCGATGGTGGAACGGGAATGAGGTGAATTAGATCATTTACTTCCTCAGCACACTCTCCAAAAAGCAATCTGTAGTAAGTCGAAAGGCTACCTTAACACCTGAAGAACCATATAACTTGTGAGTCAGCATGTACAGCAATATAATAACAACCGCTACCTTACATTCTCCAACAAAGGATACACACACGAGAGATGCGATGCCGTTATGTGATCAATAGACGTGTTCACGCACCATTGGGCGGCGGCCGATAGTTCAGGCCAGCTATAAGGAAACTCTCGCGGCGCACTTTTCCCCGTAACGTCTGATAAATGTTCGCCTTCATGTAATGTCTGTTGCCGATTTTTATGCATATTCTCTTTACGAAAATTCTTTTCCATTTAAATATCCCTGCTTTAAGTGAATGGAACAGAAATGTTACTTTGTTACTGTTTTTGGTCACGTGAATCTCATTTCGCAATTCTCAGAATACGAAATTAAATAAACGAAATTATCCGTATCTCCGTGAAAAGTATTACCAAATAGGAAATATACAACGGAATAGAATTTGTTATTAAAATTGTAATATAACAGGCTCAGCACGTATTTACTTTCCGTCTATCGCACGGATTATCTGATGTCTGATGTCGCGTTGTGACAAAGAAATTAAAATGATAAGTTGTTTTCTTGTTTCGTTTAAAGTAATTACGTCGTCTCATGTTCCAGTATTTTTCAAAAATATTACGCAATATATTTGGAGCGCTGTCGTAAATGAAATGTTTCTAATTAGTAATTCGATATCACGTATATACCGAGATATTGATATTAAATTATATATTGTAAAGGTTGAGGGTAGCACGGAAATAGTGTCGAGCATTCTGACTGAACATATGTATCAGCCCAGCTCGAAAATTCTTCCAGAATCTTTTCGTAATCTTGTATTAACTTTTCTAGTTACAACTTCAACTTGTGTTATACTAGTGTATGCGACAAGTAATTGTACTATAGTCGGTCTTTTCACTATGGAATGATTCGTTTCTAACGTTAAGATTATTTGGCAAAAGTTGTTGGCAGCTCTTTGTTTATAACAAATTAAATCAAACGTAAAACGCTGTTACGCGCGGACTTGTATTTGCGAATTTTCGCAGAAATATTACGAAATGGAATTAATGAGAATTAAAACGAACTCTTATCAGACCAACCTTGTCCTACAAGGGATCTGAAGCGATTCAGTTATAAATCCATTCGTCTGTCTCGCACAAACTTATGCAAATATAAGATATAACAGTTTTCGGTCATATATGCTACTGTCAGAACTGAACTAAATTGAAATAGGAGCCCACATCAACCTTCAAATAAAAAAAAAGAATCATCAAAATCGGTCCAGCCAGTCAAAAAAGTAAATCGGTGTTATCTATTTAGAAAGGAAGACCACCTAGTGATGGAATTATTACTTTACCTTATTCGCATAAAGTTAGAACCACAAAGGCGCCTGCAATGCGAAAATTATTAACTGAAATCGTGATCGCGTGATAGTGACGTATTACGGAGCTGCTATTTCCGTTGCGGTTTACGTTACTTGATACGTGAGGTAAACGCTCCAAGTTAAATATGAGTGTGACGTCTTTTGACTTATGAACCATCTAGCACAAAGAGCTTGTTCAAACTATAATATGAAAATATATAATGAATGTGTTTTTAAGGTGTACAATAATCATTGTCAAATGTTTAGTATTGCTAATATTTAAGCAATTACCTTTTTTTCGTTAACACTTTCCTCATCACAGACATCGAATCGTTCATTGCCTTAAGTTACCCTCTTCCCTTAACGTTAAAGGCGTTTGCCTGTGATATGCTATGTGGGGAATCTCTTATATATTTTTGTACAAGAAAGTTTCTGGCAAAACATTTATATTATATTGCGCTGAAAAATTTAAGTAATACTGATCGTTATAGACGTTTTACGGATACAGACGTTTCTTAAGTGTATTTAAATCGTATTCAGACTACCAAATAAGCTTCCAATGAGAGCTAAACAAACTGCACTCGTCGAATTGACTTGCAAAGCTCGACTGCTTTTTTCTACAGGATTACAATTTTAGCAAAAGAATTCTTTTTATTTGTCCATACAAATTATGTACAGCAACAATGGTATCAAAGCAAATGAAATGAAGTCAGGATAATTAAGTAACAGTCTAACACTCACTACTGTTATTATTAGTACATTGTATGCTGGCACTGTGCTTTAGACTGACAGATAAATGCAAGTGACTATTAAGTCGAAAATTATAACTACTTTCGAGGTAGCTTGGGTGCACGTAGCACGTAAATTTTTATTGTATTTTTGTTCAATTAGGAATATAAATATAAAGGCTAAGAAAGCCCTTAATATTTTTTGGAACAAAACTAAGATAAAGTATTCTTAGTGCAATACCTACAGTACTCAAATTAAATCCTGCTGCAATAAAATTTAGTTAAGCGCGGGCTCGGAAAGTCTTCATAAGGGAAATAAGCTCATATGCATGTACACAAATACAAATTTCGCAATCATTCCAACAGCTTAATATTTGCCGGTAGAGGGTTCGAAACCAAGACGGCATATTCAAATGAGTTTTCCGTAAAATATTTTACTTGCTACAAATTATGGCTGATGTATTGCAACGAAAACCCGGTTATATATAAGATCTAAAAAGCTCAGTGAAAACTTGATAATAATTGCCACACTCCATCCCTTGTCCTGTTTTAAATAAAGGTAATTTTATTTATTAAGTTCACAAAACTGGAATCGATATCTTTACTGTACGCTATGTTTAAGTATTTACATTTTTTTATTATGAGTTTAAAAATAACCAAAACGAAACAAGTCATATCCAAATCATTAACCAGACCTGAACAGATTGAGGGCTCGGGTTGAAAACAAATTAAATATCGAATACAGGAGCGTGCGTTAGGAAGTGCACGCCACTTCTCCGCCCCGCGCATTTTTAACAAATAAATGAAGAGCTCATCTTTGAACGTCTCTATATATATACTTAGATGTGATATAACTAAGTAAAAAATCATCAGAGTAACTGTCAACTGTGGCTACGAGTAAAACTAGGCAACTTCAGCTTGCGGCACTTCGTAATTCGATTAAAGTTGCCAACACGATTCGCCGCCTAATTATGTCTGGCGTTTAATTTCCCCGCCCAGCTTCACGTCAGGGAAACATCTAGCTATATGCAATTCTTGGTAAGCTTCTTTTACATGGCAAGTGATTTGCCGCTCTGCTCTCTGTCTCCCAAACCGGACGCATTGTGGAATTTCAATGTTTTCTAAAGTTTTAAAGGAATTATCATTAGCCACTTAAAACCGTAAGCACGCCACTAGAAAGTCTGGCTAGATAAAGCCATTTTTTTAATCCCAAAGGAAAAGCTCGCGCGGCAAAATGTGATGTGATGTGATATGTCTTACTGCAGCCTCCTACCTCCAGTGAACTTCAGCGTGAAAACAGAACGAACTGCTTCGGCAGGTAGACGTGTATTGACTGCACTTGAAAGTGATATTATTTGAATTCATAGCAAATTGTTGCTAATGCATAATTGTAGGCACAAGCTAAATACACTTTGCTCAACTTAAAAATGAAGCCTAATGATTCAGTCACGGATGGTCGTGTATTGTATTTTACTATAGTGGCTTGTACCGGTCTCGGCTTCCACCGTACCACTAAAATGGTAAAACGGTTGACAATAAGCATTGTACATAATGTATCTCTATCGAAATTCATCAGCCGAGTAGGTATAGGTAGCACGTCGTAAAACTTTCACATTAAGTCGGGAACGAAGCCCGTTATCAGTCAGAGCGACTTCTGCTTCAGGAATTTGTCTCGTTTTCATCTTAGACGGAAACTATTACTCAACTCGTCGTCTCGCTAAAAGACAATGCGAAGCCCATTTAAGACGCCTCGCCCATTGCTACGCAATTATGCTCTGTGTTTCGTAAAAGCGAGAACGATTTTGTTAATCCTTGCATACATACCTTTATAATATATATCTTTTACACAAGTTATCTTGTAACCTTGCCGCTAAGAGTTTTCGTACACCCATCTGATTGTAACTAACACAATAAGGACGCTTAATTTACATGGATAAATGTATTCCGTTGGAAATATTTTTTCTTCTAGTTCCCGTTGACTTAAAAGGCAGACGCGTTTCTTTATTTTTTAATGTTTTTATTTTTTTAATTTAAATTTTATTTATAATGTTATTAACGAATTGGCAAATCTTGCAGCGCAGCTGTTGCAGGCTTCACATAATTTGCGTTTGCACTCCCGGTTCAATAAATTAATGGAGGCACCAGACTTCACTGCCGAGTCCGTCGCAAACACAAGCCGTGTATAATGAACTTGTTGTTAACAAAGGAATGCGCGGCTCGCTTGTTATATTCAAATTATTATTTGCGTATTCATTCATTCAAGGACCATCGGTGGACTTAACAATGTCGTAACATGTATCATTTTCGACAAATTGATTTCTTATATTAATACATAAATAAAGAACACGATGTCACTATTAGATAGAACTACCTTCATTGACGTTTTACATTTCAATTTTGAATAAGTGAAAGGTGGATGTCTTCAATGAAGACGTAGTCGTTTCAAAATAAGTTGTGTTAGGTAGTTTGTTGCTCGAAGTAGACCTCATGAATATTGTTATCTAATTCCTATTTAAATCTAATAAATCCTCAACGCTTTAAAGTAAACATACACTTTTAAAAAACTATAAGAGAGCTTTAACAAAAATAGAACTTGCCAAATTAGACGGCAATGTGTCGGCGACGAGTTTTATTTGCTCCAGCATTATATTCTACTACTTTTCATTGTTTTCTTCGACATCCATACATTGACGTGTATATGTCCAATGATTACTGTAAATATCATCAAAGATCCAAGACAAGGAAGACTCGAGACAAGGTGTGGGTATAGTGTCGAGAGACATGAGGGAATGCTAGAATTCTCCAGACGATGTCGGGGACAGAGCGGACCCCATCACCATGTGAGACCAATAGCGAGGAAGATTGAGTACTCTAAATATCGGTCTTCTTTAGTATGTCATCAAATCGATCATATTTTATCTTTTAATACGTACTGCTAATACCTTTCCTTCTTCAATGTTGGTATCTATTTCATCTGTTACGTCACACCTGTCCCTTATCACTCAGTTCCAGCTGTCCAGTGCGAGCCTGTCATTCAAGTCACACCCAGCATGCACACGGTATTAATCACTCAAGTACTTTCATAATGGTCTGCGGAATAATATATCAAAATGTATATAGTAGTATGTGTGGTCCGCTGACGTCTTATTTATAACCAGCCGTCACATTAAACGAGCAGCTTGCGGGAGACAGCCCGGTGACCCTTTTTACATCAATTTAAAAATATGAAGCTCTCCACATGATTTATGTTCCACACACGTGTCTCTTTATCCTTAGTAAAAATTTAGCCAACATTTCTTACAATTTTATAAGGGATCCCTTTAAGGGGATTTCATTTTAGGTTAAATAGTATTTTGTGTGGATCAAATTGGAACAGCGAGCGTACGAGAACTTGTCATCATGAGATAATAATTCAATGAGCATTTTTTCGTCTGCGTTGTGATATTTGACAAGGTTTTCCCAATTTCTCTTACTTCAGCCTCAATGTCTATAGCGGTATTTACGAATTCAAAATCAAAATGATGAAATTTCCTTTTTGTTTTGTTGGATCCTTTAGTAACAATACATAAATGTTATTAGACTGTATTCATTGTCGTAGTTTTCAGAAATTATTGCAGGTTTTTTCAAAACTCGGTGGCAATTATAATATGTACATAAAACAGTAAGGACAGGGCTGCTGTGTATAAAGAAAAAAACGCGAGACACATATAATAAGGGTCGGCTCATCTCGGGCGACAGGGCCCACCGCTGCGGGAATTATGAATATGACATCAAAGGTCGGCGGGTGACCTCAATTGAAGTCGGTATTGTATCATGTCATCGCACCGAATTTTGATTTCGGATACTACTTTAACATAGTTTTATTGTCAATATTTTTTAAAACGCAGGCATTCATAAAGACCGAGATGTGCACCTGAAATATTAGTGTCGTGGAAGGATTTGCCTATAATTATGATGAATTCTGGTTTATTTAAGGATATTGAAATGTACTTGCCTCTAGTTTACTTTAGCATACCTCGATATATTTCTCATCGGTTATTCAATACAGCCTTTATTTTTTACATTTTGGTGATATAATAATTTTATTTGAATAGTGAATATGCAAATATTCACTATTCTTCCGTATTTTTTTCTATTGTCCTTAAAATTTGTAACATTTGTGTCATTGTAATCTGATTAATTAAATTGTAATAATAGTATACTCATAAAATCGAACTTCAGCGCTTTCCCTAATGATTAGTAAGCTGTCGAGAAGTGGAGATGGAGTCTCAGTAGTAAATGAAAGTGTCACTTTACTATTTCTTCAAAGACTACGGATTTGCAAAAAAATAAGCAGTTATTTCAGGACTTCGCAAGGTACATTAAAAATAAGACGATAGACTTCAACACTAGTACAAAGATAAGACAAAGGTTTGGAAATTCTAACAGTAGTGTCCTCGGAATTGTTCAGCAATATGGAGAAGCCAGAAGCCACAGAAATGTTCGGAACGTCCGCTGCGGTCGGAACACGAGTAAAGCGGCGCACGGTCACTTAACGCGGCGCTACTCGCCAAAGCAAATATTTGCTCTCTTGAGTCTAACGTACTGCTTATATGTAGCAAAGTGCTACGGGTTTGCGGTAAACAAGTATATTTAAAGTTGTACGTAGAAATAAATATCTCGTTATAAATGGATATGTTTTGTGTTATACTTATAACTGCAATCCGTCTACACTCTGTAGGTAACCTGTCAGGGAAATTGCAACAAATGCATCGAATAGCACCTTTTTGAACTAAAAACTAAGTGTTTTATATATATATATATATATATTATAATAATATTTATTATATTAACAGTCCGCCGTGCATGATGCTAGGAAAATGTTAAAGAATTTGAAAATCATGTATCTCGTCAACGCAAAAATCCACGCCACAAACCCGCCAATTTTCATCTGAAGAAATAAACATATCTTTATTGAATTTGAAATAAGATCGCTCGTCTTTAAGAGGTTTTACGTTATCATTCAACCGAACGGCGGATTGTCGAGCGAAAAGCTTTACCGAGCACGGAGGTAATATGGTGATTCTTTTATAAAAATGGAGCTTCGGTAAACAAGCTTAATTGAGTATAATATGTGAAATATGTTTAGCGTTACACAGCTATTACATATTTATGTTCATGTATAAGATATTGACTTATACTAAAGACCACGACACAGGAATATTCAAAGTAAACACGTTAGCCACCGCGCGCTCTTGCAGTTTAGAATCATCTGACTGCATTTGCATAACACGCAGAGAGCTTATCGTTAATCTAAATTGAGCTCAGCATTTAAGCTCCCGGAAGTCAGTTTCCACTTCACATTCCACCGCGTTACAGTGAAAGAGAAACAATTAATTTGAACGACTTGATTCAGCGATATATTCAATTTGAGCGCTCGGTGTTCTAACAGCTCGGATAAATGTTAGCATTTTAGCGAACTTTGCAATTATTTTATTCCTACAAAATGATCGCCGTTTTAAATTTAAGAATTATTTAATAAAAATTATTCCTTACAATTTTCAAGAGAAAAGTGCATAAACTTTGTGTTTTGATTAAGCTTCTGAAGCCACAGTTATAGTGCCGGCGTTTACATTGATTATAGAAATATAAGCAAATAATTAGTACGTAGATATCATATACCAAAGTCAGTCTTTGTTATCTATTATAAAACTCAAATTGATCGTCTCTATTTTAAATATCTTGTCATTAATTTAGGAGCACTGAACCCGGTGCACTCCAATTTAATACTCAGAGGTGTGGTTCAACAAAGCAAGTTCTCCAGCCCAGCAGCGTTTTTACGGCAGCTGTGCCGACGGTGCGATAGAACTTGCGTTAGTTGAATGATCATAACAACTTATTTCATATATTTGTATGAATGTTATATGAAATTATATTCATAAAGTATTCACGACTAAGCAGATAGTCAGCAATCGATCGGCAGTTAAACAACGGAGCAACGGCCAAACTGCTCGCGCGCTATGGCAGATTCCATTCCGAATGACCCTGCAGAACATTCCTTTTATATGATGATTGCACAAAGGTCCCAGATGCTGGACACATTAGACCGAGCAATTGACATTTAATCTGGTGGCATTTCATTTTCACCGAGGAATGAAATTTCTTCGTGCCAACTGTTCTTTTTAATGTCAACGGCAATATACGTAAAGACGGGACAAACTGTATTGCACTGAAATGTAATTACCTTTGCTTTAAAATGAAGTGTAGGTTAGTGTATCCTTCTAATCGGAAGAGAAACACAAAAATCATATTACACAAGATAATACACGCGTAAAATATATTATACATAATTATAAACTGACCTATTTGTTGCATGCGGTACTTTGCTTTAACGTAATTATTAAATTACCGTAAAAGCTAATGCATTTGGTTTTTAATTAATTTTCTTACTAAGAAGCTATGTGACCGACAATGTATTCGCCACTGTCGATGTTAATAAATGAATAACATCAATAATAATCTGTCTCAGTCGATTTATATTAAACGTTGAGATGTGATATTTTTGAGTATGTTTTTTATGGATATAAACTAGTGCTTGACCGCGATCCCACCTGATGTTAAGTGGTGATATAGTCAAAAGACGGTACGCTAGTTTAGTAAGTGCGTATTCTCTTCTTGAAGGCTCCCACCTCGTACTTGGACGAAAATACTGACGCCGGCAACTATGTACCGTAATTGTCCAGGCGTAATCTTACCTGAATACATTAATGTCGACTTTTCCTAAAATTTTCTTTTATTTGACGCCTGATTGTTATAATATGACGATTACTGCTCGATCTGATCCTATATTTGCAATACGTTGGATAAAGGTGGTGTATTCTTTTCATTAAAAAACGAGCAAAATATGTCAATAAAAAAATCTCAATAAAATTACCTTAGCTTTAGGGGTCTTTTAGCTTCAATATGATCTGGGCTCTCTGGCTTGCATAACATAACTTATAGAAAAGCGAATACATGCACACATATCACTACATTTATCGCTAATAGCTTATATTTTTTGTACTCAGGAATCTCATTAGTTGACCATAGTCAGATATGTAAACTGTCAAGTCTTTCTAAGCCCAGCTCGATAATAACTCCGTTTACAAGTAGTTGGTGTAATGTCTCGCAATACAAGTCATATAGAGTAACGGTATTCCTTTACACTGCGGCCGACTGAACTAAATAATAGTAATTATTTTCATTTTTTACGCTTTGCATCAGTAATTACGCTTTGTACGCTCTAAAAGCGTTCGCGTGACGCGAAACCGCGAGGGGAAATTAAATGCCAGACATAATTAGGCAGCGGGTCGAGTTGGCAACTTTAATCGAATTACGAAGTGCAAGATTAAGTTACCCTTTTGCGGCTGTGGCGTGCCAGCCACGCGTTAGTCGCTTGTGAACTTTATTTGCAAATGAATAGCTGTTAAATATCGTTAAATTGACTTTGAAAAGTTTGTTTTTGGTTTATTGTATGAAATTAAATGAATTTCTGTAGTAGTTGGTCGAGTGCTATGGACGAACAGACGCACTTAATTATTTTATCTGCATTATATGTTGGCCGTAGAGCCGTTAAACTTCCTGTTTAATGGCTGATTCAAAACACAAAAACAATATGCTACAGAGCTGGAAATATAGGAATTAAAAATGTAAAAAAACAAACAATAAACAACTGTTTGTACGTTATTGGGCATATGGGAATATTACGAAATAGAATTGATCAGAACCAAGCTGTCATCAAACTACTCTTGAAGTACATGCTTTCCAGTAAAAAAAATCGAATAATGAATCATCTAAATCGGTTGGCGTGATATTGAGTTATTCGTCCATTTATCGCGAACATTCTTAATGCAAATTTAAAACTTACATATATGGTTTTCTCATGGGTTCCATTGACCAAACTGAAATGGGACCAGACTTGAGACATCAGGTTTGAAAGAAGAATCGTTCAAATCGGTTCTACGAGTCGAAAGCCTCAAGGTAACAAACGTATATTAAAAGAAACGAAGTGAGAACGTCCACGTTTTTAAAAGTCGGTTAGAAAAGCGCGTTTCCAAATCACCAATTCAATTGACAACTTCAATGTTAAGAACAAAATATAAACTATTATAAAGTAATTGCGAGTATCGTTTGTCAATACGCCCGAGCTTCACATCTGGCAACAGATTACAGGGACGTGGGAGAAAAAGGTTATCCCGCAGTGCGGACGACAGGGCGGCAGGGCAACAGGGCGGCAGGGCAACAGGGCGGCAGGGCGGCACACTGAGGCGAAACAAAAGATACCACTTTCACTAAGCAAATTAGGCTACTTTTATTTTAGAAAAAATTAAAGTAATAGTTTTCAATGACGGGCCATACCGCGAGGCGCAGGTTTTCGTAAACATTACTAACATTTTTCGTTAACTATTCCAACTAAGCTTAAGCATGTGGTAGGAGATGGTTCAAGTCAATAGTCAAATGGTGGATTCATACCTACTACGAGATAAGCTTCGTAGACCGAGCCCTAAACCATAAGGCTAGTGACCTTAGAATATATAAAATCTGTCGGACTAATAACGGCAATCAGTATTACAAGGAAATGACCAATCAGACTTTTTTGAACTGACCGGGATGGTTGCCTCTTTCAGTATGCCGGTACCACTGGTGAAATTTTCACTAGCAACAAGGTTAACTATCAATGTGTGTAAAAGCAGTTATTAAATATCAATGTGTGTGAACGGGACAAATAATTTTACTTCTGTAAAGTTAAACGGTGTGGTTAGATTACAAGCACAATAATAATATACAAGAGAATACGGACAAACAAATGAGCATATGAGAATATTATCTTCTAGTGATGCGACTGCGTTCCAGTTTACTGCCGGCACAACTTTTACTGCGGTACGTGATCTCAAGCTTGTATGCATATACCATCCTCGATGCTCCGTCTACTTCCATTAATCCATCAAATTTTGGACATTTCCTCATTTTATTTACCTACATCGTCGTGCTCATAGTTTGTTTCAAGCTCGTATTTTACGAAACGTAACAAAAATCTGAAAGACTTAGAACTATTTTTCTTATCTAATTAAAAATAAATAACCACCAGACAGGTGAATAGATGAACAGATATCACCTTTCCCAGTAAACTATATGTAATTACATATAGATTTAATATTTGTTTTCTTATAAATGGCAAATAACTCGATGAATGAGTGTATGGTAATTTAAATTATAAATCGAAAAATACAATCGTTAGAATAAGAATACGTCCGGTATTTTGTAAAGTGCGCGCACTTCACTACGTCCGAATCCACGTGCTCAACTAATTGTTAGGAAAATAATCTCTTCCCCGGTTATTGGGTTAAGCGGCCGTTTGTACGGAAGCCGCATTAATTTTCATGAGCGTCCCTCGCCGTTTCTACGTGTCTGTTGGTAAGATGTCCGTGTTGATTAAATTAGACCCGAGCTATTAATGTGAGCTCGCATGTAGACTACTTCCATTTCCCTGCCTTACAACGTCAGCTTTGCGGTCGGGTGCGCTTGAATATGTGTTCCATTATCAACATAGGAAGGTCTAGTTTCGACCTCATCGCGTTTAACATTAATCCTTTAGTCGTATGTGAACGTAGTTATGTACTCAAACGGGGTTGTTTGTGGAGAAACATATTGAACAGTTTAATGTGTAATTTTCTAAAGAACCTGCCCGCAGGTTGTTTTTAAATTCATTGAGATTATGAAGCGCTACGACCTTCGTACAATTTTATTGCCAGATCCAACTTTGACTTTATTTTTGATACATTTCGTTGTATTCCCTTCAACAATCGATAAAAATATTTCATATCTCAACTCACTTTCTTAAATGTACGCCTTCTGTATGCCAAGATTATTTGGGTCCTAATATGTTCAGTGAAAAGTGGAAAAGATGTGAAAACAATCGCAATCGTTTTACCTTTCTAGACTAAATTGTTCTTTTTATTTATTTTTAAATAAAAAATTACAAAAGAATACGCTGGTAACTGATAAAGGATCATTGACATTCGTCTTTGTTATACACACGGGCCTCGGTCCTAGCTGGCCGCTCCATCGCTGACGTAGATGGTCAATAAATTCTTCCCAACCCTTATTGGGAAGCCATTTATTGTAAAATATTACACGGTGTTAAAATATTCTTATGTCGCTATCTTTCGTCGTCGTCCTCTAGTTACGAAGTGTGCATTGGGTACCATAATATTTCACTTCTTTTTAATTTGCAGTAAACAATCTTGTGTTGGGCTGCAGTATAATATTTTGTATTACACTATATATATGGATAGTCTCATTGTAACTTGAGTAATTGTATACTTAACGTCGCTGTATTTATATATATCTATTACTGGACCTACATATTTATTACTGGACCACCATTTTATCCTGCACGTTAACTAACTCATAGAAGAGGACATTTTGAATATGTATTCGTTTGACACAAATGAGAATCTAATAATCTGGGTGCAAAGCGGAAGAGTTTCCATTTATCTACCTCGGTTCGGATAAAAACCGCGAGCGCTTTATCATTACGTATAGGGTATAGAATTCCGTTCGTTATAAAACATTTACTATTTACGAGATGATATAATTTGTAAGTACAATGGCTAGGGTTGCTGCTGGGGCTGGTTAGTTCCCCTTTCGAGACGGGGCAGTAATTATTCACTCTAGTTTATGACGCAAGCCATTAGACGCTCGCGATAAAATCTCGCCTCTCGCCGTAATGAGCTGTTAAGATACTGAGTCCGTAACTCTGTCCGTACGTAACAAGACCACATAATGTTTAGGTTTATATTTATGAGACATGGGGCAAATGACGAAAATATAGATTATGAAAATTGGAATGAATTTGAGAGCAAAAAATATGTAAATACTTTAGCTTCTTTCTCCTCTCCTTTTCTCAGTTTTATTTTGGGCGGGACGATTTGGCTTCTGTTGGTCTACAATCAAACACGTAGGGTGCTGGATAGTGTGTCCAAGACAAGGTTTTTCAAATCCGGTCTACCCCCGTCCATTTCTCTTTGACTTATTATCTAGCTGCGCCGCGCAGAATTACCCGCGTTTATGCAAAACTATTTATCTTTTTTTTGTAAAATAAAGCAAGCCTAAGTTACTCCTTATTACATCAGTTATCTGCCAGTGAAAGTCTGGTCAAAATCGGTTCAGCCTTTCCAGAGATTAGTCGCAACCAACACAGAAATATTTCAAAGACACATCAGGTGTACAATTCTGCATGGCGTTACCATACTATGGCCCTTTTCAGAGGCGCTGTACTACTATAGTTATGTTTACCAATTTTACGGAAACTAAACCTGGTAGCTATTTTTTCTTGCAGGACGTTTGTCTTTTATGATATCATATGGAGGTAATTTGTACAATAATTATGTAAATAAAACAAATTATAAATAGAACTTCCCAAATTCCTAAATATATTACTTCTGAGATAAGCAAAGTATTCAACTCTGTTTAGATACGATGCAAACTCGTACGTGTTGAAAGCGGGGCAGTCGGTAAAGGGGCGACTTAAATCATATTAACACGAGCGTCGGCGAGAGACGCCGCACAAAGGCGTACACAATTAGACGAGTTGAAAGAAATCCATTACGAGCGCGTTGTCTTTGTCCCTACCTCATTTGCGAGGACCTGTCTCAACTTCAACAACTTTTAAACAATGGAGGACCCAAATGAATTGCGAGTGCTTTCCTGACCTAATATTTAATATTTAAAGGGGAGAGACTGGTGAGGTAATTACGTATGTCATTTACTTAATTTAAACCAAAAAACACATACATTTCACATGGTGTGTTTAGATGCAGTGCCTTCTACAAGACGAGATTGCGCGACGTCATGTTAGCCGATGCGTTTACTCCACCGCAGTTGATTATAATGGTAACAAAATTGCGCAAATTTTACAAATGTTCTTTATATCCATTGTAATAGGACTTAAGTTTATGTCAATAGAAGAATGGCTTTATATATATAGTTTCAATCTACGACATTATATTAATGTAGACGGGCAGCCGCTATCGAACCTATATTCTCTTTTTTATAATATATTCGTGCTCCTTGTAGTTATTGTGTACTTATCTATAAATATACTTACACTTTTTCGGATCAACAAGCATAAAATTATACGATTTTTAAGTTTTACATCTTCTGAATTCAAAGTCCTAAGCCAACAAAATTCATATGGCACCAGTGGGAATGGAATCGAGAGTGCTATAAGTGAAATCCACCGCTCGACATGAGCGTCCCCATTTTCACGTTTTCCAGGCTTTAAAAGGTGGTTAAATTATCTTAGAGTTGGAGAAGCGTTGGGAGAACTTTAGACGAATGAATGTGACCGAATAAAGTAAGCGCAGGGCTGCCTCTACTCTCACATATATTTTTTTTTAAATAAATTACTGTGTAAAATATTACTTATCGCTTCAGGTTGTAGAAATGTTTAAATCAATCGACACTCGTTATGGTCATCAATAATTATACTCAGGACACATCACTATCGCATTCCTGACATCGCATTCAACTCGCGAATTGACTAAAGATTTCAACTGTCTTACTTTAAACCAAAAATTAAGAGCAAGTATAAGTTGTCACTTTCATAAGGACACAACATTTAACATCGGAACCTCAAATTTACGAAGTATTAATTCGTAGTATGATATTAAAGTGAGGAGCGGCGGTCTGTGACTAATTACCCCTATACGCGCGTCACAAGTCGCACGTCACACGTCACGCGTCAAGCGACACCAGTGAATTAGGCATATAATGTTTCTTGCGGTTGTCACGCGGTGTCACGGAGCTGTATTAACAATGTCATGTACACGGTTTATATTGCCGCTTAACTTTAACACGAACAGATTTAATGATAAGGGATTCCTTAAGGTTAATCGCCTCTCACTTGTTCACGATATAACCCGAGAAGAAATCGTTAGACGTTCGCCTATATTTACCGGATTTAGAATGAGGGTTCACTTTCCGCATTTCCGAACTATTCAATTGGCTTAGGTTAGTGCATAATTATGCCAGCTCTGAAGTTCTGCGCTCGTAGAATAAGGCTACGGTGTCCTTGTCATAAAAAGCGACTAAAAGGGACCTCGGGTTCACTGCGCGACAAGGGTGGATTAACCTCTCCCCCCCCCCGGGGAAGTGTAAAAACTCCACATAACCCCGCCCCAGAAAGCGGGGTATGTTGAAGATTTCCCCCCTCCGTCCAGAAAAGAAAGTACATAATTATGTGCCGTATGGCGCCCCATAAAACTAACCATATAATGGAAAAATGACTCACCACCTCCTCATCACTCTATCAAGTCTCTAAACAAACGAGCGATGCTGTCCTGTTGCAACTCGTAGCACTTCGCGAATCCGACCGTATTTTTATAAGAACGTTAATGGCGCGCAGCAAACCGTTAAATAAAAGGCGAAGCAGTATGTTAAACTAATCCACCGTAAGTTTGCAACTGGCCGGCGACTGGGCAGCGCGCACGCAGTACCCGCGGGTGCGGAGAAAACATAAATATATCTCATTATCTATTTCTCTACAAATAATACGAAACAACAAAATGAATATATTCCTAATTCAAATTTGGAGTTTATGTTCTTAAAAATTTTAACTTTCAATGATACCAAAACAGCCAGATACAAAAAGTATAGCCAAAGAGTTTTTATTAAAAGTTCATACATACTATAACTAATGCGAAAAGGCTTTTTTCCCAACCTATTATATAATTAATACTGAATTTTTTTACAGATAATGAAAATAGGCTAACCCTCTGTAATTGGTCCGAAATAATTCTACATGAATCACATACTCTTTGTAAGACGATATATGTGTAAAAAGTATGTGGTTTAAGTGAAGCTAAACAAGCTGACGTGAAGATAAATTATTTACAGTTTATTTCCTAATATTTTTGATACTTTTCTTCTTGTTTATTCCGTCTGAACGAAAAGGTGGGAACTCGAGGCGGACACTCAGCCTCCCAGCTGCCATTGATTGCACAGCTTGTTAAAGCTGCAGTAAATATAGGTGGTTTTTATCATTTTCTGTGACGTCACACGACAACCAGCGGTGATACACAGCGTGACGTACACTAGTCGTTAATTTATCTACATTTGCCAAGTACGGTTCGCTCGACTTCGAGAGTAACATTTTAAACACGTATATCTTCTCGAAGCTTAGTGATCTGAAATTAGTCGCACTATAGACAATCTCACACAATTATACGTTTATAAATCTGAGACATAAAGTTACATAGCGATTTTTTGAAATTTAAATACCGTAAGTTCCTTAACTAATTTATTCATAGTTCTCATAAAATTCATAATCTTTAAGCTATGGATATTAGACTGTCGTTGCGTGACAAAAATAATTCAAGGTAACGAATTTTCTCGTATTTAAAATTCAAGGCCTACAGTGCCCCCGATACGCTTAGCGGATAAGCGAAGAGAGCTCGATTTGCATTGCTAATACTGATGTTTGGAGACAATTTAAAATGACCCTTGCGATCTACAGTTACTCATCGATAACACCCACTTTAAACAATGTCTTACAATTGTAGGCACTGTGGTTGTAGTACTGTTCCTGGCCTGTTTGAAGCGATTGTAGTACACGTTGTCAAGGTTTATCGACAAATTGGCAAGGTACAAAAACTTGATAGATGGTCGACCCAGGAACTTAGCGATCGCCCGCACCTCAGAGCTGCTTAGCTCTGATCAACAGGGACAGAAATGAAAGAATTTTGAAACGAATTGTTTTGTGCGACAAAAAGTGGATTCTGTTAGACAAACGAAAGCGTTTAGTTGGTTAGATCCTGGTTCAGCACTAAAGCAATGCCCTAAATTAAAAATGATGTTCACTATTTGGTGCTCTAGTGCCGGTGGGATTCATTACAGTTTTTTACCAAACGGCATAAGCATTACATGGAGAAGCTCGCACATCTGCAACCAGCTTTGTCCTCGCCGCTCCTATACGACCACGCGCGACCCCATAATGTACAACACAGTGTCCAAGTTGCAAGAGTTAGTGTTGGAAGCTTTCCATCATCGACCGTATTCACCAGACCTTTACACCGACAATTACATTTCCCAAAATTTTGCACATCTTTTTAGCGGAAAAAAAATTCAGTTTCCGAGAGACAGCACAAAAGGCCTTTAAAGAGCTTGTGGCCCGGGTGGCAGCTGATTTTTACAAGAACGGCAACAATAAACTACCGTGCTGGCAAAGATGCATCTACATATGTGATTACTTTGGATAACAGAAATAAAAAAGTTTCAAAAAAAAAAAACTTTAACCTTTGCTCATCTCCACCTCAACCAACCCGCTCACATCAAATCTTTAAAGACATTTTATTGGAGAATAATTTTTGTTTGTTCATAAGATGAATTCTTATTTTCAACATACAAATATAAAGTAAATAATTGGCAGCAAGAACATTTACAAGTTTCCATAAATTGGATATTTGCAGGAACAATGGCGCCCGGACACGGACACGGTGCGGAGCGCTGCTGCCGGCGTGACAAACGATGTGGCCGTGAGTGGCTCCAACACGGACTCTTGCAAATTAAAAGCCGCCGATGATCGATGACAGTGCTGCCAATTGTACGAAATATGTACTTTAGTTCAAACACGACGGAGAACGAAACACACTTTAATTTTAAACAATAACAAATACAATTATTATATAGTATGATAAATATTGCAATTTTTTGTTGCCACTATTTTATCAAAGTTAATTTATTTGATCATAGAATAGTAGTGATTGGCTAGATATATAGTGGCTAAGTTCTACTTCCGATGTTATGGACGCGGGTTTTCGATCGAAATCGAGAAAGTCGATTTTCGACTACAGGGCTACCACTAGTGAGAATTAAAGGATTCACAATATAGCGGTCCACTAAGTGAGGACGCGAGAGCTTCATCTGCATTGCTAATGGCGACGTTGTAACGCAATTTGAGATTATAGCGCCCGTCGTCCAGCTGCAATCGGTGACAAGGGTTGGGCTTGCTCACCCGCGACCGTCACACGTAAAGGAATCGCGGTCATGCAAAACAAGGCACAATGTAATTATTATTTTTTATACTTTCTAAACAAGTGCTTGACTACGATAATATACACAATAAATAAAACAGGACCAACAAATGAACACAATATTAATTTTAAACTGTCTGTTTTAATGGATCCTTATTTGATAAGCTTACTTAATTTAAAAAAATACTGCTATATTAACATGTTATCTATGGTGTTAGAAATTAGAGACTAGAGTGATTTTAAAGTTGTGTTTTGTCAGTTTGTGAAAATAATCTTAATTGAAGTATTGTAAGGTCCCACTATCACTTCGCGTAACCCAATTTCAACTGAATGTTTGCCATCGTCACGCTGTAGGAGCCCAACATTGTTCAAGCGTCCTTCTCAAATTGGAAGGCCATTGTTAACAAATTTTGCGCGAGTATTGTTTGCACGAGAAGGAATAATGTAACCTTTTAAAATTCATCTCAGTGATAACATCATTCGACAGTCATTTGTTTTGGAATTGTTTATATTTTATTACTTTGTATTGGTGGCACTTAACCTTTAGCATTAAGATGGATTTCTTATAGCTTTTACGTATCGATTAGGAGAACATACATTTTTTTTACAGTTTCTGCCTTTCTTTTACAATGTACGAAGTCTTCGTTGACGCTACCAGCGTCACCGAAGGAAAGAGGTGCGCAGTCTCTGACCTTAACACGACCACTAAAGTATCTGCGGTATACAGAGGATGAAAACGTAATTTATTTGAAAATTGACACAAAGTAAAATTACCTCTCCTATTCACCAGAATTACCAAGATGATAAACGGTGGATAATTTAGCGTACCAGGAGCAGCTAGGTTCACCTTTACGTCCCACGCCAGCTTTCTCTTCTTTATTGTAGTATTATATAATAAATAGAAGTTAAATTTGCAGTCTTTATATAAGCAAATACATGTCCCACGGTTGAGTATAGGCCTTCTCTATAAAGACGAGAGTCTGTATAAGATTCTTTACTCTCTTCCATTCTCTTTCATTTTGATTGGCAGACTTCACATTTCGTAGGAAATTTATCTAAGACATGTAGATTTCTGCACGATGTTTTCCTTCACCGCCGAGCGTGTGGTAAACCAGCACATACATTGAAATAAAGTCATTGGTGCCGGCACCGGGGATCGAACTCGTGTCGCTAGCGTACTACGCAACTTATATATTAGTATATAACGGAAAGCAATAGGAACAAGAATACCGGACGCCTTTGTATTCTGCTTTGATCGCGCCAATTTAATTACAGTGTTGTTATTACAAAATTTGAATATTACTATTCACAATAATCCAATGTTATTAAGCAATTAGGAAGTTTGCTAGCGGCTGCGGTAATCCCTTAATTGTGTTAGCAGCGACAAATATAAGCCGCAGTGTTATTGGATTATTAGTATAAGAAATAAAATCACGTTATTTGAAATATACAAAGACACGCCGTATCATTACGGGACTCTTGACATTACAAGTACGAGTATTTACAAAACTTGTTGGTGTCTTACTAGCATTATAATCTAACCCAACTTCGAAAAGAGCAAAAGACGTAGTGCCCAGTGATTCCCTTTCTCTCTTTATATAACTACTTACTTCTAGGTTAAGGTACGATCGGACGAACATCCGAAACCTAATCTCCGACATAAAAAAAGTATTTCGTAAAACTTAGGTTGCTTACTTCACTACATACGGCGCTACACTCTCTAGAAATAGACTATGGAAGTAAAATGGAACTCATATTCGAATAAAAGGCTACTAATTATAATATTCATTTATTTTCCATGCATATAAACAATAAATCCACGTAAAGCATAACTTGCCTTAACTCTAGTATCTTACATATGTCTGTGGAGAGCAACAACAGGCAAGACCTTTTCCATTCCTCATAATACCACTGGCGCACAGAAAACAAATGCCAACAACTCTGAACGTAAAATGTATTTGATGTAGCTACTTTTTTAAATAAATCCATTGAATATGTAACTTATAAATTGAAAAGTAATTCAATGCAAACAATTAATACTTATTATCGTTTGGTATTTAAATTAAGATTTTCATTAATCAAGTTTATCAACGAACACAAACTGGACATTTTAGATGGCGTTATAATACACTCTTACAATCTAATAAGTCTTTATCAAATGTTCCGACACAAAAGGAGCAAAATCTTCGCGATCTTTAATTTTCTTTTTTTTATGGAGACGACAGCTTTTGTGCTTGTCACCTGACTCAGATTTATTGTGTGTCGGCTTGTACTGCGGCGGCACCGATACCTCCTTTTTGTTATCATTCAATAAGTTTTTTTGGCAGCTTTTCACTAGGGACTTCTTCACTTCGTGCACGTCTCTATCCTTCGTTATACTATGAATATCGTATTTGTACAGAAGTTGCCTGGTGTCTTCTTTAACGTCGTTGTAGGCATTATTTGACACCTCCAGTTTGCTGTGATGAAGGCAGGTGAATGTAACCTACAATAAAAAATGTTTATTGATAACTGTAACTACGTCGTTATCTTAGGCAGTTACCGAACAACCCAAAAACATTATAACGGTTCCAACACGATTTAAATTATACACTATACATAACAATATTACAAATCTAGGGTTTTATCACTCTAAGGTTCCAAGAAAGATCTCCTATTTTCACTTTAAGAAATCCTGTGTATTACGACTAGCATCAATCTTGATTTCGATTTTATACCTCATTATAATAACCGGTTCGTTTCAATTTAGTATTCGTTATTTTAGATGATGTACCCTTTATTTACGGTAACCGGTTTTTTTTGTATAGAATTCATAAGGTTTGAAAACTTTTTAGATGTTTGAAAGCGATTGGCGTCGCGATGAGAGATCATTACACAATATACATCTACTGCGGCGTAATACTCGGTGCTCTCCTGTAGCTATAAGACTGAACATCTTTTACGTAATACTCGGTGCTCTCCTGTAGCTATAAGACTGAACATCTTTTACATATATCTATTTTATGCCATATTCACCAGCTCGTAAAAGTTGAACATCTACAGCTACAGATCTAGCTGGTGATAATTCATTTCCATCTCACGTGCCACTTGTCTTAGAACGTGCTGCTGACCTCGTAGAATAGATTTTTGGATAAAACCATTTTACGTATATTTATTAGCTGCTCAAGGTACTCACGAGGGGCGCACGCGCGTACTTAGCGGCACGGCCGGCCAGCTCGGTGCGCAGACGCCAGGCGCGCGCCACCGCCCACCGGCCCGCCGCGCTCGCCCCGTCGCCGCGCGCGCTCTGCCACCTTACAGAACATCACCAGCGTTGTAAGCTTACATACAAACAATAGATTACATTATATTCCGTTCGCCGTAAGACACTAGTAATTCACTTTGTTCACTGGTCTAGTCCCGCCCTCCGCCCAATTAGGTTGCAACAAATTAGAAATCTATAGTTACAGCTTATAAATAGGGTCGGTTTCTAAACTTTATGTTAATTGACTTTTGTTTCTGTCAAATCTTAGTTTGTTTTTTATTGTCAGTTCCCGGTTCGAAACAATAGTAGATCGGTATTTCACAGTCGAGATGGAAGATTTATTATAATGTCTGTCTTTATATGTTTGATTTAAATTTGACTATGGAAAGCACGGTAATAACATGCGTACTACGTACGTAGAGTTTATTAAATTGTTCAAGAGCAAAAACAACCAACCCATTAAAATCGATACAGAAAAACTCTCTTCTTCTCATGGTTAGCAGTAAATATAATTTGTTTGAATTTTTACTCCATTGTGAAAACAACTTTACCTGTTGCATAGATGACTCACTGTTCGTTCTTAACGCGAACGAACTATAGGATCAAAATCTGCTAGAACTTTATTTTTTTTTAACACAGTTATAAGATGCACTTAACTATCCAGTATTATTCACTGATTTTGGAACAGTTTCCTCTCTCTGAATTAATTCCCACTGTTACAAGTACATAATTTACAATGATTGCGCTCGTGATCTTGGTTGAGGTATAGAAGTGGTGTGTTTGGTTATTCAACTTTTCTGGGACGTCAACAATCAAATTGAAGACGATAACGGTTTTTTGCATGCCGAGGTCGCGTATGAACTTGGGTGCAAGTTTGTCGTCATCGTAGAGCGGGCTTTCAACATAAAATGGGAACACTCGGTCACCAAGAAAGATTACATTATTGTCACGTTCATGCACTGCACTAAATTTTTTACAATGTTGTATTACGTAGACACGGAAAGTATTTCAAGAAACGCCTGAAAAATTGGTAAATACTTTCACGCTATTAGTGATGGAAGTTCGACGTTCGTTGCTCAATATGACCGTCTTACCTGTTAACTAGCTGTAAAGAGCGAGCGTGCTGGCCGGCGCTGCGCAGAAGTAGGCAGGCAGAGCGCAAGGGCAGCACCGCATTCTGTACTCGCGACGTGTCGGTGATCGATAACCTTATTGCCGATGTATAGTATTGAAGCGACAGCGGCCACAACCCTTAAACAATTGTAGCTTATAGGATGTAGTGTACATTCGACCTGATTTTATGCCACTTTACGGAGGACGAGAAAAACGAGAGGAGATAGAGCTACGGAAGGGTAATGAAGAAGCCGGCACAGCCTAATTGAACGACAGAAAATACCGGTAGCTGGCTTTCAGAATTCTGCCTTTTATGTCTTAGGCTGGAAAATGGTTACAAGTTATTTGCAAAATAATTACCAAAAATTCTTACCTCTTTCCTTCAACCAGTTACCATAAATTTGATAATGTTCCCAATTCTTTGGTTCTAGCTCTAGCAATCGATCAAGTATTCCTCTCTTTTCCTCCAGCGGAGTGATCAGTAATAGTTCCTGATACGCCTGCACAAATCTGGGCTCGAGCAATATACACCTTTCTAACATTTTGAGTGATTCGCTAATTCTGTTCTTTTTTCTATAAAAGACAGAATCATACGTAAGCGAATTATTTTAGTAAATGTCAAACAAATTTTAATGTGACATACATCTTAGTGTATCTTTTGCCTTGTTTTGTTGATTTAATGACAAATGAGAACACTCCATTCTATTTCAAAGGGTCAGATTTTAATGAATTTTGCGACTTGAAAAATTGTATTAAACTGGGATACCTTACGAATAAAAAGATGTCGCAATTAAAGTATTTAAAGAACACTTAAATAAAATATAAATTATTTCCATAGAAAAAGTGAAAGCGAAGCGTAATGCGTACCTGTAGAGCTTAGCGAGGTTGTAATGAGCGTTGACATGGTCGCGGTTGTATTTTAGCGCCTGCAAGAAATGATGCTCAGCGCGCCCCGAGGCTAGGACTAAAGTGCCCAGATTGTTGTGCGCACTCGCGTAACTAGGCCACAACCTTAATAAACATAAAGAAACAATAACATTGTAAGTTAATTTTACCAGAGTGAGTTTGCAAAATATGCAGTCAAATTACTGGCAAGTGATTGTTTAATATTTATATTGCATCGACTGGGGAGCAAGCAAGTAGACGATCGTCATTAACCTTTGGAATAGACACGTGCTTTGCCGACTTTTGAGAAAGAAGTAGAGTCTTTCTCAAAAGTTCTTTCTCTTGTATTGTTTCTACGAAACTAGAGTGCAATTAGGATTGAATTTGGAGGTCAGACACGATGAACAAAATTAAAATTTAGCGAATAAAGTCACTCTAAGCATGCTACGCTCCAATGTTTATATTCATTTGGTCTATTTATACGAAGTTATATAGCACGAATTAGTTGGTATAGTTAGCAGAACTTACTTCAATGCTTCTTTGTAATGTTTGATGGCACTTTCTTGTTGTTCGATGTCTTTCAAGAAGTTCGCAAAGTTGTAATGTAGCTTCGCGTTATGCGGCAGCACGGACAAGTCCGCTCTGAAAACGATATTATTAATATATACTCGTAAGATTGTCATCGAGCAGGCAGTGCTTACGACCTTTCATTTGGAAATATATTGATCGTTACCATTGCTCGTAACGCCTAATAAGTCTGCGGTCTAATAACCTGCGGTCAGCTTCTTTGGTAAATCATCGTAGGGCCGTCACAAAAAGAAAACTGAGTACAATAATTGTTTTTAAGTCTACCTATTCCACATGAGAGGAAATTTAACCACCAAAAGCACGTACCTAAGAAGAGTTTCCCTGGTCCGCCAGTCGCAGTTCCTCAGCTGTGTCCTGGCCGCTCCACTTGCAACGAGTACCGCCACACCGAGCGTCAACAATCTTTTCCCAATGACGTTTCTTCGCCACATCAGTTGTATACCGTATACTGTTATAAGCACTGATCCAATACTGCAAATAAGTGATATATTATAAAAATGAAAAGAAGTGAAGTAAACGAAAAGATAGTACCACCACAGGAGTTTTATTAAGTGATTAATTATTATTAAATACCGACGGACATTGGAAATATTTTAAGCAAAATATTTTCAATGTCGGTTTGCGTTACAGTATCATATCAAAATCATTGAAGTGGCAATGAGGCCGTCATATCAGCCGTAACCGTTCTTAAGTGGAGACCGCGGAGAACAAACGAGGAGTGGGACGCCCTCATACTAGATGGAACGGCGATGACCATGCCCCATTAAATTTTAATAAAATAAATATATTTTAGGTGTAGCCTATTTCCACATCACATTTTGTCAAGTATAATTATAGTTAGCACCCTGGTAACTTTTAAACACCTGACCAGCAAATAACATAATTCTCATGTATATTTCCAAGTATGTAATGAACTGGTACGGGGACGTCAGATAGTTGTTCAATTGTTTTTTCAATGGAACCTCGGTATGTAGAGCACTCTTTCGGCTACAACAAAACCCACGGTGACGAACAAGTTGGAGGCAGGCAGATAGGGGAACACCAGCAGCATCAACCCAACGGCGGCCGGCGTGTGCCGCTGTGGCTATAACAAGAGAACACAAATATAATCTTTCATTAAGATCAAATTACGTCATAAAGGATTTTTCAATTATGATTACAAAGATATAAAACAAGTGTACACCGGACGGTACTCGTATGTAGCACAGGACTGAAGTAAAACTTTTATAGTTCCATCTATATGTATTTATCTACATGTATAATACAAAATATAACATTACACGATTGTTTAACAGAGAAAGAAAATTAATCAGAAAATTACGCGTTACGCGCACAAGCGTGCGTAAAGAAGTCTTACTTCTAAAATGATAAAGAATATCTAACTTTTTAATGTAGCATACCTCCGTATCAACAAAACAGCAGTATGACAACGTTAGGAGAGCGACTAGCGCCACGAGGGTGAGCAAGTTGCGCGGGTCCCACGCGCTGGTCACCAGTGGCACGGAGCCCATCTGCCAGTCGTGGCTCAGGGTCCAGGGACACAGCAGCAGCCACCAGTTGAACGCAGCCAGGTAACAAAACGTCATTAACCTGCAAAGAAGTAACTAATATTTATATTAATACGCGAAGCAAATATTTTTACCCATTTTTACAAAAATCGCGAGAACGAAAAAATATGAAAATCCCACACGTCTAGTTTATATACAGAGAGAGTGCAGTATAATAATAATTAGAACATTTTTTTTAATTATGCTTAGAAAATGCACTGAAGAAATAAAAAAAATATATTGCAACGACAACCATACATTTGATAAACATACACGCGGATTTCATACGTTATTATTAAATAATAACTATGAAAAATAAAGACTGACAGATTCACAAGCTGCAAATTATGTATGATTTCAATGCTCAATTTACCTGACAGTAAATGACGGATGAAATGCCGGCGGGTTATCTTGTGGCGAGAAAGCTGGCAGTGATCCTTGCAGCATCGCGATCCTGAATGTAGCCAGCACCACGAGGGCCGCCGCGCCCCGCGCCACGCGGCTGTACACGCTGTCTGCTTTCCATCTACATCTCGCTGCAGGTGACCTGAGTGATTACAATATATCAAATATGATACAACGTGACCAAGATTATAAGGTTAACAATTGTTTGTATTTGTGTATTATTTCCTATGCCGTATTAACTAAGGCCTAAGACTAAAATTTGACAAAATTAATTTCTCTAGAAAAAATTACCGTGTGATAGATCCCCAGCAGTGGTACAGGTCGAACACAATGTTGAAGAGTAACGCAGTCAGACCAGTTTCCTTCGCCAGCATGCTGAGCGCAGCCAGCAGCACGCTGGCCCACACGCGCTGCTCCCCTGACGATCTGTAGGTTGCCGTATATATTGACACATTTCTCATCACCGATGACATTATTGATATAGAATAAAACTAATAACACGTTCGCTGGTCGGAGCCTTAGTTAGTAGTATTCGAAGCAGATAATAAAATTGCGTCGTCTGGGAAATGTGGGACTTGTACAGCAATACCTAGTTTCGTTTATAATACCCCTTTTTTGACCAGGGGCAAATCATCAAGAAGACAGCCGGCCTTCTGGGGGTAAGGCGAGGATATGTGACGTTATTACCCAATAAACACCGGGGTAGCCCTTCTTCGGTGTATGGGCTCTGGAATCAAGTGGAACGCATCTGTGCTCTTGAGCAGGTCTCGTGGAGGTTAATCCCAGCCGTCTAGCAGTGCAAGGTGACACGGGCCAACCGATGTGGCCTTTTTTCTGGGTCTACTGTAACTGACGACAACGGCCCCTCTTGTCGCTAAGACTCCTTTCAGTCGCCTTCTACGACACGCAGGGGATACCGTAGCTTTAGTCTACGAAATTAGGACTACGCGGCTGGGTTTATAATACTCAACATAACCTAAAATTTACCATAAATAATAATATTTATATATATAATTTTAAATTGTAAAGACATGAAAGATACCGCCGTTGCTGACGTCACCTCCAAATATTATATATACGTATCGTTGACGCAGTGAATTCACCAACTAGCCACTTTTCAAGCTGAGACATCATATAGCCTAGCATAGCCTCTTTTTCAGTGCTCTTTGGACGATATAGGTACTTCTATATTGACCGCTGTGGACCCTAACACATTATTAATAAGTTATGTTTCGTTAGCTCTTTTATATTTTTGTACATGTTCAGTCCACATCACTTTTTGTATCTTTAATAACCTTCTTAATATTGTAAAATACTCGTAAATCATTACGTAAATAAAATATATTCAATAAGCCAATAATTGAATAACGATGAAAGGTTAATTGTTGTATAATTAAATTTAGTATTTAATACTTTACTAAGTTTGAGGGCGCGCCCTTGTAGAAACTCGGTAACCTCCGAAAATAACAGCGCGATACAAAGTCCAAACAATGTCAAACAAGTTAGTAAGAACATTAACAAACTATCGGCGAGTGTCCGAGTGATCCCTCACACTTTTCCAGGGAACCTTAAGGACACGAAGGGAATGAATATAGTAATAACTTGTAACGAAGTTTTCTCTCTTAGAAAAAGCTTTTTATTTAACGTTGCGTTATCCATAGTGACGTTAACTAAACCTTCGGATTCAAGATAAATAGTCAAGTAAAAATAAGGTATCAGACATTTTTTTCATCTTTCTTTCTAGGGTGGGTCATCATCCACCACCAACATCCTCATGCATTCATAAATATTCCTTTTACTCTCAAGATTTCTTACGATGCAGTTAGCGCATTTTATTGTTCCGGAAATCTATGCTTCCGAAGTACGAGGCCGTGCCATCTTATCTGACTCTCCTGTACTTTTTCCGAAATGTCACGGACACCGTAGTTACCGCGGATTTAGTCGTTCCGTATCAGATTCTTTCGACAATACGCCACATATCCAACGTAACATCTTAATTTCGGTGACATGATACTTTCTTAACATGCCGATTAATGGGATGGATTAGTAGGTATCACTAGTACCACATAATACAATAATCATAGTGCTACGCTATTCTGTTCCCTGGACACCTACCCATGATAAAGTAGCAGAGAGGACAGAAATAACACGCAGGCCAGCACGTCCGCCCGCCCGACCACGCCCGCCACCTGCGAACAAGATTCATTTAAAAAATATCCTAACACCTCGTGTCTTCCTACACGAACTACGTCCTACAGCTAGCAGGCGTCTTATGCGATACGAACAGACCGGACGCCGGCTGTGCCTGTAAGAGGGTATTCTTTTTGCACGTAACGAGACACAGTTGTATATCTGTCATCATGTTCAAGCTTATCTCCGATTCCATAATTGTTTCAGTTACATAACAAATAAAAAGTTACAAATAGAATACATATTATTGAAGTACTTATTGTATAATCAAAATAGATAAAGACTTTTGAAACTTTGTGTCTTCGTTTATTCAGGTCAGGCTATTTAAAATTGCTAGAGCGGCGCGGTGTGTTGTTTTGCTGCCGTAAAAATAGACCGGCTCCGAGATTTCATGGAATACCAGCGTTAAGTTCAGGTGTTAATGCTTCTTCGTTTTGCTCAGTTAATGAGGTAACCGGAAGCCAAATCTTCCTTTCTTCATCAGCTTTGTCGCACGCATTTTGCAATACACGTGCAGCAACTCAGATGTTTCCATCGGAGATTTCTTATCTAGTCTAAAGTCTCCGTCGTTCACTAAAATATTGGAAGAATAAGAACCTTCCTTAGAGGTTACTACTGGAAGCATCAGCCACTCTCCGCTTCGATCTTATCCCATTTTTTTTAAATTATATTTAACCAAGTTTTGGTCATTCGCATTAATTAGTTTATCCAGTAGGCTGAACACTACAGTAGGTTCGCCCGCGTAGTGTGTCCCGCGCACTCCGCCGTTAACTAACGATAAACGAAGCTGAAAGTTAATTTGTAACATATTTGCGAGCACGCGAATGGATATTATTTATTACCTCTGACGATATCACGTATCATATAATATATTTAGCTGTATCACAATGTAATCTAATAATTGTAATTATTAAGGGAGTGATGACCTGTAGAGGTCGAATTGCCGTTTGTCAGCTTTTTTATGTTCAAAAATAACTTACGTTTCGACCGGCAAAAACCGTCCTTAACGTTATATAAAAGCATAAGATTTTTAGTATCACCTGATTTAGATATATGACGCTATTATTAATTATATATTATGTAAATAAAATAAAAATGTTAAGATATTTTGTAAAGTAGTTTTTTTGATTTTTATTGTAAAAAAATGATAATAAAAAATAATAACGAATACTTATTTTCTTTATGCCTCAAATAGATGTTGATATTAATATATTTATAATAAGGAATTTCGTTCCTGATAATAAATATTATAACCGCATAATAACCTTATTATAACTGCACGGTTTTTAACTTATTATAGTGCTAATGAGTGTTGAATTACTAGTTGTAATAAGAGCCCACGTAGCCAGCGTAGTCACGTTAGCTTAGACTACCCTAAGCTGACGTGTCTACTTAAGAGGAAGTTAATCTTAACAGAGATCTACGAACAATTTTACAAAACAAAAGCAAAACTTGTTCCGAAGCAGCTCAACTCTCGGCCGAAGTTGGTCGCCGCTCTTCTTGTTGTTCAGTAATAATTTATGTTTTATGAGCGTAATATTTTAAATACGTGTACCCATGTGTTACTGTTGACGAAAATGTCGTTATATTTCTAATCTTCATCTTGTATCACTTCTCTTTTGTCAGAGTGGCAACGGTGATAAACTAACAATGGACAGGAGATTGGACAGTAGACAACCACGTCCACGACGTCCCATCACGTCCACTGGTCCTCGATCAGGCGCAATCGAACGAGCTCAGCTGGAGGCAATGAACTCGTTGAAATTCTGATTCGAGGGACCCCTCGAGAGTCAACTGCGGCTGGGCGGACACTTTGTTTACTAAATATCACACGCTGTGGCTCCTACAACTATTTGGTCACCTGATCGAACGTACAAACTTTACGTTGTATGCAAGGAAATTGCATACAAAACAAAACAACGTATCGTTGTGTTGCACGTAAAGGATGGTACACACTAAGAAACACGACAGTAAAGAGAATTTTAATTAGCTCTCCCGTTACAAAGCATTCGCGGCGGGTTTCGGCTCATCTCCCTCTCAACTCTGGTATTGTTCGGTGAGCTAGAAGTAAGCGATGCGTTTTAATTACAAGCCCTCGGCTCTAAGCAGATACGCTCTCAATTAAAGCGATCATTTAGAAACTTAGACTCAAACATTCCACCGGATGGTTTTATAATCGACTATTTAATAGTTCACAATATATTGTGAACTAAGAAATCTAGTAAGTGGAAGGCAGGTCCTTGCACGACTTGTCTGGATATCCACCGAACCATTTCCTACGCCATTACTGGTGGTAAAAATAAATAAAAATTGGTTCGTATATGACGGCGCTATCTGCGAGTGCACGGATACAAACGAATTGAGTCACTTCTTCTTTTTTTGGAGTCGGTGAAAAGCCGTCTCTCATTGCTACAATCCGGCTACGAAACAAACCATCGGCCGTAAGATCGTACGTCGGATGCTTAATAATTAGAATTTATTTATTATGTATAGCACAATATCTCTTACATGCTCTATGCTGCGAGGTCTTCGGTATTTGTTTATGAAAATCGTGAATAATTTGAGCCTATTACTCATTTGCCAGTTCTACATAAAGGTTGGGAGCTTACCGCTTCGGTATGAATGGGGTGCACGGCAAACAATAAGGCCGCGAGAGCCGCAAAAGGTGTCTGCAGACGCGCCAGCACGGCTCCAGTGCGGGCCACCAGCGCACAGCAGGCGGCGTGTAGGACCACGTTGCACACGTGCCACCACCACGGCGACACGCCACATGCCATGTAGTTCAATCTGCGACAAGGGAATTTCTTTTACCACACATCTCGCAGAATTTCAGATTTTATCGACACCATCTCGATGGTTAGTGTTGCAAGACCGTAAGTTTTTCGCATAACTTTCTTCCACGTACTGTTAACCTTTGGAATCATCAAGTCTATTCCTTTCTTACGGCAACGTACTTGCAGCTCCACCGGCGATGTGAATGTTCATGAGCCGTAAGTTCGTTTGCCCTTTTCACAAAATGCCTCGATCTCTATAGAATAAAAATAAAGGTACGTCTCTTAAGAATGCTTACTAATTTAATTATAAATTAACGATTGTTAGAAGATGATTCACGTTAATAATCGAATGGGAAATTTTATAGACAAAGTGTTAGAGCGCTAAGTATATTAATTGACATTAAAGTTTCACAACTTTTTAATTGGACCCGCGGAAATTTTAGCAAAACTTCGGATTCGTTCATTAAAATCCGCTGAACGTGATGAATTTAAATGAATATCGGGACAGGCGCCTCTCTATGTCCGCTTTTTTATTTCATTATTAACTCGCGATGCTCATAATTTCAACAAAAGAGGAAACGGGCTGTATTTTCAACGAGCTAAATTAGCAAATTTTTTCCAGTATCTCGATAGATGCTTGCGTGGTTTTAATGTTTAGTTAAGTTTGCTCTTTAGCTTAGGTCCTAAAAGTTAACTCTGATATTTAGGTTGCCCAGACTTAATATTAAATTATTAATTTAATGTCAGTTATGTTAATTGCCTATTTTTTTAAATTGATTTTAAGATACGTAGTATACAACGTATCGTCTAATATATAACAATTTCTCACCAATGTAAGTGTACAGACTGACAACAAAGTGAAAATTATTTCTCTTTTGTACTTTAGGGAGTTGGTTACATGTGACCTTAACGGCTGATTTAAGTTTAGAAGGGATTCTCATGAGCACACATGACACTAACTTCGAGGGTTCTCCGTGAAGATCAATAAGACGCGGATACAAATAGACGCTAAACCAAATAACGCAAAGAATAATAACATATTAGATACAATCCATTTGACCAACGCGAACATAACAATTTATTATAGAATTTTATCCGCCAGGATATGAACCAAATTAGACCACGATAGCAAATAAACGCTTTTATAATAAACTTTCCGTCTATTTATCATTATACTTCATTGTAAATAATTGTTGATATTTAAAACCAGTCCAATAGACATGTCTATCCGGCTTGTACAGATATGATAGATCACAAGAAAATACGGATCACCAGAAAAAGAAATAATTAATAATTCTTTTTAATTAACGATTATTAATAAATATAATATTTAAATAATGCAGACAATAGAATATTTAACTTACTCAACAGATTAGACTTTTACAGTAGCATTATACTTTTATATAAAGATTTTTGTGATGCCATATAGACATTGTTTCAAGCAACTGTTAAATAAATATGAACCGTTTTTGAGAATAAAACCCGTGTGTGATGCGATTCAGATCACTGAGTCGCTCGGCTGTACCTTATCTGCTGTGAACGTATTAAAACTTCATAAATCAGGCCGAAAACAATTCAGTGAACAGTAAAGGAATTACTTTTGAACTTGTGAAGTTGTGTTCGGTCGCCAAAACCGTGGACTGTTCGGGTTTATATATTCTTCATACAACACAGAGTAATAAATAAATGTATTATGTACGTTCTACTACTTACAATACCTCATCTCAGTGCTACGTATACCGGTATTTGACAGAGTAGTTCAACTGTTATAACCACTGAAACATGATCTTTCGATGATACTTCGATACTGGATTTTTGAAATTTTTTCTTAGTTTTTCAACTTACTTTAAAAAAGGAGGTTCGTCTGTTTTTTTATGTTTGCGTGTGGGTGAACCGATTTTGATTCTTTTGTTGTAACAGCTGGTGCTTAGTGTATCGTCTCATATCAATTTGTTCTTTTTTTTAACATGGGAGGAAATGCGTTTATTCATTCTCTGAGTTATGTCGGGCTCGGCTTACAAGAGTACCCTACCGACTAAAACCTCCCATTGTGGCCCGGTAAGAAATAATCGGGCCTTTTGCAGCTGTGGAGAGGTAACCATGCTATATGAATTTGATCTAGTTCTACTCGTAATAATGGAATATATAATAAAACCGTATAAATCTTTAATTTTGGATTATTTATGTGCATAACAAATGTACGAATAACTCAATACCGCGCCAACCGATTCCGATGGTGGTTGGTTTTTTATTGATAAAGGATGTACTTTAAGAGTAGTTTGATGGAGTCCTGGTTAATTCTATTTTGTAATATTCCTACGGTAACTCTAAAATACACAGAGCGCCGGCCGTGTGCGTATGTATTAGGGTTTAACGTTTGATTCGATTGTCGGTTTTTCGTTTTTACCCGTAAATATACTTGTACTGAAGGTAAGAAATGAGTTTCTAGTTCGTAATTCGTTACCGAAACGTATATTTCCTTCGGTCACATATATCACAGTGCAAAAGATTCTGAAAGCATACCTTAATATTTGCGATTACCCTCTCTCTCTATTAGACAAAATATTGCCAACTGCAGCGGCAGTCGGCTATTAACATGAAGCACTTCGCGACTCGCCATGTGAGAAATGAAAGCCGAATCGCACAAACTAATGAGGCCGCCCCACGCTACCGCTGCGGTTCCTGTAATTTCCGTTTATATAATTTTACTACGTCTACAAACTACGATTTATTGATGTTTGTTTTAATTTAAAATGCCTGCAACATGTGATTTCATTTCGTGTTTTGAACTAACCGACTTCAAAAAAGAGTATTTTCTCAGTTTAACTGTTTTTTTTAATTTATAACCTCATAATTTTCGATTGGGTGAACCGATTTTGATAATTCTTATTTTATTTGTAAGCTTGGTCCTTGCAAGTGATCGCATTTTAAAGCTGCAAGTATAGTTTAATAAGCATTAAGTTTTGATTTGCTAAGATATCTAGTAAATCCTCCTCCTCCTTTTTTGAGGATTTTAGGAGTTTCCTAAAAATCCTCAAGAAAGAATAAATTTAAAAAGACAAATATACATTTCCTTTGTCTTAATTTACAAGCGAATACATTTCAAATGCCAGAGAGAGCACAAAGCCTTTGGGTAACGTCCCATTGATTCGAAATTTGAACAGAACCACTAACTTATCTTTCAAAATGTATTAAAACTTCGTTCTTTGAACTCGCTCGAGTTAAGCGAACCGTAAACTTGCGGCTTTATTTCAAATTTAGGGTTTGTACAAAAACTGACAAAAACATTATTTTGTTAAAACTCGCAAATGTCAAAAACGTATTACGTAACATTTGTTATACATTTGTATTATTTGGTGTTTTGATGGGAAACTACAAATTAAATGCAGATATTAATGAATTGCACAAATAATAAGTCGCGGACTTAAATATACTTGTACCTGTGAGTTTCCTTATTACCATTTCTTACATACAAAAAATCACTTGTGTTAGGTAAACAACATTGTTGCAACATTTAGTTTAATAACAATACTGGTGCCTTGTCTATGGCCCCAGCCGGCCGTTCCACTATCTATGGTCGGGTACAGAGATGGGATCGTGACGACACTCAAGCAATTAAACCGGAGTTCCTTTCTGGGGTGAGCAGTGACGCCGTGACCCTGAAGTAGGAGAGAAGCGCGCGAGTTATTTTTGTCTTTCTCCATCTATATTCAACAACATACCTTGTTGGTTGCTATGCTAGCGTCGCATGTTGTGCGCGATAATAGAAAGATATATCCCTTCCTTACTATTATTAATATTTGTGTCCGTTGACATGCGATGGGCTAAGCACCTGTCTTACTTATCGCTATTTATAAGCTCGGAGTTAAGTTCCGCGTGGTCTCATATTTAATAATCATTTGCATTACAGTTGCCTATACGGTATAACATGTTCATGTGTCACAGAGAGATTAATAGCTTGAATGAAACGTAATGAAAGCTCAGCAGCATTGAGTGGCAACATTATAAACGCAGTAACAGCAGCGCAGCCGCTAACGAGCTCCGCCATCGAGACGGCTGATGAATATTCCTCAAACTAAGCGTCCAATTTGAATTTCAAATTTTTGTAAAACAAAGCTCGAACGTAATTCGCATATTAAACTCTTACAATTAACGCAAAATAGATTGGCGTGTTTATATTTCTGTTATCTCGTTAAATATTTCACTGCGACGCTGTTGGCGTAAATATTTAATAAAGACTTCGTAAGTTAATAGATTATTTTACTTTTCAAATTTAACAGGGATCCTAGTCTTTCCCTTCTTAACCAGTCTTGCACTCGAAAGAGGTTCAAATTGAACTAAGCGCTGAAGACCACTCCGCGACAACTCGGTGAAACTGCCTTATAAATTGATAATTTGAACGAGTCCGTTTACATTCTTTTTACCATGGAATACTTGCTGCAGTCTCGTTGTGTTCATATATATTGGTAACTCAAAGATTATCTTTAAATACCGAACATCGTATTACGTAGCTTAAACTTTGAAATGCATGTTAATATCTTTCTAATATTCTAAATCTAATACCTTCACATGAGCAATTCTTCGGACACAGCCCCAACAATTGTCATAGAATATGATACAGAAGGTTTCAGGGCAGGTTCAGATTCTTGTTGAATGTTGTTATCCGTGTATACCTTTAAAGTAAAACAATAGATGGCGTTGCTAAGCAACAGTCAGTGAGTGTTTGGTTTGTCGTGTCGACCAAGAAAATCAATTTTTAAGTTATATTGTAAATAACGCGTTATAATTATGTAATTCTTATCTTAATATAATTTCCATCCGGGTACTAGACGTTCAAGTAAATCATTTTTTATCCTGTTCAGGCAACTTCGAACAATAGCAAAGCTCCGCCGGGAACTCGCCAACATTCAAACAAATGAAAGCGGAAATCGAGCCTCCGTCGCGGACTCGATATTTCCTATTCTCACTTATTTAAGATTTTCCTTTGTGATAGTTTGTGACTAAAAGACTTAATTAATCAATCATTTTTATTATCACAAAATTATTTGTTATGTACACAGGGGAAAAGTTTCCACAATATTGGAGTAGTTGCAAGAGTGTTGTTGACTTTCTATGCCTATCAAATCGACACATACAATTTATGTTAATAGTACACTACCTTAGCCAACTTAAGAACCGCATGAAAAATATTTTATATGACATGAATTAATAACTTCTACGGGTATTGAAAATGAAATAAGTATCTTAATTAATATGAAATTTATCAAATTTTCCCGCACTGTAACACTAAGAGTTAGCTTAGTATAAATTGCTGGTGTGCATATGCTTAATTCGGGTTTAGTTGGCATTCAAAAGTATTTCAATTAGAATGGAATAGATAATAAAGCTCAAAAAAGTAGATCCTCATTGAGACAGGGCGGACATGAAGTTTCGCAAGAACACGCAAAGCCTTTCACGTATTTCCTTCGAAAACATCGACTACTGCCACTCCAAAAGTTACATAACTCTTGAAAATAAGCGTGGAAAGTCATCACATAAAATGAAGCTGCTTACATGAAGGCGACAGGAGCACCATAAAATATTCATCCATCATTCAACAATTGGTGTCACACGCCCGGCCGCGCGCTACAAGTGACAAGTGACAGGCGCGCAACAAATGACTTGTACATCGAACAACCAACACTTTTGTGAACATTTTGTGCAGGAACAAAAGCGCAGATGTGATACGAATATATTTTTCGTGTTACCGGACACTAACATAACACAATATATTAAAGAGTTTGTCAACTTCGTAATAATCGTTCCAGCCTGGCCGTGGAAACGTGCAGCAGGTGTAATGTAAAAGAAATATAATATATATGAAAATATGGTACTAATAATTACAAAGAAAACTTTAGTTAATATAAAAACGTTTATGGATTTAGATTAAGCATGACAATAACATCAGAATGGTATGTTCCGGGAAACGTTTATGTTTATTTACTGGTTTGGGTGTATTGACTGAACCCTACTGAATTATTTGCTAATATATCAAAGGCTAAGTTTAACTCTGGCATTAATAATAATCCAATAACAAACTGCGGCTTGTATTTGTCGCCGATAATACAACGAAGCGATGACACCGCGGCCGCTAACGAACTTTCTAATTGTTTAATACAATCCAATTGTTCTGCTCACGAGGCGGCCGATTGGAATTTCAAATTTTTATTAAAACAAATTTAAATGTTGACAGCTCTAATTATATTAGTGTTGGTAATGTTTTATCACTCTATTTCCTATCCATATCTGAGAATATAGTAATTTGTTTTGACATTGGTACATTACGCAGCGGTTTGCCTCTTCATATATTATGCGGACTTCTAATAGTGGAAATTTCTGCCGAAGTCAGTCTTTCCTGGACACCGTTGAGGCCAATGTGAACAGACACTTTATAGGCTCACGTGTATCGAGATTGAAGCCAAACGCGAGCCTATTGTATTTATAATAAATAACTGTGTGTGTACAGCTTTGCAGATGTGAGAAACTAACGATATACAATATTCTCGGAGCGAAACTCATAACATATCTGCACGCAACGCTGGCATGTTGGGAGGGTATGTTCCTTTCCCGATCGTACTGATACATTCCTGCAACATCAGAAACTGTCATCTTCTCCATGTCCACTGATATAAGTGTGACACACAACCACACTGAACGAGCTGATCGTTCTTTCATTTTATATAAAAGGGAGAAAAAACAGACGAGTATCTATGTTCCGAAAAATATAAAATACGAAATCAAAAAAATACCAAATATATTCTAGAACAAGACAAAGTACTTGGTTAATAATGCAGAGCGCTTCGTCGACGACCCGCAGTTCAAACAAATGATGCCGGAAATCGGCGAGCGGTAATGAGTCCCCGCTTTACAATCGATACGCCCGTTTTCATAACACTGAATACTGTTTACCATTTCCGCCGCCAGATACTGCTGCGATCAGTTAACACTATTAAATGTTAAAATTATTATTGTACATGTGAATATGAACAATATTACAATCGCAAAAAATACGCACTTAATGCTGAATAGTCGCAGCTATTGCAATGTTAGTACGGCATGTTATCAAAATTGGAACGAAGTTTCTTACGGCAGACTTGGAGGAGATACGGGTTTTCTTGCGCGATTGAATTGATAAAAATGTGAGACTAAAAGCGTAAGAAAAATATATAACGGAAGTGCTATAGTCGTATACACGGCGGCCGACAGCGTGAATATGAAGCATGAAGTTCAACTGTGTTTATTTATTTTACTAATAATTTGAATAACTATTCTTTTTTATTTAATTTCTTTTATTTAACGTTATTTTCTAAAATACTAAATTTTTAAAATACTTATAAATGCTTAAATAAAAATCAACAAAATCAAGATTATCAATCATTAATCATTTTTTTTTGCGAATTGTGTTGCCTGCTATTGGTTGTCTCATGACACCACAATTTTTTTTTTTTCAATTTAAGATTTCATGTTTCCGCTGAAGAGTTTTGATAAAAATGTTGTGTATCCTTCACTTATTAGGAATAAATGCTAAAGTTATAACTTACCGAAACGAGAGCGTAGTAAGTGGACGATATGACTTGTGACTGCTAGAGTCGGACATCGGCGTGCCCCAGAAGTCATTCTGGAAGACCTGCAGCACTGAGTTGGCTCCGTTCACGTCACCGTTGGACACGATAGCCGGGATGTCGTCGTGGACGAATTCTCCATTCAAACTGTTCGCATAAGTTAGCGCACCCACAGAGGCCACAAGAGTGTACACTGCCCACTCACTCTCACAAACACTCCGCCACGTCTTTGGGTTCGAAACTTCTTCGCGGACAGACGGCAGCGGCCTTCTACGCATGGTTACCGAGACAATACAACATGTCTTTGATAGTTTAAAATGTATTTAACAATGAAGGTAGTTTCTTGTCCTTAACCCAATATAGTTACAGTATATTGATAGATTCAACAAGGCAAAGTAATGGAAGACGTTTAACTGGAAGCGGTATGTTGGTGATTCCAGTCCCGGCATGACAGATCGCTTGAGCCGAATAAATCAACATCGTGGGTCGGCGTGGACCGCTGATGTCATATTCATGAGTCGGCCGCAGTAAATGGCGGTCGGTCCGCTGTACGAGCGCTGAATTTTGTTCTTGAACATTTAAATTCGTGTTGCGGCGTCGCCTTTTGATAAATTTGCTTCTTTGCTTTTAAAGCCACTGCATATTGTATTTCCTGTAACAAAAATCCTATGTTTTATATTTTAATATATCACATTTATACTACTAAAATATAGACTACATTGGTAAAAGAAAATAGCTAAAAATGATACACAGAGACATCATTTTAAATTCTAGTTATTATCTCTTGGTTGAACTTAATTTTTTCAAACGACTGAAAAAGGAGGTTCTCAATTCGACTTTTTTTACTTTATACACGAGAAAACTATATAAGTCTTAAATTTACATTAAGTATGTGCGCGACAAATGGACGAATAACTGAATATCACGCTAACCGATTTCGATGATTTATTTTTTGTAGATCAAGGGTAGTTTGATGAGAGCTCGGTTAGGTTCTGATTGATTTCATAATATTCATATTCACTTTAAAATCGGGTTTTTTTCTTTACCTTTATCGGTTATTGTAACTTATTTGGTACAATAACTGATAAGCATTATGTTAGTCCTCATTCTTTTCTTTCGTTTAAATAAATTTTATACGTGTTCAAGTAGATTCCCATCGTAATTCTGAGTAAAACAAATAGATAACTCGAACGTTATTAAAGCCGGCTCAACGTAAGTGTGCTCTAATAACATTAATCTGGCCGGCGTTACGAGCTTAACAAATATTGGATTACGTATGATTGATTAAGCTCAAGTTCTGCGAGCGGACGGCGGACGGCGGACAGCTGGCGATCAATACGTTAGCGGAGACCATACAGAAGGCGGCCGGTACAGAGGACCTATCTACGTACCTTGTACATTTATTGAATTACATCCTAGGAATTACAGTATAGACAAATACCAGTACATCACCATATTCATAACACAAGAAAAAAACAGAAACTTAATTTTTGAAGTAAATCTTCTTTACGCAACCTCGACGCTGTTTTTTTTGTGATGAACTACACAGATTGGCCAGAGTAGTTGACTATTTCAGCTTCACCGGATTGAGAGGTGGCATAGCTCTTAAGTCGATTAGCCTGAATCTCTAGGAAGTACGTTGGTTAATGCGTTACAAAAGGTGAGATCGGGCGTGGCGAACGGAAGTTGAGAGAGAGATATGAGATTAGTAAAGATAGAAAGATAGAGAGTTACATTGTGTATATCTAAGAGTGAAAGCCTATTTTCAGTATTACACTAGAGGTGCGAGAGAGAGAAGTGCGCGCGTTGTCTTTCTCTTGAATATTAGTATAAATATTTTATTATATTTTGTTTATATAGATGGAGCTAAAGAAGTTCAGTCGTGTGGTCTAAGCATGATCGTTTTTTATAGACGATAGATATCTTTGGTTGCAAAGAAAGCGCAAAAACCAAAATTATCTTAAAATAGAGTTTCAGTTTTGTGTAGTATATCTGTTCCACTGATATAAGATTTACGAGGACGTTACGGCTTTGTCGAGCTTCTTATTAGTAATTTTATCATCTTCACAACTAATATGGCGAGTTTTACGGTGTTAAAAGTTTTTTAGTATTTTCGAAATAAAATCAACAACAAAATGACCTGTTCACATGTAGACGCTTGACGTAAACTAAATAAAGGCGTCTCCGACAACACGCTGTCGCATTTAGAATTACATTTGCGTCAATTTCTCAGAGACGTGCGCGCGAGGAGAACATTTCATGTGCTAAAACTACCGACGAGATGAGACATGCGACTGGCAGTTTTGATGAACGAATTTTAATATAAGATTTACTGCTTTTATAATAACTGGTGGCCCTGCGGGCGAAATTAGGCTTTAACCCAGCAATTAGAGAATTGAAACCACAAATAATTCGCAGGTCGTAACTTATTCAGTGAATCTGCCAGTCATTAATAATGCAACGTGCATTATTGTATTGTGTTCAACATGTATTGTCCAACGTGTTTGTATTTCTTTTAGTTTGAATGGGATTTTGCTAATATTTAAAAAATATTAGCATTTTTCATTCCTTCCAATTCTGTTTTTTGACTTAATTTGCCGCTGGTTAGGTCTCAAATATAGATGGTAGATGGTAAGCCCAACGCTATACAGTGGGCACAGAATAGCAAATCATATTTATGTACCTAAACAGCCGAAAAATCTTCATTCTTAAGCCGACTGGGATTTGAACCAGCGAACATCACATCGTAAGTTAAACTCAAATTAGTGTAGCAACTTGTTGCGAAGATAATGTAAACTACGTTTTTGTGTTTCTATCTTACACACTATACAAGGTTTTTCTCAGAATCAAATAAACTAGCAACAAAACTAAAAAATATATTCAAAACCGCTTTAACAGTACCAGAGTTGCAAAACTAACTTCAGAACATAAGTCTAGAAGTAGTTTCCGGCAGCGATCTCTAAATAAAGCCTGTGGTGTGTTGATCTCTTCCTTAAACGCCTCAGGGGTTCACAATGACAACGTAATTCCAAAGCACCCATGCCCCGAAAGTATCTGCACCATCCGGAAAGTCAATCGCCTATGCCGCCTGTTCATCCAATCTTCTAAGACCGGACGTACAGCTTCGACAGTCCTGCTGCCTGCCTTAGGGTGGGCTAGCCCCATCCTCAATCGTTCGGCGCCTCAATTCTCCGTCGTCCATATTCGTGCTCGTTTGTGTGCACGAGTACTTACCAGGTCTTAGATTGTCATTAACGTACCAATGACTCATTCAACAAGAATTTCAGCAAAGATTTTCCGGTACCTAAAACACAATTTGGTCCCAATTCTTTTGGGGCTAAGTGAAACCAAATCCTTTCAAAAAAATCGCTTCATAAACGAGGGCGTTATAAATATAAAAAATACACACGAATTGAGAACGTCCTTTTTTAAAGACGGTTGAAGATACATTAGCTCCGGTCGAGCTTCAAGTCGGCACAAAAACTTGAAGCCCGGGGACAATTCAAGCGGAGCATCAATCATTTTGACAACGTATAAAGTGACGCAGTTGTTCAGCGTGAGGTCGCTCCGTAAATACGGCTTGGACATTAAAGCCTCTCTGCGCAAATCTCTGTGTTTTAACTCTTTTCTGCGCTGTTTTCCTAACACTTTGATTCATTTACTACTTCTACGTCTATTACTTCATACTTCATGTTATAATTTTTTTTAGTTCACTACGGAGTGAGGTTTCTGACGCCAGTCACATGCTGCTTCTATGTTCCAAGTATGGCAATAAGTTTTTTGCTGTAAATCGAGCACATTTTTGCTCATAAATTTCTTAAAAATGGAAAATTAACGTCCTTACCTTGAAGCTTGGGTAAATATAGTACGTAAATGTTCTCTGTCACAGAAGTTCTCGAATAGTTACTTTTGTAATACAAATATACTAGCTTGTATTTGGGAAGATTTTTCTTTGAGGGATTTTCTTATTTTGTGACTATTTATTAAATATACATTTCCTTTCGTGTACAGAGTTATAATGTTCTCCGCTCCGAATAAAGAACGTCTACACGGAGAAACTTGCTAAGTTAATTATATATTTGGGCACACGAGCAAAACATCTATCTATCACCCATCGGCGAACATTAGCCGGACATAATGGCCGATCAGCCGTTAAACAAACGCTACCCAATAACTATTTTCACATATCGTTCTGTCAGCGGTGAAACATATCGGACAATTTGATGTTATGCAGTTTCCCTTGTTAGATTCTAGATGTTTTCATTCAATAGTTCATTTGATTACAATTTATATGGAAACTGTAATGTACATTCTGTTTATTTGTCATTATTAAAAAAATGCTACTAACTTTCGCCCGCGACTTTTTCGTGTCGGAGCCGTCCTAAATTTCATGATTACAAATATCCAAATTTGCGCATTTATGATATAAGTGATAAGGTGATGTTGATAATGATTAATACTAACTTAAAGAAAAAAAGTCCAACACTTATTAAGTAAAACACTTTATTATTAAAGATTATTGTAACGAATTTGTATAAATGAATAATTGCGTCCCGACAGGCAGTGACCCCCTCCACGTTTCTTTCAACACTAGAGTTATAGGATGGACCTACAACAGTTCGGCATGTGTTAAACTTAACCCTTAACAAATATTTTTGGTATACAAAAAAGGTTTTTTAGAAAATTTAGAAACGTGTATAATTAGCTTAACAAAAAAGGGAAAATTTAATTCAAATGACTTTGCATATTTCGTAATTATATAAGGACATCGTCCGGGACAAAGTTTTCAAAGCGGGTGGTAACTTCATTATTCTCCTTCGCGCCATTAAAATTAGTAACTCAAAAAAACCGTAACTTGTTTTTTTTAATTGCCGCCCAATAATTAATTTCATAACTCACCAGGAATCGTAAAATGTCCTTTTCTCGTTTTTTTTTAAATGACGAACTACACTGTTGGCCAGTAAGGCTGGCCTTTACTGCTTCGCCGAATTAAGAGGTGGCATAGGTGTCAGGTCGCTTAGAACCTTTTCTCGTTCGATGGCCGCTGTGGGATAAATCTCGTATTGTACTCCCCAACAATTGAGGGTACTTAGCTAGTAACAAACGTCTGCTGCAGTGAAAAGCGCTGGGTAGATTTTTTATTATTTGTATTGAAAGAGACAAAATAAGTTGATGTTTTACGCATGTTCTCATTTTTCACAATTGGTTTTTCATCGTTCATGACATGTTTCCAATTATAAATATGTTAAGTAAAGGAAATGTATGGTTATAAATGTGTTTTTGATAACATATTTCCTAACAAGCTGTTATTATTCGGCATAAAACCTAAAAAACACGTAAATCAGGACATCCTCCGTGTTTACCACGGTTCTCCAATTCTCTATTCGGAAGCTTATAACCGACGTTATGTGTAGTTCACCATACAGCTTTTACTTTGTAGTTATACTAAAAGCTTTACCTCGTAAAACTACGAACTAAGTACGAATGAGGAGAAAACAAAAGAGAACTTGAAATGACGACAAATCATACTTCGATATACATTAATAAGACAACGGCCGATAGAGCCGCGTATAAAAGTCCCCCCTCCGCGCTACGAATCTCCCTCCCTTGGCGTGACCCCGACAAACCAAATGGTGCGTAAATGTGCCTCCCGATCGACCACTGCGATAATGTATGATTTGTTATTTTTCAGATACGATGTTAGTTCAATAGAATATGCTATAGTACAATGCTGAAGGTAAGTATTTACATGCTTATACTTTGTGTATAATTAAAATCTGTGTTAATGATCTTTGGATGATCTATAATAGTACTCCGATGTGTTGCATGAATAAACCACGAGTAGTGAAGTTAGTGGACTAACAAGATGTCATTTGTTTCAGGGTTTATCAGCACGTCTTCATAATGGGTAAGACCTTCTCCAGTGAAATTACTCTTTTTGTCGCTTTAAATAATTTAAAATAAAATGTTACAATTATATTATACGCTGCTATAATTTACTTTTAAATATAATATATAGCATCTTCAGTATGGTTCGGTCGGTCTGTTAGGCTTAAGTATGCTTACAAATTTCAGTGGTCTCATTATCTCCGGCACATGCCGGCCGACCCGGAGCGAGCTACAAGGGTGGCCCTGTTAATAACTCACTGATCCGCAGTAAATTGCCAAATATTTTATCGCTACTTCTTGCCAACATAATAATATTATATTAACTCGTAAGTATCTCGTCCTATGAGGTTCGTTTACTTTTGCCAGTTGAGTATCGAGTGCTTTAAAAATAAAAACCAATCACAAAGAATTAAGTATTTCAACGGTAAAGTAATATTATTGTGAATCGACGACGTACGTTATTTTGATTTTTCCTCATGCATGAGGCGAGCCAGTGGACGACAAAAATGCTTGTAAAAATCCATAGAACTTGTTAGCAGTTAGCAAAACAGTGCTACCCACGATTTAAAAATCAAAAAGGTTAATAATATTTGAGTAAACAAAATCAGATTTACACATAGACACAGCGCAATGGGAATTTATGTTCACGGACTCTAAAATGAATTCCATTCACACAGCGCAGCCACAAATATAGTGGGTATTGTTGGAACACGATGGCGGTGCAACTACTGTATTACGATTTCAAATGGAAACTACGTATACCGTGCGAGGGTTACATTGCTGTCATTTGTGTCTGGATAACCTTTGTAATCTCACGTATGGGCGTGCTTTGTTTTTAATTTAATAATTTACTAATAAATAAGTAAAGCACTCAAACTCTTGATTCAGAAGGATAGTGTTTTGTTTCTTTAACATACAAAGTACTGAGTACTTCTGATGTTGTAGCACGGTTCTCAGCCGCTGTCATTCAGTTCGATACGTATGATGTAGAAATTCGCTTAGAGTATCCTCTTGCGAGACCGCCAACTTTTTCAAGCCCAACTTTTCTCTAATCACACAACTTTTAAGTCAATTATTATTTATTACAATTATTAAAAAAACACATTATTTACCAATAATATTATGTCTGTTGAATTTATTTTACTCTCTTGTTTTTCCATACCAACGTCTTACTTCCGCTTAACCTGTAATAACACCCCATAAAATACCAGCTTGCAGCTTGGGATACATGCAACACTTCTGGGTTTTACTCTGTGATATTAGGTGGTTGAATCATTAGGTCTGCTAACTTTTTTACCTTCTATTATTCCTTACTTGTAGATTTAAACAGATGATAATAACTATTTTGTATCTTCTAAAGAAATACACGGTCCTTATATTAATACAAAGCATGATAATAAAAAACAACGCAGCAATATACTAACCCTAAATAATTGCTCAAAGGGAGGAAACGACTGCGAAATATATTTATTTTCCCCTTATAAAAGCCAACTCGAAAAAATCCCATTCAGAATGTTTATCAGGTGAAGCATCAGTCATTCTGACAGAGTCTCAAAAGACGCAGTTATTAAGCCCGAGGCGACCACTCATAAATACAGCTTAGGAAATTTAAGTTTGTCCGAGCGAAGGCTTTGTGTGTCGTTAATATCAGGGAATAATGGCGCCCCATTATTCTGCCTTTGAAATTTTAAGGGTACGAGAGTGCACCATCTGCTCACAAAAGGGTAGAGATACATTTTGAAATTATATCCTAAGTGAAAATAAAGATTCGAATGAACAATCTCGTGCTAGCTGGTTCATGTAATTTATAGAGTTCCCTGTTTATAGGGTCCACCTAATCAATTGCACAATGTGAGTGAACGTGTTATAAGTATCACAGGGTTGTAAGTCAGGTCAAACTCAAAACGCACGATATTCTTTACGTTTACTTCAGTTTAAGAGTAGTTTGATGAGAGTTTGGTTACGTTTTAATTCATTCTATTTCGTAATATTCCTACTATAATTTAGAAATACAAAGAAAGATTCCGCGGGTATTAGCGTTTAACTTATAATTTGATTTGATATCGCTTTGTCGGTAATCATCATCTTGTCACTTATATAAATGATACGGGTGTAAAAGATAAAACTAGAGATTTAAAATTAAAATTTTCTTCGAGAATGAATTAAATATATAAACGAATTTTATAAGTATTCATGAATATCTACTTGCAGAAAAAACAAGAGATACTTTAGAAAGAAATACGAGGTGAGAGGCGGCTGTTATTACTGACGAGGGACTGCTCATTAATTTGAAACTTTTCCCATTCGCACTTCCCTGAACGGCCATTTGCGGCTGACGGGTCCTCAGGCAGAAAAATAACTATCCTCGTGCTATGGTCAAGGAAATAAGGTAATATTAGTATATTACTACGCAGTTCATTGGTCGACCCGTTGGGGACATGCTAACTGAAAGTCATGTTGAGAGTATTTGAAGCACATGTTTAAATAGATTATTGGTAATAAGGAGAAACTAACTTATAAAATATAATATAATAAACAGTAGCATAGTTATCTTATCCGGTTGATCTTAGCCTTATTCCAGGTTCTTGAGTGGATACCCCGGAGAGGCAAACAAAGTGCGACGTCTTTAGACTAGGTGGCCCGGTGACCTTCACAGGACGGCTGGCTGATGGATGATAGTGGCCGAGGATCATGGTCAGCAGTGGATGATGATTAAACAATTCTACACAGCTACCAACCGCAGTATCACAAAAAAGAAAATTACCAAAGAGAAAGTGTTATGTTATAGAAGCTGTGCTTGCTTGCAATAACCCTTGTAATGTGTAATATAACTCTCCTTGGAAGCAATGCGAAATTGCATCTGTACCTGAGCGCAGGAACACGACGATTTCCTCGAATATCGTCGACGGCCGCGGGTATTCAATTGTCTCCCGGCCTGCCAAGATTGCTGGGCGTGGTCGACGCTACGGAATTTACAATTTCGCAACACACAGCAAACATCCGTTCTGAAATCCGCCCAGAATGCACGAATGTTGGCAACACTCCGGAGAAAGTTATACAGAAACCTACTTAAGTACCATAAGTACGATTGCGGCGCCAAACGTACTGCTTGGCTTTTAGGTCACAAATTAAGTATTGAAATTTGAAAAGTGTTTTCGTATTGAAAAAATATAATGTTACAAAATATAGTAACTTAACGAAAGATTATTTTAATTTTGCTAAATACTGAGCGCTGCACTCAGAATGAGAATTCAAAACAGCTTAAATTTTGTCGCTTTAAATGGCGGTATAAGGGTTTTAAAATTATTACGTACCATACACAAACAGTAAGTAAATCTCTCTGGAAACGAATATATACAAATGTTTGAATAGTTCCATCTCAAATAGATTTTTAAATATTTTATTTAGAATTAAATCGTTTGGATTTTCTTTAATAATAAGTATCATCTCGAGTTTGTTAAAGACCTAAAGAAATTATATTGATGGCCCAGTGAATATCCCTCGATAGGGAAGTATAATTAAGTAGAAAAAAACAAATTACATGTGTTTCATTTTCTTTAATCGCCGAGCTCTATTTTCAACCGACTTCAAAAAAGAAGGTGGTTCTCAATTGGTCTGTATGTTTGTAACATAAATGTCGACTGGATGAACCAATTTCGATTGATTTTCGATGATTCAGTTTTTATTATAAAGGATGTACTTCTAGAGTAGTTTGATGCAAATTTGATCATTTCAATTTCGTTCTTACGTTCTTATGATAATTCGTAAATACAAAGAGCGTGTTTTAACGTTTCACGTTTGATTAGATTTGATGTCGGTGTTTGTTTTTGCTCGTAAATATAGTTATGATCCATGACCTCATTTCTGATACTATTTTTAACCTATATATTGATAAAAATAATTTGTTTAAAAACAAAGGGATTGACTAACAATAACATATATTTTAAAAATGATATATTTTATCGACTCTTCGTATACAATCAAATGTATTCCAATCAGAATGCTCGTTGTAAGAATAACTTTTAATTCCGAATACACTGTTCGATTTAGGTCATTGCTCCATTCGACTGAGAGCAGCATCATACAGCGAGTTAGGTCACGTAGCAAATTAGGGCAGCTAGAGCTCGCGGGGCACACGAGCTGCACCCCGCGCTCCGGCACCTACGCCGGCACCTGGTTGCTTGAGGAGAGTTACAAAACAACGGATCTCAAACACATCTCTGTGAATAAGTGATCGTTGACGAGTTCACAGATTTAAAAAAGTAGACAAATGATTATAATATGATATGACTTCAGTAAATGTTTTGGAATTAAAATTAACATGAGCATAATTTAAACTGTATATAAATATAATGTAAACAGTCGAAATCGGACTTTAATCTAGTAATGGGAGCATTGAAACCATTATTAATATATTAACTGTCAGTAATTATTTATCATAATAACTCAACGGTTGCCAAGCAACCATATAACAACAGTTTGTATATATGTATCAAACGCATGGTAGCGTGTGTAATGATTTTTTAATTGATGCTTCTTTCGCACTTCTTGACTGAGTATATAAACTCATTCACACAGCAATTTTCGTAAGAAGGGTACAAAGTTTTTGCTACACGTATTAATATAAATGATGATTGGTGGTACCTTTTAATTTCATTGCATCCTGGTTATTTAGCTTGTAATAGCTATTTGACCATATGTCAAATTAGATTGCAAACAATAGAAGTACTTGTCATTCGAACAGATTGTAATGTCATAGAAAAGTATTATTTTTAAACAAAAAATATAAGTAGAGCTGGCTCCAAATAAGTCTAGTGCTGAGCGATACGTGTAAGGGATAGCTGCGCATGTACAGTCGCACACGCAATTATTCGTCACTACAAATGACGAGTAAAGAGTTTTGGTTTGCATTTTTTAAATTGGTGTATTCACTGTTTTAAAATCATCAATAAATTAATAAAATAAAAACAAACTAAAAGACACTTAAAAAGACTCAAAATTAACAGAAAACAAAAATCATTTAACATTGGATTTAGAAAGCGACTGTACACCAGGAGCGAGCGTGGGGTGTGGTATCGTTCCACTCACTTCCCTGTGACACCTTATTTTCGACTCCTGCGCGTTAATGGCCAGCGCTAGAGTTATTTGCCACCAACTATACCTATCATGTCGCGCGTGCTCCTTACATTGATTAATAATATTTCCTCGTGAATATTTTCTGATACTGTTAAAGGGAGCTGGCGGGACTGCACGACACGGCCGCGGTGTACGAGAGCCCGTCGCCGGCCGCAGCTCATGTTTTATTCATAAAAACCCCCAACGACTTGGTACTACGGCTCAGTGATCAAAGATTTAAATTCATCTTCTGCGGTCCACGCTCTCGCCGTTGAAATGTGTCTACAAATTAAGGCATGAATTTTTAATGCTTCGTTTGCAGATTTAACTGGAATACTGCAATAATTTATCGTATCATTACGTCTAATATTAAATATTCTTTTTATGAATAACTGCAGTCAGCGGGTAACCAAATATTCAATCATCATCGTCCCGCTTACCCACCTGTCGGCCCTTCTATTCCTATTCTGCTACACATGGGGATATGTAAGGTAGAGTATATTATAGTATTTTTTTAAACTAAAATATAACTTACTTGAACATAAAATATATCGTAATGGGCACCACACAAATATCGATCTAAGGGATATCAATACACAACAAAAAATCACAGATATCCATAAGTTTTCATTTTTGAAATTAACGATTTATTTGTTATCATTATTGTTTTACAGGATGCTGATGTCAGCTTCCAAGAGTTCTCGAAAATGTTAAATATTTTTAAAATCACAATTCTTACTAAATACAACAAATAAAACGAACATTTTGCGGCTGTTTTAAAAAACAGTCTACATTTGGACGAGTGAGTTTTAAGGAAAGCTTCAAATGGAGCGGGGAACTGTCCTCTGTTGCTCTGTTGCTCTGTTGCTCTGTTGCTCTGTTGCTCTGGCGACGACAATACAAATGCCGATAATGAACTCAAACATTCCTATTTTAACGAACAAAATGACAATGACATTAAACAGGACTGAAGCTCTCTGACATATACGTAAAAGTATAATTACGTCACATACTTTATTGTTAACAATAACTGGTATCGCAAGATTAAAGAATAATGATTTTTTTTATTTACGTGATTGTCACACGTTGTAATAAAACAGATATAGTTGTACAGTTCAATTATAATCATGTTCGCGGGAGGGACTCAGGTATATATGAAGTCCTAGAGTCATAATTATATTCAAACCGCGATAAAAACCGTATAAATTGTTTTATTTCAATAACAAAAATATTTCCGTAAATTTCTTTTGAATACATCCCGTAAACAAATATCGTAACGAGTCGTGTAATTACTTACCTCAGGTACTCGAAAGCCTTTGCCTATAAATGTTGGTATAACATTTTAATAGCCAGTTGAAATTGTGTATAATTACAGGGCATATTTCCATAAACCCACCCGCGCTTAATTATACGCATTCCCTGTTAAAGCATTATGATAAACCGTCCCCCCGCGAGGGCTCCTAACCGTTAACATTTTATATCTGTTTTTCATTCCTCTCATTTATTATAATTGCTAATACAGTCTCGGTATGTTATTTAAACCCTTTCCATTGAGTGTGAGGGAAATGTTGAATTTCAAGTAGAATTTTAGGCGGAAGAACTAAGCCTGAGTGATCGTTCATCGTGCGACCGTTTTTCCGTCCAAGTACGAATTGGGAGCCTTCAAGACTAGTGTGAATTGCTAAACTAGCGCGTACCATCTTTCGAATATAACAGCTCTTAACATCAAGTGGAATAGTGGTCTAGCGCTAGTTATAAAAAGTTTTAAAGAACACATCTATAAAACAACATATCTATCCATACATCTTCACTTCGGATTGTAATGTGAAAATTTGAAATGATCTTTTATTAATAGAGAAATTCCGCGGGGAAAACAGTGACAGGGATATTATGAACTTGCTCGACTCCGATACTTTTACTCTAATTTACGAAAATAAAATAGAACATCCTTTTTAAATACTATAAATAATATGTTCACTTTTAAAAGAACACACGTATATTTACGAATAAAAACAAAAACCGACTTGAAATCGAATTAAACTCTATTTGTATTTTTAAATTATCAAAGACATTACGAAACAGAATTAATCAGAATTTAACCAACCTCTCATAAAACTACCCTTGAAGTACATCTATTTTTCCAATAAAAATTAACCATCAAAATAGTTTAGCGTGATATCATTAGTTCATTTGTCGCGTACATGCAAATTTAAGACTTGTATAGTTTTCGTATGGACGCTATTGATACAAATCGAACTACACTGGACACACCAGCTTTCAGATAAGAAAAAGAATCAACCAAATTTGTTCTCCATGTCGAAAGTTATCATGTAACAAACATAAATAAACATATGAATTAAGAACCTCCTTCTTATTTAAAGTCGGTTTAAATAGAAAAGTATATTTTAAGGTCTCGTATACAATCGATCATACCATGATAAATGATCAAGCACATAGACTTCATCAAATAAATAGATAGAATGGAATAGGATCAAAGCAATTGCCTATATCAACGACCTCTGTTAACAATAAAAATAATTCCTTTCAATTTGTAACCAAACATTTTACTGATACCTACTTCTATATGAAACAAATATAAAGGGATTATGTACAAACAGTCTCTGTTTGCGCGAGCTCGGAATATTTCAATTGAACTTCTTTTACGTTTCTGTAGGCAACGTTAATTCGAGTCAAAAATGACTTCAGTAAAGCATTAATTATGATGTAACGAAATAACGTTCTATGGCGCAGTGCCGGGGGTTGTGTGGAGTATATCCAAGACCTAGTCACAAGTAGGAGCAGGAGACTAGAATGTTAGAACGAGTAAAAAAATACATATTACATATATATTTATCTACATATCACATATTATATATTTATTTATGTAATTTTGTGTAAATAATAAGGGGTAATAATAAAAACGGGTAATTAAAAAGGGCGTTATTAAGAATAAAACAATTGTTTTACAGATACTTAATTACTTTAAGGTTTTTTAAAGCCGACGTAAACGTAGATCGTTTGGTCGGAAGGTATTTTGGATTCCGACTGGTATATGATATTATGCGGCGGCAATAAGTTTCAGAGGAAGATCCAAATGGAACATCGGTTGCCAAAAAAGCACCGTAAATAACAGTTGGCAAGTGGAGCCCGGGATTGTACATCCGGTACGCTGACGTCACTATAACAAATACTCGATTTGTGAATATGACATGGTCCAGCTAAGTAAATCCAATCCAAAACTTCTTTACAACTACAATGTCGCGTATGTTCAGAATGCCTACATACACCTATAAAGTGTCAGAAGCGCGCGAGGATGAACCTTAGTACGGAAAGTAGTACCGGTTTACTGCCTTAAAAAATACAGCAAACTATGTGTTTGTTTCTGTGCTTTTAAATTAACATGACACAATTGAATTTTTTGGTTTGAAAAGTGATGGTTATATATCATATTATGTAAATAGCTTACTTACATATAGCGCATGCTGCGAGAGTATTTTTTTAACCGACTGCAAAAAATTCTCAATTCTTCGGTACGTTTTTTTACGTTTGTAACCTCATCACTTTCGACTGGGTTAACCGATTTTGATGATTCTTTTATTTGAAGCTGGTGCTTCCAGTGTGGTCCCATTTACTAAATTTGATCTTCTGACAATGGCATCCGTAAGAAAACCGTAGAAGACTTAAATTTTCATCAAGTGTGTGCGCGGAAAATGGACGATTAACTCAATATCATGCCAACCGATTTCGATGATTCATTTTTTTATTGAAAAGGAGGTTCTTTAAAGGTACTTTGATAAGGATTCGATTTTGATTAATTCTATTTCGTAACATTCCTATTTTATGTATTTGACGTTGAGTTTGTTTTTTGGTAGTAAATGTACTTGTGCTTTGTTATTGAGATTATTCTTCTGTTGAGAGTATTTTTATCCAAACCTACGTTTAGCTCATATCGGTTAAATTGTGGAATGTCCTAATCTAACCAATTATCCCCTCCGTACTGGATGTTTTCTTTGATCATTAGCATATTTTAAAACAGCACTTAAACTGCCTAGAAAAATAAATAAAATCTAAAGCAATAAACGTTTGCCGCATCGTAAGAGCTCTAACTGTAAGGTAAACTTTGTGAACAACGATAAGAGGTTTCTGTATAAAGCGAACCCATAATGGCCGACAAATATAAACAAAGAACGTCTGTCGTACCCGTTACTTAGTTCACGTTGTAAAATTGTAAACATGCTTAGAAATGGAAAGACAAATACGAAGAACAGACGTTAAGTAGAACACAAATTTCTTAACACAATGTAAGTCGTCCTTCATTGTTTACTTTGCCAACATAAATACCGTACGAGTTACAGTAAGCACTATTGGAAGTTTCCTTTACGCGTTTCTGAATATTATATCTTTCTTACACTTTTATTTTATTGTTAAATCGCAACCACCGACTCGTGTCCGTGCTCTTTTCCAATGCACTTTAATTTTTCACTCTGGATTTATTAATAGAGTGCCACCTCTACAGTTACTATTTTCCTTTTTTTAATATAATGCCTGATTTTTACGCGTCGCAATCACCCCGCTGCATTGCTATTATCTTCTCCGCGACCGCTGCGTCCCTGCTTCTCATGGCCATTTTTAAGTTGTAGTCCATTATTTTCTCTTACACACTTATTGTACACTGACTAGTAAATATTTTTAAATTTTCGTATAGGAGAATATTATCACCGCTTTCCGACGACACATACAACACGATATTTGTACAATGAAGTACTGACCGATATGTAGGCTTGCCGGCTGAAATGATCCCTATAGTCGGCTATATACGAGGCGGTAGGTCTTCAAGGAGATGTGCTTCGAATGCAAGACGGTGCTGCTCGAAACTGCGCGTATCTTTCACCGATTTGTCTCCAATTCTCCCTGACCCTCGGCCAATTGGTCTCCCCAGCCGAGGGAACCGCTTCGGGTAGACGTTTATTACTTTTATGCTATGTGTATTTTTTATGTAAATCGTATTTTAATATAATCTATAGTTTATCCTATTTTATGTAGTGATTTATATAAATTAAGTATATATAATACAGCGTCAAACAGGCGGAAAAATATATTGCGATACCCACTAATAATACAACGAGGTACAAACATACACACGCATTGTGTTCCAATCAATTACAAAAACGATTCTCACACAAAATATTAAGCAGTAGCTTTTTATTGTTATTTTTACTTTTTAATCTTAACAATTATAGAGTATGTTGACGCTACAGCCGACTGAAGTAAAGATCCCTTTGACATTTTTGGTTCCAAATTCATCCTTCGCGACTACTTTCGACGGCCCGAGTAGTATAGCTTCTCGATTGGGATGAGCATGACACGATTAATCACATCAGCCACGAATTACTATTTCAATAAGGTATAATAACATAGCAAACATTATTGCAGTTTAAATTAATAGGTACATATTTAATGGTGCTTCTCTAAGACATTTTTTTTTCTTTGACCACCAGGCCGTATTCAGAGGGTCATTGAAAGTTTTCACTGAATAAAACATCAAGCTGGGGTTCCATTGAGAGGGCTCGCATTAAAGTCAGTTGCGTTGTCCCGCGGTGGCTGCCGCTTGAAAACGTTCTCCACTCGTCAAGATAAAAAGTTGTTAATGTTTTGTTTCCTCTATTTTATATTATAATATAATCACCACCCTTCTCTTTGTACTTTTGGAAACTCTTTAACTGTATATTATATCTTTTATTTAACTCTGTGAACACAAATAGGTTGACATTCATTTTCAGCAGTGGTACACTATAACAAGCTCGCAGCTGTTTCGCAGTTAACAACACTCGTATTATTGTCACATTAAATAAAACGAATGTACTTTAGACCACACGACTGAAATAGTTTCTTTAGCTCCATCTGAATATATGTAAAAAATATACACCAAATATAAAATACATTATTTTCCATTAGAGAGAAAAAAAATGTGTGCTCGCAGCTTTCTTGCACCTACAGTAATTTACGAAACATAAGTCTCTCCCTTTCTATCTTCACTTACTTATATTTGCCTCTCACCTTCCATTCGCGTCGCCTTATCACACTTCGTAACGCATTCACCAGCTTACTCTCAAAGTCAAACGTGTCTAAAGAAGTTTTACTTCAAAAATCTTACTCCAATAAAGAAGTACAGCTTTATAAGGCACCTTTGTTCCAGTAATTTGCCCCATTTCATTAAAGTTTCCTGGCTATGGTAATAAACTAACATTTAATATTCCGTGTAATAACTTCGGTTTTAAGATGATAATGATTTTTGGTATGGATGTAATAGGAATAATATTTTTCGAGCGTACCGAAAAATAACTTTATACCCAATACAACAATATGAAAAGAATATTGCAAGGGGAAAAAGCAAGCTACTAAATATTTCAATGTATTGTTGTGTCACTTCCGGTTTGCGTAGAATCGATGTAGCAGAGCATGGCCGAGGCAGAAATGAAATCACTGTAACAAGGAAAGCGCCATAAATTACTGGCGTCAAGTGAGCCGAGAGTCCTGCATCCGGTGCACAGACGTTGTTCTAATGAACAGTTATCTTTGTCACGCTGACACAATTTGCGAGGTTGCGTGAAAAATATAAAAAATATATAGACACTTCATTGTTACATTTTTCTAGTCGATTTGATTTGTTACACACAATTTTGTTATTGTTCACCACGTTTCATTCAACGACTTGGAAGTCATTGGCTCTGTCGTGAGCGTTCAGAAGCATCTAGAATGAACAAGTTTGTTCGGTAAATATTTGCCTAGATTGTAGATCAGCATCTCAATCGAGTTAGAACTAAGCAATAACATCTCTCACCTCATCTACTGAGATTAATAAAGCACATGCTTCAACCGAATAATAAAAAAAGAAGAGATTCATTTGTTTTTATACTCTCTTGGTCTTGGAGACTTGGTTGGGTCTCGAGGTCGAGCAGACAGCTCAATGGAATATGGTAAATAATCAATAATGTATGACCAGATTGTATTGAAGACCAATGTTGTGTGTTCACGAAATACTTCATATATTTTTAGTTAGATAAATAAGAGCGGACGTCAAAATAATTCTGTGCATTTCCAAACCGGCGTTATTTGGCGTTCTTTTCCATAATTAAGTTTAGAGGTTCGTTTTGCTCTGATAGCCTTGTTCAGTGCTCTTTTGATGTATTTATTATGGCACAGAAACATGAATTGTACAACATAAATAATAATTTGAAAAGGTAGAAAGAAAATGTATTCCTTTTCTATTCGTAAGATATTCATTGTTCTCCCGTGGAAGCCATATTTAGACAAGACAAACTGCCATGCTTATAATTACGCAATTTTCCTTACGGTTCTTGTTTAACGACAAAATCCAGACATTTTAATTCTTTGATCGTCGAGTCGCATTTAAATGGCCGTTGGAAGTTTTCAATGAATAAAACATCAAGCTGCGGGCCCATTGACAGAGCCCCCGCTTAACTCCGCTGTGTTCTCTCCTAACTCTCGGGGCGGACAACTCTTACAAATATTTTCAGTTTTAAAACACATAATAGGTGTGATTATTTATTTTTTTACATGACGACACATTTTTTCACATGTAGCACCGTATTGTAGGGTAGGTCGTAATATATTTAATTATAAATCAAAGAGACACTAGATCATGTGATACATCAGATTCTACAATAAATAAATTTATTCTTTTTTTTGTGACGTGTTACTACACAGATTAGCGAGATATGCTGACTTTACTGCTTCGCCGAATTATATATTTTAAAATATTATTATTTACAAAAAATATGCAAATACATATATACAAGTGGCGAGAACTTTAGTAATTCACGCATTCTGGTGTCTTGTCGAGAAAGTGACATGAGAACATTATAGGAGTATGAAACAATCCTCAGATTTATACCTCCTTGCAAACGTTTTCCACAGAAATTATGACGCAAAGCACCTTTTTTGCTATAAATCCACAATTCATGAGATGGGTCTGTCTAAATATTTTCAGTTGTGATACAATGTGTCTAAAGGTTGCACCGGTTGTTGGTCTGGCGTGTGTTCCTGTTGCGTCAGCTTCAATTTATTTTGTTATTTAAAAGTTATCTAAACATCAAAAAAATATATAATAAAATATTAAAGGGAACAAATAAACCAGATAATAAGCGAGTCGTGTGATAACATAGGCCGTGTAAAGCTCCGCCCGACACAGCATCCGGACAATCAGTCCTCGAGCCGTGTAATCAGATCTCCACCCTTGCTCTCCATCCCGCGACACTCCTAATGACTACTGCTAAACTTTTTTAGCACTTATTTAATTCTTGCCGTACTGCGGTAAAGCGGTTAAAGGATATAAGATAGAAATGTATTGTTTATGATTATATCGTTGAAGTGCGTAAATATACATTTTATGATTGCATGCATAAAATTACTATGTGAAAGTAAAACTGCACTTGACAGCAAATGCGGTCGAGGTCTGGTTAAAGTTTTTAAAAAAGCGAGTGTCAAAAATTTTACAATCTGTAATATAAAGTTAATTATTTATTAAAGTTACAAGAAGGCAGCTCAAAGAACTAGAATTTATAATTTAATACAGATCGCTTAATTAGACTGGGAGAAATATTTATCTGAAGCAGCTTCAGTATATTAATCTGTAAAACAAAGTTTTCCAATTTTATATCCCTCGCCTTACCGTACCTCATCAGTTGTAGCTCGCAAGAAGCCAATAGAACTTGTTCCTTCCCAACTAATTTCCAGCTGTAGCTTCAACATTAATTAATATTGATACCTAAATAAAAATATTATTTTTTTTTTGACTTATGTCTACATCTGAAATGACGCACGTCCCTTTTAAAACATAAGCGACTATTGTTATACTCGTAAAGGTAAACTTTTGTTTTTGTGTTTTACTTTTAACTCGTATTTACCGAGCAATATTGAGCGACAGAGTAAACAATAAAATGTCCCAAAAAACATTCAGACTAGAATATTGACTAACCTAATTTAATAGCTGTCAAGTTCTCGATGGAACTTAACCTGAAGCGATTCAGGTAGAATATACTAGGAATACAGGGTTTATTGTAGCCATGTCATAGTTCTGACAGGCTGCGCAGCACTCCTGACGGCAGAGTTCACCGCTCACACAACAAGAGTCGCAGGTGCGTTTCAAAACTATTTAGGAAGTTTGGCCATCTTTTTTACCGGCCGAAAGAAGTACATATACCTCCACCTGGCATTCTGCGATGTCCCGGTAGTTTCCAGACACACAAGTATGCAACAGTAGACTAAACATACAGATTACGGCGTTATGTCAAAAGATACAATAATTTTAATTTAGTACGTGATTCAAAACGGTCTACAGTGTAATTTCGTGTTTTGTCGTGTCGCGTCAATTAGTACAAGATATTTATACCGTGTTTGTATTTTATGTCTTAATGTATCTGTTTAGAATTTAGGATGGGAGTGGTCTCTTTAGAAAATATTTGGCAACTCATCCTACACGGAATTACAACAAACGTATTTCTAATCCTGTTTTAATTATAATATTATTTTTTTAGGCAATGTAGTTGTATTAAATGTTTGTAGTTAATGGACCACATAATTTTCTAAACGTCAATGTTAATGTTAGAGTCATTCTCAGTGATGCTAACTCCGAATGCCAAAAATCATTCCAAATTATAGCAGTGAAAGCGCTGCATATTGTATTGTAAAATAATAAAATATAACACATAAATAATAGCTTTTTACAATATAATTATATTTAAAATAATATTGTATTGTATACACAAATATAATATAACAATAATAAATATTTAACATTTAAGTTCCCCAAATTATTTTATGTACACGACTTACATGCTTGTTGATGCATGTTTGATGCGAAGTTTCAAAAAACAAAAGTGAAACGTTAAAAATTCATGACTTGATTCACCTTTCTTACCTATATCTCAAGCTGTCTCACAACAGAAGGTTGGTGCCGCAACCACTAATGTCACACAACACTTACGTATCTGTTTCGCACTTCACACTAAACACGAACAGACAGCGGGTCCGTCCGTCCGTCCGCCCTCACCGCCAGCGAACGTACTGCAGAGTGTCAGGGTTCCGTATCACATTATGCACCCGAGGCAGCGCGCAGGCGTCGGAACGGGAACCCTAATGGGATACAGTCAGCTGATGAGCGGTACTTAAGGTCACTGTGTCAGGAAACCGTACTCCACGGGAGAGATCAAAATGCCAACCAAAATTGTAAGATATATTTTTATTACTTCAAAAAAGAATATTTTACGACCAATCATCCTAGATACCGATCATATCACGGCAGAATTCTAAATTCCATTGACACCATATAAATGGTTCCACAACCGTACTTTTATCGAGTAACTTTCTTCCAAGTTATATCAACCTTTGGAACCAATTGTCATCAGCGGTTATTCCGAACTTGTACGATTTGTGGACCTTCAAAAACCACTGCGGCGCGGAGCTAGTCATTTATAAATTTTCACTATTCATGCTTTATTAAGAGACTTTTAAATAAGATTAATATTAAATCTAAATACTAGTGTTGCTTGTACGATATCCCGGTACAACTAATCTCATTGCTCACTAATCTCACTTGCAGGTACATATAATAGTTAGTTCGGATTTAAGTTCGGCATTCCACAGGGCTTCCGATTGCAATGTCCGTTATCCGCTGCTAAGCTAGATCGCTACGTAATCGCTCTTCATCATTTCCAGCTGGTGCGATTATTGTTGACCACATCAAACGTAACTTGACGCACCAGTAATTGGCAGGACATCAGTTTATGTCTACAATAAGTAACTCATTATTGCCTGCTGTTATGATTACCTTTAGTTTTTCTAAAATAATCGCTATAAAGTTACTCTATACTCGTATTACATCACCTGTCCGCCATTGAAAACGGTCCAGCCGTTACAGAGATTAACCGACAAACAGAAAGGCAGACATATATTTTGGTATATGTACCGTATTATTGTATGTAGTAAAAAGCATTTGTTTTAATTTTACAATAAGACACCACAATTTTATTTATTTGTATAAATATTGTTATTTTGTGAAACTACTTGACCAATGGACGGATCCAAGAATTCTTTGCGCGATTTTTGTTCATAGATCCAGTACACCGTTGAAAAGAATAAAATAAACAAGTTGAAATTACTATTTTCTTATTTTCGAAGTTGTTCACACACAACATTCAGTAACAATGCTTACACTGAATAATTAAAGTACACTATAAAAGTGTAAGCAACGTAGCAATACAAGTACTTACCGATCAAATCGATTTATTTATACAACAGATAAATGCTGAAACCAATTATTGATTCAATAAAACAGGAAACTGCTTGTCCGGACCAATAATTTTAAATCTATTGTAAAATGTTTCAAGTTAATTCAGTATTCAACATTCAATATAGTAAAGCTGTGCAACGTCATCCATTTATCATGTACACGTACCGAGTGAAGTGTTACTTGCGACAGACGAACTTACAACTCCACTTTGACACATAAATATTTAAAGCGCTTTCGGTTGATGCTTTGAAGTGGATATCAAATCTACATTTACTGAAAGTGCAAAATTTAAAGTGAATCTTGAATGACCTGTTGCATTATGGAGTAAGTTAAAATATACAGTAAACACATAATATCGAGCTGTACATAAAATATAATATAACTGAATTACGCTATTTAGTTCGCCGACTTAACTTCATTAAGAATGATAATTAATAATTATCATTATTATAATATATAATTATTATTTGTTGGGATCGACGTTACGTTCGGTTTCTTATGGCATTCTGAGAATATTTTGGTTATATAATAATATACACAATATATAATATATCTCCACCAGAAATTCGAAGAACTAGCAAATGATATACAAATCACAGAAATTATAAAGTAAACTATTAACCTAAATAAAAACAAACCTACGTGCTACTCCGGACTATAATCTATGTGTGTGCCTAAGTTTATTCAGATCCGTCCTGCTTTTCAGGCGTGATTGAGCAATTGATAGCCATCCACCCAACCACACTTTTCACATTTATAATTTATTATTATTATATATTTATTAGTGAAGGTTTCCATTTCTGATACGCTGTATTTAGTTTTGTAGGAATTAAGCAGAGAAAATTTTTTAGACGATTAAAGTGATCTGGGCGAGGATATTGTTCCCCTGCCGCTAGAGATCGCTCGGCGCGGAAACTGCGGCACACGACCGACATTATGAGATTTTTCATTAAGCTTAGTGTCAAATAGGACGCTACGTTTCCCAGCTTTAATATCGTTATTATGTGCCTTCATTTGAACATTCTCTTATCGCGATCTCTGCCAAATTTCTTGCGGAAAACTTAATAGCGGTTTAACATATTGATGCTGGTGTATTAAGTAAGCTAATTACAAACTCACATCAAACTACCCTACATCCTTTCCAATAAAAAAAGAATCATCAAAATCGATTCACCAGTCCACAGTTATGAGGTAACAAACAAAATAAAACATACAGACGAATTGAGAGCCTCCTTTTTTTTGAAAGTCGATTAAAAAACATCGCAGGCCTCAGTTAATGTAAAAGTAAAATTGTAGCATAAAATAAAAAAAGTAAAAACGTAATATAACCCAAACAGACAAAGGGCAACTCTCCATTACTTTAAATCAAATGAACATTCGCGCACAAATTACACAAATTGGAAAAAAAGAAGTCCGAAGTGGACAAAGGCACGGGCCGGGGAAAGAAATTCAGATGAAATGGAAAATTTCCACTTTCCGCCATTGTAACTGTTTATCCAACCTTTGAAGTTCTCTTTATTCGCTCCTACTACCCTTTTATTATTTTTACGCTGTCAGCATTTTACAAAGAAAATAACCCCGCTTGCTTTAGGCAAATAAAGACTTCGTGGTCATAAACTGAACACCGAGTGGAAGTAAATTTATATTTGATTAGCTGCACCCCGCCATTAATAACTATTTATTTAATTTTTTCTAAAAGTCGCCGAATTATTCCCTATCACATCACCTATTTGCTAGGGAAAGACCTGTCAAATCGGTCAAGCCATTGCAGAGATTAGCCGGAACAAACAGACGGACAGACAAAAATTGTAAAAAATGTTATTTTGGTATATGTATGTATACATATACCAAAATATAATGTTGGATTTATCCAACCGCTTAAGCGATTATTTTAATATTACAGACACGCAGACACTTCCGTTTTATTTATTTGTTTAGATAAAAATTGTTTGCCTTTGTACAACAACATTTGCCCCATTATTCCAAAACGTGTTGTGTAAAAATGAAAATAAATTGTCCGCAACATAATGTAACTATTACAAAGTAGAAAAAATGCAATTTATTCTTTGAAAGACTTTATTCGATTGTACACTTTGCTTGTCATTGGAATTAATTATGAAACACTTTTCAGCGAATAGCGTAACTTTTGATAGAAAAAGTTGGAAGTTGAGTCGTAAACATAATTAGGACGGCTCGCTTCCACTTGATCGAGTCAAAAAATAATGTTCACTCGCGCGACACTTGCGACCTGCTCTCTCGAGAGCAGTGCACACTCATACCACAATATTTCTTATATAAAATACAAGCTACGCCCTACGGTGTTACCTGCGATTAACTACCTATTCAATCAGTCCAAGCCGAGGTTACCCCTCACCGGAGGGACCCTTTTGTTGGGTTACTGCACTAGAGGTTCAGGTTAAGGGATTTAAAATCTATGCCACCTCTCATTTCGGTGAAAGTCAGCTTCTCTGACTAATCTATATCTATTCTATATCTATAGGTTCGACAAAAAAAAATTAAAAAAGTACTTGTTATATGGACCGGTTTTATGATATTAATTATCAAATTATTATAAAATACTTGTAAAGCGACGGAATATCATCAGTAAGACAATAACAAATGGAGATACAAAATGATATCAATATTACGAACGGGTGAATTGTTTTGCAAACATTTTAAAGGTCAAACGAGCAATAAAAAGGCGGCAAAGAGAAATTTTCCATTTCATTTGAAATTCCCGTCCCCGCGCCGCCCGCCCCGGTCCACTCGGGGGTCATTTCCTTTTTGTATACGAATGTTCACTTAATGTAAAGTAATGAAGTACCCTCATGTCAAGTTACTCATACTTATTACTTAAATGACGAAGTCGACTATCTACAGCAATTAACGTAATGACACCCAGGAAATAAATCTACCAAGCTATCTACGCATTGTTTTCTTCTTCTTCTTTTGGTGCCATCTTCTATCGAAGGTTGGCGACCATCATGGCGATTTGGACCCTCGACACAGCAGCACGAAATAAAGAACGTGTGCTCTTATTGTACCATTGGCGTAGATTTTTAAGCCAAGATGTTCTTCTCCTTCCCGAATTTCTTTTCCCTTGTATCTTTCCTTGGATAATGAGCTGTAACAAATCGTATTTGGGATTGCGCATTATATGCCCTAGGTATTCCAGCTTTCGCCTCTTAATTGCGTTAAGAACTTCAACCTTCTTTCCAAGTCTTTGCAGCACTACTTCGTTGCGTACTTTGTCTCTCCAGGATATCCTTAACATTCTTCTGTATACCCACATTTCGAAAGCTTCAACTTTTTTGCACATGGCCTCGGTCAGAGTCCAAGCTTCGACGCCATACAGAAGAATGGAGAATACAAAGCAGCGTGCAAGACGAGTCCGAAGTTTGATGCCCAAGTTTCTGTTACACAGGAGTTTCTTCAGCTGAGTGAAAGCGTTGCGGGCCTGTTCAATCCTGCATCGTACCTCAATGGTGTGATCAGCGTGTTCATCAACAAAACAACCCAAGTACTTATATTTTTGGACCCTCTCTAAATGCTGTCCGCCACAATATAAGCTAGAAACAGTCCATGGCAGTTTAGAGACAATCATATACTTAGTCTTCTTGATGTTGATGCTAAGATCATATTCCGCACTAACAGACTGTACTCTATCCAACAGTATCTGTAGCTCACCTAGACTGGGAGCTAGGAGAATAGTGTCATCGGCATATCGGATGTTGTTGATAACTTTTCCATTGACAACTAATCCAACATCTAAGTCTTCCAGCGCTTTTTTAATAATGCTTTCAGAATACAAGTTGAATAAAATAGGTGAGAGTATGCAACCTTGACGAACGCCTCTCAGGATGTCCAAGTTGTCTGTTAGCTTGCCTTCGACACGTACGCCCGCCTTTTGGTTCCAGTATAGATTTTTTAATGAACCTTATATCCTTAGAGTCAAGGCCAATGGTCTCCAGTATGTCCATCAACTTACAATGGATGACTCTATCAAAAGCCTTCTCGTAATCAATGAAGCATACAAAGACGTCCTGGTTAATGTCCCAGCATCTCTGTATAAGTACCTGGTAACTAAATAAAGCGTCTCTGGTTCCTAATCCATTCCTAAAGCCAAATTGTGAATTTGAGATCATGTCCTCTACTTTACTGTATATTCGTTGGTGAATGATTTTCAGAAGAATCTTCAGAACGTGACTCATAAGCGAAATAGTTCTATATTCGCTGCATTTTTTAGCGTTTGGAACTTTAGGAAGGGTAACAAATACAGATTTTAGCCAGTCAGATGGAATGCGGCCGGTATCATATATTGCATTAAATAGCTTCTCAAGTAGACCGAGATTGCTGTATTCTAACAACTTTACCAGTTCTATAGGAATCTTGTCTGGTCCGACAGATTTGCCTGATTTTGATGTTTTAATTGCATAAGCTATCTCACTTTTGGTGATGGCTGGTCCTACACAATCTGAGTTGCTGTCAGATAAAGGAGGTCTGTGATCCGAAAAGAGGTTACTTATGTATGTTTGCCATATCCTCAATTTCTCTTGTATAGACATGGCAATTTGTCCATTGGTGTCAACTAGAGTGTGGGTACTAGGTCTTTGTTTCCCCCCAGTGAATTCCTTTAGTTTCTTATGCATATTAAACCAGTCATGTTTGGCCTCGGCTTGCTCAATCTCCTCACATTGTTCTCTTATCCACATTTCCTTGGCGTGTATAACTTTTTACGAATTTGTTTGTTTATTAACTGATATTTGTTATCGTCCACGCCTTTACATAGTCTCCTTTCCTCTAGTAGTTCCAATATATCCGATGTAACCCAGAAACCTTTCTTTACAATAGAGTCTGATTGAAGGAGACATTCACCTGTATCGATAAGTGTATCCTTAAAAGATGTCCAGATGACTTCGACATCTTTACTATCCACTAGCGTACTTGATAGCGATTGGATGTTCTGGTTAATATCTGTGTGTACTTTTGTTCTTGTGGTTTCATCCTTAAGACGTGTTACATCAATTCCTGGTTTAGAAACAGGCGCCTTTAAGATCTTCATACTACAATACATTGATACCACTACAGGATTATGGTCTGAGTTAATATCAGCTCCAGGATATGTTTTTGCGGATTTGATACTATTTCTGTATCTCTTGTTAATCAATATGAAGTCGATTTGATTGCGGATGATTTTGTCAGACGAGTCTCGCGGTGACTTCCATGTATACAGTCTTCTGGGTGGTAACTTAAAAAAGGTGTTTGATATGACGAGTTCTTTTCTTGGCAAAATTACATTAGGCGTTCGCCACGATTATTTCTATTTCCCAGTCCAAAGTCTCCAATCAAGTTTGAAACTCTACCGCCACCTACTTTAGCGTTGAAATCACCCATAACTAAAGTGATATCCCGGCTGTTCAGTTGTTTTAGAGCCTCATTTATTTCGTCGTAGAACTGTTCTAATTCTCCGTCTTTACTATTCGCTGTAGGCGCATAAACTTGGACTATGTTAATATTCCTTGGTTTCGCAGTCATCTGCAATAGTAACACTCTGTCAGATATTGGTAAGAAATTAGTAACCTGCGATTTCAAGTGTCTTTTGATCATAATGGCGACGCCATTAAAATGCGCATTGGTGTTATTTCCGCTGTAGTACGTTACAGTTTCCGCTCTGTCTAAGATACCGACACCTTTGTGTCTGGATTCACTTATTCCAAGGATGTCAATTTTCAGTCGTTGCATTTCACATTCGATATTTATAACCTTGCTAGTGTCGTACATACTTCTCACATTCCACGTCGCAATCGTCATGGCTGACCCGGAGATTCTTCGCACCCTCTGACCACTAAAGGTCTGCCGGGGACTGAGGGCCATTGTTTTGTTGTACTCAGCCATAATGATCTTCCTGGGAAAAGTATATGTGGTGGTTTTCCGTTGCCTTCCACACGCTGTATTACTGCCGTACCGATGAATGTCATCTCCGCCAATAACTTTTTTTTTTTTTATATGAAAAGTGGCAAACGAGCATACGGCTCACCTGATCTTAAGTGATCACCGTCGCCCATGAACATCCACAGCACCAGAGGAGCCGCAGGTGCGTTGCCGACCTTTGAGATAGGAATAGGCTCGTTTCTTGAAGGTCCTAAATCGTAAACGTTCGGAAACACCGCTGGCGACAGTTGATTCCACAAGTTGGCAGTGCGTGGGAGAAAGTTACGCGAAAAACGTACAGTCGTTGAACGCCAACCATCAAGATGATGGCGGTGGAATTTGGAATTCTGCCGAGATGTGCGGTAATGGAAATCAGTAGCTGGGATGATTCCGAACAATTCCTCAGTACACTCCCCATGGTGAATGCGATACAGGATGCAAAGAGAACCGACATCTCTTTGCAGAATGAGAGGTCGAGTCGATCGGAAAGACCCTGATCGTCGACTATTCGAGCAGCTCTACGTTGTACACGGTCAAACGGAAGAAGTTGGTATTGGGGAGCCCCGGCCCAGAGATGCGAACAGTATTCCATATGAGGCCGTACTTGTGCCTTGTAAAGTTGCAGACGGTGGGCAGGCGTGAAATACTGTCTTGCTCTACTGAGTATGCCAAGTTTTTGGAGGCCAATTTGGCTTTGCCTTCCAAGTGACCACGAAACTGAACGACACTCGATATATCGACGCCAAGGATTCCAATGCTGGAGGATGCGACCAAGGGAGTGCCCTCGAACTGAGGGGAGACAATAAAGGGAGTTTTTTTAGCGGTAAACACGCATACTTGTGTCTTTGTGGGGTTAAATTGGACTAGATTTAGTCTTCCCCAATCTGAGACCCTGTCGAGAAGAGTTTCGACTTCGGACACAAGTTTGTACCGGCACTCTTCGATGCTTTCCCGAGAAGTATTGGCACGGCCTGTGTACATTGCATCACCTGTGCTATCGTCTGCATAGCAGTGAATGTTGCTGATTTGCAGCATATCATTGATGTGCAAAAGAAACAAGGTAGGAGACAGTACACAGCCTTGCGGAACACCAGCGTTCACTGGTTTGGAGTCGAGCATGCACCGTCAACAGCGACCTTGATGCTACGGCCTTCGAGGAAGCTGGTGATCCATTTGCATAACCTCTCAGGAAGCCCGTACGATGGAAGCTTTGAAAGAAGCGCTCCGTGCCAAACCCGATCAAAGCCTTCGCCACATCAAACTAACTGCCAGGGCCTCCCCTTGCTCTCAACTGCCTCAGCCCATCGGTGTGTAAGATAAACCAAAAGGTCACCAGTAGAGCGACCGTGACGAAAACCGTACTGGCGGTCGCTAATCAGCTGGTGATCCTCCAGATACCTTAGGAGCTGGCTGTTTATAATGGATTCCATTATTTTTGAGAGCAAAGAAGTGATGGCAATAGGCCTGTAGTTAGATGGATCAGAGCTATTGCCCTTTTTTGGGATCGGGTGCACTAAAGCAGTCTTCCAAGAACACGGGACAACGCCTTGGGAGTAGGAGTACCGGAAAAGTCGAGTCAACACCGGTGTCAACTCCGGAGCACACATCTTCAGCACAATAGGAGGATCCCGTCAGGTCCACTCGACTTGTGGATGTCTAGAGAAAAGTGTTCTGCGTACTGTAGTCTGCAGAAACTTTACTTCCGGCATAGAGTACTCGTTCCGCGGGATGGTCGGCGGTGAGTTACCCTTATCATCCAGAGTCGAGTTGGACGCAAAGAGTGCGCCCAGAAGATCGGCCTTCTCCTTTGCGTCATGGGCCAGCGAGTCATCCTTTTTGTGCAGAGGTGGAAGGGATGGCTGACAGAAATTCCCTTGAACAGCCTTGGCGAGCGACCAGAACGCACGTGTTCCCGAAGGAGGCGAACCAGTTTCTCGCCAATTCTGCACACATGCTCCGACCTTGCCTTGGCAATTACGCTTTTGAAGTACCTGGAGGCAGAGTTGAACTTCTTTTTGAGTGCGCTGGTTTTTGGATCCTCCAACGCCGATGCCGCAGCCCAAGCTCGATAGCACTCCCGCTTATGGCGTGAAGCCATTTTGCAAGAGCGACCAAACCAAGGCCGTGATCTGCTACCGACGGGCACCACAGACGATGGAACAAAAAGTTCCATTCCTGTAGTATTACATCGGCAACAGAGTCTGCAACGGCGTTGGGATCCACCGGCGAGAAGCAAACTTCCCCCCATGGGTAAGATGCGAAAAAAGACCGCATTCCATCCCAATCCGCTGACCTGTAGTGCCACACGCGTCGGCGGCCTGCAATGCGCGGCCGCAGTGGGTGTAAAGGTGGCACAGCACTCCGGAACTTAAAATATCAAAGACTGTTCCGGTCTCCATGATCTCCACTCGTTGGATTATTACTATGCAGCTGCCCATAGTAAAGGAGTGCTTATTTAATGGCGGCACGACACGCCATGTCACAAGGTCGTCTTCGGACACTATGCAGCATTTTCTAGGCAGCCCTTTCCTAAGGGGCCACCACTGCGTCCTCTCACCTTGCCGCTGATTGGTTGGGGACTGCAAAAGCAGCTGGCTAGAATATCTCCAAGCCGTTCCATTATCCACCACCTATGGACCCCGATAGTAGCCTACAGCTCAGCCCTACCGCATTGTTTAGTATTATTTATTATTTGTTAGTTGTATTGTCAAATACATATTATCTTCTATAAGCATGACAATAATTTTATTTGGTATACTTTCAGTTAAAATAAGACTTCTTTGACACGCATTAAATAGTGTACTTTAAATCGTAATATGGTTTCGTACTAGAACAAAGCTATTTATAAAACAATGGCTCTTTGAGTGAATTTTAATTGTGTGTTGACTATATTTGGCTCTAATTGTGACAGGGCCGAGCGCTACCGCCTCTATTTTCAATCGACTTTAAAATAGAAGTAGGTTCTCAATTCGATTGAATATTTTTTACCGCATAACTTTCGACTGCGTTAACCGATTTTGATGATTCTTTTTTTATTTGTAAGCTAGTGCTTTAAGAGATTTATCTCTCTATTCTGACATATAATAGTGTAATACACTCGATTTATTCAGACGGCGTGACGTTGTACAAGGAGTTATTTTAACGAATACCGTCCAATGGCGCGTCCTCACAATCTATATACAAAATTAATTATTCTTTACAATGCCAAGTTAATATGATGATAAACTAAATTATTAATTATGAATTAAAGATATAATAAGGTTCAGGAAAATCACTAAGCTATCATTGTAAGTAGTTATTATACATAACAGTCGCTGGCTGCCATGCTATCTGACTATATACCTCGCATACATCTATCCTGTCATGTAATTGTAATAATGCCCGTGTAAATGTAAAGCTTGTTGGCCGGGTTGTACCTCGTATTGTTATAATCATCTACCAGAAGGTCACTTGGAACAAAATTGGCAGATGTTATCCAAAAGATAAAATTATTCATTTATACATTTGTTAAAGTTCAAAATTAACTGAAAATTTTTCTGATACGTGATCGTTTTAAGGCAGACTGAAATTTAGCCTTACAGAGCACACAAATGCTTTTAAGGAACATTCGTTTTAACAATGAAGCGAGGAGGATCGTGCTGCCGCGCGTCACGTGCGCACAATTGCTTCTCTTTCTGGTGCAAGTTGAATTACAGTAATTGGTACTATGTTTAGTGAACTCTTTAATATCAAAATACATTACATACGTTCATCGCTACATAGGTTTCAAAGAGCGCCTCTTTGTGTATCAATATTTTTTAGACTGATTGTTCCACCGGGTGGAGAGCTGTCATAGCTTTTAGGACCTACAATAGTGTAGTAACTCGACACAAGGATCCACGTGATGAGAGGTAACATCGGCTTGGACGGTTACTGTTACGCGGAAGCATTTTGATCCGAGGGCGCCGAGAGTAGACGAGTACACAACGAGAATTCAATCAACGACGATAATTTTTTTCAAAGCTATAACGTATGTACTGTAGACATGAGCCTTAGTTGTCACTTACCATTAGCTAAATCCAAGTTATATTAGGAAAATATAAACATTTTACTCAAACAATACACCCCTGAAGCCGTAAAATATTTTACATACGATGTTGACTTTAAAACACTTTAGTTGTTGGGCACTTTTTGCACAATCCAATTGAACTATTTGAAGAAAAAACTATGTTTCGTAGTGAAAACATTCTTAGTACCGCTGATGAAACACGATGATTCGATCAAAATGGGTAATGATCATCAGATAATTCAGAAGTCAAGCCAGTCACTTCGGGTATAATTCGGTCCACGTGGTACAGCATCATAACTGCACATATAACCATGATTATGGTAAAAGTACTGGCTTTGGATTAATAAAGGTTACTTAATAAATGGCCTTTCTTTCCATGACTTTAAAATACAATAATTAAAAACTTTTAGGCGAGCTGAATAACTCTTGATGGAAAAAGTTGGGCTCAGCCGTAAACACAATTAGGATGGCTCGTTCCCGCTTGATTGGGCGAAAACTTTTAAAATTTTATTCTATTCACGTCAGTTGCGAGTTTGAGTACTTTAATTAATTTAAATCTTCATTAAATTTCCCCCAAAAAAGACGGTGAGGCGTTAGTAAGTCGGCAATCGACTTACGATCTTAAACATTCGATGACAGAGGGTTTGAATTTCAAAATATCTCCGAAGTCTCGTGTTAGATAAACAATTTTATTTATGGGGCAACATTCCGTGTAATGGCGATTTGTCCATGGCCCTAGCCAGCCGTGCTCTATAGACAGATTGATAGTTGGATTTCTATCGTGACGACACGAGATAAGAATGGCGCTTTTAGTGAAGCTAGGTTCAGTTGTTTTCAAGTTCAGTTAAACTGGAGTTCCTATCTGAAGTAATCAGTGACGCTGAATTAGAGGAGAAACGAGTCTTTCTCTAAATACTTTGTCATTTGCTATGCGTCACGTTATGTGCGGTATAATGTGCCTCAAGTAGAGTAGCAAGCAAGATATAGAACCACAACCTTTCCTTTCACTAGTAAGCTGATTATATAATTGTTTGATTCCAGCAATTACATAGTGCTTTGGTATGTACTGTCACCCGATCAATACTCTGTACGTACACAAGCGTAAATTATTCAACAAGCGAATGAGATAGATAGCGGCAGGGGCCTCAGCATCAATCACGTGTCGACCCAACTCAGCCGAGCGCGCAGCCAGTGTGCAGCACATAGCCACTAGCCGCAAAAAATATCCATTCACTTTGATATGGTTAGATAAATGGAAAGACATAATCGCATCAATAATTAATCACGTACAAGCATCGTCAAGTCATGTTACTGAAAACGTTCAAATGAAAAACAAATCATAATTGTGTTATCTTTTGAATATTTTGGACCGAGACCTTGCCATCTTCTACTATTATACGAAACATGCCTGGACATAATAGATAAGATAGATGATATACGGGTAAAATAAAGATAATTAGTCGTGACTGTGGTATTTGTTATTATTTAGTGAAAATTGCGTTACATAGTCAAATATAGCGTTACGTAGTCAATATACAGGATATTGCTCAAGCTAATAAAGAAATGTTAAGAACAGCTATTTATTATGCCAAGTTTCGGTCGTTAGTGACGGATCAAATTAATAATTAAAATTCATAATCACATGGTCTTCTGTATTAACGCTTAGTGACTCTTTTCCTCACTCCTTACCGAAGATCTCACCAACGGATGAATTTCGTGCCAGTTATAATCCCGTAGTTCATCGATAATTGCAGATTATAAGTTTACCAGTAAACAAACAGTAAAGTTTTTTTTTTTTATATGAAAAGTGGCAAACGACGCCCATGAACATCCACAGCACCAGAGGAGCTGCAGGTGCGTTGCCGACCTTTGAGATAGGAATAGGCTCTTTTCTTGAAGGTCCTAAATCGTAAACGTTCGGAAACACCGCTGGCGACAGTTGATTCCACAAGTTGGCAGTGCGTGGGAGAAAGTTACGCGAAAAACGTACAGTCGTTGAACGCCAACCATCAAGATGGTGGCGGTGGAATTTGGAATTCTGCCGAGATGTGCGGTAATGGAAATCGGTAGCTGGGATGATTCCGAACAATTCCTCAGAACACTCCCCATGGTAAATGCGATACAGGATGCAAAGAGAACCGACATCTCTTCGCAGACTCAGAGGGTCGAGTCGATCGGAAAGACCCTGATCGTCGACTATTCGAGCAGCTCTACGTTGTACACGGTCAAACGGAAGAAGTTGGTATTGGGGAGCCCCGGCCCAGAGATGCGAACAGTATTCCATATGAGGCCGCACCTGTGCCTTATACAGTTTAAGGCGGTGAGCCGGCTTGAAGTACTGTTTGGCTCTGTTGAGTACTCCGAGTTTTTGGAGGCCATTTTAGCCTTGCTCTCCAAATGACCGCCAAACTGGACAACACTCGAAATATCGACGCCCAGAATGCCAATGTTTGGCTTGGCACAAAGGTGAGTGTTTCCGAAGAGTGGTGATGCGACAAAGGGGCTTTTGGCGGTTAACGCGCAAACTTGAGTCTTAGAAGGGTTAAACTGTACTAGATTTAGTCCCCCAATCGGAAATCTTCACAAAGGGATGATTCGATTTCAGACACAAGTATGTTCCGACACTCGTCGACGTGATCCCGAGAGATATTGCTGCGGCCGAAATACAGTGCATCCACGGTACTGTCATCCGCATAGCAATGAATGCCACTGGTATGCAACAAATCATTGATATGCAGAATGAACAATGTCGGGGATAACACACAGCCTTGGGGAACACCAGCATTTACGGTCCGGGGTTCGAGCATGAGCCGTCTACGACGACTTTAACTCTCCGTTCCGCCAAGGAAACTGCCGATCCACTTACAGAGTCTCTCAGGAAGCCCATAGGAAGGAAGCTTCGATAGTAATGCTTTATGCCAAACCCGATCGAAGGCTTTCGCTATGTCCAAACTAACGCCCAGTGCCTCACCCTTACTCTCAACCGCCTGCGCCCAACGGTGAGTTAGTAAAGCCAGAAGATCACCAGCTGATCGGCCTTTGCGAAAGCCATATTGGCGGTCGCTGATCAGCTGGTGCTCTTCAAAGGTAGCCCATGAGCTGACGGTTGATTATGGATTCCATAATTTTGGAGAGTAAGGGGTGATAGCGATAGGCCTATAGTTGGACGGATCTGAGCAGTCGCCTTTTTAGGAATCGGGTGTACTAGAGCCGTCTTCCATGAATGTGGGACAACGCCGAGGACATAAGAGTGTCTGAATAAGCGCGTTAAAACCGGTGCCAGCTCTGGAGCACACACCTTCAGCACAATGGGAGATACTCCATCGGGCCCACTCGACTTGTTGACATCCAGGGAGAATAGTGCTTTCCGCACAGCACACTGTGTGAAGCGGACGTCCGCCATTGTGGTTTCACACCTCGGGATGTTAGGAGGAGTGTTACCCCTGTCGTCAAGAGTCGAGTTTTCCGCAAAGATAGAGCCAAGAAGATCGGCTTTCTCCCTTGCGGAATAGGCCAATGAACCATCCTCCCCGCGCAAAGGTGGAAGCGCCGACCGACAGAAATTACCCTGGACAGCCTTGGCGAGAGACCAGAACGCACGAGAGCCAGATGGCAGGCGTGCCAGTCTCTCGCCAATTCTCCTTACGTAATTCGATTTCGCCAATGCAATTTGCCTCTTAAAGAACCTGGAAGCAGAGTTGTATTTCTTCTTGAGTGAGTCAGAGTTTACATCCTTAGTGGCCTTTGCCCTAGCCCAAGCTTGGTAGCATTCCCGCTTGCGACGATTTGCGTCACGGCAGGACCCGCCAAACCAGGGCCGAGATCTGCCACCGACGGGCACCGCTGAGCTTGGAACAAACAATTCCATGCCCTGCAGCACGACATCGGCAACCGAATCAGCGCAGGTGCTAGGATCCTCTGACTTGAAGCAAATCTGCCCCATGGGTAGGATGCAAAGAAAGAGCGCATCCGTCCCAGTCTGCCGACCTGTAGTGCCAAACACGTCGTCTACAGATGGAAGTGGTTGCGATGAGACGGTGAGAGGCACCACGCATGGTCCGATGACCCGAGAGGAGCATCGACCCACACCCGAATGGATTCGGGGCGAGAGGTCAGCAGAAGGTCAATAAGGAAGGCGAATGGTCTTCAACATCCGGCACACGGGTGGGAGAAGGTACCATCTGTGTCAGACCATTGGCAATGGTAAAATCGTGAGCAGACCTTCCCGCATGGTCAGTACGTGCTGACCCAAGCCAGTCAGAGTGGTGGGCATTAAAGTCGCCCAGAACCACAATTTCTGCGGTAGGAATCTGCTCAAGTATTCTGTCAATGGACACCTGCAGGTGCTCGAAGAGCCGGTCAATTTCGGAATCTCCGCTATGAGACCTGTAAAGGCACGCGTACACGCGAATGTGATCCTCGCAATCAACGCGCACCCAAAGGATCGACAGGTCTCTGCCTTCAAGACTACTGAGCCTACGGTAACAAATTCCCTCCCTGACGTACACACACACGCCGGCGCGTGGCACAAAAAGTGCTCCAGGCTATAGGCCGGGTAATTTTAGATATGAAGTGTCCGTCGGGGAGTAAATCTACGTCTCCGTCAGGAAAAGCAAATCTGGCCTTTCGGTCTCGAGATGGTGGTGGACGGCATTTAAATTCGAGTGAAGTCCCTGATGTTAGAAAGATCCACAGCTAAAGTGGAGAGGACTTCCTCGTGATTGGGCTCGGTTTGCATCCAGCAGCTGTGATAACCGACGCTTGATGTGCCCCAGAATACGATGGGCAGCCTGAGCCAGAGCTAGAGGGTAGCATCTCTCGCTCTCGCTCAGAGAGGATTCTCCAGTCTCTAAGACACTGGTACCCTCCTGGGGTATTTTATTTTTATCACTCGTCGCCATCACGAAAAGAGCATAAGGGGTGGGGAAGGAAAGGGAAGGAGAAAGGTCACAGAGGGTGAGGAATTGTGGGACAGGGAATAAAAAGACAGGAAGGGGCCAACTGATACTCATTCCCACACGCAACGCAACAGTCCCTAGAAAATCTGTCGCGATACGTGTAGTATAATGAAAGTGCCAGTTGCTATTGGGCCCCGAGGTAGAGGGATACGGGCGCCGGGACTCTCACTTACCAGTCGAAACGCGGTGGCCTCTAGGAGGCCCTCACTTCACGCTGGTTTTCTGTGAGAGGGTAGTGTTTCACCGGTCGATCCTGCCCACCTACGTGCTACAGCGAACTGCAGACTTGAATCTACTACCATCAGAGTTCCTATCTGAAGTAATCAGTGACGCTGAATTAGAGGAGAAACGAGTCTTTCTCTAAATACTTTGTCATTTGCTATGCGTCACGTTATGTGCGGTATAATGTGCCTCAAGTTGAGTAACTTAAGTAAGATATAGAACCACAACCTTTCCTTTCACTAGTAAGCTGATTATATAATTGTTTGATTCCAGCAATTACATAGTGCTTTGGTATGTACTGTCACCCGATCAATACTCTGTACGTACACAAGCGTAAATTATTCAACAAGCGAATGAGATAGATAGCGGCAGGGGCCTCAGCATCAATCACGTGTCGACCCAACTCAGCCGAGCGCGCAGCCAGTGTGCAGCACATAGCCACTAGCCGCAAAAAATATCCATTCACTTTGATATGGTTAGATAAATGGAAAGACATAATCGCATCAATAATTAATCACGTACAAGCATCGTCAAGTCATGTTACTGAAAACGTTCAAATGAAAAACAAATCATAATTGTGTTATCTTTTGAATATTTTGGACCGAGACCTTGCCATCTTCTACTATTATACGAAACATGATATCTATTATGTTCTGAACATAATAGATAAGATAGATGATATACGGGTAAAATAAAGATAATTAGTCGTGACTGTGGTATTTGTTATTATTTAGTGAAAATTGCGTTACATAGTCAAATATAGCGTTACGTAGTCAATATACAGGATATTGCTCAAGCTAATAAAGAAATGTTAAGAACAGCTATTTATTATGCCAAGTTTCGGTCGTTAGTGACGGATCAAATTAATAATTAAAATTCATAATCACATGGTCTTCTGTATTAACGCTTAGTGACTCTTTTCCTCACTCCTTACCGAAGATCTCACCAACGGATGAATTTCGTGCCAGTTATAATCCCGTAGTTCATCGATAATTGCAGATTATAAGTTTACCAGTAAACAAACAGTAAAGTTTACTGACCGTAAATGATTTTTACTAACCTTTACTTAATAAATACAAATAAATTAAAACAGACCAAATGAAATCAATCTAACCGCCGCTCCCACTAACAGTTCCCACCTATTTTAATTTAATTATGCTTCTTCTCAATAAGGCATACCAAACGGCTTCTAAATAATTACTTCTTTATGAAGCAATTATTTATAAGCCAATCTGTATGGAGTCAAAACATGGAAAATTCGAGCTAGAGAAAGACAGAGAATGGATGCATCGGAGATATGGTGCTAGAGGCAAATGCTACGATATTCGTAGCACTCGTAGCATTCGTAGCAAAAAAAAAACTGAAATATTTTTGTTTAATCAGTTAAAACAACCCGTCACGGAGCGGATGATGCTCTAAATTGAAATTCCCTCCCGAAATACTCTTGACCCGTGACACCTGACGGACAATTCAATTAACCCTTTTTGTCTCTTATCCGTAACATATACCCGGTCTATAGGCGCCGTAATGGAACTCTGTCCAGATTTTTTCATTCAGTTAAAATTATTTTTTTATCTCTCCGAATGTTTACCGTGTTTTAGTAGACTGACTATATCAAAATAAATAAATTGTTTTTCTTAATTTAACAAGCAAAATATTGAGCACATATGAGTTAACAGCGCATGCTACGGGTTGTACAAGAACGTGTCAAACCTCAACACCGCATAATCCTCGGCGGGGCCGACACTTCGGCTAAAGCTCCTTCAATCAAAAGGGATTAAACAAGTAAACAAGCAGCAGTCAGTAAAATCCGCTGGATTATGATACAGCGGCGCCGGCAGCTGCCTGGAGCGAGACATTGGATGGAGCTTATGGGGAATGTAAATGCAAAGAGTGAATTTTTTATCCAACTTGTAGTACCGATATTTGTCAGCAATTGATTTATTATTGATTGAAAGACGTTGGCAAGAAACATTTAAAATACAGAGAAGCACCCTCACCGTCAGCCCTGAGGGACAGCCAGAGATAACGGTTTTTAATTGTCTGCGTTCGTGGATCACATCTCTCGCTTTTAGAGCATCTTTGCATACGTGGTCATCGGTTTCAACACTGACTTTAATTGTTCTAAGTTTAAACTTAATGTATATGTTTATAGCATAGTTAAAGTTGTGAGCGTCCCAGAAGGAAGCGATAATCCCGCACCCAGGGCGAGACCGCCTAATGAGGAGCTAGTCAAAAAAAGTTATCGATTTACACCTAGTAGTACTCATATAGAAACGATTTTATTAAAACACTATAACATACCAACCAGAGTAGAAGTTTTTTACATTATATACGACCGGGGACACCATGTGTACCTATAATTATATTGTTTATTGTAAAAAATATACATAATTAGAAGTTATTTTCTGAATTAAAAGTACTATGAGTATTCTGAAGTAAAAATAATACCGTATTCGATAAAAAAAAAATAATGACGTTATGGGGTAAAGCTTTTAAAACACTGTAGAAATAAGTAATTGAGTGTAATTTAAAGATACAAGTGTAAGTTCTAGAATCTGCGATCTTGCACAATAGTGTCTGTACTGATGTCATAGCAGCGGTCGAGGACACGGGTCACTGCCGGCTGTCAGATGCAAAACCTTACTCCGCTCAAAAAGCTTTTTGCCTATACTGAAGGTATCACTATTGTGTGGATTCCCGTTTGCATTTCGTGATGAAGTGATGGCGTTTGTAAGCGTTTAGTGAAATAAATGCCGGTTGCAATTTCTTACAGTAGCAGGAAATTTCATTGAAATACAACAAATGCATAAATAAATAGGTTAGTAACTTATGCGCTTAGATAAGTGAGGTGCGTAAAAAATCTGTTTACGGAGGGCTCCTCCTAGTTGGCAAAAAACCTCCTTAACGTCAAATAAAATAGTTAGATTTTAATTGTCAACTGGTTTTTTAAATCATGGTAAATAAAATCAAGGTGTTAAGATCAATTTGTGAAGGTTTATTTTTTATTTTTATCGATAAATTATTTTCTTTATGCCTCGAATAGAACTTGAAATTAATGTTTTCCCTCTGATATCCTACGTTTTTATAACCACAAAGTACTTGGTTTAATTTAGATAAATAGTTTATTTTTTATGTGCCAAAATCTTTCACACCGAAAATATTCTTCCAGATAGATTGTACCTGAGGACATAATGCGGACATGATTCTTACCTCCACAAATATTTTGGTCTCTTTACATCGTGTTAAAGATGGCCTATAGCACCAACATAGTGCCAGCTGACGAAATGCATTATTGAGGTAAATCTATTGAATTTATTTTAAAGTTAACTATAAACTGACTTTTATAAAGTAAAAACGTCTTAATAAATTTTTTTTCAACAAACAAACAAATCCCAATTCGAACGAATTTGGGTGAACAGTTTTTGCTTTTGAAAAAAAAATCTGGTAAATATTATCTGAAGTCGAAACCCTTTTCAACGTTGAAATTTCAGTACCTCAATTGATGTCGCGACAAAGTTGTTTCATATTAAGAAGTTATCTGTAGAAAAGTCTCAGGATAAAACTATTTTCTTGGATTTTATCGCAATTTCAAATAATTTTATGATAGTTTTAACAATTATTCCGTATCTACCTACACCGGTAGAGTTAAAGTTCTCATGCATTCTCGTTTGTATTAAAATTTGGATTATACAAAGTTCTAAAACCGAATGATGAATGTCTATCTCTGGACATGGTATTAGAGTTATAAGACCGTCACTCTATAAGATTTATTTGAAGATATCAACCTATATTCATCTTCATGGCTGCCACATATTTCTATGTAGTTTTCAAACGGAAATTACAACAAAATGAAAATTGAATACGGTGAATAGTAAATGTAATATCGCCAGATGTTTGTTAGGCCAGAAACCTCGAGCCGTCAATAAGAATGCTCGTTTTACAGATCTTATCATTTTCTCCTACAGATAAATAAATTTGCAGTGAAATATAATATTTCTTAATACAAACACAACACTCTGAAGTTCATACTTTAGAGAATAAACTCTCACGTCTAGTGATTATTAGCCCTAAAACAAATTAAAAACATTATTCCAAGTGTTAGTTATTTAGGTGCATAATATTTGCAAATTCACTCTGCACTATAATAGTTTATGTAGGTTGGTTACAGAATCTGAATTATTAATATTTAACCTATATTTTTCGAAAATGAGTGAAAATAAAAAATCCCAGTAAAGCGTTGAGTATCTGGCTTTCCAATCCGTTACACAAATAGAATGGTCGAATGCAGGGACTCCCGAGTTCCGGATTGAGCCCTATACCGTTTCGTTACACACAAATACAAGAGAATTGGACAAGATTCTATTTCAGTTGTTATCTTCTTTTCTTAAGAGTATTATACAAACCCAAAGATCTACGTGCTTGTTCAGTAAATTGGCAAACTAAAGATTTCCAGGTCGCTTAGACATTCGCGATTTTGCTGGCTATTATTACCCTACCGTTTATTTATCCTGACGTTATTTTTTACCCACCTGTGTTTTAAATTTAAGGACGTTGCTAGTACATTTACTGGGCTAACAAGACGTACAATTTTATTCATATTTCGAGGTGACAAGAGCTAACAAGGTGCTTTGAATTTTTCTAGGTTAATGGAGAGTGTACAGTATGAACATTTTTAACATTAAGAGGCAAACAAACAAGTGACTTATTTTATGTTATACGCTTATCATTACGACGTAGATCTGCAATATCAAACGGGTCAAAAGTGTAAAGTTAACGCTTTTATTGTCCTTAATTGATTGCATTAAGCAGTTGTACTCGGTATACCAATTATACAAAAAGCATGACGTTGGGTTGTCAGATACGAGTACCAACTATCAGGATAGTGTTGATGGAATTTGGAGTTTGTTCGCGATAAATTTAATAACGAAAAAAATAACTCCAAACAATTAAGCGCAACACTCACCTTGGTTATATAAAAGGAAATCGGTAGGACCTGGAAGTAGACCAAGCCGATAGGTGTTGATGTTTTCCGCACAACAGTGCAGTGACGTACAAGAAAACGAAAGATAGATAGATAAATTCTTTAATGCGCCAAAATACATGTACAAACGTGAACTTAATGCTATTTAGCATTTTCTTCCAGCTAACATTTGGTGGTTAAGAGCAGGCTAAGGGTAGTGCCGCTAAAAATAACGTTATAATATATAACGTAAATAAATAAATTTACATTTACATATAACGATATAATTTTATTATATATAAATATAAATTTAGTAATATACATATAATAAATAAATGATAACACATCAATTAGTTATAATCAATTCAAATAGATCGTGGGGTGCATAGAAATTGATAAAGTACTTAGTCTAAATCGTAAGCAATATATCTTTTCTTGCCATCAATTCACAAACATAAAGATATACTTACTTTAAACAAGTTGCGGTTAAAAAAATCGACAGCTGACTAATGATGGAGTACTCTGCTAGCTCGATTGTTTCTCAGGTAACAAATGACTACACGTCAGAGCTACTTGAGGCCTTGCAGACACATGTCGTAGCTGATCGATGAGTTGCTCGGGTTTTTGTATTCATTAATTCTTCTATATTATGAATAACACTTTTATATTTCGTGACATGATTTGGTGTGGATACTGGTGTTACAATAAATGAATTGAATCGTGCGTTTTAAAGCTGGACCTAAACATATATCGCCCAGATCATTACAAGTGACAGCTTTTAAGCCATTCAATTTTATCTTGTGTACTAATGTAAGAGGAGCTTATTGTTCTGAATTTTCAATCAATTTCTCCTTCCGCTGGTAATAGAAGAAATCCAAGATTGTAAACCGCGCCACGATAGTACAGCCAGCTCGAAGATTGAAAGGACACTACACCCGAAAAACACGTTAAAGAGTCCTCCCAGCTGCGCTGTAACATATTTCAAGCATTATTATGACAAAATGCTTAAGCCAGTAAAGGAATTTTTTTTAAAGAAATGGAAAAACGGAAACATCATTGGCTCAACCGGTCGATCACGAGCCGTATAACACCTGATTTACAGTTTGTATGGACACTTTCATAAGAGTAGCTCTTACGGATTGATTTGAGGTATAGTAGTATATTATATATACCAGACGTTTCAAGTCCTGAGAGACTAATTATTGTAAAAATGTTGATAACATTATAGCAGATAATATCGGAGCGCGGTAAAATCCGTACAAGTAATTTTATTCAATGTGTTATATTCGTGAAAATATAAAGCGATATAATTACAATGAAATATAAATCGTTTAACTTTATGTAAGATGTTGTTTACATGAGATTTTACAGTAACTGGAACTGCCTCTGGTGTATGAATTTATTTTCCATTTCTATTTGATAAATATCTATTTTGAATTACTTACCAAAGAGGTCAAATTTAGTGAAATAAGGTTTCCGTGAATAGCCTTTTCTGTTGTGACTTACTACATATACTCTAATTACGCTGACTTTCTTGAAGTCCAAATCATCGCTAAAAAAGGAGAAAATTTTATTGACAAAAAAAATTATAAAAATCTTATTCACGGTCTTTACTGACATCGTTTCGTTTAGAAATCGCTCGTAAGTCGTAAGCCGTTAATAGCCCAACTGTATAAAATAGGATAACGTAATTGAAACACACGATGGTCGCTTCAAATCCACCTATCGACTATTATTGTAGTCCATGTTTTACCTTTGTAGTGTATTTTGGAGTCTTTAAAAAATAAAATATTTTTAAGATGTAATTTGCCATTTTTAAAAAAATAAAATAACCACAATTGCCCTTAATGTGCAGGGCGCGAGATATGTGTACATGCAGCTTAATAAATGTCAAATTAAAATTAAATTAACAAATAATGATATTAGTTGTTATACGCATAGATCAAACAGATAAATATAGATCACATCACACGTACTAAAAGTTATCGTAGGTAGCAATTTTCTCGTTCAAATCATAACTCGATACAGTGAAGCGGTCCACGTCTACATCGCAGGTAACCGGACACTCGGTATTAAATTTACCGATAGACACTGAAAAGAAACAATGTTATTAAAAATACATTATTCATTACATTATTTTTATGAGCACTTCAGTACCTACCAATCAAATGCAAACAGCATTCGATTGTTAGCGGCTGAAATATATAAAGGTACAAAGTACGAAAAAAGTGAAGCAGCTTTTCAAACAATTTGTTTATACTGCTAGAATATAAACAAATTGTTTGTGTATTGTGTAGTTATTGTGCTAGGATGTACACAGGAATTGCAATACCAGGGATGTAATTTGAAATGTGACAATATAACTGACGTAATTTCACAGAAGGAAAAGAAAACCTGTAAAATATTTCATATGCTTTAATTAAACAAACAGGATATTAATAAGATGTAAGAGAATGCTGTTAAAGGTAACATCCTCATTTTGTTTTTAAACATTGTAACTAAGTTTAGTTTTTGAACTGATTTTATTAGAGAAATATCAATAAAAGCCGACGACTTAAAAAATGTGATGTTCTAAGGGATGTTTGTATGATTTGGCTTAAAGCAGTAGTAGACTAGTAGCCGAAAATCCAATCTACGGTTTATGGTTATGATGGATGGAGGGAGCGACGCTACAAGCAAAAAATCACGACTATTTTTGCTTATATTACCTGAAGCAAGTTTGGCACACTGCAAAGTCGTGCACCGCAGCTGGCGACACCGGGCAGCTTCAGATGTCCAACCTTTAAGCAGCCGCACAGCTCCAATGTCCTCTTCATTTCAATTTCCATGAGGCAATATTTTCTGCTTACAAAATGGATTAAATATTTTAACTTAAGTAAGTAATTGATTAAGCAAAAATTGATAAGGCGAGTATGGTTTCATGTCTCTAAAATATTCATCATCATCATTTCAGCCGTAGAACATCCACTGTTGGATATAATTTCCAAAGAACTGACCGCTTAAGTTTGCATCCAGCTCCGACCTGCCACCTTTATGAGGTCGTCAGACCACCAAAAATGCGTCAAAAATGTAATGATGTGTTATGTTATTATAAATAGTGTCAATTACAATACATATGTTTGCAACAGTACATTTACATCAGCTTTTGTTTAAAAATAAATAAGTGATTATTAAATAAAACAAGTAACTGGAATTTATCGCCAGCGTCTGATTATTAATCTGTTAACTGTAAATCATACTAACGAGGTCATTTTTCTTCGGATATTTTGTTTAATTAATAGGCTTTTAATTTTTTGTTGTTGTTAGTACTGAACCTCTACATACGAGTACGTATGAGTTAACGCAAAACATTGTTGACACTGGCCTGTCCTTTGTCTATATTAATATTATTATATATATTATATATTATTATATATCGAGACTGTTCGAGAGTCCCGTTGTTTTGGGCAAATTAGCCTGACAGTGGTGTGAATAAATATTTCAGATAAGTAAAGAAATTTTTAAAGAACAGAATGAGATAATATTTGCAAATGAATTTTTCTTGGATACTTATGATATTCGGGAAAATATTTCAACGCTTCGTTGCTCATTCGGCAACGTCTTTGATGTCTGTCCAGATTAACTGCCTCTTCATCTATTTGGAGCCCGTACGAGGAGTAACCAACGAATAATTCCGTCCCTGGCGTGATTGGTGTCCCGTTCCCCGGCAGGTTTATGTATCGTTGGCTGCTATGTAGCGACAGCTAGAAATATTTGTCCTCCAATATTGATAAAGTCAAACACACTGTTAAGAATTGTGCCCGTTATTAGCATTGCATTGTTATGAGAGTCAATAGACCCTTTATGATATTAAGATGCGTAGTTATGTTAACAATGATTCCTGTATTAGCGTGTAGGGGACACACTAAAATAGAAATCTTTGATACAAACCAGAACGAAGTACCTACAAAGTAGCTACAAAAGACATTTTTTTATGCGTATAAACTAGCGCTTGACCATGATCCCACCTGGTGTTAAGTGGTGGTGATATGTATTTCTTACACGCGTAGTGGGTCTAACTAGATACCAAACGTTCGATTTAATGACCTAATTGGTCGGTAGATCCAATACGCAGGCTTTTACAAATGTTTTGGTTGCTGATTTTTTTTCTTGAGTACAAAAAACATTTCCTAAAATTTGTAACTGGCGTTAAGAATGGCGATGGCCTCACCACTTATTATATTTGAGCCCGAGTGAGATTCGTGAAAAGTGGATAGTAATTGCTCTTCTTTTCTTTTGTTATGTTTTGTTTCTTAGCTCATTTGATTGTTTGAGTCTACCGCAAACGGTTATGTTTCTAGTTTTAGTATTTTCTAGTTTCTTGTTTGTGGTTACCGTTTGAATGTTCGGGGAAGGTCTAACGGTTGTTTCATCAACTCATTAACAATCAGCACTAAAGTAATTGTTTCTTTACTTACCCATTTATAAGAAATGTCAACATCGAAAGGCATCGCTTGACTTTGGTTGATAACCAACATGAGACCGCTTGCAAAATCAAACTTCCCGTACATGTTTTCACTTGCTTTATGGTGTCGTATTTGTGTATCCACTATTTCTCTAAAGTTTTAGAAACGAGCATATGTATAAGACTATGAAATTCATCCTGTTACAATTAGAATTGGGTTACACGTTAATATCAGACTTAACGTGTGATCCATGATTACGAGAGGTTTATTTTTATGTTCTAAAATATAGATAACACATGCATCGTATCGTGTATCAGTTCCGGCAGAACGAAGCCATCGCGACAGCACACAGTCCCGGTACTCTAGGAGAGAATTACTTCGTTTTCCGTATGCAACAATTGGTATTTCTTTGGTATTTGATTAAAAACATTTTGTTGGGTAGAGAGATATCATTATAAAACAGTTACCTTCTTAAAGATTGGCCATTAAAGACACAGCAGAATCCATACAGCGTTAAAACCATTTCAAACAGGGTCTTACAATTTACGAATCTTCCACGCCAACGACATCTGCGGAAGATTTACAACTTACCTTGGTAATTATACCTACAGAAAATCTGATAGGAACATTTAATTCTTTACTTTTCTAAAACTTGACTTCAAGTTTCCACCATTGAGAGCAAAACAGAAGCTATACCGTATTTATCATATTATTTTTTTGTAATTTTATAGTTTAACAAGCTGTTAGACTGCGTAACTGTTTAACGGTTGGTGTTTGACTTAATTAACATTCATATTGACATAACGGATGACTTTGCCGAGTTATTTCCATGAATCATTCGGTTATTTTGCTTGAGAGAGAATTATTAACAATTCTGAAGGACGTGTATACAACTCATACCTTGTTATAGTTTCATCACAGGACGCCGTTAGGTTCAGACCAGCTGTCTCAATGTCTTTTTCATTGTAATGTAGGATATGTTCAATAAATTCCAAGTCTGTCAATCTGTACGGCACATCTGGTGAAAAAAATGCTGCCAATTGCTGCATGACGGTCCTCAAATAAGTTTGATTCAAACCAGCTGGATAGTTGCTGCAATTTTACATTAGACATTTTAGAAATAGATCAGTCGGAAAGAACAATATAATGAATATGAATATTATATAAAAAAATCATCATCATCAATCATACTTGGTACAGGGCAATTATGCAAAAAAATTGACTAAATACCCAACAGTATTTTGAGAAATGAAATAAATATTCCACTAAACATTTAATAGGTACCGCAAGGATGGACATTAAAATAGATAGTAAGTCATTTTAACATTAGCGGTTAGACAAAATCTCTATCAACTTTTCACCGAGCTTATAGATACCATAGAGTAATCCAATCAACACCAATTTTAGCAAGATCATTTTGATCAATTCTATTTAAGGAAACAAAAACAAAGCGAAGCATATAATTTAACTACTGTTGTAAATAAAATCTTTATCACAAACAAAAACACTTCATCATCTTTCTTAGAAATTCACTAATAAATCATTTGCGTCCATCAACCTAAACGCATCATTCTGATAAATGTTATTACAAAATAATAATCCTACAGGTTTTTTATAAATGTTTCAATTTTGTAAGCCGGAAATGAAATTTCTGGGCACACGACTACTGCAGGGAATGGTTTTTCTGTTTTACTAGACTCCAATAGCACGATATATGTAGGATTGTCCAGAAACCGTTCTATCCAGATCCAAAGCACAATGACACAACAAATCACAAAAATAAGTATTATCAAGGTCCATAGCCATCTGAAACATAAATATCACTTAGTACACACTATAGCACTATCTAGCCATTGATGTTAGAACTAATAACAGGTATTAAAGGAATCTGACTTGTGCTTTGATTTAATAAGAATATTTAGTCCAGGTATTTGCGTCTGCTCCACCAGACTCATTTTCAAATGTCTTATCTGGGCAAAGTCTAATAACACATAACAAATAATTTGTTTTACAAAACGAGGTACAACATTGACCATCGTTTGTAAATACTTTAAATCAATCATTATGACAGCAATTATTATCCTGATAAAATCTTCAAATTCATTGGGTACTTCCAAAATGTATGTCTTTATAAGAATAATCAATCAAATAATTTGGTATCAGGTCCTTTCGTATAAAATATAACACGATGTTTTTAAAATCAATCACTAGTCTGTTGTTGTCGATGCGATCCAGTCTGTTTAAAAGACCTTCTTGCTATGAATATCCCGCTGGTGTGAATCGATGATTTACTATCGTTTTATTGGATTTGTATTTCGTCCTGCACTACTTAAATAACTTTTAAATATATTTAAATTCCCACAAAAAGAAAAAAAAGGTTAAGAATATTAGTCATAATTTTCTACGTTTATTTTCCCAATTTACAATTTTAAAAGCTTCATTGAGATCTTATAGCACATGCACACTTCCGCCGTTACATTCCTACATAAATTTCATAATTTTATTTCATCTAAGCAAGCTAATATCCAATAGCAAATAAGAAACCGCTATAGGATATACGATGAGCTTAAAACCAAATCAGGATCAGCAGAATAAATAAACGCTACATAAAGTGAATCGCACTGTGCGACAGCGCAGTCCGCGAGCGCTAATCTCATAAATATGCAACTACCCGCTGGAACTAAAAGCCGAGCCGCTGCATAAAGTTTGCACGGCGTGCGACCGCAGCTGCGGCCCTCACGTCTGTCTCTTTACAACATTTCATTTCTACTTTCATTTTGTTATAATTTGACCATAGCTATAAACGAAACAATGAAAGGAATTTATCAAAATGGTTCACTCAGAGGGAGAAGAAACGACCGGAATATAATTTTCTTAAGAAAATATTATTTACATACAGGCAGTGAACTTAATGATCATCTTATTGTGGACCCAATGACAGTGTAGCGAAGAAACAATAGGATATAGTACACGAATAATGATTTATAGAAGCTTGAATGAATGATTTAATTAGATAAATGCCACTTTTACAGAATATTCTTGTAGAAACAAAAAGAATTAGATTTTCGACGCAATTAAAAGTTAAAATTTATTCAATTAATTTTAGATCAAATTTTCCAACGAAATGTAACTTTTTCTTGCAAATATTTTCATCATAATTATGTATCATTATGATAAAATCAAATTTCTCAAACCATATTGAACATAATTTTCAAACGTTGTCACATTTCGAGCCGGCATACGAGCATTATGAATATTTATTAATGGACGTTGGACGATGGTTTGTTGAAGCTTTACACAAAGTTAATTTATTTATGGCTGAATTTTAACGGTATTTGGATTGGTTTATACGTAAGGCATTCTCATGTATAAAAATCCAATTTTACATATTTATTTTATAAATCGTACCGCACGCTCACATAAACGTAGAGCAAACAATTGACATCCATTTCCCTTTCCTCTATCGCTTCGTCTCCGTGTGCACATACATTTTGTAGTAAAGCTATTGCTATCGGTATTTATGCGTAGAAACAAGTACGTTAAACGCTATTACGTGTGGAAGCCCTATTTGTATTTTCAAATTATCGTAGGAATGTCACGAAATAGAATTTACCAAACTTTAATCAAACTACTCTTAAAGTGCATCTCTTCCAATAAAAATGAATCATCAAAATCGGTTGGCGTGATAATATTTCTCCATTTGTAGCGCACATACTTAATGCAAATTTAAGACATGGTTTTCTCGTCCATGCCACTGTCCCATGGGAAGCATCAGCATAAAACTGACGAATTGAGAACCTCCTCCATTTTTGAAGTTGGTTGAAAATAAATACAACTCACTCTAGCCTATACTTAGTAGAAATAATTATAGTCCTATATACTTACAGGCCCACTTTCTAAAAAATGTGTTAAAGACAAAAAAGACACTGCTCTAAAGATCTCAGACGTTGTAGAAAAAATACATAATATTTTCAATTGATATTATTTCATCTCGCACACGTCATAAGCTATCGCTAACGCGTACAGACGTATATGTAGCTTATTCATTAGAGAAACATTTTGTTAGATGATGGAATATTCCCACATGGAAGTTTAATATTCATATATTTTCATGAGTGTCCTGGCGCCATAAAAGCATGCCATTCGTCTTAATAACGCCCGTTCCCCGACGTAATCTAATATTTATTGAAGTGCCTGCGAGTCCCTTCTACTTTTTACCAACAGTGTTTTTTACCTCATTTAGCTGAATATTCTTGTCCATCGTTGTAATGTATGATGCTCTATGATAAGTACTAATTGACAAGTTTACATGATGCAGTCTCGCCAAAGTCTGTTAAAGGCAAAATCCTGCAATTGATGCCAACAAAGATCAGAAAATATGTTTGTGCCCACTCATACCTGCAACAACAGAAGCCGCTAAGTAGACTTATGGTTTATGTGTGAGGTGTTGTCACTTGAATACCATTTAATTTAAGCGAATTGTTATGTTAACTAATTGGTTAAGCTGTAATGGTGTTGTAATTTTTTTAATAAATAAATAATAAAAAAAAATTTACATTCTTTTCCGCCCTCCCAAAACAAGGTAGCGTGATGGTCTGCGAAATGTAATCTATTGAAAGTTTTTGTGTACTTAGGAAACCTAAAAACAAAAATTCAATGATAGAAGTTGGCTGGGCTACGAACGAACGTCATAGACCGTAGAGACAATAGCCCTTAGGCTATTAGTTTTTCAATAAAATTATAAAACAAAATTTAATCTGCTTATTCTATATCACTATATTTTATTGATGTTAAATTTGTCTTTACATATTTAATGTGAAAAATGAGTGAAATGTATTTTAAGTATTTTTTTTAAATTTTATATTTTTTGTTTTTAATTGTCGCTAAGATGACATGACCTTGTATAAAAATATTCAATTTATGGGGAAAATTTGGTATCATTGGATGAGAAATCGTTTTCTTACATTTTTTAATCAAACTTATCTTTGGCAGAGAAAATGGTACAGTAACAAAACACAATTGTGCGAATCGTAGTCGAACGTTACCAAATACATTTCTTTTAAAAAGCAATATATAACTCTGTACATTTTTTCCGTGTATTCGATTCAAACCTTACTCGTTGGATTTATACTTTTAAATTAGTTTGTAAGTAGTGCCGAAGTTACAGAAAAACTTCAGCAGTGCTTGCGAATAATTTCAAAGTTCTCGTTTCAAATATTATGAAAAGAAACATTAAAGCTGTCATTTATTAAAATAATTTACCAACTTAATATTTTATTAGACAAATAGTTGTACACAGTGCCTTCACCCTTGTCGGGTCTGTCGTAGCTAGAGAAATAATAACGCAAGGTACTTCCAGTAAAGCGTCACTCAGTGTAATCCAACTAACCGTCATAGAATATCCAATGATAGTTTACAGCTTAATTTATTTGTCTGTTAGGCATACTTATTTAAATCAACCTTTTTTTTTATTTTCAACAAAGTAGGAGGGACAGTTCATCAATGATTCCTAAAATATAGGTAGACAGATGAATATTTAGCAAAGAATTAATATATTGCAATTATGAATTTTATCTGTCATTAAATAAACTTTGTTTCCTAGTTAATTGAATCTTAACATCATATTCATTTGAATTCGTGAATGGTTCAAGCACGCTATGTCGATGTTTACATTATAAAGTGATGTTGCGGTGGTCCTCCGACAGCGCACCGATTACAGCGCGCTCGTTTAACCAGCTCGAATAACGAGCTGCACTTCACGCTGCGCCGGTCGCGTCTTAGTGTCACGTCAAGACCACTTCAGCAGTAGGAAACTCCCGCCTGTATCTACAGACTAATGTATAAAACGTAAAGCATATTTAGTTTTTATTTACACTTTTTGTAACACAATGGCCTAGGGTTCACAAAGTCGGCATTCTCTACGAGTCTACCCTGGGCGAGAGCGAGTAACATTAGGAGGTGTAATCATCAAGGAAAGATCAGAGGCACAACGAAATAGTAAGGTAAATACAATATATTATATACCCTATTTGTTCGGTATAGTTCATATTTGGCGGCAACATATTTGACGGTGCAGCGAAATTTTTTTTTGTTTTCTCCGGACACGTGGTGGGTAAATGGTAAACAGTCGCTGTTGGACGCAGCACAGGCCGAGAGGGCACGCTCGCCCCAGTCGCCCTCGAGCAGAACTGTTCGGAAATTCATTAAGCGTACAGGTACGCTGTTAATTCGGTTCGCGACGCGTCATTATCGACGTCATCATTTGCTTCGATTTGAAACTGCTTACGGGGAGCAGTGCAGTACGGTGGCATCAGTGCATTGCTCACGTGTGCAAACAGTAATTTACTGACTTGACTTAGATTGACAGAGTGAACCAGGAGCCTGCAAGCGGAGACCAAGACATCGAGGTGGTAAGTCAGCTCCATTTTTACTTGCGACACGCAGTATCAGGGCTTGTGCCGCGGGATCCCGACCCCTTTTTTACAGTTTTTGTTATTGAAGTGCAATTTCTTTAGAATCGTTGTGATTTCAAACCGGATGCAACGGAAAAAACGACAGGTAAGAGACACAAATACAAAAATATGTAGGCAAAGAATGAGACAGAAATATACATACTATTTTAGAATAGTGTATTGTGGAAGTTATTTTGAATTTGGAATTCTCGTGCAGGAACATCTTCATTTGAATGAAAGACATTTCAGCTGCGTAACAGTTGTAACGATACATCACTTCACATGATGTAGGTGTGCTTGTGTGTTTGTTTTGTAATATAACATTTGCATGACAACCTTTAATTTTTATTTATTATGAATATGACTGATATTTTTTAAATAGAATTTCGTACTGTAGATATAATTGTAAATATGAATTCTCGAAATATTTTTTTATATCTGTGATTAGAATTCATTAAGCTTCTCTCAAAAATTTTGCGCCAGTAACCAATCAAAAATTTTCGCTTTAAACAAGAAAAACGTCAGCAAACTTTACAATCGCGCAACGATATTGGTAGTATTTATGTGTTTTAAAATCTCACAAACCGCATGTCCTTAATGAGGTAGACAGAGGCGATGTCTCAAGACAGTTTTATGACAAACTTATTTGAGGTTGCGTGTTAGATCCAGTGTGTATGTAATCACATAAAAGCAACTGGCCTAGTGCCGAAACCTGTCTTCCTAAGCTGAGAATTTTTTTTTGAAATCAACAACCCGAACGAAGCTCTTTAGCAAATGACTGAATCAGTTTGTCCGCGTCTGTCTTTCCCTCCGATTACAATGTGGGTATTTTCAAGAGTAGGGTGAATAGACATTTACTAAGATTGTGTGTGTGATCAAACACTTGCTTAGATAGTATAGAAATAAAATTTAAATCGAATTTGTTCTGAGTATTATTCAAGAAAAACTTCTTTACGCTTAGCTTGTGAAGCAAGCTGGCGAATGCATTACGAAAAATGTAATCGGGAGGGGTGAAGGAAAGTTGAGAGAGAGATAGAAATTAGTGAAGATAGAGAGTTACGTTTCGTAAATCACTCTAGGGGCAAGAGAGAGCAGTGCGCGGGTTCTGTCTCTCTTGAACAATCTTGTATATATAGTATTTTGCTTATATATTATAGATAAAGAAACATACATATAGATGCAGCTAAAGAAGTTTTACTTCAGTCGTGTGCTCTAAAGCACACTAGTTTTTTTCTAATTATAATTTAATGAACGAATAAGATGTTGACAATTCAATTTATTATCAATGAATTACGGATTACTATGAAACGAAAATAATACCCAGCAATATAAAGCTGCCATAGAGAATTGACCGCAAATCTATTTCTCAAGTGCTGACTCGGACGAGGGCAATCTAATGTTAGATGCAGACAACTGCCTTTGACTCTGCGTCTCGTTGAGGCTCTGTATGTAGTATCAGATTTCCTTTGAAAGACTTAGTGGAAGTTTAAAATGGGGTTAATCCAGAACTAACAATACATTAGTAAAATCTTATTTTCGTCGACATACGATTACGTGACATACGACACGCCCGTAAATCTACTCGACGGTCACTATGGTTTTTGGAAATATTATTTTTATTTTTAATATTATTATTTGTTTGGAAACATTAAAATATGTTTTTTCACAAAATGACTGCTGGTAGGCGTTTTACGTAGGAAGCCGATCAGGTTTCCAGTGAATAGTCTCCTAATGATCGATATTGACTTTTTTTGTTAGAAAGTGACTTACTCTCAATTAGGTGTCACAGTAATTTTGTTGGGGCTTGGATTACAGAGTACTCATAGAAATCGTAAATAAAAATGTTTGTCTAATGAGATAGTGTTAGATTTATAACAGCCCAAAACTAGGCAATCTCTCCTTAAGGAGAAGAGCTTAGTTGCTGTTTACAGCTTTGAGCTCGAATGTCGAAGAAGAAATAAATTATAGGCGAAGATCTTTGGAGTGATACTATGGTACTCTGATTTTAAAGGAATAATGATTTTTGTCACTCAATGTACCTTATTTTAGTTCATTTTCAGCGTAGGGTTGATTCAAATCCAGTTTATGTTTTTACTTTTCGATCCAATTAATTTAGTTATGTCGTATGTTGAGAAAATATCTGTTGGTTGTTCTTGGTTGATTTTAAATATTGACTCAGTGCAGAAGAACTTGTGACACTCGCGGTGCCACCAGGGTATAGGCACAGTTATGTGTTCAGAAGCACAAATTAGTTTTAATAATTATTTTGAAACATGCTAAATCTATTTAAATAAGAGATACTTACTAGGACTTGCTTGGCCCTGAGTCTACTATACAAGATAAACATTCATTTACATAACATATCAACATATTGATTGATATTTGCTAGTGTTATTAATTAGTTCATCGGTGCCACTATAGTTTTGCGATGGCATTCCACTGACACTCCAATTGCGTGTTTGTTAATATTTGACGTATTTTGTAACTTCGGAATGATAATTGATGTGACTACACTACACACTATGATCATTATGAAACCTTACTGGCAGGTACCTTAGGGCTCTGTTCATACAAAAATAAATATTCTAAAAACGAATGTAAAATCTTTTATTTTATACCTGCCAGGTACATTTTAGCTCTCTATGAAAAAGAGGCTTTCATCCTTTTCAGCCTGAAAATGTCAGAGAAGCGAAAGCCAGATGAACGCGTCCATTAAGCGGCTTGTCACTAGTTCGTTCATTTCGCTCTTTGAAATTTAGTGTCCGAATAGCGTTAAGATGTCAATTAAAGTATTAAATATTTATGGTGTAATAATATATTTATCTAATATGGTTGGGGTTGAATTGCGATCGAATCTAACTGTATGGATGAGGATACAGATAGCAAAATAAACTCTCCCATCATCAAAGATGTCGTTAGTACTATCGTCTGTCTTCTGAAGCGGTATTCTAATAATAAATATAATAAGCTAGTACGATCGCCGGCGCTGGCAGCAATGAAATTTTAAGAATTTATTAACGACGTATTAACTTCACTCCGCCCTTAAAATCTGTTAACTATGAAGCTAATCAATTGCGATTTCAATTGACTTATGGTTCGATTTATATCTGCTATATTAAGTGTCGCTTCTGTTGCCGAGTTATTATAAATTCTATTTAAACTACTAGACAATTATCCGCTCTTTCTTACTAAGTCAGCAACGCGTCTGAGATTTTAATGTTTATTTATTTATTTATTTATAATAGTAAACACAACAACACAGTTACATAGCAAAATTTAAAACAAGTAGACACAAAACAGATAAATTAGCCAACAGGTGCATCACTACATTAAGAGAAACAATTTGACAATGATAATTAAGTCTAATATGTTAGGTAAGTTCTTAAATTATAAAATGTCAAACATAATTATATTCTTATACACTTTAGTGTTTATTTCAATTAAATTAGACCAATTACATGGTGATTTTATTTTTAAAGTTGTGTATGAATGTCAGCAGCTGAAGTTACTAAGTCGTTTGTCACTTCCGTCAATATATTATAATATTTGTACTATATTACGGTAATGGCAAAGAACAATAATTAAAAAAATAATCAGTAATTCATTAAAAAGCTCCACGCGCGCGCGGGCCGCACCACAGTTAACGCACATATATTTTCATGAACGTCCTCCTCGAGTAAAAGCCGGCTATTTGTCTTTCTCCCGCCCGTCTTCTGATCTATTATTTACCAACAACACACATATTCTTGTGTTATTTCTATCGCGCGTATATTTCACTTATATGCTCTGAATAATTTTAGCTAATTTATTATTTCATTACTCTCTCTTAAATTTAAGTCGGTTTATTATCTTACATACGCTCTCAATTACTAAATAAAACCTTAAAATAGTAAGTAAAATGCCTTATTTTAATGAAAAATATTTAAGTGCACAAATTGAGGACCTTAAAATAGAAAGAAAAGAAGCGAGGTACACAGATCATAGAAACGGGGAGGTGTTGTAAGAAAAATTACTGAAAATTACCATTCGCCTGACATATTCCGAATGTGTCTCTTTGTGGCAGAAATCAAATGCGTGTATTAAATAGGACATCAAAACGGTGAGGTACAATCTCACAAGAAATCCTGTTTAATGCTCATGCCCACCGACCAATGACTATGTGCACCACGTGACCATTCGCACATGGTCACGTGGGCATGAGCATCACGTGACCATGTGCGCCACTTGACCATAAGCACCACGTGACGTTTTTCACTGAGGAACAATAAGGGATACATGCACATCGATTACTAAAGTACCCAGTATGAGAACACCTCTATGACATGAAAACGTACTATTGAATCATAAAATTTTTTGGTCCTTCACGTGCTGAAGCAAAAATTAGTACTAAAAAATTTTGCATTGCCAAAAGAGTTGTAGAGAAAAATTCCAAATGTAAGAGAATGGCGCAAAATACGTGCAAATCCGTGCAACTTCCCCGTGCGCTCGCCAAACTTAAAACATTATTACCTAAAAACTTGCGCGGAACGTCTGCAGCGCGGAGTTTCCTAATGGAGTGTAAAACACGGACGTGTCGCCGAACTAACTTGCTTTAAAAGCGCAAACACGTTGAATTCCGCTGAGTGATCAGCAAACAACTGGATTTCGCGGCGTGTTTTACGGAAAGTTTCTCCTTTACATCGCCGGCAGAAATTTTATTTTGAAGTAACGAGACAAAAATCGTCGACAAAACTCAATCTTAAATACTTATAAAACGTTGATCTATTCAGTTTTACAGAGTGGTGAAATGGGTGTTACGATAATCGATAGTGAATGGGGTCCGTCACTTTTTATTTCAAAACTCTGATAAGGGATAGAAATGATACTTAAACCATAAGATGCAGCGTATTGCGGAGAAGCTTTTATTACATTATGTAATGTTCATTACTCAGTGTAAAAAGCAGTCATTTTGCGTTACAAATTGACAGTGTAAAATGACAAATACCGAAGTGATATAAGAGCATATCGTTAACGCACATACACACATTCATCTGCCTTCGGAAGGAAGACCTACTATTACCAATAAACTTGAAACCTATTTACAAAATTAGTATCATTTTAACCGACTTAGGCAAGTGAGGAAGTTTATAATTCGTCTATATGTGTGAACTGATGGGAGCTTTTTCTATGGTTCTATTTGAATTTGCTCCAATTCTGACAGTTGCATTATGAGAAAACCATATAAGCTGCAAATTGGCATTAAGTATGTGACGCGACAAATGGACGAATAACTCAATACTCACTCAATCCCACGCCAACTGATTTCGATGATTCGTTTTCTATTGAAAAGGATGCACTTCAGGAATACTAGTTTGATGAGGGTATTATTAGGTTCTGATTCATTCTATTTCGTAAATCATTTGATAACTAGGAGATACAAAAAGGGGGACAACGCGTAATAACATCTAACGGTTGATTCGATTTGAAGTCAGTTTTTGTTTTTACTCGTAAATGTACTTGTTTTTTGCGAGGTCTATGTTCAATGGAATACTGAACATCGACCTCTTCAGTTGATATTGTTAGTATGAAGGAGGGAGTTTCTGTGACGTGAGGAGCGCGTGTTCGCCATCGTTTATCACGTGAAGAGCGACTGCGACGAGCGCGGGATCATTACTCACCTGTCGATAAAACTTTCGTATTTTCGTTGCTATCTTAAAACGACAATGGTGTTCATTGATTTCCAACATCATTTATCGATAGTGATATACTTTCACTTTAAGATACATTAATTAACAAAATACTCTGGCGCCAAATATATGTTAATATAACCATAACGATACAATACGTCACTTAAAATAAATATAAATAGAAAAATTCAAAGACAAACGGAAATACTGAGCGTGGGAGAAAACTCAATAGTGCATTACATCAACCGTTAATAACCTTTATGTTGTACTAATTATGACCGTATGAGCAAGTTGCGCAGCTTCATTTTAAAAACTGTGGACCCCATATACGTCACGTGTCAATTTAAGGGGATACGTGTGCAGACATAAATTTAGTTGAAGAACGGTCGAACGGATTCTGCGGCCAGCCTCGAAATATCAGTCGCACGTCGACCCTACTTGCTCCCAGATTATATGGGTTCATATCTCTATACGGCAATCTATAATTGAGGTACAATGGGAGTGGGTGAGTATAGATTATACTCGTAAGGTAAAATATCTTAACATTTACTTCTTAACAGAAATTTTACTTCAAAAATAGCCTCTTTTAAGTGTTGCTTTTTCGTTGCATCGAGCTTAAAATCATAAAGTTACTATTAGAGTTTTCTCTTCAAATTTAATGTTTTCTTATTTTTATTAGAAAATTGTTACACTCCTTAGTAATAACGTAAACGAATAACAAGATGTATATTATGAAAGTAATGCAAGCGAGCCGAGCTTACTCCCGGCGGGTAGTTACATATTTATGAGATTAGCTGTAGCGGAGTGCGCGGCCGCCGGGGCTGCGCTTCTCTTCATTTATTTTTTTAATCCTGTTGTGGTTTTTAACTAATTTTTTTTAAAACTATTCTATTGTATTCTCTCGACTTCAACAGCGCACAACAGCTTCAAAGCATTTGAAATTCCTTTTGTGCACGGCGGCGGTACGGGTACCAGAGCCGTGGTGCTAGCAACCAGAGTTTGATACCCGGCTGTTGCAAATTTATGTGCTGATTTACCACGCGCTCGGCGGTTAAGGAAAACATTGTGAGGAAACTTACATGTCGTTCTAAGGCATGTGATGTTTGTCAATCCGCTCTAGGGCCGTGGCAGACTATGCCCTTATACTGTCTTTACAGAGAAGGTTTGCGCCCAACAGTGGGACATATATTATACATATAAAGGCTGTAAGTTTAAAATTTAACTTTTAGGGCGGCGGTGATCTGATGTGCCCTTTTTACACTGTCTAATACAATTTATTCTAATAAAATTAATCCATAATTTCAAAACAAAACTAATCAACTCACTATTTTTGCACTAACTGTGGGAAATGTCCTGCTCCTCCGTCCGCGCAATTTTCTGTAAGATGGGGTACAAAGTTTTTACGTCACGTATTAATACGATGATTTTTATACGTCATTTACACAAAACATCTAAAAGGAATACAATATGCATTTAGAGTTAATGGGATTATATTTTTAAAAAGCAATCCAGGCGCCCGGCCATAACTCATGGTTACATTAACGAAGTAGGATCCGAAACAAACAACGCAACATCAGTCTCGTGTCTGCCGGGCGCGCGCAATAACCGACCTCATACCCACAGATATATGAGTCTATCAACAGTGGGGAGGATGGAGCGGCCACGGTAACCTCGATAAAATTCCTTTAGGGAATTACTTTTGGCTAGCTGGTGTGAACGGTATTGTTTTGTTTTAATTGGCACCTTAACAAGTTTACTTAAAAGTAAAAACAAAAACTGACAAATCGAACAAAAGTAATACACGTATTACCGTAGTAATATTAGGAATATTATGGAATAGAATTAATGAGAACCTAACCAAGCTCACATCAAACTACTCTTGTATTATTTCCTTTTCAATAAAAACTGAATCATCGAAATACAAATTTAGGACTCATGTATGGTTTCCTCCTGGATGCCGTACTGACAGAGAAATCTTCAAGATACGGCGCAATGCTGCACTTAAAAAATTAACAAGTAGTCAAATAAAGGAGAACTGTGAGATTTGTCAAGTGGTGGATGATGTGCACCACGTAATGGGGGAATGTGCCAAACATGAAGTGGAAAAAAGGAATTAATAGATAGTCTAAAACTGAGGGAGCAACATGTGGGTGTATTCTTAATGCTGCTGGCTGACCCGACCTCAGAGGGAGCGAGGAAGCTGTTGGCTATGGCCATGTAACGTTGATGACTCTCTCTCCCGCTTCATGCGGTCGATGTGTGTGTACTTAGGCTAGAGTATGATGTTAATAGTATAAGAATAAAGAAAGAGCGAAGTGAGAGCGGTTGGTTAATTTGTACAAGTTCATAAAAATATCAACAAATCCATCGTAAAAAATCACGCTCAGTATAATAGAATTTGTTTGGAGATATGTTACAAATTAAATTTCCCGCGAGGCCTATATTTCACGACGTCACACGGCACGACGTAAGTTACGGTCGGTGTTTTCGCGATTCCTGTTTTTTTTAATTGTGGCGGAAGCATTTGTGCGAACAATAATCAGTCACCATTTTTTTTAATATACCACCTACAGTTTGATAGCGGAAGTTACACAATTACGAACAAAAAAAATAGTGTGCTTTAGACTAAGCGTTTGAAATAAGTAAGAAGAAGAAAAAATGTTTAGGTTCCATTAGTAACAGTAAGCAGCATGTTTCGAAATAGGATTTAGAACATGTGCGTTATATTGTATTAATAATGTAGAAGAGCTTTAAAATCCACGCAGTAATTTTGAATTTCTTTGCTATTTATGATCAGCTCATACGATAGCGCTTATCAAGGCAAAAATAAACGAACTAGATATTTAATAAACACAGTTCAAATATAAATATCTTACAAGCGGACATAACTTTATTTAGCTTACGACAAATAAAAGTGCAGAACATTATATCGCCTTTAAAATTGCACCCTTTGGAGCCTACAGAGTGCGGACAAAGGAAAAGGAGCATAAAGCTTTTAAAGCTCTAAACCTAGAGACACATTTATCTGCAACAAGACAGGAGCTACAAAGGCGCGCTGCTATGTGGGACGCGCGATAGCCTCCGTCCCCAGATAGCGCACTAAATTACACCCCTCGCTTTAACCTTTTTGTTATTTACAAATCCTCCTTGTGTACGAGTATTGCTTAGCACAACTCGGCTGGGAACAATCTTTTCAAGTGACGCTATAACTTTTTTTATGAAAGATTTTTTTTTCGAAAAATATTACTAAAATATGGTTACACAAACCTACTTAACTTAAGCTTCTGTTGGGCGATGGTAGCTAATAGTCGAATGGTAACGAAAATATATTACCTTTAGGCTATTGTCTTGAAAAAAAAACCCCATTCACGTATTGCGTAATAGTATTTATTACCTTTCCGGTATATCTTTGATCAGATTTTAACATTTGTAAGGATCTCGTTTTGCGCTGCTTATTGAGTTCATCTAAAATGTAATGATATCTTCACTTAGCGATATACATACTTCGAGAGAGAACTAGTAAATTTAGTTTTCTACTTTGCTCATAAACACGTGGCATCACTGATCCGATAGATATACTATATAGTATAAAGAGTTCCAACCGTCACGACCGCTTTCCTTTTTGTAACGTACTACAGATTAGCCAATGAAGCTAATTTTGACTGCGACACCGGATTGAACCTCTCTGCATTGGTTGAATGACCTTTCCTTTTATATCGGAATTTTTAGGTGGTGCGAAATTTTGATTACAAAATCAAATGTTACCTACATCATTATTGAAGTATTGTAGTTATCAAACAGTCTTAGCCATCTCTCATTAGTTCTGCTAAGTATCACCATGGTATTTGGTAACTAGCACATCTGACATATCCTTGGCGTCATCCTGACGTCTATTGATACCGTTGAGAAGTCGTAAGGCTCACAATTGTAAGAACAACATTTGGTTAAAACCATAATGCCAGTATGAAAATAATTTGTACCAAAGTAAATAACACACTTTATACATTTCAGAAATAAGCTACGTATGTTGTTTGATACATGTGTACTCTGTTCGTAATGTGTAGTTTCATCTAAGTTCCCGCCGACAAACTTGACCTGTTAAACATCAAACAGAAATAACAGTCACAGACCCCAAAAGTAACTCAGTGGTGAAGTTTGATTAAATTACAGAGAACACATTACGAATTCAATCTCTCCGGCGACTAATTTCGCATTTAAAGCATTTCCCTCAGGAATATCGCTGAAATAACTTGCTTATCTGCGCGTGGTACAATTCTATATGAAATAAAAAGCTAATAACAATATATAAGATTTAATTCTTGCGCCTTTGACTCGAAACGTAAGACGTCGCTGCATTCTTTACAGAACACCGTTCCTAACTTGGGGGCAATACTGTCGCCCGACATGAAGCGGACTTTATTTTGTACAAAAATACAGAATTTCCTAGTTAATACTGTCAGCAGAAGACACAAGGTTAATTCAATCGAAATTATATTTCAACTGAGTTATAGTTAAAATGAAATTATTTTGTGGCCCATTTTTAACTACTACCTACAAGTACTACAGTACCACCGGAACAGAAGAGATTGAATCAAAGAAATTAATAACATTCCCATTATTCGTTTACATACTGGTAAGCTGGTAAGCTTCCATTTATCTAATCAGTGTAGACAGCAGTCGCAATCTACTTTTAATTTTCTTTCCAATACTACGCCGATTCTTTCTGACGTCCTAGTACGGGTCGGATCGTTTCAGCTCAATCGTGCAAGGCTAAATCCACTTCTGAGGAGGTTCAATGTTATGTTGTTTTTATTTCGCTGATATTTCATACGTTGGACCAATACTGGCTTACTGCAGTATTTGCCAAAACTATTTATACCGATACTTTTATAGTTAAATCGGTCAATCGCTATCTACTTCCATCTATATCTAATTTAAAATCAAATATTCATCGACAGCTTTAAGTAAAAATGGACTATTTTTTAATTTACACCTAATATATTCAGCCGTGCTAAATGAAGGGTTGAGGGCACAGTCGTAAATTACATGAAGTGCGACCCGGTGGATACTTCGGTGAGAGCCAAAATGTCGGTCACGTGGCAACCCTAAAAGGGTCTTGGGAATATAAGGTTAGATCAATAGCAGAGAAACACTTAATATAGGTATAGCCCTTGCCTAAAGCAAAACGATACAAGAAAAAGTCAACTTATTAAAAGGGATCTTTTGTAATAATTATCTAGTAACAATATTTTTTTAATAATATTCGTCAGATGCTTCCTCGTGTAAACAGTTAGACACATATTTATTGTTTTTTAAATGTATTATTCAATCTTTTATTATCAAACAAAAAATGCGTATACATTAATTAAACAGTATTTTAATAAGTAATATTTCCTTTCAAGGACAATCACATTAAAAAAGATAGCTTAACGTTAAATTCAGAAACTTACGCAATCTACATCTATGTTAGCCACTGAGAACAAAAAAATACAGTTGTTATTTTACTATATTAATGAATTTATTCAGATATTTCTCGGGCGAAACAATAAAGGCAAACCCCCAATGACACTTTGTACTGCATTAGAACAGGGGTTGACGACAGGTTGGCGTTTAGTTTCCGGAGCAGGTTCCACCGTGTAGCGAGACAATACAGCAGCCAGACCAGCGAGAGACTGCATCAGACCTAGGCGTTCACCTGGAATCAATTGGAATGTTTATTAATTATTTTACTGAAAACTTGATTGACCTTAAAGACGAGATACTGAGAACGAAATTAATAGCCAGGGAACGTAAATGTTTCTTGCTTTCCCCAATCATTGGAATTATAACTTTAAACTACATATTTTATTAAATGGTCGCTTCCAAATAAAAAATGGTGAGATGGATGTGTGGCCTAACCAGGCTTGATAAATTACAAGTATGTACGAGGAAGCCTGGATGTACGCCAGATTTAAGATAAGATGTAGGAGAGTAGACAGCAATGGTATGGGCAAAGAAGAGGGGCCGATTACGTAGGGAACTTGGCAGTACAGCTCTCCCTCTCTGGTCGAAGATATCCAAGACAAGGTGGGAGACAGAGCGAATTGGAAAGTGAAAATCCGGAAAGTTGACCCCATCACCATGTGAGATCAATAACAACAAGAAAGAGATAGGATAGAGTTGCTTCCAAGTAAATGTTTTGAACTTACCAATACAAGCTCTAGGTCCTTCACCAAACGGCAAATATACATGTTTTGTCATTGGGTTAATGTATTCAGATGAGAAACGCTCTGGCCGGAACACTTGTGGGTCCTCAAAGTATTCTGGGTCCATTTGCATAGCCTGCACGGGGATTATTATCGAAACTCCTTCGTCTATCGTAACGTCTAGTTCTGGGATCGTGTACTTACGAGAACACCGCCTCATGAAGAAACCTAACGAGGGGAACATTCGCATGCCTTCTTTAAATGCGTTATGTAAATATGTCATTTCGTTAATTGCATCATAGCTTAGCTTGCCGTCATACTTCGCTAGAACTCTGTCAAGTTCTTCTTGAATTTTCTTCTGTACTTCTGGGTAATATGCAATTTCATGTAACGTAATACTTGTTGCAGAAGAAGAAGTTTCGAAACCCGCCCCGAAGAATATAAAGACTTGAGCAATCATAAGCACTTCGTTCATTTCTAAAGATACCTTTTCAGGTGTACCGTCCGGTTTTTGGTTTTCCATAGATTCTATGACCATTTTTCCTTTTTGTTTGCATTCTAAAAGCAGGTCGATAAAGTCATTTCTCCCAGAAGGTTGATAATTTCTCTTTTGCAAAATTTCTTGAACGAGCATAGCCATATCTTTTTTCTACCTTGCCCTGTAATTTTAAATATTTTCCAAATTCCGGAAACATGTCTTTAATCATTTGCACAAATATTTCTCTAAATCCAAAGTTAAAAATTTCAACACCGAGTTTTCTAAATGGAGAATCTTCAATACTAAGGCTGTCTGCATCAAGACCGAATCCGCAAGCACCAATAAAGTCGGTGGTGTACCGGGCCATCAGTTCTCTTGCATCCCAGAACCCGCCCAGTTGACGGTGCATTGATCGCATTGTTCTGCAAGCGTTCAGCTCGCTCCGTTATGAGAGGGAACATCGCCTTCAGCTTCCCGCTGGTGAACGCAGGAGTCATGCGCTGTCTTAGTAACCTCCAGAGATCGCCATCGGCAAAGAACAAATTCTTCAATAGAGGCTCGATTACAGTTTTATCGTTGTTTAACCCCTTCGAGTAAAAATGAGGAAAATCTGTTACGAGGATGCGCTTCACAATATTTGCATCTCTTATGACTAGTTCCGGCCGTGTGCTTCTAAAGAAACCCACCACTTTCTCTTTCGGGTATTTCCAGTACAGTTCGACAGCTATTTGTGTCATACTTTTCTTCATTAAGTACATGTCCAAGTTATTACCGACAAACGGTAAGGGCTTCTCATATATGATTCCTCTTTTCTCCCAATATTTAAAAGTCCTTGTACCATAGAAGTACAGCGCGACAAGCGCCACGAGTATGAGTGCTGAGACAATCATGTTTCAACAGATATCAGTCGCTGGATGAACCGCGTATTTATATGTTCGATAAAAAAGACACCTACAATTATAGCTTATAACAATGACATACGAAAATGAGTGACGTACAGTACGATCTATACATCTTGATAGATTAATATTTTATTATTATTAAATTATCTCATGCCTTATTTTTCGAAAAAATATATTTTATACATTTATGAAAATTCAACTCATTAGAAAAAATAGATTTTTATCATAAATATTTTTGGTGACCAGTATTTTGATGACTTTGCGTTTGCGTAAGTGATTATGATTTAACCATCCTATGCATAAATTAATTATGCGTACATGGCATACAAAATGCAATTTAAAAGCCACAGTTTAAAATATGCGCAATTGTTCCCTTAAATATATTATATTCATAACTTAAGATAAAATAATTAACTTCTGTATTTCCTTTATTTTTTCTGTAAAGCAGTAAACTCAGATTGCGGTATTACAGACAGCCATCATCCTCAGCCCTTCGTTAAATCGAGTTACAGTTTACCACAATTAAGTGCAAAGCTTTAACTTCATCACTTTCAATCATTTCGTGTACCATTATAATATTGGATGGCTATCGAGATAATCAGGTCCGAGATCAGATCACGTCTAAATACTCTGAACCACGAACAGTCCGAACTGCGATACGCAGCATCATCACCAATCGCTAGTTGAAATCTCCGGCAAATCTCTTAAGCGACAGCGAAAATCTAAACTAATTTTTATAATTAACTAGCTGTACCCTGAGCGCATTGCTAAGCCACTAACTAACATAAATTTGAAGGGAAGACATTACACAATTATTTGGGGACATTCGCTGTTCGTTTGCTGTTTTCGTTTCAATTCAACTGTCACGGTCATTTATGAAACTCATTGGAATGATAGTGCCGCCATCTGTCAGTACCAACTCAGAAACATTCGTAGACTCATGCACAACACTTTGCTGAAGAACATCACATGATCAAGAGTTCAATAAATCAATCATAGTTTATAATATAATAGCCATACAGAGAAACATTCATATATATATAAATGATTATATCAATTAATAAAGTAATATGACTAAATAAATACGATCCATTTTATGTTTATGTTGTGTGGTTAACAAAAATGTTTGTTTCTTGCTCTTTCGCTCAGTCTCAAGATCTGCTAGCCGGACTATTTAATTTTTTAGCAAGTAATGATGATAAACACATTTAAAAAAGCAAAATTTTTAGGTAGACTGATATACTTAAGACATAACATTAACAGTATCAGATGTCATCCGTGGATGTGAGCACACATCACAAACATGTATCATGAATTTACATAAATTTATACGAAAAACTGTCTTGCGAACTAGGTAATATGGGGTCCGATGTGATGAGACCTGCATGTCAGAATATTTTCTAAGGTATTTAAAGTTCGCCAGTGTGCACTAGGGCAACGTGGACTGTTCTTATGTTCTATGAGAAGTAATGTATCCAGTAGTGGAACATATATAAGCTGTAATACAATAATGGCAAAAGCCTAATGATTTAGGGTCCGGTCTGCGAAACGTAAGGTCGCAGGCTCGAATCTACCATTCGACTAATGGCGTGAACGAAACAATAGAAAAAAAAGAACAACCTTCAAGGCTCAAGAAATAATAATAAGTGCGACACCGGAGCGTGCTATATTAACTATTTTTCTATCTTATTCTCCTTGAAATAGTTGGAACAGCGATTATAATAGATTACTAAGTTCTGTATGAAGAAATGAAAAAGACTGGATGAATTCCTAAGTTATGATCTTATGCGTTCCTTTAAATCGCAGACAGCTCATCACCAAAAAGTTTTCGTTTGCGAAGTATTAAAATGCAAGAAACCACTTGCACAATATTGTGCTCATTGTATAACGATAGACGGCCAATCTCCAGTGGTATTTATAGTAAGTAAGAAGAATACAGCGATAAGCTCTTATTCCTGGTACCCTCAATTCTGAGGATCGTGGTCACTATACTTGAATGGAAAATCTGATTCCATCGACTCTGATCCGAGGCAGCCCTCACCAGCTGATAGAGATTAGCAGAGGAGATGGCTCCTTTCATTTGATCAGACCATCGTGTTGGCGAGAGGCCTCTTGTCGTCTTGCCATCTGTAGTGCTGATGACCAGCTTTTCAAGGTTTACATTCCGTCTACGCGATAAGCTGTGCTCCGTAAAATTAGTATCTAGCTAATCACGATGAACAAAGGAGAGTTAACAAAACGACTCTGCATTGAAAAAGAGTTGAAACGCAATTCAAGAAGGAAGTCATATCACCTTTAGATACATTTATCGTTTAGTAATTTTGTAGCCGTCATGCGCAGCAAGCTTAGGATTGAAAGCCATTGTAGTACAACGTGGTCGCACGTACATACATACGTCAATTCTGAGATAACTGTTTTTATATTTTTTTTCCATTGAACTATGCTGATCAACCGGGCTAGGTCCTTAGTTTGGGTGATCATGATCAAATAACAAAACTTTAAAGACCCCACTTCCTTCTTAAAAGGCAATGAAATACGGATCACTGAGCTTTCTAGCGTTTGCCTTTACCCATATTGAAAAAAAAATATTAAAAAAAAACTTTTTTCTCTTCTCAATCGCTCCCCCATTGCTGAGAGACGTGACTCCTTTTTTGGCGAACACCTGTCCCCAGGCCCTCCGGTCATTGGTCTGATGACAAACAAAACAAGATGCATGTATAATAAATTACTTCTAATACATAAATGACAATATGTAGGACCACTGCGACAAGAGTCGGCCGACCAACAAGAAATCGACAATACGATCCAATGGTTAAACCTTGCTGGTGTGTTACAACGAGTACATAAGTTAAATTTTTTACTAACTTCATTTAACTTCAAACAAGAAGGAGGTTTTCGATTCGTCTATTATTTGTTTTTTATTGTATTTGTTATAATAATTAACGTTTGATCTTCAGCGTTCGATTGGGTGGTACACAGATTTTGATTATCCTTTTTTTATTTGAAAGCTGCTGTTTCCCTTGTGGTCCGGTTCTGACAATAGCATCCATAAGAAAATCATATGTCTAAAATTTGAAAATAATGTTTGATTCGTTTTATTTTTTTATTTATTTAACATGTAAATATACTGCTTATCAAGTACAACAAATCCTTAGAGATATGCACATAATATGGTACGGCAATAAACTCTCCCCTTGTAAATAACGGATAAGGATTACTACCTCGACAGATTTAAAAGTACATGTCAGATTCCATATATTTTGAAGCTAAACTTCCTTATGTACATATTAGAATGACAGAATAGAATATTGATAATTATTGATAAGATAACCGCATTGTATTTACTTAATAATATGAAAGAAATAAAATAAATAAAGATATATTTACAAGGGATATCAGATATGGACAGATAGACTACGATAAAACTCAATGAGCGTAAACTAGATTACATTAGACTTAAATAATAAGGCAGTGAAGTGTTGATTGTGTGATATCCGGTTACTGTTTGGCAATCTGTCAGAGTTTTGAATAAAAAAAACAATAACTTAAAGTTATTTACACAGATTTTTTAAAATATAAAGAAAGCTAGCAGTATTTCTTTTTCTGTTTTTTGGCCGAAATATTATAACATTGGTATAGATGTAATACTTTAGAAACACAACAAATCGAACTTGAAAATTAAGCATCATCTGCCAACCAACCGAGATAAATGGAACCAGAAGGATTATTTTCATAACCTTATGATTATATTTTAAAATAAAAAAACAAAAACCGGCTTCAAATCAAATCAAACGTTAAACGTAATTAGGCGCGGACGACCTCTTTGTATTTACGAATTATTGTTTCCGTTAATCATCTGTTAGTTTAAGAATCATCAAAATCAGTCACCAACCGGTCCACCCAGTCGATAGTTACGCGGTAACGAACATAAAAAACAGACGACTTGAGAATCTCTTCTTGAAGTCGGTTGAAAATCAATAGATGGCGTTATTTTATAAATTTATAACTATATTTAAGCGGTAGATATGCCTCGGAAAGTTTTTTGTAACCTCAAACGTCTTATTAAAACTTTTAAATGAGAATCATTATAGTATCACTACAGTTCTGCCAGAACATAGATACTACCGAGAGACTAAAAATATTGCCGGCCTACGACATTAATAAGAAGCTTTCGCAACTGGTAACAATTTTTTTGTTAGCGGGGAGGAATTTTTCAAAAAGATACCCCACCTTCTGGGGGGAAAGCGGCGGTTATGTAGGGTTTGACTCACTAAAATCTCCCAAACAAGGGAGGCCCCTTGTCGCCTGTGAGCCCGAGGCCCTTTTTAGTCGCCTTTTACGACAGGCAGGGGATATCGTAGTCTTATTCGTGAGAGCCCAGAACTACAGGGCTGCGGGCCGGTCTGCCACCAGCCCGCCTGCGCCATCTCCGAACGCGGTCTCCAGCGGAACCAGCGGTTTCCATTTTCCGGTAACCAACTCTAATCTAACCGTTAATCAAACTAGTGTCGTGTAGTGCGTTTTAGACAAATTAGTCGAGTAAGATTTTAAGTTCCTTAGTTCCTATATTTTTTGCACAATCATGATGATTAGTGAAAATTCTACATTAAAATATTGGCTAGCTCCTGACGAGAAATTTTTAATTCCACTATGAATATTTGCTTACTCATAATGTCTTGTCAAGTTTCGCTTTAAATATTTTGCTGAATCATGATTAAAAGTGCAACTTAAAAGGTAAAATATTTGCAAAGCAAAAGATGATAAGCTCAGATTCCCCAATAAAATATTTGCTTACTCGTGATGATTGTCACTATATTTACTGCGCAGTTCACCCGCATGACCAAAATACGAATAGTTACAAGAAAGGACAGGATCAGTGGTCCGAAAATTCCATTGTCTTATTATAATTATTATATTTTTTTATTGTTCTAATGATAGAAACAACATCAATATTAATGAAATGGTCAGTATATTGTTTCATAATCCGTGTGCTCCATAGCACCTTCATCTGCGATGATTCTCGTGAAAACGAGAGGAAATAATTTGTATCACGATTGCGCTGGGAGCTGTTGGGCGCGCAATAGATCTTATTATAGCGGATTTTATACACAAGAATTTGATCAAGGTATGACCTTCTAACTATTAAAAATATAAACGGATTTTTACTAAAAGATTACGATAAGACGACTGTTGACGAGACCATCTATAGTTGAAACGTATAGACGAAAAAATTTTGCTTATACAGATTTTTTTTTTATTCTATATCTATTCTAAAAGTTTTCTTTATTTCTGATAGTGAGGATTCCATTTGCTATGTTAAGATATATTTATTAATATAACATTAACCGAAGAGGGTTTCGTTGTATATTTATACTGCCAATAACATTACACTTTAAAGTATTATAGTTTCCCAGATCATCAACCTATAGGAAGAAGTTGCTTTATTTAATAAAGCAAGTTTTTATACCATTTAAGTATATTATAATGTATTATAGTGGAATTTGTTTGCGTTGTTATCTTTTGCTATTATTAATTCGTGGTTTTTAACGATACTTGATATACAACCAACCGTCTTTCATCGTATTTAATAATCGTAGAAATACCTGGGCTTCGATAATTATTTAACAACACCACGATCGCTTGCTTTTTGACCTTTTAAGGACCTCAGCTGCAGTAATTATGTAGAAAATATAGCCAATCATCATCACGGGTAACATTAAATACCAAGGCGTTAATTTAAATTAAAAACAATACAATAATAAATAAGATATTGCTTTTGTAGCTCCAAAGAAATCTTTTATTTATAAATGTATTCGTAATTTACAAGCCACTGAAAATTTAGCTGAATAAAAAAAGGTGATGAATTAAATAATAAATAATCTTATGCTTCATAATTTATTTAAATCTTTCTCGGGCGGAACAGTAAGGGCAAACCGCCAATGACACTTTGTACTGCATTAGAACAGGGGTTGACGACAGGTTGGCGTTTAGTTTCCGGAGCAGGTTCCACCGTGTAGCGAGACAATACAGCAGCCAGACCAGCGAGAGACTGCATCAGACCTAGGCGTTCACCTGGAATCAATAAATTATCTAAAATATTTTTTACCCTCGTACCCTTATAAACCATAAGTAGTTATTTAATTAGCACTACCAATAACGTAATAATCCTTATCAAAATATACAGACTTTTTGGTTCAGAATTCAGATCAAAAAAATATTTTAAATGGCTTATTTTACTAATATTTTGTTTACATTTATGTTACGAGTAAAATTTATCTCTTGAGCGTATTATACCATCACTACTGTTTCTATCTCGCTTGTGCTAGTCTTAATCTGAAAAATATTGTAATAATACATTATATATAAATATATTCGACTTACCGATACACGCTCTAGGTCCTTCACCAAACGGCAAATATACATGTTTTGTCATTGGGTTAATGTATTCAGACGAGAAACGCTCTGGCCTGAACACTTCTGGGTCCTCAAAGTATTCTGGGTCCATTTGCATAGCCTGCACGGGGATTATTATCGACACTCCTTCGTCTATCGTAACGTCTAGTTCTGGGATTGTGTACTTACGAGAACACCGCCTCATAAAGAAACCTAACGAGGGGAACATTCGCATGCCTTCTTTAAAGGCGTTATGTAAATATGTCATTTCGTTAATTGCATCATAGCTTAGCTTGCCGTCATACTTCGCTAGAACTCTGTCAAGTTCTTCTTGAATTTTCTTCTGTACTTCTGGGTAATATGCAATTTCATGTAACGTAATACTTGTTGCAGAAGAAGATGTTTCGAAACCCGCCCCGAAGAATATAAAGACTTGAGCAATCATAAGCACTTCGTTCATTTCTAAAGATACCTTTTCAGGTGTACCGTCCGGTTTTTGGTTTTCCATAGATTCTATGACCATTTTTCCTTTTTGTTTGCATTCTAAAAGCAGGTCAATAAAGTCATTTCTCCCAGAAGGTTGATAATTTCTCTTCTGCAAAATTTCTTGAACGAGCATAGCCATATCTTTTTCTACCTTGCCTTGTAATTTTAAATATTTGCCTAATTCCGGGAACATGTCCTTTATCATTTGAATAAATATTTCTCTAAATCCAAAGTTAAAAATTTCAACACCGAGTTTTCTAAATGGAGAATCTTCAATACTAAGGCTGTCTGCATCGAGGCCGAATCCGCAAGCACCAATAAAGTCGGTGGTGTACCGGGCCATAATCTCTCGTGCGTCCAGGACGCGCCCATCTGGCGGTGCATTGATCGCATTGTTCTGCAAGCGTTCAGCTCGCTCCGTTATCAGAGGGAACATCGCCTTTAGCTTCCCGCTGGTGAATGCAGGAGTCATGCGCTGTCTTAGTAACCTCCAGAGATCGCCATCAGCAAAAAACAAATTTTTCGCTAGAGGCTCAATTACAGTTTTATCGTTGTTTAACCCCTTCGAGTAGAAATGAGGAAAATCTGTTACGAGGATGCGCTTCACTATATTTGCATCTCTTATCACTAGTTCCGGCCGTGTGCTTCTAAAGAAACCCACCACCTTCTCTTTCGGGTATTTCCAGTACAGTTCGACAGCTATTTGTGTCATACTTTTCTTCATTAAGTACATGTCCAAGTTATTACCGACAAATGGTAAGGGCTTCTCATATATGATTCCTCTTTTCTCCCAATATTTAAAAGTCCTTGTACCATAGAAGTACAGCGCGACAAGTGCCACGAGTATGAGCGCTGAGACAATCATGTTTCAACAGATATCATTCGCTGGATGAACCGCGTATTTATATGTAAATCAGAGATCGATAAAGAAAGACAAGGGTGATTATTTGTAGGAAAAAGATAAAGTCGACGAAAAGACAGCAGACTGTGTTGAAAGAAACTGCTTGATACATTAATAAAATAATTTTTTTCATTTATTTTTTTTAATAATTGGAGGCAAACGAGCACGCAGTAAGTTTAATTGACGTTAAGTCACAATGCTTAGGATGTATTCGATACATCCTAAGCATTAAAAACACACGAGACCTTCGTCTAAGAAAATGTTTGACTCTTTCTTATATTCATATCGTTTCTTGCTAACAGCTGACTATACTCAACTATTGTAACTACAACTATTGTAAGTACAATTTAAAAGAAATATTTATTTTTCTTAGTATTTACATTATTTAATATTTATTTACGTTTTAAATAAAAGCTCACATACATTTTTAACCCATATACTTTTAACCCGAGCCAGATTTGGCCCCTACCGTATTCAAAAGCTTATAAACTAGACAATCTACTACAAATATTTTCTTCTAAGTCTCTACTTTCATTAGCCGCACTATGTGACTGTGATAATTTTAATGTAATAGTGATAATTATTTTCTCACGAACTCTGCAACACACGAACAGATCGCCCGTTCCTGTCACCCAGACAGACCGGCAGAATTAACAATTACGTCCTCTATATTTACATTTATCAAGTGAAGAATAACATGTATTGCAATTATAATCAGTTAATAAAAAATCTAAAGTAATTACTTTACCTATTTCTTTGTGAGCTGGTTATGTCTGAATTTGGACAGAGGTAAGTTACCTGACAAGCACTTAAGAATGACTGAGCCGTATGTTTGTTACATCTCTCTCTTGCTTGCTGTTGGCCCCATATGATGATGGGGTCAGCTTTCAGCTTCATTCTGCCCCGACATCATCTTAGGAAATCTTGCACCTCTCATGTCTGTCGACACTGTACTCTCTTACCTTGTCACGGTAAAGGAAAGTTGTAGCGACAGGCTCCCAACGTAGACGGGAGGCTCCTCTGGACGTGTCCATCTATCACAACCTAGAGTGGGTCTGCATGCCTCTTGTCGGCAATGTCATGTACAGGCAGGCATCCTCGCACATGCTCGTTACGTATTTTTTACGGGTGGTTACGCCACACATCCATCTCAAAATTTTGATTTCAAATTGGATAATATGCACTTCTTCTAATTCACGGGCCATGTTTTTCTGCAATGCTTAAGGACTGATCGTATTATAGTTTTATAGGTCAGACCTTACACCGGCATTATCAGACGTAACACCAGCAACTATTTTAACAACACTGAAGCTATTCGCTACTGGACGTTACATACGAAGTTCCCAGAGCTTCTTAATACCGTTTGTTTGTTTTTCATATTATATTATAAGCAAACAAATACCAATTCCTAACCAGAATAACACTTGAGATTTTTAAAAGTAAAAAAATCAATTTATCTCGACTTTAATAAAACGATGATTAATATAAATTCCAGACCATCCTTTATGAAAGTGTGCAAATCTACAATAAGCTTCCTAAAAATATACTAGAATGGAAGTCGCTCCATTCATTCATTCAAACGTTTACTTAAATTTCACCTTCTCAAAAATCACGCCATAGTTTAAAGTAAAATATTCACATTGGTATACACAACAAAACATTGGTTGGGTGTATTATTGATTTGTTTACTTTTTGTTGTTTTTAAAATTGCAATTCCAATGTACGAACAGTGCTCGCGGTCTAAAATTAGATATATGTAAATTGGTATTTTTTCGTGAGTGAGTCACGATGACAAGTATATTTATTAAAATATTTACAGACTCACAATAAAAAATGCAAATTTAGTGGCAAAATATTTACTTACACATGATGATAAGAATAAGTTCCCTAATTAAATTCTTGCTCACTCATGATGACAAGTATATTTATTAAAATATTTACAGACTCACAATGAAAAATGCAAATTTCGTGGCAAAATATTTACTCACACATGATGATAAGAATAAGTTCCGCAATTAAATCCTTGCTCACTCACGATGACAAGTATATTTATTCAAATATTTACAGACTCACAATAAAAAATGCAAATTTAGTAGCAAAATATTTACTTACACATGATGATAAGAATAAGTTCCCTAATTAAATTCTTGCTCACTCACGATGACAAATTATATTTATTAAAATGTTACAGACTCACAATGAAAAATGCAAATTTCGTGGCAAAATATTTACTCACACATGATGATAAGAATAAGTTCCGCAATTAAATCCTTGCTGACTCACGATGACAAGTATATTTATTAAAATATTTACAGACTCACAATGAAAAATGCAAATTTCGTGGCAAAATATTTACTCACACACATGATGATAAGAATAAGTTCCCTAATTAAATCCTTGCTCACTCACATTGACAAGTATATTTATTAAAATATTTACAGACTCACAATGAAAAATGCAAATTTAGTGGCAAAATATTTACTCACACACATGATGATAAGAATAAGTTCCCTAATTAAATTCTTGCTCACTCATGATGACAAGTATATTTATTAAAATATTTACAGACTCACAATGAAAAATGCAAATTTACTGCCAAATTTTTACTCACACATGATGATAAGAATAAGTTCCCTAATTAAATTCTTGCTCACTCACGATGACAAGTATATTTATTCAAATATTTACAGACTCACAATAAAAAATGCAAATTTAGTGGCAAAATATTTACTTACACATGATGATAAGAATAAGTTCCCTAATTAAATTCTTGCTCACTCATGATGACAAGTATATTTATTAAAATATTTACAGACTCACAATGAAAAATGCAAATTTAGTGGCAAAATATTTACTTACACATGATGATAAGAATAAGTTCCCTAATTAAATCCTTTTGCTCACTCACGATGACAAGTATTTATTAAAATATTTACAGACTCACAATGAAAAATGCAAATTTATTGCCAAATTTTTACTCACACATGATGATAAGAATAAGTTCCGCAATTAAATCCTTGCTCACTCACGATGACAAGTATATTTATTAAAATATTTAGAGACTCACAATGAAAAATGCAAATTTAATGGCAAAATATTTACTTACACATGATGATAAAAATATGTTCCCTAATTAAATCCTTGCTCACTCACGATGACAAGTATATTTATTAAAATATTTACAGACTCACAATGAAAAATGCAAATTTAATGGCAAAATATTTAGAGACTCACAATGAAAAATGCAAATTTAATGGCAAAATATTTACTTACACATGATGATAAAAATATGTTCCCTAATTAAATCCTTGCTCACTCACGATGACAAGTATATTTATTAAAATATTTACAGACTCACAATGAAAAATGCAAATTTCGTGGCAAAATATTTACTCACACATGATGATAAGAATAAGTTTCCTAATTAAATCCTTGCTCACTCACGATGACAAGTAAATTTATTCAAATATTTACAGACTCACAATGAAAAATGCAAATTTAGGGGCAAAATATTTACTTACACGTGATGATAAGAATAAGTCTTTAAGTAATTTCGATGGAACAGTTTCTCAAAATATTCCTCATAATGTATGTTAATTTATGTTAATAAAGGACTATGATTTCAGTATTATGTCTTGTATAATGTTAATATTTAAACGAATGGAGCTAGTATTTGGAAAAAAAATAACGTTACTTGGAATTTAAAAATAGTATTTTATTGAACAAAACCTGCCACATAAAAAGTACTAATCCACGCTGTTCTCAACTGACTATGTCATACTTATGAAGGAGAAGAAAGAAGATGATAAAAAAGAGGACTGAAATGATTCAGTTGTGTTTTAAAATGGAATATTTAATTTGTATAAGCAACATGCAACTTCTTGGATAGTCCGATAGAAAGAGGCTATCAAAATACTGATGAGGAATGCCATGGTATCGAATGGGTCAGCATGATAGAGCTAAATAGTACAAACTCAAAGAATATCTGCATGAAGGGTGCTCTACAAGATGCCTCCGAAATTTCATAAAATGAGGTGAACCGCAGACTCGATTGTTCTTTCTTACATAAAAATCCAAATACTGAAGCATATATAAAGGTTTTAATATAAATGCAACAAACCATTATTCCATATAACTACAAACAAGATTACAATAAAGTACAAGATATTTTTCATTATTTTGTTATATTTTTCTCTGGCGGAACAATAAGGGCAAGCCGCCACTGATACTTTGCACTGCATTAGAACAAGGGTTGACAACAGGTTGGCGTTTAGTTTCCGGAGCAGGTTCCACCGTGTAGCGAGACAATACCGCAGCCAGACCAGCGAGAGACTGCATCAGACCTAGGCGTTCACCTGGAATCATTTCAAAAGCAATAATGTATTGTACTCCCCATGCCCTCTACCTGTAACAACTCTTGTGTTACCAGTACATGTTACAAATGATATGTCATTGGGGTGGTAATAAACTATGGCTATTATATAATATTTACCCCAAATCAAAATCTTAAATCGTTAACATTTTAACAGAAAAAAGCTTTAAAACATTTTTCCTTTTAAAAAAAAGGAAAGGCAATTTAAAACTCAGTTTGCCAGGTATTAATTAGGTGTTCACCTTCGTTTGTAAAAAAATTTCAACACCGAAGCAAAACAGGGTAGACAGGGATGGCGATTGTTGCTCGCATTTCGTATATATGTTTACGTAGTCGTATAGTTCAATAAACGACCTTAACTTACCAATACAAGCTCTAGGTCCTTCACCAAATGGCAAATATACATGTTTTGTCATAGGATTAATGTGTTCTGACAAGAAGCGCTCTGGCCGGAACACTCCGGGATCCGCAAAATATTCTGGATCCTTTTGCATCGCTTGCACAGGAATCAGTATCGATACACCTTCATCTATAGTCACATCCAGCTCTGGGATTGTGTACTTACGAGAACATCGCCTTACAAGGACGCCTAAGGAGGGGAATATTCGCATTCCTTCTTTAAAAGTGCTATGTAAGTAAGACATTTCGTTAATCGCATCATAACATAGCTTTCCATCATACTTCGATAAAACTCTATCGATTTCTTCTTGCACTTTCTTCTGCACTTCTGGATAGTAAGCAAGTTCATGTAAGGTAAAACTTGTAGCAGAAGAAGAAGTTTCGAAACCCGCTGCGAAGAATATGAATATTTGAGCAACCATAAGAATTTCGGTCATTTCTAAAGATACCCTTTCAGGTGTACCATCAGGTTTCTTGTTTTCTATAGACTCAATGCAAATTTTTCCTTTTTGCTTACTTTCTAGAAGCAAGTCTACGAAGTCATTTCTGCCAGAGGGTTGGTAATTTCTTTGCCTTAAAATTGATTGAACGAGAGTCGTCATTTTGCTTTCTAGTCTTCCAGGTATTTTCAAATATTTACCTATTTCTGGAAACATGTCCTTAATCATTTGTACAAAAATAGATTTAAACCCAATGTCAAAAATTTCAACACCAAGTTTTCTAAATGGAGAATCTTCAATACTAAGGCTGTCTGCATCGAGACCGAATCCGCAAGCACCAATAAAGTCGGTGGTGTACCGGGCCATAATCTCTCGTGCGTCCAGGACGCGCCCAGCTGGCGGTGCATTGATCGCATTGTTCTGCAAGCGTTCAGCTCGCTCCGTTATCAGAGGGAACATCGCCTTCAGCTTCCCGCTGGTGAACGCAGGAGTCATGCGCGTTCTCAGTAACCTCCAGAGATCGCCATCAGCAAAGAACAAATTTTTTGTCAAAGGATCGACGTCGACTTCCTGGTTGCTTAAGCCCCTTGCGTAGAAATGCGCAAAATCAGTAACGAGTATGCGCTTTATAATGTGTACATCCCTTATCAATAGTTCTGGAATCATGCATCGATAAAAGCCGATGACTTTCTCTTTTGGGTATTTATAGTACAGTTCGTCGGCTATTTGCGTTGAGTTTTTCTTCATCAGATACATGTCCAAGTTATTTCCAAAATATGGTATAGGCTTCTCATGTTTGATGCCTCTTTTTTCCCAATATTTAAATGTTCTTGTACCATAAAAGTACAGAGCGGCAAGGGCCAAAAGTATGAGCGCTGAGACAATCATGATTCAACTGTATGAGTCGCAGGTGGCAGAACTAGTATTTATATATTCAGTAAAATTCGATAAAAGGTGACAAGGAGAATTATCGCTGACTATAACGATAAAAGAAACCGAAAAAGAAAACAATATTATTAAGCACCTTGATACTTCTTTATTAATTAATTATAATTACGCTGGCATTCCGAAAGCTTCTTCAAAATTCCTGGCTTATGAGGTGGCTGAAGTCTCAGGGCGTTTGACTGCATATTTAAAATTGCCGGCAATGTACCTGCAACACTACTTACTGCTGGTAGTCAGGGAAGCCATGGTATTCTCCAAATTTAGCCAACCCATCCATGCAACTGTAGCAATCTGTAACGGGGGTATTCCCCGCATAAAATTAAGTTACAATATATAATCAAATTTACAGGTATCGTTTATTGTCACAAATGTAATTATACAACTTATGTCCGTCTTAGGGTTCTTTCCACTTTTTTATAAACACAGTCACTGTTGGGCTCCTCCTACCGCTCCGTCATATTGTTAAAATAAAGGACCATGAAGTTATCCCGGAAACCAATAAAACTATTCCCACAATTGCTAAAAAAAATTCCGCCGGCATATAAATAGATCAATGCACATTTGTTTATAGCCTTAACGATAATCAATAATCATAAACTTAATAGTAAAGTATCTTGGCGGCTCCTTAACAACTATTTTAATAACCTCCACATACATTTGTCTCATTTTTCATAAGTCAGACTATTTTGCATTTGAACATGTAACGATGACAGGTATTTTTTTAATAAACACTAATAACATCATCAACAAAACATTCACGCTCTCAGCAGCTGGCAAGAGAGGCTGCCGACATACAATCGGGCTCCAGAGATCCAGGTCGACTCTATGGTATATGGACCTTCATGTAATATCTTTTTAAATATATTTAAATCAAATCTGTGTTATTCATTGTTATATTATATACTAGGCCATAAATACTATTAAAGTGAAAAAAAATAAAAATATTATTTTTTAATTTGGAACCTGTCTGAATATTGCCTATATTTATAATATAACGATAGAACAACTACAATTATAATATAAATCAAGGATGTTGTGTCTTAATTTCCACTGTCTCTCACGCCGTTAAAATAATTTGATAAGAGTCTTATATTATTATATATTATAAGCGTCTGATATTTCGGCTGTTCCTGTAGCTCTACTAGTATCGTACGACCACGGAGGAATACATTAATAAATATATGGTGGTCAAACGCGAAGTATCGAAGATGCAGACAACGACGACTATAAAAAATAAAAAAGGACAACATTATAGCTATAGTCAGCGTGGGAGTTGAATGCAGTCGGAGAGTGAGTTAAAGAGCGGCAGCATCTTCCACCGTTGTCCGCACGCCACCCCTCGCTCGGCTGCAGTGTAGTGATATGACAGTTATAGTGCACCTCCTGTGTTATCGAATTAATAACGAAGTTGAGATCCAATCCATACGAGTTTATATCCAAGCATGAGAATAGTTTTAGACATGTTATGACATGCGATTATTAAATTTTAATGTTTTTTTTTATTTTGTTTTTTAAATAATTATAAAAAATGTGTGATAAATATTTTGTTCTTTTTTCATCATGGCATCTTAGTGTAAAATGATAAAATTAAAGAGTTGTTTAAATCTATCGACACTCATTATGGTCATCAATAATAATTATAATTAAGTCACATTCCCGAGCTCTGCATTCAACTCGCGCCCTACCTACGAGTATATTGTAAATACTACCTAGTGTGATTAAGAACACCGTTAGATGCTATAAATAAATATAAACACGACTGACAGCCTAGTATAGTCACTTGGCGTTGAACTTTCAGATTTCACCACATATGAATTTAATTAGCGTGGTGAAAAGCAGAATGAGAATATTCAGGATGAATACCATTGTTTTTTGTTGACCACCGTTGTACCCCGACTTCTGTGGGAAAGGAGGAGTATGTTGGGTTCTTACTCACTAAAACCCTCCCGGTGGCCCTTGCTCGGTGCATGGTGAGGGGCTCCGGGATCTCCAGACGCTCCGGAGCCCCTCTACACTGTGCTCTCGGAGAGCACGCCCCGGGGGAGGTTCAAAATCCCTTCCCCCTGTGCCCTCGCAGCGCAAGGTCCGCTGATGTCGCCTTCTAGGAGATCATGAGAGTTTAATCTTAGATGCTAGGAGCGTTGCTGGAGTTTGTTCGGCCACTTCTTCTCCCAGCGCAAACGCTTCCCGAAGTGGCATTTAAAGTTAGTTTAGCTTTTCGAATGTCCCTTAGATTATCCGTGAAATAGCTACCGACCGAGTCGTGGTTCGGCCCTCTCGGGCGCCCTCGGATCGGAATGCTTACGCGTAACATAGTAACCGTCGTAAAATTAAGTACATGTAATCATATATTCCTATTTCGTAGCCACTCTGATCCACGCCCGAATATCATTTTGTGTTAATCGCTAATATCGCGCCATCATCCTTCCTTGCATTAATTATATTTTGTTTTCTGGATCTTTATTTATACTGTTTAATATCTAAATCGAAAACTTAAAGTAATCATTTTATATATCTACGTTTATTTCCAGCGTACTAAAGTACTAAGTAATGTAAGTTAGTAAAATAAGTTCTGGACCTGTGCGCACGTCAAATACAATTTTAAGTCTAATAACAAATAAATAAATCATTGCCTGCCAATTCTAAACTCAATGTGTTACCATCATTTTTTATTTAAAAAAAGCAGTTTCTAAAATTTATGCCTATTATATGGCCACCACCTATCACATTGGAGACATATTAAGCTTGATTTTGATATTTTCCAGTCCTGTAGTGCTGGGCTCTCAAGAATAAGACTACTAATGAGAAAAATGGCTTATGGGAGGTAGTGGGTAGGGTATCCCCTGCCTGTCGTAGAAGGCGACTATAAATTTTCTCCCAGTTAACAAAAAAAATGTTTTTAATATTTTCAGCCCTGTAGTTATGGACTCGTGGAATAAGGCTACGGTATCCCCTGCCTGTCGTAGAAGGCGACTAAAACGGGCCTCGGGTTCACAGGGCGACAAGGGTGGGGGCCTTTGTCGTCCGCTATAGTGGACGGAAAGAAGGCGACATCGGCTGATCCGTGTCACCTCGCTCTGCAAGGGCACAGGGGCGAGGGATTTTAACCTCCCCCCGGGGCGTGCTCTCCGAAAGCGCAGTGTAGAGGGGCTCCGGAGAGTCTGGAGATCCCGGAGCCCTCACCATGCACCGAGGAAAGGCCACCGGGAGGGTTTTAGTGAGTAAGAACTCAACATACTCCGCCTTTCCCACAGAAGTCGGGGTACAACGGTGGTCAACAAAAAAAATGGTATTGCAAAATCTGACTACCCCGCAAGGCTACTTGAAAACTTCTAAAGTTGTAAGGTTCGTATTATAAAAGTGATCCTTTTATATTAATAATAATAAATGAAAATCTGAAGTTAATTGTACATCAGGTAAAGTTGTTCATACTGAAATATGAAGGAAAATGAACATGAAGCTGAAAAACACAGTTCACTTCACTATCTGATCCTCTGTAGAGCAGATGCATCGCCATTCAATGTCAAGTTGTAGCTTGGTTGTATTTTTCAGATAATTAGACTTTGGCAAAGTGTTCTACTATTCTGCCCAGGAGCTGCAAGGGTTCCCGTGGCTGATGTGGGGGGCCACTGAGCCACGCATTGTGCTCGTGACACGTGCTCTGTGCGTGTTTGGATCGTGCCAAACGCAGCGTTCTCATCGTTTCTTCCATACATAAATCACAACGTTGCATGACGTTAACAAAAACCTATTCACTTGGAATTATATTAGTATCATCTGATATGTTTTTATCCAAATAAATTATCAAGCTTAAAGCTTAGTCCAAGATTGCGTTCTTATTTACCTGTAGCATTCTAGACAATGTTACGTTACTAAAACATAAACGGGAATATGTTAGCGAGCATTTTCATGAGAGGAGAATAACTCTACGACAACCATTCCGGTCATTGATTGACATGTCACGACATTTTCGTTTAGAATATTTTTTTGATGAGTACGTTTTCTACGTTAGTGATGTTTGGAGTGTTTGCAGCATCATAGTCGTGTATCGACGAAGATCTGCTGCAAGCTCGTTATTAACCCTCATCTAACTATTCATATCTCCAGCGACAATCTATCATCGTCGCGTGAATTACCTATTTTTATATTGTCATGGGTAACAAGATTTCTTACGCGTAACTCTTTCCCTTGATGTGATCTCCTCGACTTGTTTTGCTCAACCCCGACACTCTCACAATTAAATAAACAGACTATAAAAATTCTTAACCTTTTAATCTCTTCGGTAATAAAATAATAAAGTCTGCGGAACGTGTGGTCGTAGGTTCAAATCTCTTATTCGTATCAATATAGTATAACTATTATCTATTCGTAAAAATATAATATAACTAGACTAAAGAGACTAGATTTCACTTCACTTTTTTACTCTTCTTTTACTTATTCCACACACACACACACACACACACACACACACACACACCACCAAAATCTTTTTCAATTCGCACTTTTATTTAATATACTCCAGTGACTTATATTTTGTATTTCAGCAGAGGAAGCAATAGAACTTGGGGCACATAATATTACAATACAAGTCTTAGTAAGAAAAAATTAAATAGCCTGTTTGCTGAAATAGTTGAGATGTATCGAGTCTCCCTGTGTGGATTTCAAATAGCGTTTGCTAAATTTAAAAATATTTTGAATGAAGGCCGCGCGATCTTTAAATTAAAACAATTCACGTAACAGAGTTTTCGTTTTTAGTCAAACGAAGACTATCTATACGTCTATAAGCTGTGAAAGTGTTGTATGTATGAGCTAATGAAGCAACATTTTCGCAGCATATCTGTTAAAATATTGAGATATTAGCATTAAGTTTTGGGTTTATACAAAACACTTGTCACCGTTACTTCTCAAAAATACTTTAAAATTTTAAAATATTTATTCTACTTGTATCTATTGAAAATTTGTCATTTTTTTATTGCTATTTCGGCACTGCATTTGAGATATTCGCATACAATATGCTCATTCCACGAGATGGTGTTACAAAACAATACCTTTTGACATTTGTACATAAAACTCGGTTGGAACAAAAATGTATATTTACTATTTACTATTTATTTAACAAGTTTATTTTTGCACCGACACTAATTACTACTACAAATACCAGTATATGTAGTCTCTAATAATATTATGATTCACCCCGGACTTATCGTCGCTTATCAGCGCAAATCGTTGTTATCCCTGTACACCTCTATTTTATTGTTTATTTTACATAATTTAAAAACAATCGCAAAGTTATCTGCGATAAACGAGTATCGCAGTATACAATCATCTAATATTATTGACACATATGTAGATAAATATATATATATATATATATATATATATATATATATATATATGTAATTATATGCATATAGTCAAGTTATTAAGTTTTTTTTTTTGTTGATGGGGAGGAAATCTTCAGAAAGATACCCCGCCTTCTGGGGGGAAGGCGGCGGTTATCTGGGGTTCTTACCCACTAAAACCTCCCCGGTTGTCCTTTCCTCGGTGCATGACGAGGGGCTCCGGGATCTCAACGTGGAACGCAACGAAACCAGAGGGCAGAGGGGAGAGCACTGTGCTCAAGGAGAGCACGTCGCGGTTACTCCCTCCCCTCCTGTGCCCTCGCAGCGCAAGGCGACACGGGCCAGCCAATGTCGCCTTCTTCCCAGGTCCACTTTGGTGGACGACGCAGGCCCCCACCCTTGTCGCCTAGTGAACCCGAGGCCCCTTTTAGTAGCCTTGTACGACAGGCAGGGAATACCGTAGTCTTATTCTTGAGAGCCCAGAACTACAGGGCTGATAAGTCAAAACCTACGTCAATATTCTCTCACTGATATTTTGTTTGCACGTGTTTGTGCATCACACATGCGTCACTAGAGGCCGTCCGCATTTCCCTTCGACTTTTTTTTTCTTTCTTATAATATTTGTAAACAACATAGAGTTTGCAAATAAATAAAACCTTATCCGATACTCAAACATACTATTTAGCATTTAGTGTTTTCTTTGTAGTGCCTTTGTAGGCATTTTAGTCAAGATTTCAGAATTAGTATTACTTTCAGTATAATTTACCTGAATACTTGTCAAGACATAAATTTACTAACTATTTTATTAAATAACAAGAACAGCTAAAACAGTGACGTAATCTTTAACAATTTTACATACATGTATATATATCGATAACTGTATAAAATGAAAGTCATGAACCATAAGGCTAATTTTATTAACTCCAATTATTATTATTTAATTTGTATTGGCAATGGCTGAGATTACGACCCCTATCAATTTCATATATTAAATTCTACCTATACATGACAGGTGGCAATACGAAATACTATTACGAAAAAAGAAAGAAAACCACAATTTGCCGAGGAATCTTGCTTCAACTTGGTTCGTTCGTCCTTATCTCAAACCTTAAGTCATATACCTTTATCACGTGTCAAAGTACGGAGCACGTTCCTGGCTATAAATTATGCAAGGAGCGAACAAGTAGGATTTCCGCAGAGTACCGCAGCATTCGTCACACGTCGACCCAACTCACACGATGAAATATTAGAATTCATTTCGACTAGCACAGGAAAGTCTTCACGAGATCTAGTACGAACGTAATGAGGTGGATACAAGTGATATCATAATTGCTTTTGTCTCTTTTACTGTATTTTTTGTAAAAACCGGAAAACAGACAAACTAAAGTTAGGTCTTTACTTAGTAAACTTAGCTTTAATTCTTGCTTGACATAAATTCCTTCCAGAAAAAGTATTATTATCAAATAACAAACAAATATATTATAATGACATAATATTATAGTTGAGCAGCTATATTCTGGCTACGCGCTTGACTTGTCACCGAGGTCATAATTTAAACTTCTTGCCAGCTATTAAGTAAAATTTCTATTTTTTGGAGTTTTGTGTACAAAAATCTCTTGGCAGAATTCCGCTAAATTTATGGTATTCGACCTGAAACGATTTTTATTTCTGACTATCTCTTTAGATATAACAGAATATAAAAGCTTATAAAACATATTATATTTCTGGGTATATATGAATAAATAGCAATTATCTGCAGACTACAATTTACTATTATATTTTACCAGGCGCTTAGCTTACTTCGGACCTAGCTGGTCCTAATTCAGGATGAACTTTTAAATTATCTTCATGTCATGTCTCCTTTCTGTCTTCTCCCTCCGCCGGTATATCTACAACACGGGTTAAATCAGAATAAGCCCGTGTGCCCGCAAATGTCAAATTTATCCAACGAGTTAATGAATAAAGTTACCGATCAGATACGAGACAAGTAAAAGTTACGGCTTAAGTTTAATTGAAATACCGCCTACACTCGCTCTACTCTCTTCTAATGAACGACAAAATGCCAAAACTCGTTTAGTTGGTTACCAACTGCTATTGTTATGAAGTCTTTTAACTACAAATATAAACTTGAATAATATCCATCTTTACGTAAAACTATTTTGTATTGATAATAAGTTTCGTTTCATCGAAAGAAATGTCTCGGTGAGATCTTATTAATTAAAGCCGGCAAGCATCTCGAAAAGTAAAAACCGAGTTAAACTCTTTATAGACATTTTATATTTTGCCTACTTTCATATGTAAAGGAGGTCCTTTTGGGTATTATTTTGATCAGCAGAGATTACATAATTCTACATTTCACACAAAAATGGCAGTATGCAATCAAATCCACGCTTTCTACCTTGATTATAATCAGCCGTTAAATTTGCGGTATACGGCGGTAGGCTCACCCCCTGTCAAATAAAGTACTGTTTATAGTTTTACGATTTTATATAATGTTCAAATTCATGAATACCTACGGAAATATAATCTCATTCTACTGAAAAGAATATCGTTTTGTTTTTGTTTGAATGGGTGCACAATAGTACATGTGCATAATAGTGCATGACTAGGCAATATTTACAGCAGTTAACTGAAGCAGAAAAATGCGTGCCTTATCCGTTTCATTTCAATGTAAGCGATGGCGATAAAGAAGATTTGTTTACATAATTTTATGAAAGGAACATTAAACTACAAAGAACGGACTTGATCTAAGAAACGTAGAACAATCTTCAGTGGGAACGCTGCCTAACATCTGTGACGTAATTTATTGAAAAACCTGAACAAATTACACGCGAAGCTTCTGCTCATACTAGACAATGACAAGCATTAAAAAAACACCTTACAAATGCTGTCTTTTGTCAAAAACTAATTTCAAGTTATTGTCTTTCTTTTAATGATCCATACGAAACACTAAACAAATAATCGTTATCTTGTGTTTTGTTTTAATACAAAACAAATGCAATGTCGTTCAGGTCTAATCGCCTGCGCCGTTCTTTAAACCAATCATGTGTCAATAATGTATATCAATAAAATAGTGGATTACGCAATTACCATTCAGATATTTGCGTAATATACATATATGTCAGTATTCCAACAAAATCTTCTACCGCTTGGATGATGGACGGACGGACAGACGGATTAATTATTTTATTTTACTTTTAGGAGATATTTTTAATATTACGAATAAACAAAATATCCTTAGAAGTCCAAGTCTCTCACCGAAGGTTGCACTTATTGATGATTTCAGCCTTGAGGCGTGTTGGAGGAGGTTTCCCAATCCAAAAATCCAAAAATTCCAAAAAAAAAACCTCCGTCAAAGGTTTCCCAATCTCTCCCAACCCAACAGCTTTTATAGATTTCCTTATAGAAGTGACCTGAATCACGCTATTACATTTGTACAAAGTAGATTGATAAACAAGTTGTTGTTGCTCTAAAATAAAGGTGCAAAGTAGATGCGCGATATTAACCTAAAGGAAACTTACGGAAATTAAACTTGACCTTCGTCTCGTCAACGTTCATCCGTAGCCGTGATCGTATGTTGTAGGCAAAGTGACGTCTTATTGACGGACTTCGAAAAAGGGAGGTTTTCAATTTACCTGTATTGTTTTATTTTTACTTAATATCTGTGCAGTCGGCGCAGTCAGTTTTGACCGAACACAAGAGTGGATCAGTGAGAAGGTAGAAAATATCGTTTACTGAACATAAACAACATTCTAAAATAAATATGAACATTTTAAAGTCTACGAGTACGTAGGACCTTCAACACAACAGCTTGCGTTGCTGTAAATGTTCATCATTGGCGCCAGAGAAGCCCCCATTCGTATAAATATATCTCAAAGATAAATTAATTAAAGTAAGACATCATAAATTATAAATAATAAACATTTCTCAGCACTGTGCACTTAGCACGATGTAATTGAACAATACATTGACGTCTTTGTCGTTCGCAATGTAAAGAAAAGCCTTCATATAATTAACTTCGAATGCCAACGCACCTGCATTGCAGTAGAGCCAGTGGACGGAGTTACACTAACGAGGCATTAACATGAATATATTTGTGGGTATGTAAGTCAATTTTTAAATTTTTATTTAAAAAAAATATATTCAAAATCTTAACAAATGTCAACAAATAACATAAATTTATTTAAAGTATGGTACGAAAATATAGTAAGAAATACATGATTTTTTCTGTTGTAATGTTGTTGTTAATGAAATAATACTGAAAATTTGCTGCATCAACCAATTGTTGAAATCATTTCGGTATCAACAAATCGGCATTTAAGAAAACTTACTTATATAATAATAGAACATATATACTGTCTTATATGATTTGAAATATCGTGAGGCAAATCTGAAATCCGCCAAAAGTTTCGACACTTAAATAGAAGTACTCACCAGTCGGGTAGGCAGAGATTACAGACTTCCACTTAATATGTCCCTAGCACACGTCTTTCGCTTCGTTCATATATTCACCCCTTTGGGCGAAAAGCGAAAATGGCAAAACAAAAACCATATAAGTCTTAAATTTGCATAAAGTGCGCGGATAATGGGCAAATAAACCGCCCGATTTTGATGATTCAAAGAGACCCTTATTCCATATAAAATGGAATGTATGAAGACTGAATTCAATATTTATTAAAAGTTTAAGATCTATTTAATTACGACAGGTGCATTCGTCATCGCAAGCTGCTTTGGAACCTTGATACGTGAAAATGCCGCAGTTAATTACATGCCGATCTATGGGATAAATGAAGAAAATGTAAATATAGATAGAGGCGAATGTTTAGGCTGTTCTGCTGATTATAATCCTGTTTGTGGGAGCGATGGTAAAACATACGGTAACATATGCCAGTTCAATTGTGAGAACAAGAAACGTATATCGCAGGGTAAACCTATTCTCACTATAATTAACAAAGGAGAATGTCAAGGATGTCCATGTTCTGCTGATTATAATCCTGTTTGTGGGAGCGATGGTAAAACATACGGGAACATATGCCAGTTCAATTGTGAGAACAAGAAACGTATATCGCAGGGTAAACCGATTCTCACTATAATTAACAAAGGAGAATGTCAAGGATGTCCATGTTCTGCTGATTATAATCCTGTTTGTGGGAGCGATGAGTAAAACATACGGTAACATATGCCAGTTCAATTGTGAGAACAAGAAACGTATATCGCAGGGTAAACCGATTCTCACTATAATTAACAAAGGAGAATGTCAAGGATGTCCATGTTCTGCTGATTATAATCCTGTTTGTGGGAGCGATGGTAAAACATACGGGAACATATGCCAGTTCAATTGTGAGAACAAGAACGTATATCACAGGGTAAACTGATTCTCACTATAATTAACAAAGGAGAATGTCAAGGATGTCCATGTTCTGCTGATTATAATCCTGTTTGTGGAGCGATGGTAAAACATACGGTAACATATGCCAGTTCAATTGTGAGGAACAAGAAACGTATATCACAGGGTAAACTGATTCTCACTATAATTAATAAAGGAGAATGTCAAGGATGTCCATGTTCTACTGATTATAATCCTGTTTGTGGGAGCGATGGTAAAACATACGGTAACATATGCCAGTTCAATTGTGAGGAACAAGAAACGTATATCACAGGGTAAACTGATTCTCACTATAATTAACAAAGGAGAATGTCAAGGATGTCCATGTTCTGCTGATTATAATCCTGTTTGTGGGAGCGATGGTAAAACATACGGGAACATATGCCAGTTCAATTGTGAGAACAAGAAACGTATATCGCAGGGTAAACCGATTCTCACTATAATTAACAAAGGAGAATGTCAAGGATGTCCATGTTCTACTGATTATAATCCTGTTTGTAGGAGCGATGGTAAAACATACGGTAACATATGCCAGTTCAATTGTGAGAACAAGAAACGTATATCACAGGTAAACCGATTCTCACTATAATTAACAAAGGAGAATGTCAAGGATGTCCATGTTCTGCTGATTATAACTCTGTTTGTGGGAGCGATGGTAAAACATACGGGAACATATGCCTGTTCAATTGTGAGAACAAGAAACGTATATCACAGGTAAACCGATTCTCACTATAATTAACAAAGGAGAATGTCAAGGATGTCCATGTTCTGCTGATTATAATCCTGTTTGTGGGAGCGATGGTAAAACATACGGGAACATATGCCTGTTCAATTGTGAGAACAAGAAACGTATATCGCAGGGTAAACCGATTCTCACTATAATTAACAAAGGAGAATGTCAAGGATGTCCATGTTCTGCTGATTATAATCCTGTTTGTGGGAGCGATGGTAAAACATACGGAACATATGCCTGTTCAATTGTGAGAACAAGAAACATTATATCGCAGGGTAAGCCGATTCTCACTATAATTAACAAAATAGAATGTCAAGGATGTCCATGTTCTGCTGATTATAGTCCTGTTTGTGGGAGCGATGGTAAAACATACGGGAACATATGCCAGTTCAATTGTGAGAACAAGAAACGTATATCACAGGGTAAACCTATTCTCATTATAATTAAAATAGGGGAATGTCCTCTATGATTCAGTTTTAATAGTAATGTTTGTGCAAATGATGGTAACAGATAAGGGAACGAATGCAAGCTTGGACATGAAATGATAAACGTCAATCCTTGAGCTTACAATCTCTCAGGTATTTAAATAATAAAATTGTCGAGGTCGATTTTGTTTGTTGTTCTTATTATAATACTTTGTAAAAGCTATTATAAATATTATAAATGAGTGAAGATGTAGATACATCTTAAAGCAGAGTTCTTAGAGCGACCAGGAATTGGGAACATTCAGTACATTTTATTTATTGTTGATGCTATAGAAGTAATACCTACAGTAATTATTACTATTAATGCCAGCTACAATGTTGTCTTCGTCTTCTGATTATGAGTGGGATAAGTCCAGGTTGATTTTGCCCATTAATTATCCTTTGAGTGTGAAGAACGGGCACATTACCGTGGCCGCAGATATCGTCTCCGCAAATGGCAGAATTACCATTATGGCCATTTCAGAATAAGCTCAAACAGTAGCTAATTCATAACAGTTTTTATTCCCTGTATAACTGCTTGTGAGTGAAGTGATTTGTTGATATTGTGTAATTAATTTGTAAACAATATTAAATAAGATATTACTGTCGTTACAATTAATATATTGTATTTGCGTGCCAATTGGGCGAAATATGCTTGTGATTACCTATGAACTTTCCTTGCGTCAGTTACCATATTTCCTGAACATAAACGATTAAACAGCCGTTGAGCGCCGCTAGTGACCGCTGAGGATATTATTTACTGTCTAGAATCTAACGAATATCAAAGTGACGCAATTACAAAATTGGTAATTTATTTTTTATTCTTATATACTTCTTTGTTCGCTGTGAGTGAAAAACAGGATATTCATTTGTAGCAATGTACAATATGATTCAACAGATCCTAATTCATTGCAATCAACTACAAACATCGAGTGGTAATATATAGATAGATTTGTTATTGCTCCTATTTCACATTAAGCGAAATATATCAAAGTAATAACTAAGTTAGAAGTGTGGCAAGGGCGATAGGGCAACAGGAAAGGTAAAATAGAGGTAGAAAAATAATAAGAAAAGTCAAGAAATAAATAAATAACACCAAGAATAAGTACAGACTAACTTATGTAAGTGCTACTCTATTGAAAGCCCTTCCTATAGCGATGACTAAATGTATTATACTATTGAAGGATTGAGGTCTTTAATTAAGAAAAAATGCAGGATTCCGGAAATTATAAAGGATTTAATACTTGATATTATAGAAAATGTCTCGGTATAAATCAGATCTTCTCACGGCTTATCTAATACCACCCGCCGACAGGTGACAGTTCGCGTGTTGCCATTACACAAAATATAATATACTGACATTTAATATCGACTACGATATTATTAAATCAAAATAATATGTCTATTAAATCAAAAATATAATAAAATCATGAGGACAATAACTAGCAGTCCCAAATCTACAAAATCACTCCACAGACAATGCTTACACTATGTACAGTGCTTGATCCTTTAATGGACACCACTTACGGACTCTGATAATTGTTCCCCATAATGACTATGTAAGCTTCATTAAACTCCATTATACATAGAAAACACAAAACTGAAGCACTAGATAGCATTCGAGCCTGTTTTACAAGACCCTACGCCACGACCAAAACATCTTCAATCTGCACTGCTATAGCCAGTGCGTGGAGACATGTCCAGAGGATTATAAATATAAAAGGAACAAATCATATTAGTTCACATAAGCTGTCATTTGTACCTATTAATAATAATACTGCAAGGTGCGAGTTAAAACTGGTTTATTATTCAAGTACCTTCACCATAATTATAACATTACACCTACCACCGATAGAACAAAAAGCCAAATGTCGTTAATCAATCATAAAGAATAAAATAAATGTTTTGAAATACAATTTATTTAAATAGTTCTCGGGCGGAACAACAGCGGCAAACCACCTTTGATACTCTGCACTATGCTCGACGAGGGGTCCACGACAGGGTGACGTAACGTCTGCGGAGCAGGTTCCACCGTGTACCGGGACAACACAGCGGCGAGACCAGCAAGAGACTGCATTATACCCATTCGTTCACCTGGAATAACGCAAAAAAAAATTCTAAGTAATACAGAAACAGAGAGAAATATGGAGGAGAAACTGCCACCCATACCTATTTAGAGATTTAACAAGGGAAAGATTTCCGTACCTAAAAATATCAAATATCCATATAATACAATCAATGCCAGTAGGTGTAGTTTCTAACTAAAATAATCCAGAAAAAAATTTTCAAAAAGAAAAAAACAACTTTATTGAAACGCAAAATACTAATAAAACTCTCTTTTTGCCACATTGGTCCATCTACTCATTTAAGGAAAAAAAATCTTTTTAAAAGTCGTTTAGTTTTTTATAAAGAAAACAACCGCTTTTGACCAGGCTTAACGAGCCCCTCGCCATATACCAGGGAATAAAAGTTTTAAATAATATTATCTAACATGCCAGATGATTTTCATATATGATGGCATACTATTCGAACTCATTTAAAAAGTTCTTAAAATCTTTGGAGTTTTGAGAGTTGTTGAGAATTGGAGTTATTTTCATACAACGTTGGTACGACTTTATTATCCTTTTGTCATCGTCAATAGAGACGCTATAAAGATTTAAAAACATGTATTAACTTAGGAATAAAAATATGTCTCTCCAACTCACCAATACAAGACCGGGGACCTCCACCAAATGGCATATAAATATTCTTTGCTTTAGGGTTAGTGAAATCAGTCAAGAAGCGCTCGGGCCAGAACTTATCGGGATCTTCAAAGTACTCCGGATCATTATGCAGAGCATGTACCGGGATTATTATCGACACTCCTTCGTCAATAGAGAGATCCAGGTCTGGGAATGTGTACTTACGAGCACACTGTCTAATCAGAAATCCCAACGAAGGAAACATTCTCAAGGCTTCCTTGAAAGCACAGTTTAGGTACGACATCTCTTTAATCGAATCGTAACTTAGCTTATTGTCATACTTCGATAAGACTTTGTCTACATCTTCTTGCACCTTCTTCTGTACTTCCGGATGATACGCAAGTTGGTGTAAAGTATAACTTGTAGCAGAAGAGGAAGTTTCAAAACCTGCAGCGAAAAACACAAACACTTGAGCAATCATGAGTAATTCGCTCATTTCCGCAGATACTTCTTCAGGCGTTCCATCTTCTTTTGTTCTCTCTATAGACTCTCCAACCATTTTTCCTTTCTTTTTGCATTCAAGAAGTAAATCAATGAAGTCATTTCTCCCAGATGGCTCGTAATTTCTCTTCTGTAGAATACCTTGAACGAGTTCGACTATATCTTTTTCTACTCTACCCATTAATTTTAAATTTTTAAATGTTTCGGGGAACAATTGCTTAAGCATAAATTGAAAAATGTCGACAAAACGAGCCGTAAATATTTTAGCACCGAGTTTTCTAAAAGGAGAGTCTTCAATACTAAGAGAATCTGCGTCAAGGCCGAAGCCGCAAGCGCCGATAAAGTCCGTGGTATACCGGGCCATTATTTCCCGTGCATCTAAGACTCGTCCGTTTGGAGGTGCGTTTATCGCATTTTGTTGTAACCGCTCAGCACGTTCCACTATGAGAGGAAACATTGCCTTTAGTTTTCCGCTTGTGAACGCAGGACTCATGCGTTGCCTCAACAACTTCCACAAATCGCCGTCAGCAAAGAACAAATTTTTTAATAGAGGTTCGATAATCGTTTTGTGAGTGTTGAGACCCTTTGGATAGAAATACGCAAAATCTGTTTGGAGGACGCGCTTCACTGTCGCCGGATCCCGTATCACCAGTTCCGGCCGCATAGCTCGATAGAACCCGACCACCTTTTCATTGGGATATTTCCTATACAGGTAGGTGGCTACTTGTGTCATGCTTTTCTTCATTAAGTACATGTCCAAGTTGTTGCCGAAAAATGGTACTGGCTGATCATGTTTGACTCTTCTCTTCTCCCAATACCTAAAACTTTTAGTGCCGTAAAAGTACACGGCAAGGAGCACCACGACCGCTAGAGCCAAGGTAAACATTTTTCAATGTATGCGAGTGGCTAAACAAACCGAAAATGAATACGCTTCGATGTAATTGAGCTTTATATATGGATTACAGAGATATGTAAGAGAGATAAACACGCTAACAATGATGATGATATAAATTATAAACATGAATTCCCTACTTCTGTATGTAATAACATAAATTGCCAATATAATTAATATTAATAAAAATGTTTTTTACTATGACAAATTTTTATTTGAGTTCGCCATGCTATTAAAATTATTTAGTCTATTTTTAAACAACTGGTGCCGTTTCTTACAAATTCTTTGCAGCACTTAGTTAAAATAACTAATTCCATGTCTCTCAGATAAATGATCTCGGTGGGGAATTCGAAGTTATCGATATCGTTATCGTAGAAAATTATTACGAATCGAGAACCTCCTCCTTTTTTGAAGTCGGTTAAAAATACGATGTTGCGTCCACTGATTTCATAAAACGGAAGAACTCTATATGACGAAAAAAAGAATAAATAGCCTAATGGTTTAGTTAGGGTGTGGTCTGTGAATCGGTGCGAATCCACCATTCGACTATTGACGTGAGCGCCATAAAAGAATTCTTGCCGCTTCTTTGGCGCCGCCACCCCTCCGCGCCCCGGCGTGCGTTGACTCGAGCATCAGCTGTCTTTAAGACTTTGTGTTTCATGGCTGTTCTTTTTTTTAGTAAAGTAATGTATTTTTTTATGAAACTATCGTTTAATTTAGTTTTTTTTTGTTAACGGGGAGGAAATCTTCAAAAAGATACCCCGCCTTCTGGGGGGAAGGCGGCGGTTATGTGGGGTTTTTACCCACTAAATCGTTTAATTTAGCTATTGTAACATGAAGGAGCGTGCGTTTCCTGCACTAACAAATACATAAAATAATTTAGTGACATTTTCATTGTTAAGTGGGGAAGAAAGAAGAATGGTATTTATCTCTGCCATATGCTGTGGTGTTCTACAATGAGCCAACTATTCTTTTAACTTCGTCTTAGCATGGTGTCAAGTGTCTCCTAAATATATTTGTATTTAATTCTAACATCTAGATAACTGTTGTCATGAAAATAAAGATTATTACATAGACAAGTATGTTTCTTATCATGTGACGGGCACAAAGGTTTTAATGCCGTGTGCAAAGCGACTAAAGTCCAACTTAGATTTTGCAACTCACGGTGCATAGTGTATTCATTAGAACATGACTGAGTAATATGCCGACTGATAATATTGTAACTTGGAGGGGGAATTGCGGACTTACAGTTCTAGTGTCTTGATTATTAATAGAACGAGGAAAGAGTTACGATAATAATTATTGATGCACCATTGAAATATAGTGTAGATAGGTTAAGATGGATCAAGTAGAGTGAGTCTATTGTCTCCAGACAATAATATATGTACGTTGTCGACTGTTTGAGACATAAAGATAGATAAGAAAGAAGAATGTAATAAGAGAATACAGAAATGTAAATACAGATAGATACAATTTATTTAACTATTATATAACTAAGGTATATTTTACAATTCGCTGCACAATGGGGTGATCTTATTACTAAGAGCGATCTCTTCCAGGACAGGAAATATATAAACAAAACAGAAAGACGACACACAGATAGATGGGAAAGAAGCGAAAGAGGCTCCTCTTTACGCCGGCAATATTAAGTTAAAGGTAAAGCCTTTATATACGTCCCACTGTTGGGCACAGGCCTTCTCTGTAAAGAGATATGAGGTCATAGTTCGCCTCGCTCACCTAGTGGGGATTGGCAGACTTCACATGTGTTAGAGAAAAATTGTAAGCGCGTGGTAAATCACCACATAAAATTGTAACAACAAATTTATTGAAGCCGGCACCGGGGATCGAACTCGGGTAGCTCGGGGTGCCACGGCTCATATACGGCCGCCAATACATTTAATAAAAATTCATTATATTTGCCTTCTCCGTTATATGCCCCGGGAATGTCCTAAGAGGAAGTCTGTTATCTCTGTCTATCTCTCTAAGTCGTGAGCGTGAGTGTTAGTATTCGTTATAATTATGTTTTGGTTAAGTGGTCGCGCGGCTGATCATGTGATTATTGTTATATTTAAAACAAATATCATATGTATGTATAAATTTGCCATTACAAAGTCTACGTTCAAATGTTTAATGCATACCGTTCTTTCAGTGACTCAACTAGGATAACGCTGCCAAATACTTGATAAGTAGATTAAAATAAATATGAGTCCATAGTCCACGCTATCTAGTGATAAGATCACTGACTAACATCCTGTTCATCGCACACGGCATTCGGTCGCGCTGAGGATTAACACTAGTTTATTTACGAATAAAACAAAAATCGACTTCAAATCGAATCAAAGGCTAAACGATATAACGCGCGGATGCCCCTCTTTGTATTCCCGAATTATGGTAGGAATATTACGAAATAGAATTAATCACACACTCTCATCAAACTACTCTTGAAGTGCATCCTTTCCAATTCAAAAGGAATTTTCGAAATCGGTTAACGTGATATTGAGTTATTCGTCCGTTTGCGGCGCACATACTTGATGCAAATTTAAGACTTGTATGGTTTTCTCATGGATGTCATTGTCAGAATTGGACCATACTGAAAGCACCAGCTTTCAAATAAAAAAACAATCATCAAAATCGGTTCATCCAGTCGTAAGTTTTGTGATAACAAACATAAAAAATATACAAACGAATTGAGAACCTCCTGCTTTTGAAGTCGGTTGAAAAATAAATCTAGCTAGATCGATTTATCGTCCCCGAAACTCCCTGCATACTAAATTTCATGAAAATCGCTGAAGCCGTTTCCGAGATTCAGATTATATTTATAGAAGAATTGCTCGTTTAAAGATATTAGATATGCAGCATCATCTTTCAACGCAAATAATTTTTCATTTATCGACACACACATCGTGATTTGTATCAATTGCGTTGGACTTTGAACACCTTGTACATCGCTGTAAAATCATTCGACCTTTGAAATTGTCGGATAAAAACAGATCAACGCAGTTGTTCGATTCGACACGGCACAGCGAGACATTGTCGACCACATGCAAAGCAAATTTTGAGGAAGCTCTTTTTTCAAGTATAGAGTAGTAGAGAGTTCCTTAGTAGTAAGTGTTTATTCCTTTATTTTTTATTACTTTTCTATGGTATCTTATTACATATTTGATTGTTAAGTTAGCCATTAAGTTTAAAATGTACTATGAGTATGTAAAATTTCCTTAAACTAGCTGTATAAAATATATTGTCAAGTACATAGTACGTTGACTTCCTTTTCAATAAATAAAAAATAAATAAAGGGGTAGGCAGAGATCACGAACTTCCACTAAGTAAGTTCCTGCCACCTATTTCGTTGCATACATAGGTGTCCTTACCTGCGCTTTCTTTATACGTAACGTTCATTTGAATGTTCTTCCCCACAACTTACATCAGCGTCACGAAATGTTGTTATTCTTTCCCCGTTCATCTTTTCTATTTTATGTCGGAAGAATTTATTCCTTATTATAGGAAGGATGAATGGGGAAATAATAAATTTATCTTTTTTTTATTCGAGATGTTCCCTGATCCCTGAACTTGCATTCGGGGAAAGCAGAAGGTCCAGCGCATCAGGCATTGGACTACTACTAGATCTTTTCCACACCCTCATTTAATCGTTTATCAATAATTTCGTCTTACAAATTTATTATATAATTTATATATAGTTAGGTTAGAAAATAATAAAAGTCAATTAGAAACAGTAACATGCGTAACAAATACAAATAATTTTCTACATTTTTGTAACACTTTCTCAAGCATGAACCTCTGTGTACGGTTTCCCGCGAGCGTACTCTATTGTTTGTCTATTGTAGCCAGCTGCCGTCAAACTGTCGATTCTCCTATTCCGAACATATAAAACAAAACCTTTGACATCCCACAGGAATATTAGAAATTGGGAGCTTCAATGCGTCGTACGATGTCCTCAATGTTTCGGAGCGAAAAATCTTATTTCAATATTCTTGTTGCGTTGACACGTGTAGTGATGTACCGCGTACATTGACACCATCAAATATAATTTGTTTGTTGTTGTTTTATAAATTATTAGTTGTGCCCGCGCTGAAAGACTGTTACTTATTTAATGTTTTCATTCATTTTCGTAGCCTAAGTTACTCCTTATTACATCAGCCAACGTTTTATTTGGCCTTTTGGTCGTATAAAAAAATATTGTATACAATATTCTTTTATTTTTAGTGAGCCTTCATTTTATAAAAAAATAATTAACGTTTCCATCGGGACACTCTATTGGAGGAGACAGACATCGGGGCGGATCAGGATCTTATCTAGTGAGACAGGAAAAAACTTCTTCGTGGTCGCCTCACTCTTGTCAGAGTGATCGTGGTCATCATGATCCGATGATGTCCCTAAATCGGGTACATTCGTGTACGGGAGCACCCACTGTACCCCGCACCCGATCCATCTATCGCATTGGCGATCTGCCTGAAAAAAATAGTTCGGTAAAAATATTGGTAAAATAATATTGTTGAGGATGTCGATGAGTCGATGAAAATAATATCTGCTGTACTTTAGGCACATCACTAGAGGTGACGGGACGAATATACAACCCCGCCCGTCAATGGTGCTTCGTATTGAATAAATTCAAGTCGCACGCTTCCTGCACCTCTCTTTATGGACGACCCCTCGTGAATTGTGCTTTTACATACTTTCAATTTATCCTTAAGAAGGCCAACTGCACTATGTCAATGCATAGCAGCAAGCAGTGTAGTGAGGACTGTTACTACAATGACCGACATTGACAGGTGACACACGAAAACCGGGCCATGGTAGCTCAGTATCCAGGCTCAGCTGCTCAAGTTCCTCAGTAGGCTAGCGATCCGAGTTTGAGCCACGGTGCTGGCAACAATGAAATTGTTTGCTGCAATTTTTCGGCTGTCAAGAAAACCCTACATGTGTTAGATTTTTTTTATTGGATTATGACGATCGACTATGTGTACGATCCGTAGACGAACGAATCGATAGCCCACAGTGTAAGCAAGTCATAGTGATAATGGGCAGTGCTCATAGCGCGTAGAATAAATGGTCGACGGGGCCGGAAAGTTCTCGATTAGAGATCAAGACCAAGGTGGTCTGACAACTTCATAACGTAGCTGGATGCAAGCGGCTTACGGCCGGTCCTTTTGGAAATGGTTGCGGGAGGCCTATGTCCAGCAGTTGGTGTTCTGCGGCTATGACGACTGTGTTCGATAGCACTCTAGTGACGTGTTATGCAAAGACCTGAAGCTCCTCAAGACTTGGCCGGCCAAAGCAGATAAATTATGTTTATTTATGTAAGATGACCATCTTTCATAGACATATATTACTCGGAGGATAAGCGATGATTGATCTTTGGTCATAACGAATTACTTTGTGTTCCGATCGCAAGTCCAACTCCTTTAATAACTTGTGATAAATATAAATCGTTATATCTAATCGTAATATTTTCGGTAAATTAATAAATATATACTTTATTGTACAACAATGAATGTTCATCACAATACATTTTACATAATGATATAATAAGATATTACTGCTTCCGCGAAGACCGCTCTTCAGCTACAATACAACCCATAGTCTTCTAGCTAAAACGGTCTCTTCCAGGCTAACCTTTGGAAGACAGCAAAATTTATTATTAAATACTCAATTGAGTGTTTTGGTGTACTCCATTCTTGGAGAAAAAGGCTGGAGCGCAGGCCAAAATATAAAACCAATGAAAGTGCATAATGTTAGGAATGCGCTCTGTGAATCATATGATCGTGAGTTCAAATTCATCATTCAACTGACGTGAGCAATTTCCTAGCTCTTTTTGGAATGGTCATGAAACTTTGTTAGCATTTTTAACAAAAAATGTAATGGTTAATTATGAAATAATATATGCGCTGTACGTTACACCCTTGGCCGCTTTATAAAATTGTGATAAGAAAATAAAATACTATTTGCCGAATGTAAATTAATTATTAGGAACTTCGTGATAAGATGCTATTTAACTAAATATGGGGATTCCTACGGCAACCACGTACAAATAAAAGTAAGTATTGTGTCAGCTATTGTAACGCTCTTGGCGCTAAGACTATCTTATTCTGTTTCTTCAGCGGTTCGCTCTAACACGACCTCTAACTACACACTTATAAACCAGACAAAGGTTGTTTTAGCATCAAAAATATTTTTAGTGATTGTTGGGGTTATATAAAAATGGGGTAGATATAAAAATAACGTTTACCATCGGCCAACAAGGTGACAAACAATTCAGATGACAGCATAGGTCATAGGTCGTGTTTGTTGTAGCAGTATCAAACACTCAATGATCAGTTATCAAGCGGGATCAAAAATGATTGAATTACTAAAATGACTATAAGAAATGGGGATAGAAAGAGATGCTCCATTATGAATAAAATAATAAAAAATTGTCCAAAACCATTTGACGATATGAAAAATAGGTAGTAGATTCTCAGACCTATTTAATATACATATAAAATTCATAAAAAAACGGACAAGTCGTGTCGGAGGAGTATGAATATATGTAGATATTTAATTTGCTTCATTATACAAATTTAAAATAAAAAAAAAATTACTATTATTTTCTATTCACACTTTTGTAGTTATTCTACAACGTGATCCATACACGTTTTTTTGAAAGCAAATCAAAACAGAGAATAAATCAATAAACAATAGAATAAATGTTAGCTGGTAGCTTAAAGAGACTTTTTTTAATAATTTTTTAAAAGCGCTGTTGAAGAAATAGTTACAATAATTTTCTAAACAGTCCTGTTTATAAACAATTTGCAATTCTGTGCAATATGTATAATTAAGTATTATTAATAACGTGATAAAACCACGACAAAATCGGTGTATTTAATTAGGTACGAAAAATATAAATAATTAATTAATTCTAACATTCGTAATGCTCTGGGCGGTAAAACATTTACCAAATATATATTTCCTAATACCTACTAACCTAATAGAAAAATATAACCTAATAGAAATTCTACTTTATTTTTTTACATTTTTTTCTCCCCGAACTCCAACGTGAGTCTGTGTAGCGTGAAAGCCTTAAACGTAATATTATGTTATATTCGTGACCCGCTTGAATCTAGCTCTAGCACTTAAGGGCTACTTGCGGGAGATGTCCGCCTTTGTACCGGTGAACGACGCTGTACAAGACCTCAAGTGCTACTAAACTATAGAAAACTTTTTGTTCCTACTATATCTTGTTTTACCTCCTTTTAAGACGGCACATCCTTTTTGGAGGAAGTGCACATTCTTGGAGATACGTAAGACGCATCGGTTCAAAAAAAAACCAACGACAAATTTAGCAGATTACAATATTTTTCTCACCACTTGCGATTTTTTTGACGATCATACGTTGATTGGCCAGAGGAAATGACCTCAACAGTGTCACCGGGTTTCAGTGGTGGCAGAGCTCTTAAGATGCTTAGCCTGAATCTCTATTGGGAGCAACACGGCGCAATGGCCCGAGAGGAAGCCTCGGCTTATATGGTTACCCTAATCGCGTTATATTAGCTTACCTATAAACCCTCCTTATAAAAGACGTTAAAATTGCAACATCCCTTCTTACGCCCAACGAATTACGCAGTTTGAAAGCACTTGATTGTCACTGATTCGTATTGTTGTCTTTTTTAAATAGTCAGAAAGAGCTGATACTGCCCGCAGTTACATAATGATGAAAACAGTATTCAACTTGAAGCCAGGCTGGGGTTTTGTGAAAGACTTGACCAATATGTTTAATTAGGCAAAATTAGAAAATTTTGAGCTGACTGGTCATGAGCAACACGGCTAAATTCTTTTTCACATACATAGAAGGGTTAGATAAAGTAATCTTCTTTGTAATGTTAACAATGAGACGATGAATGATATGAGTATGAAGTTACAGACAACTGCTCAGCCACTTCCCAATACTTGAACTTAAAGACATTTTACACAAAATGTACTCACGTACATAATGAATACTAATAACCAGTTTCCTTATTTAAAGTATAATTTGTAATTTACTTGCAAATGTGTAATGGATAAAGCAGCAAATTTCGTGAACTCATTTTTAAACACATTATACTTTACCTTTCAAATACGCAAAAACCCATAATGAGGACTATGAGATACCATCTTGGTATTCTACGATAGGATTTATTATGTTTAAACAAAGTAGTTCCGTTTAAAATAGAAACATCTCATATTCAATCATACTCAGTCTACAACTCATTTCTACTAAACCTAAGCGTATAACACAAGCATACAAATTCATTCACATATTATTTCACCTTCTCTGTTTATGTCGACCGCTGTCTCACTTTTAATTCATTCAAATATTATATACACAATGAGATATGTGTCTCTACACATTCATGGGCGTAACAGAGAAAAATTGTCTATGAACTGTCACGAAGGCGCTTCGTCGTGGTTTTGTATCCATAGACATTCAAGACAAAACCGTGCAGGCTTCAGCAATATATTATACGTATCCGATACAATACTCCACTGGAGACTTCAACGTAGTTAATTTCTTCACAAATAAAATGTTTTATTTTAACAATTTTCGTAACGATATCCTTAACAAACAAATTCCTTGACTCAGTTCGACAAGAAAGCAATTCCTAAGCGATAATAATATCAATTACAGTATAAATAGAATTGTAACTGTAAAAGTATCACCATATCATTTCAGCGAGTATTCCAAATACGCCAAAATGAAGAATTTTATAGGTGAAGTGTTTTTTGTTATTCATTTTCTTCTTGTCCCCTTTTACTAACAGCATTTCTTTGTGCAGGTATCATAACTCTTTTGGAATTTATGAAAGCATCTGTGGCGATTGTAAATAATCAATACCCGACACCCGAAGTTGTCCGTCCGTGTTTATACAGATATAACCCTGTGTGCGGATCGGATGGATGGACGTATTTCAATCGATGTATTCTTAAATACGATAATCAAGATAATATAAGAAATGGATTGCCTCCAGTGTATGAGGTACAAGATTATTGCAAGGAATGTAAATGTAGAATTGTCAACTTACCGGTTTGCGCGACCGACGGTACAACTTACGCCAATGAATGTGAATTAGACTGTGTGAACAGAAATCGTATAAAATACGGCTTGTCTATTATCAATCTTGCGTACAGGACAAGATGCCTTGGGCCCCCTTGCGACTGCCCTACAATTACTTCTCCGGTTTGCGGCTCTGACAATGTTCTATATAGAAATGAATGTGAACTCGAATGCGCAAGTAGAAACGCTATTGCTCTAAGACTACCCGAGATCAAGGTCCAGAATGTCGGCGCCTGCCAAGATGGATGCTCGTGCCCTGAAATTTATCAGCCAGTCTGTGGCAGTGACGGTAGAAACTACGATAATCCCTGTAAAGTGGAATGTCAGAACACACATCTGAAAGGTTATAAGCACAACCCAGTAGTGCCACTGTATAATGGCAGATGTAAAGAGTGTATTTGTGATGACATAGACGATCCGATATGTGCGAACAACGGTACTACATTCAAAAATAAGTGTAGCTTTAATTGTGAAAATGAAAGGCGGTATAAAAGTGGGCAACCAGCATTAGTTGAGCTTGGCAGAGGGAAATGCATCAGCTGCGTTTGTGAAGCAATTGAGGACCCTGTGTGTGGAACAGACAGAAATACTTACAGCAGCGAATGTGTTCTTAAATGCGAGAACGCGGCTCAGCTCCAGACGGGCGGGCAGGGAATGAGCGTTTGGCACAAAGGAAAATGTGAAAACAAAACATCTGATTGCGTATGCAATCATTGTTCCGATATTTATAAACCTGTTTGCGGAGATGACCACTCCACGTACTGGAACTACTGCTGGCTAAAATGTTATTCTGATTGCAACCAAGTCAAGGGGCTCAAGACAATCGAAGTCTTAAAGAACGAACCTTGTATGTAATAATTTCTTTTTACTTATTTCATATAATTTCAGGCTCATTGCCTGCAATTAAATATTGAAAATATAACAATTTCTGTTCAAAATACAATTAATGCTATATTTGATATCAATGACTTACCGAAATTTAAATTTTTGTTAGAAATTTCAAAAAAAATTGTATGAATAAAAGTTTCATGTCGAAAGTATTTTTCTGTTTTATCTACACTCGCTACATTTTTATTATTATTCCTAGTATTTTTTGTTAGAGATCTAACTCTGGGTGCCAGTAACATAAACTCTGTAGAAGTATCTGCCACGCGTCCAGTGTCAAATAAAACTCACCCTTACCTAACGGCTGAGTAAACCTATTTGAGGCGGGGGCGGCAGCAAAATTCAACTTCAGTGTTAATGTAAGGCAGAGGATGCAGTCAGAAGAAACAGGTTCGTGACGCACTCGCTGTATACTTCATAACATTATCAGGGAAGTTCATTTCAACTGGAACGCCATCCAAAACGGCCAACACGATGTGTCAAGTTTTTCAAAAAAAAAAACTCATAAACACGTTTTCTACAATTTGTTAAATGAAAGGTGTCTACAAATAGTAATGCGCATGCTGCCGGGGAACTCAGCAGGGCAGCCTGCGAATGAATACATTAATACGTATAACCACTTCATTTTACTTTTAGTGGATTGGTTTAACTTTGACCGAGCATAGATAGTCGTTAATTCAAGTTAAGAAAGTAGTGCGAGGCGTTAAGTAGACAGATTGGTAAGGCTCGCTTTCCGAAAAAGTTTTCCAAATACAATTCCCCCAGTAATTGTGTCCCTCCTCATCCTTTCGTAACCCTTAAGCATTCGCACCACGTCCTATCCCCACGAACAAACTTTATTGATTCAATAAAAAAGAGCCAACTTATGAAAGTTTTATCAAATTACGTCAACATACGCTACTTTACATCTTATTTATAAAATGTATCCTCCGGTGTAGTGGACGTTCATGGACGTTAGTACAGTACCGTCAAATATTTGTGCTTTTGTGACCAGTTGGTCACAGATTAGCCAGAGAATTTGACTTTTACTGCTTCGCCGGATTCAGAGGTCACATAGGTCTTAGGTCGCTTAGTCTGAACCTCTATTCGCAGTAATTCAACACAAGGGTCCCCTCGATGAGGGGTAACCTCGATTGAAGGTTACTATGTTATGCGTAAGCATTCCAATCTGAGGGCGCCCGAGAGGGCCATATATTAATTTACAAATAGTTTACAATGCTCCCGGCTCAATGTATGTGAGTGTGCATGACTTTAAAGACAACCCTATTCTTATCATAGATAGCACCCTATGATTTTATTGAGATAGATAAACTCTTTATTGCTCACATTTTAAATTAAAATAGGTAGAAATTATTTACTTAACACCAATCATAACCCAAATGTGGGCAAGAGCGGCCAGGACTAGTCGTAGCCGTAATAATGAAATAATATACAATACACATTATTAATAATTAATATGTGTAGTCGTACTATTACGTTTAATAGGAATTAACATATATTATATGAAAACGCTCCTACAATTCTACAATATTCATTTTGCACATCGCTATATTACTATAATATTCTTACAGGCGCTTAGGACAATTTTCATTGTTATAGTTAAAAATTGTTTGTAAAAAGTGTTATAGTTATAAATATAGTTCTAAGCAAAATCCTGCGAAACTTTAAGATACTGTTCATGTAAAACTATATACCGACTTCAAATTAAATCAGACGTTAAACGCAACCACGCACGGGTACTATCTTTTATTTCGAAGTTATCTTATAACATTTTGACGCCTTTATTCATTCACATTCGTGCTCGTAGTCGTTAAAGAGTACGTACTTCCGAATCTTGGACTGTCATAACCCTAGCAATATTTCAATTAATTTAGGGCATAATCTTCGGAACCCAACGTCACAGTCACAACAAAAATAATTTATAAATGATGTCGCTATAAGTGCGCAAAAATACAGACGACTTGAAAACTACCTCCTTTTTTAGGTTGCTTAATTCTTCAAAATTGGGTCATCAAACAACTCAGATTCCCGTCACCTTGAGCGGGATGCAACTTGGGAATATGATCGTTAGAAAATAAACAAACTAAATACAAAACATATGAAGATAAATAGCGGAAATCATACAAGTAATTCTAATTTCACATAAACATAAGCAAAATTAAATGAATTTAAATAACAACAATCACACCGACACTCTCGAGTCCACTTGAATTCCACTCTCTATTTTTCTAAGGCTTTTTCTCACTTCTTTTTAATAAACAACAACTAGAAACTCACGCACGTGCGTACACGCACAAACACACACTAATGCACAACACTTTCTTAATTATTTATAATTTAAGAAAAAATATTAAGATCAAATTGGCACCCTGAAGCCTGATCTGATTAGAGGGTAGCAGCGACACAATAATATAATTAATTTTGCTGTAATTATAATTCATACATATTCTATATAAATATCATACGTTATTATTCTATTATATATATAGATAAGCACGACCTTCAGAAATCAAGAATACGATGAAGAAGATTATTCTATTATATGTAAAAAAATAAAAGAAATAATAAAAAAGAAGAATTTGGATTGCGTAATTTTAAAAATTATCACAAAAAATCCAAGAAAAATAAACCAAGTTTGCTACATGACAACCAATTGCACCATTGTGCTATAAAACACTCTGCCGGTAAAAACAATTGTGCAGGATGTGTTAATAAATTTCTCATTTCATAGTATGTATATCACACATTTTCGTAAATACAATAATATTGTCAATAAAAATGTTCTTGATTTCGGTCAATAACATTTTTAATAAATCTAACCAAATTCGTACACAAATCCAATTAACAAGTTTCACTTCAGGTGAGTTTGTGAAACGTTTTAGTCTTAGCCAATTTGTAATTGAATTTATTTCATCAGAAGTTTCTTTAGAAGCGCAGCGGGGAGACAGAACGAGAATCCTTATTTTATTAGCTTTTATTTTTAAAAACACGGTTTATTTTTAAAATATTTCAAAGAAAGTGTTACATACCAAAAACAAAAACTGTTAGCATGTCCCTCTGGGCTGTCTGTATTCACGTCAAAAACATGACATAGCTCGCAGAGAGCTCTTATTGGGTTTCAACAGAACATATAGAAGAATTAGAACACAAATGTTAAAACAAAAAGATGTTGCAGTCACTCAGTTAAGGCTAAGAATCACTTAAAAAACCGAGCAAAACTCGATCATTCAAGTACTATAAGTTTTAATTAGCAGATTTGTGAATTTTATTTTTTATTTCATCACACATTATTTATTTTATATGAGGGTAAAAATGAAACCTCATTGGAATAAGAATTTTAATTACGTTATCCTAGGGCGGAACAAAAGCGGCAAACCACCGCTAATACTCTGCACTATACTCGACGAGGGGTCAACGACAGGGTGCCGCAGTGTATCCGGAGCAGGTTCCACCGTGTAGCGGGACAATACCGCGGCCAGACCAGCGAGAGACTGCATCCGGCCTAGACGTTCACCTGGAAATGTATAAATACAGCGTTTTTAGTCAGATGCGCAGAATTTTTCATTTTGATTTAGGTGGGCAAACAAGAGCCCATATCGAATGGGGATGTGTATCAATATTTTTTGGGACGTTTCGTAGATAACTTCACGTTGTTACTTCGATCCGCGCTACTAACTTCAATACGTAATGCGCAGGATGCTCAACAGTTTTCGTCGCTCCAACCGAAATAATCCTTGAGCGCTATTTTATGGGCAGGCCCCACCCCTTAGATGTTAGGAGCGTTGCTGCAGTTTCTTCGACCACTTGTCCTCCCAGCGCCAACGCTTCCCGAAGTGGCACTCAAAGTTGGTCTAGCTTTTGAATGTCTCTTAGATTATCCGTTAAATAGAGTCAATCAAGTCGTGGACGGGCGGGAAGACAACCGATCAAGCCGAGGTGACCCATCACTGGGGACCCTTGTGTCGAGTTACTAGCAATAGAGGTTCAGGCTAAGCTACCTAAGAGCTATGCCACCTCCTTATGCGGTGAAGCAGTCAAGGCCAGACTCTCTGGCCAATCGAAAAAAACAGAATCTAAAGCAATGATTCGTCATCATACCAGTGCTATGCGCGGTCGCCCTCTTTTTATTTCAGAAATATCATATTCATATTACAAAGTTCTAACGCATAGGCTTCCCTTTACCAACAAAATTCAAATGGAACCTTATTAAAACCAAAATCAAAAAAGTTTCGAAATCAGTTCATAGATGCCAATAACGTTACGGATGCACAGACATAAAAAAAGAATTTATCACCCCTCTTTTGAATTCCGTTGAAAATATTTTTACTCACCAATACAAGCTCTGGGCCCCTCACCAAATGGTAAATATATATATTTCGACTTGGTGTTAACAAAGTCAGACAAGAAGCGCTCTGGCTTGAACTTTTCTGGTTCCTCAAAGTATTCAGGATCATTTTGCATCGCTTGAACAGGGATAATGACCGCCACGCCCTCGTCTATTGTCAGGTCCAGTTCCGGGAACGTGTACTTACGAGCACACTGTCTGACAAGGAAGCCTAAGGAAGGAAACATTCGCATCGCTTCTTTAAACGCGCAATGTAAATACGACATGTCGTTAATTGAATCGTAGCATAGCTTATTATCGTACTTTGATAAGACTTTATCGATCTCTTCGTGTACTTTCTTTTGAACTTCTGGATGGTAAGCCAGCTGATGCAGCGTGAAACTGGTAGCAGATGAGGAAGTCTCGAATCCCGCAGCAAAGAAGACAAACACTTGCGCAGCCATAAGTACTTCGGTCATTTCTAAGGAGACTTCTTCCGGTGTACCGTCAGGTTTTGTTTTTTCTATGGATTCTCCGACCATTTTACCCCTTTTCTTACATTCAAGGAGAAGGTCTATGAAGTCATTTCTACCAGACGGTTCGTAATTTCTCTTTTTCAGAATACCTTGTACCAGCATTATAACCTCTTTTTCTACTTTTCTCGTTATTTTTAAATGTTTGCATGCTTCAGGGAACATCTCCTTAAGCATGAGAAGAACAATATCAGTGAATCTTATCGCAAAAATTTCTACACCGAGTTTTCTAAAAGCAGAATCCTCTACACGAAGTGAATCTGCGTCAAGCCCAAATCCGCAAGCGCCGATGAAGTCAGTAGTGTACCGCGCCATCAGCTCACGCGAATCCAGAACTCGCCCGGTGGGCGGTGCTTGAATTGCACTTTCCTGTAACCGTTCTGCCCGCTCTACTATGAGAGGGAACATTGCCTTTAGTTTCCCGCTCGTGAACGCAGGAGTCATGCGCTGTCTTAGCAATCTCCAAAGATCTCCGTCGGCAAAGAACAGGTTTCTTAATAAAGGTTCGATGACAGTTTTATGTGTGTTGATGCCCCTTGGGTAAAAATAACCAAAGTCTGTCACAAGGATGCGCTTTACGATTTCTGGATCCCTTATCACTAGTTCTGGAGCCGACGCTCGGTAGAAGCCAACGACCTTCTCATTTGGGTATTTCCAGTATAGTTCCACAGCTATTTGCGTCATGCTTCTTTTCAATAAGTACATTCGCAAATTGTTTCCGAAAAATGGTATTGGCTTGTCATGTTTGATTCCCCTCTTCTCCCAATATCTAAACGTTCTTGTACTGTACAGGTACAGAGCCGCAAGCCCTACGAGTATCAGAGCTAGGGTAAACATTTCAACACGTCCGTTTGTTCACGTAGAATGTAAGCGTATGATGTGAATTCACATTGTTTTACAACAGATAAGGACGATTCGCGACGCAGAACACAGATAACAATGTCATTAACGCTTATAAATAAGATAATAATAAAAATAATTAACGAAACATCATTTACGACGTGACGGTAAAAATCGTGATAAATTACATTCTAGCGTCAACTAATTATGTCTGGCCGACTTTTATGTTAACTATATTATGTTATTTATACCTTTCTTTCATTAGTTTTCTACTTACACAGAAAATAAAAGGGAGACCTCAATGTCTTCAAGAGAATTAAAATAATTTGTTAAATAGCTCTCGCTCGTGTCACTGGACTTATAAGCCTCGACAAAGGTAGCGGGTTCAAGTTATTGCATTACACCACACAAACGTGACAGCTGTTTAGCGCCATAAGAGGAAAACAAAACCCGGTTTCAAATAAAATCAAAAAATTAAAAAGCAAAAAAAAAATTCACTAACTGATTAAACGTGACTAATGTTACGCTCTCTTTTATTTGAGAAGTATCACAGAGATGTTACGAAATTGATCTCGTGTTCCTTTCACATTAGTTCTAGTTGTCTTTTAATAGCACATATCTAGTCTGGGATTATCATGCCTAACAACGTCTCAATCTACAAACACTTTACCATTTTTGGAGTCCTCCGGTAGAACTTCGGAACCTTACAATCATGGAACGCCAACCACTATGAAAGTCCCTAGGTGGGCCCGTGCTATTCGGGCGTCGATGGGAGGTTGCGGAAGAACTGCTCGATATTACCCCGTGACCCTCGTACATACTGTCGAACGTGATGAAATACCGTGTGAAGATTTTTAGTCTGTGGCTGTCCGACACTAGCCCGTTGCCGGCCCACGTGGCTCCAGGGTACGTGTTCCGTTAGCATTTTATTACACAAGATATAAAAAATCACCATGAAAGTACGTAACTTTTCAACGAAAAAACATCAAATTAACGGGCTAAGGAGTCAAAAGTGAACAAACATGAAAATACATAGGTATTGAGAACCCCCTTTTTCGAGGTCGGTTGATAAAAAATGGTATTCGCTAATTGAAACACAAGTGTTAAGAAATGTTATTTAATGATGTTCTCGGACGAAACAGTAACGGCAGCCCGCCGCTGATACTCTGCACTATGTTGGAAGAAGGGTCGACTACGGGGTGCCGCAGTGTTTCCGGCGCTGGTTCCACTGTATATCGGGACAGCACCGCGACTAGACCGGCCAGAGACTGCATCAGACCTAACCGTTCACCTGCAATCATTTTGATATTTTGACATTTTACAATGCAATACTAAAACCGATACTGCCAGCCGCGCCTCGCGGTGTTACCCGCTATTAAAAATTAATTATATTTTCTAATATAAAGAGCCGAGGTTACTTCTTATTACATTAGCTATCTGCCATTCAAATCTTCCGTCAAAATCGGTTTAGCCTTTCCAGAAATTAGATCTCGGAGAGCACTTCGCGGGGGGGAGGTTACTCCCCGCCCCCTGTGCCCTCGCACCGCAAGGCGACACGGGCCAGCCGATGTCGCCTCCTTCCCGGGTCCACTTTGGTGGACAACGCAGACCCCCACCCTTGTCGCCCAGTGAACCCGAGGCCCCTTTTAGTCGCCTTGTACGACAGGCAGGGGATACCGTAGTCTTATTCTTGAGAGCCCAGAACTACAGGGCTGGAACCTCGGTATCCTTATGAAGTCGCTTGATAAAACAAAATTATTCTACGATACAATCTCAATGTCTGTGCCTCAATTTATCGGAGATAGTAAAACTCCAGGCTGAACAACGTTTAATTTTATCCTGGAACGAGAGATAGATACCTGACACAATCAAGCATTAGTAATAATATCATGAACGTACCAATGCAAGCTCGAGGTCCTTCTCCGAATGGTAAATATATGGTTTTCGTGTGAGGGTTAATGAAGTCACTCAAAAAGCGCTCCGGCCGGAACGTTTCTGGGTCGTCGAAATATTTTGGATCCTTGTGCATAGCTTGCACAGGGATGGTCACCATCACTCCCTCGTCTATTGTCAGGTCCAGTTCCGGGAACGTGTACTTACGAGCACATTTTCTGATCAGAAAACCTAACGATGGGAATATTCGCATCGCTTCTTTAAACGCGCAGTGTAAATACGACATATCTTTGACTGAATCGTAGCATAGCTTATTATCGTACTTTGATAAGACTCTATCGATCTCTTCGTGTACTTTCTTTTGAACTTCTGGATGGTAAGCCAGCTGATGTAGCGTGAAACTGGTAGCAGATGACGAAGTCTCGAAGCCCGCAGCAAAGAAGACAAACACTTGCGCAGCCATAAGTACTTCGGTCATTTCTAAGGAGACTACTTCCGGAGTACCATCAGGTTTTCTTTTTTCTACTGATTCTCCGATCAAGTTTCCTTTTTTCTTACTTTCAAGGAGAAGGTCTATAAAGTCATTCCTACCAGACGGTTCGTAATTTCTCTTCTTTAAAATGCTTTGCACCAGCAGCAACACGTCTTTTTCTACTTTTCCCAATAACTTTACATGTTTGAATAATTCAGGAAACGTTTCTTTAAGCGTCAGAAGAAAAATGTCTGTAATACGAGTAGTAAAAATTTCAGCACCGAGTCTCCTGAAAGCGGAGTCTTCTATACTAAGGGAATCTGCATCTAAACCAAACCCACAAGCACCTATAAAATCGGTGGTGTACCGCGCCATCAGCTCGCGGGAATCCAGAACTCGCCCAGAAGGCGGTGCTTTTATAGCATTTTCTTGCAACCGTTCTGCCCGCTCTACTATGAGAGGAAACATTGCCTTTAGTTTCCCGCTCGTGAACGCAGGTGTCATGCGCTGTCTTAGTAATCTCCAAAGATCTCCGTCAGCAAAGAACAGGTTTCTTAATAAAGGTTCGACGACAGTTTTATGCGTGTTGATGCCCCTCGGATAAAAATGCGCGAAATCTGTTACGAGGACGCGCTTCACAATTTCCGGATCCCTTATCACTAGTTGTGGTTCTGAGGCCCGATAGCAACCTACAACCTTCTCGTTTGGATATTTCCAGTACAGTTCCTCAGCCAGTTGCGTTATACTTTTCTTTAACATGTACATACGCAAATTGTTGCCGAAAAATGGTATTGGCTTGTCATGTTTGATTCCCCTCTTCTCCCAATATCTAAACGTTCTTGTACTGTACAGGTACAGAGCCGCAAGCCCCACGAGTATCAGAGCTAAGGTAAACATGTTTCTACAAATGCGTTTAGCTAAACAAACTGAAAATATATATAGGGAAAATGAAGTCCGATACACAGAAGATAACGTCAATTCATTGTGATAATTATAGATAACCCTGTAGATTATCGTTTCTGAACTAGATAATATTGGGTCTACCTTTTTAAAACATAATCCTGCGCTTTGTTTACATCATCTTTCTGTCCGTACCGCAAAAGACCATAACTCTCTACTCGAGCTATTTCAGTCACATAAGGTTTAAAGCAACTTGTTAAATGCACGGCACAAATTTGGTAGGAAAAGTCTAGTCGATCTTGTGACATTACATAAGGCTACCCATTCATGGTGCCTGAAATTTCCATTCAGAATCGCTACTCCAATGGCTGATTCCAAAAGGTAAAAACACTGAAAAACTATGCATTATTTCAATTATTGTCTTCTTTTATTTATATGTATCTTGAATGCTAATAATTAAAAAACAAGAAATAAGTCGTCTTCTTTGTTGACAGAAGTTAGACTTTAGTTTAATTTATTTGAAATTAGCAATAATTAGAAGATGTTGGTTTGGTCTAACGTTATTTACTCACAAAAACCATCTATTATAACTAAACATTTATAATATATATAACTTATACAAATATTTTTAACTAAACATATATAATATATACAAATATTTTTAATATATCCCATTGTAGATACACCGACAGATTCTTTATTGCGCCAAAATACGTAGACAAAGGCGAACTTTATGCTATTTAGGATTTTCTTCAGCTATAACATTTGGTGGTTACGAGCAGACTACTAGAAATAGCATTTTAATAGTTATAGACTGGTTTTACTTCATAAACGGATCAAATCTTCTACAGTGACTCTATTTTAATGTGGAATCGTGGTCACACACTTGCTTGGAAAGGATAACAAAAATATTTCTCATAGTATAGGTTATTTCAATATAATAACTTTTTCAATTTTCTATATTTTATTAGTGATAAAAATTGCGTTCATGCGCTCATAAAAACAATCATAAACTGTGTTTAACATAAATAAAAATGATGAGGGCTGCAAGTCAATATTAATGACCCTGGGATGAAATACAACTTTTAAAACAATAAAAAGCGATTGCAATTGTGGCGTGATACATTACAGTAAGCATCCAATTTAAAATATGAAAAGTTTCACAACAGCAGAGGATTGAACATTTTGTGGTTATATAATCAACAGTCGCTCAGTCATTCAAAAGATTTCGGTTCGCGAAAAGCTCTTTGTATAGTAACCCACTGATAAAATATTGTCAACCCGATTATTTTTTCTGCTGTTGTCATTTCGTCTTCCAAGACGAAATACATGTATGTAATACGTTTGATTTAATGTTATGATGATGTCATATTTCATACGCAAACCGCTATGAGAACAAGGATAAAGGTAATTTCCTTTATGTCTTCTCCGCTCGTGGCCCACCGGGGTAACAGAACATACTATTTACTAAGTGTTCGAGCTCAGTGGAATTTTAAGTATCTTTTCTCTTTATTTTTAGTAAACTGGATTCAGTAATCAGGTCATATAAAAGGTATGCACGCAACATAATTATACAATTTTTTGCTACTTCCAAGATATTTACTTGCTAAAAAAATTTCAGGTATAAGCTATAAGGATCTAGATAACCAAGCTTTGCTCGGTATTTTTGTGTAGGTCACGTTTCTTGGCGTTTATTTAGATACAAATCACATAATGATGAGATATGAATAATATTTTTTGATCTTCTTCTTCATCTTATAAACGCGTCTTACTCTGGACTCAACTTGCTTTGATTCCTGACCTTAACCGAGTGGCTGCACCATATTTTTGTTTCAAACGTGATCTTATTCTTCTGTATTACTACTATTCTTCTGTTGCAACACAATAAAACCTATCTCTACGTGCTATATCTTTTTTCTGACGTGAATATCGACAACATTGATCCATTACTAAGCAACCATATGACACACGTATTTTATTAATAACTAGCGTACCCAGCCCGCGGATTTTGCTTTATTTATTTAAACAATATATTAAATTATTCATTTCTCTCCGTATTCTTTATCTTCTATTCTCTTGTCGAGCGGGTGAAGATCTTAAAGAAGATTACCTACGCCCTTGTACATATCAGTAAATAAGAATAAGAAAGGTAAGAATGATTTTCATTCTTATCATTTATACAAAAACATATCGGGTTCAAGTTATTGTCAGAAATAAAACTTACTTGCCATATGGTTTTCTTTATTATACTTCAATTTACTCTATTGTACTTTAATTTGGTTTATAATGCCGTAAATATAAACAAGACATGTGTAAAGTTATAAAACAATAGATTTTTTTAATTAAAACTGTATTTGACAGTTCAAATAGAGAAGTGCTGCGATCGTCACCAAACTTTACAGGATTACTCGCCAGGTTAATCTGAAGATTCCCTGAAAGTTTCATTAAAATCGGTTCAGCCGTTTCGGAGCCTACAGGGAACAAACCCACACACTTTCTTTAGATTTATTTATTTAGATTTTGATTGATTTTCATGGTCTTACGTCAAACTCATCAACTTACTGTTTGTTGGTCAGCAACACCATCTAATGAAGTATACTTTGTGTAATGGAATAACACGTTTTATAAAAAAAAATAAAAAAGAAACGTAACTTGATCGATTTATCGTCCCCGAAACGCCCTGGTTGCAAAATTACGTGAAAATCGATGAAGCCGTTTCTGAAATTTAGATATGACAAGAATTGCTGGTTTAAAGATATTAGATAGACTATATAAACAATTATTAAAAGAAACTCTTTTTTCTAAAACAATAAAATTTACTATTATTTTAAAATTAATTAATAAACGTAGTTTGTAATCACATACGTTTGTATATAAGCGATTATATTTAGAATTTGCCTCAGATAATTTTATTGTTAACTTTATCTAATCAAACACAGACTTTGACCTGCTTGATAACTTTACAACTTGGTTTTCCTAGATTTAGTGCAAAATACAAACGTTATGAAACCCGGATCATCGGGGTTCAAATCTCAACCGACTTGTCAAGTACAAGTTTCCCACGTTTCTGTTTTTTAGTGACTTACGTACAATAAAATCAATGACTTAAATATGTCGTTCTCATGACCACACGAGCAACAACTATTAGGTTGAATAGAATAACGTTTCACTTGTATCAACGTATTTAATACATTCTCTCTATCGTTCTCTCGTCGCTGAGGATCGCAGTCACCGTCATGGTTGCATCTGGAGCGGATGATCTGCCTACACCGGCTTCTATCTAACGCCTTTTTTAGCACATTTCACGATCATATTCTATAAGACGTTAACCTGATCACTAGACATAATATTTAATACATTAAATATTCGATATTTTTCTCTTTGTCAACTTTTCATGACTAATCTACTACTTAATTCCACTACAGCTGACAACACATTCAAAAAACACAATTCTTCCACTGCCAGAGGACGGCAAAGCTATTCGCGTTTCTGCGGCGTCTACATTTCCCGCTATTAACAACTAAATCGTTAAGCTAAGCTAAGCTTTCATCTTTTTTATTACATTAAAAACCATTTGGGATAATTTGTTTAGCTGTTATTGGTTATCAAGGTTAATTAGTATTAAAATTAAATTATTCCTATATGAATACTTATCGCATTATAGCAAAAAGCTAAGATTAAAAACAAAAACCAACTTTGAATCAAATCTACGCACGCCGAGATCCAATATCAATTAAATTAAAATAGACAAATTAAAATTAACATTTGTTAAAAACAAATTGACGTAGATATGACAAAAAATTAGAACCTCCTTGTTATTTGAAGTCAGTTAAAAATTGCAAAAGCAACGATAACATAGCAGACGTAATATTATTATTATTTAACAATATTGTGGCTATAACATTTATCGCTATTGTAATCAGAAACAAAAGAGATTAAAAAAAATATACAATTGTTTATTAATACCACGGATGTAAACCATCGTAGTATTATTGAAATTTATACATAATTCACAATAACAACAGTTATCAGTTTAATATATCATTGATATAAATATTGTATATCAACAAAACAAATCACTTTTTCATTTTAAATTTGCATTTTTCTGCTGACCGTTGGTAGCGAGAAGGACAATAAAACTTTTAGAGGTGACCGGCTTTTTACGGCGCTCGATCTGAAACTTTATTAGGAATAATTTAGTCCAAGGGCTTCGAATACGAAGCCTCTAGTCGCCTATGTGACTAAATGACTTGAGAGCTCTGAGAGTCGCTCCACAGCAGAACACTTGTCCATGCCGTCTGCACTTTGCTTCGTCTGATCACCAATCACACCAGTACCCATTTCCTGGGTCGCAATCTAGCAAGTATCCTGTAGGCCAGTACGCTCCATATCTCCGTACCTCGTCCCGATAATAAGTATATACTTATAATGTCAGCATGTAGTTTCGATTCAATGGGATCGCCATCGCCGGTTACTACCCTATGTATTACTCTTATTATATGTTCCAAAATTTCCTCTTACCATTTTTATGTAATTTCAAATAATTCAGTCGTATATACATAATACCAAACATTCCATATTTTATTAATTCACGTTTCTCCTTATGGGTCAATTTAAGTTTTTCTAAAATAGAAGTAGTAAGTTACTACCAGTGAAGTTCTGCTCAAAATCTGTCCAGCCGTCCCATAAACTAGCCGTCCGCCAAACAGAGTGATCCACAAAAAAATTAAAAAATGTGATTTTGGTAATTGTACCGTATAATGATTATTTGAATGTAAAAAGTCACTCAAATTGTATTTATTTTTATAGATATCTATTCACGAATTCTGATTCACTGAGTCCGTGTAACGTTCAGCTAAGCTTCTCTGCAGTATTCCTAAGTCAAATACACATGCGATATACGAGCAATATCATACTTGAACAAAGGTAATTTTATGGTCATTGGATTTAATGTCTTCACCGCACATTGTAATTTAAATTTTGCCAACTTTCTTAGTGTGTATTCAATGTGAGTTTTAATATATTTTTTGTATTTATGATACCTCTATCCGCATGAGTTATTGCCATGAATATTATAATATAGTTATCATTGGATTCCAAATCTTTGGTTTTGTTTTAATTATATTTTCAATTTGATGATCAGCAAAGACACAATGTCAATACAAGTAAAACCATTAGGTTACATTCAAACAATATGTGTTCTTTGTGTTGTTTTGGTGGTCGGTGAGGACATAGACTTCGGTACGCGCATAGACTACTCGCAGTTAGCAAAAGAAGCTGAAACTAACAAAGAAGATGTGCTAGGATTTCTAAACCAAAAAAATATTCGTGATAAATATAAAGAGTTGTACGAAACGTTATTGAAAAACTTGATGGGTGAGACTACGTGATGCTAGTAACATATATTTTTTTTTATTTGAAGGTGACGTTGTGGAAGAACAACAAAGAAGGTTTCGTTTTCAAAAATATACTTGTTTTGAATTGTTGGGTTTGGGAAGTCCACGATAATTGGTGACAAAACCAATAATTTATAGAAATTCAACATATGAGGTAGACAGAGGCTTTTCATTCTTGCATGACCCTGGCTTATACCTGCACGTACATTACTCTAAATACTGATACGGTGTTCATCTCCTCCAGCAAAGTTTTGATAACTATTTATAGTCAGTACGCGAGTTGAATATAGCCGGGGCGTGATGGTTATCGTACGACAACTTGCGATCGTGTTATTTATTTGAGATTATAAAATAATAATAATTTATCAAACCCTATCATAAGACCCGGGTTCATCAATTTCTGTGACAAAAAAACGATTTATCGTCGAGCACGAAAAATGTTTTAGACATGTGCGAATATTACATTTTAATGTCTTCTTGAATTCATTATCTGAAATAATTATTAAAAATGTGTGATAAATATTTTTTTTCATCATGAGCACCTGGTGCAAAATGGTAAACTTAAAGAAATCTTTAAATCTATCGACACACATTATGGTCATCAAAAATTATACTAAGTCACATCGCATTCCTGCGGTCTGCATTCAACTCGCGCGTTGAGTAGACTTATCTTGTGCCTTTTGGATAAAAGTACGTTCCTTCTTCCCAATTAGAAGCCTGAAGCGAAACAAAATGTTATGTTTATATAACATTATTCTATTATTATTCATTATCACTTTCAGGAAGAAGCCGGAGAGGTAAGAAGTTCATCTATTACACATTTTAATGTCTTTAAAGTCTGTACTCATGGTTCAATACTATAATAACAAAAGAATAGCACTTGTTTTTTACTCGGTTTTAAATATTGAATTAAATATTTAATATATAGTCAACACACAGCATCCACCCGGCGCATAGTGTCCGGCCGGAACACCTCGATAGCAGCGGTCCCGTGGCAGGTGTCGCTGCGGGAAAAGACCTACCCTATCTGCGGCGGTTCCATCATCACTGACATCTGGCTCCTCACTGCGGCTCACTGTTTGATAAAGTACGCGCATCAACTATTTATATTCTCTTTCAAATCTCATGCAAAATTACATGTCTGAATTGGAGATGGAGGTTTTGGATTTTCCGAATAATAATTAGTTGGAAATTGAATCCCAAGGTCTACTATTATTCAAGAAATAAGTAGCGGCATGGGTTGGTCTAGCCGGGATGTCAACCCTGTAGTTCTGGGTATCCCCTGTCGTAGGGGGCGACTAAATGGGGCCTCGGGTTCACTGGGCGACAAGGGTGGGGCCTTTATCATCCGCCAAAATGGACCTGGGAAGAAGACGACATCAGCTGGCCCGTGTCGCCTTGCACTGCTAGGGCACAGGGGGGGAGGGATTAACCTTTAATAATCTATGCCTATCCTAAATTCAAATACAATAATCCAAACTTTCGCATTAATGATTATGACTATGATTTATAATACTAAACAAATGGGGAGAAACAAAAATACTTTATTAGTACCAATGAATGTAAAATAAATTTAAGGAATGAATATTTGTGTCGGCGACAGTACGGATGCCCAGTGATCCCCTCCACGTCTGAACGACAGAGTTATCTATACGCTATAACTAAATATATATGTACTTCGGAATTTATTTCGTTGTTCTATGAAGTTATCCTACTGAATGAGAATTCAATCTAAACCGGATAATGAATAGCGAGTGGTCGTCAAAGTTGGAACAATGGGGCGTCATTAAAGTCCGGCCCTTCTGAATTACTTGCCAGCCTCTCATTTCGTCTACAGTTTTCACAATGAGCTGTTCAAGAAACACAAATGGCTTTAGATGAAAGTCTTGTAACAAATGAATGGACGCCTTGAGCGCGTTCCGTAACTCCGACTGGTCACTTCGGAATAATGGAGCTGTAACACTTTAATGGGATTATTTAAATGAATTGCTTTAAGAATAATAAATTATTTATTTTTATTCGCGGTTCAATAGATTTGTAATATGAATACAGTTTTCAACCGACTTCGGAAAAGGAGCAGGTTCTTCATTTTTTTTTCTGTTTGTCACCTAATAACTTTGTATTGGGTGAATCGATTTGGATGATTTTTTTATTTTGAAGGCTGGTGCTTTGCAGTGTGGTCAAATTTGGTCCAATTCTGAGACATGGCATCCATGAGAAAACCTTAGTCTTAAATTTGCATAAGTATGAGCGCGACAAATGCAAACTAAATATAATACCAACGTATTTCGATGGTTCATTTTTTATTGGAAAGGATGTACTGCAAGGGTAATTTGATGAGAGATTAATATTTCGTAATATTCCTACGATAATTCGAAAATACAAAAAAGGGCGTCTTGAAGCCGCTTGTCATTTTTACTGTTTTACTTACTTTTGTTTGTAAATATAGGTCCTTGTGTTTGACAACATTTAATTGCCCAAAGAGAAATTATCCTTTCTCGACAGCAGATGTGTGTCATAATACAAGTTAACAAAGAACTTCCATTGCCAGTTATAATGGATTCGGAACAACTGTGAAGGTCGCGTCGTTCTCGTGAAATATACGATATGGTTTGTTTCTAATTGTTTATTGACTTTCACAAAAACAACAAAAACAGAACACGTTGAAATGTCGTAACCAAATGAGAGCTGGCGACGTCAACATAAAACTAATTTAAAGGTAGTTATTACCGTGACCTTAAATGTTAACTAGATTTTTTGTAACTATTAAAGTCTCCTAAACTTAAACTGCGATTTTAAGTTTTTCTTGTGATTGTTTTGAAGTAAAACTGCTTTATGCACGCTTGGGAGTAAGCAAGTAAATGCGTTACGAAAAATGTCATTGGGCGAGGCGAACGCAAATTGAGAGGCAGAAATAAATTAGTGATTATAGAAAGAGAGAGAGTTACGTTTCGTATATTACTGTAAGGGCAAGAGCCTCTCTCATAGCCAGTTACGTTTCCTATATCTATAACACCATGCAGGGCTATCGTTTATTTCATTGTGTAGCAGGAGAGAGCAGTGCGCGCGTACATTTTCTTTCTCTCTTGACCAATCGTGTATATTTATGATATTTTGTGTATAAATTACACATAATAAAAGTTTTACTCCTGTCATGTGCTCTAAAGCACACTAGTTTATATGTTTTTAAATATCTTTGTTAGATATCCTTCAGTAGTAAATAAAAATATACATATACTTTCTCATATAAGTAGAACTGCATTCTGCAGATCGCAAGCAAGTGAACTAAGCGTGCGACTCGGGTCCTCGTGGAAGACTCATGGCGGCGAAATGTATGACGTCATGAAGTGCTACGTCCACCCGCGGTACGCCGGCAAGAGCAAGAGTAACGACGTGGGACTGGTACGGCTGTACTCCCCGCTCCGCTTCTCCCCCACGGTGCTGCCCATCAGAGTTATCGCCAAGGATACCAGACTGCTGGCAGACCAGCCAGCTATCGTGTCCGGCTGGGGCAAACTAAGGGTAACTTTCCGTCTCCGTCTTTGTTTCTTTTTTGATATTGTGTTTCAAGTTATTTGCAAATTATGTAATTTTCTTATCAACCATCCCAACTACTTGTGGCTTCAGCTTGTGGTAGGAGATCATCATCATAATCATCAGCCTGTATCTGTCCACTGCTGGAATTCCAAATACCTCCCTGCGTAAACGATCCTCTTCCGCATCCAGCCAGCCATAAGGTCTCTGGTCCATCTGGTGGGAGGGCGCCCTACGCTTCTTCGGTCCCACACGTGGCATCAATTACAAAACTTTTCTCCCCCATCTGTCACTTCAACTTGCTGTTAAATTAAAGAAAAAATATTTTCACCAGGAAGGCGGCCCTAGTGCTGTGTATCTCCAGTCCTCAACTATAAAGACTATCGCCATGAAGCTCTGCCGCAGATCAGGGCTCGATAGAAAATCTATTGACCCAGCTTCAATGTTTTGTGCAGGATCTTTGAGCCAACCTTCACCAGATGCGTGTCAGGCATGTGCAAATGTATCCAAAAATATTTTTCGACACGAGTAAACAGCAAAACGAGTAAAGTAAAATCAGGTCATATTAACAATATCTGACATTCTAACACCCGAATCCATAGAGATCTACTAGAAATATTTTTGATATTTTCTAAGACCACAATCCCACCTGATGTTAAGTGGAAATACATTCCTAGCCGAGAAGACGCACTAGCTTAGATGGTGCCTTTTCACTCTACTCTTGAAACATCGTAATAGGATTGAAGACAGCGGCGGGCAAGCTATTCCAGTCCTTTGCTATAAGAATAATGAACGACGAACCTTCTCTCATCTCTATTCTGTTTCGAGGGATGTCCACATTATTATTATTACTTTTCTGTGCTTATTGACACAATTTTTCACACAAATACTTTGAGGCAATAGAAACAAACACACGAATTTGGACGAAGTGTCCAAGTTTAGAAACCCGCTAAAAAAGATGTGAGTGTTTCAGTGGGTTTTTTACCGGGTTAGAGAGAGATAGGGACCAATGTCCATTTTACGAAACTGTCCCCTACGTGGCAGGCGATAAGACCGAAGCAATTTAGCAGGTGACGTTTTTATACAACACGAAATTCATTGCTATAAGCCGACTACCTGTATTCAAACCTCCTAGCCATTAGACTCCAAGGGTATTTTTTTTAAATAATCTAATTGTCATCAACTTTCTTATTACAATTTTTTTTCGTTTTTCTTTATACTATTTACGTTGCAGGGGGATAGCGGAGGGCCGATAGTGCAAGATGGTGTCCTTATAGGGGTTGTATCGTGGGGGCTGGGCTGCGCTCGGGGAAACTTCCCCGGCGTCTACACCCGACTGTCCTACCACGCGATATGGGACTGGTTGCAGGCCCATATTAAAAATAAAACAAATGGCAAACTATAATAATCTCACAATTATTATTTCTTTTCCCACAAGTTTATTTACTAATCAAACGTTATTACGCGCCAACGCCTTCTTTCTATTTCCGAATTCTCGTACGATAAAGGACTGAGTTATTCGTCCATTTGCGCGCACATACTTAATGCAGATTTAAGACTTATGTAGTTAGTTACTTTTATAGTTCTCTAGTTACTTTTATAGTTCTTATGGATGCCATGCTTAGTATCGGACCAAATTGGGACCACACAGAATGGTGCTCTCTGCAAATAAAAAGCGGTTCACCCAGTCGAAAATTATGACGTACCAAACAAAAAACCAACAGAACAAAGAAATTTAAACATACCATTTGATACCCTCCTTTTTTAAAGTCGTTATATATGCAAAAATGAGATGTCGAAGATAAATATGATTATACATATGAAACAAGATTATTTTTCATATTTTATTGAAATAAATCACTAAAATACCCATTTACCCGACATTACTTGCGTCTAAACGATATCGAAATTCACGTACAAGTCGCAGAATATATTAAAAAGAAACATTTGATATAAAACAGTGAACAGTTAAAGCAACATCGAGCTGTTACTACGTTTACATTCAATACAAATCTTACCACCTTACTCTACAGTACATATATAATCATGATTTAATGTGTAATGTTGTACAAACTATCTAATACGGGTGCTTTTTCGTTGCAACAATTCGCAATAAGTATATTTAAGCACAGATATTAAAGTCGAGCATTACTTTCGGCAATATAATTTTGAATTACCATATATATATATATATATAAATTAAAACATTGTTACACTTGAGCTAAATAACAGCGTGCCCAATATAAATACAAGTATATATTTACGAGCAAAAACAAAAACCGACTTTAAATCGAACCCAACGTTAAATGATATCCCCTCTATATATTTCCGAATTATAGTTAATCAGAACCTAGCCTCACCAAGCCACCTTTAAAGTATATCCTTTCCAATTAAAAATGAATCTTCGAAATCGGTTGGCCTGATATTGAGTTAATCGTTCGTCGCACACGTGCTTAATACAAGACATATGGCTTTCTCATGGATGCCATTGTAGGAATTGGATCAAATTAGGACCACACAGGAAGCACCAGATATCAAATAAAAAAAGAAACATCAAAATCGATTCATCCAGTCGGAAGTTATGAACATTAAAAGAAAAACTAAAAAGACGCAGACAAATTGATAAGGTCCACCTTTTTTGATGTCGGTTGAAAATAAACATTCTTTGGCATCATAGTTGTTGATACTCGCTATTATTAATAGCCTCTTAGTTCAATTCTGACACTATGGCTAACATAGGGCGGATTACTGGCACGCCAATCATGTGTGTGTGTTGACATTTTTGGTAATGCTAGAATGATAAATAATATGACTGTAATACATCGGTTTCATGATGAAACTTCACTGGCAAATAGCTAACTCGTGGCGTGTCGCCAGAGAATTATACGGCCGAGTGCGTGCCGTATGTGATAGTAATCACTTGATATCAGGTGGACTATGGACTTGTTGATCAACGCAAAAATTATCAAGTGTTTAATGAAGAGGCACAATCTACCTGCCGAGTGTTAGATAAGGTAATTAATGTGGACGTGTTTGGATGAAACACGACAGGGCAAGATTTATGGTTAATAAACCTTAAAAAATATATTATATGAACAGTGAACATTGTATATTGAATACTGAAATCACACTATAGGAGATGATACAAGGAAAAACTTAGTTGTAAATTCCTAGAACACACAGCGCCGGATACATTGATAAGGACCAAACACAAACAGACTAACCAACTTCTCATACGTTTTAGAACACGAGATATCATATATGATTGATCATTTAACAAAAAGAAAGAATGTGTTTTCAGCGTATTTATGCATAAAGGTCTAATTTCTCTTTTAAAATAATGTACTCAAAATCAAGATCAATCATAGACTCAATTTTTTTCTAAAAGCACAATAAGATTGTAATTGGTATCCGGTATATATATTCGATCCCAAGAAAAATACCAATGATCAAAGATTTATTAAAAACATGTACCAACCACTACCAAAAACGTCGGAGTCGTAGTTATCACGGGCCTCTAACAAATTAATATTATTAAATTTGTATAACAATTGGGTGACTCCATGATCCTCTGTGACCAACATTTAACTGTAAAACGTGTCAATAATTTAATGGTTTTCAGCAAAGGTTAAATTGTTGACATGAGCTATCTCCTAGCACAAGATAAAGCTTATCTGGAATGTTTATCAAGATTGTAATGAGGAATCATTAAAAAAAATCCAGTATATAAAAAGTAAAAAACAAGATACAGCTCGGCTGTAACTAGGGCTATGATGAAAAGGTATGGACCTTGTGCCGGAAACTAAGTGGGTTGGAATTAATCAAATGACATCCCAAACAGATAATGATGTAACATCCTGATAACAGTCGAAGGTTGTTTTTGTACTCTGACAAAAATAAAAATATTGTTTAAAAGTGTCTCTAGTTGGTGACGTAGCCAAGAGCGTAGTAACCAAAACACTTCTTTCTAATTTTCTGTAAAGTATTAACGCCTTATACACATTTTATTAATTGTATTCAATAACTTAAGTAAATTAAAATAATTTTGATTACATATAATAACGATTTAGTGACATATATCTAATAGTAACATTTATAAATATATCCCTATTAAAAATATTTAAAACATAAAAAATAACTTAATATCATTATAAATAACAATAAACATAAATAATTTCTTGATTATCATAAACAATATTCGATGCATAGAGAACAGACTGGAAACTAAATCGCTGCTCGATGAAGGAGCCTACGCATTGCCTATAAATAATGTAAATACCTAAACATAATTTTATTACAACAAATACATTTTATTTAATCAGCGTTACATTTGTATTTTGTGCTGTTTTAACAACTCATTACCATACGACCTTTGTTGTTAATATACTTTATTATTTATGAATTATCAACAAATATGGTCACAGTAAAAACACCATAAAAAATTTAAACACTTGACTATGATAAATTTATCATGCTTAAGTGAATGCTGTGTGTGTGCAAATTTACCTTGTGCAGACACCGCTCACAACGGCTTACTAACGATTGATTGTAGGTTAAAGAAGACATTTTTCGTTTTAACACAGTAATGCAAATTCGAGACCACAGAATCTTAGATTTCTATGACCTTATACAAAAAGTTACTTATGACTTAATCAAAAAATGTCTATAGTTAGACAAAAATTTTACTGGCGTAAAACCATCATTACGAAATATGTAATGAATAAAATATTAATACGACAGTAAAATAATTTTCTAATTATGGAATTGAACTTTACTCGGTTCATCAGGTACATCTTCATTGTACTGCCAGGTACAAAGGTTACTAAAAAATCATATCGTATAGAAATCAAAACAATCACTAATACCCAAAAATAAATAATCTTAGAACAAAGACAACTAAAATATTCATTTAAGAATCTGAATTGTCTTTTATCAAATTTAACTAAACCGCAACACTGATCCAATACTACACTTACGGACACATTAGAATGGACAGTCATTGATGAATCAATCACACTATCTATTCATTTTGAAAACCAAAGATTTTTTTTTAATCTACGGTGGAAAGAAACTTATAGAATTTCCAATTCTATTTGGAATTTTCCAATTGAATTTGAAAATTGTGTAGCTTTAATATCTTAGGTTTAGGGTACGGTATGCGATCTTAAGGTCGTGGGTAATCCACCATTCAATTACTGACATGAACCATCTCCTAGGCAAGAAAAATTATTGTTAGCGTTCTTTTTTCAGAAAAATATAATAGTTACAATGTGAAATGCAGTTTAAAAGTAAATAAATATAGGTTACCTAATTTATTCTTGCTAAAATATAGTAAAATTTATTAGAAATTAGTGCAACTAGAAACTAGGACGACTTACTACAAAAAGTAGTACATTTACGACCTCGTTAGTCTTAACTGCTACCACTGAGTCCAGTCCAAGTTCACAATATCAAGGGCATACCACATGAAGTTTATGTCAGAGCATCGTAACTAGCATCAACACAGTCAGCAGGCCGGCGATATCCGCTCGACCTTGCGAAGCCTATGCCTTCTTCGGTGGCTGCGGCCTCCTCAATAAGTGGAGAGGGTCCCTTCTGTATCTCGCGAATAGTTCCCTCTTGAACGTCTCGAAGTGCTTTCTGTTCTTTTCGTTCTGCTTCTCCCTCCACAGCGGCCGTGTCCGTCGCGCTTGCAGCCCCCAGTGGATTGTGAAAATCGGTGACAGGACTCGGAATTGGTAGCCGATTAGGAACATTTCGTACACCTGTGAAACATTGATAATGGTTAACTTCTTTTATTACCTTTGTATTAATTGTCTATACAAATAAATAAAATTGGAGTGTCTGTAATAATGAAATAACTTCTTTTTACTACATGCATATGAATGTATATACGGTACACATACCAAAATAATATTTTTTGTCTGTCTGTACTGGCTAATCTCTGGAACAACTGAACTGAATTTAACGGGAGCTATAAGTATATAGATGCTGTATTAAGAAGTAACGTACGACTGTTTCAAATATTTGCATTAGCATTTTTTTGTTATTTTAACATAACGTTTAATATTCAAAATAAAGAAGGAACTGTCATGAATGTCCAATGAAAAGATAATGATATATGAATGAAAAGATTAATTCAAATATATATTATTAATGTCAATAGCCTAATGGTTTAGGGTACGGTCTGCAAATCGTAAGGTCGTGGGTTCGAATCCACCATTCGACTATTGACGTGAGCCATCTCCTAGCAACAAGCTTAAGCTTAGTTGGAATGGTTAACAAGAATGTTAGTAATATTTATAAAAAAAAAGAAATATTGCTAGCTTTTTTAAAAAAAAAATTATGACAATGCCGCACAATTGATGTCACTCGTCCGTAATTTGGGATAAATACGTATAAATTCGTTATGTACATATGTATGTTCCCTAAGGACTACAAAACGGCTAGACCGATTTAAACGAAACTTTTAATTCTGTTACTTTTTGTTTAAAAAATAATAATTTTCTATAACAAAGTTCAATCCAACATTTTATAAATTGATTTTAACTTAAAAGAAGCTATAAGTTAAATTATAGTTTGTGATACCCGCGGCACTGCGGGGCGAGTCGCGAGTTATTTATAAAATATCTATTAAGGTCGAGGTATTTTTGTTTGGCGTGTAAACCGCGGGTTTTAAAAAGCAAAGCTAGGAGACGCTACGAGCGAGTCTTTCACATGATGGTATGTGATACGCTCTGCTCAACGATGCTTTGTTTTTTTGTGCCAAAATTTTAGAGTACAAAGTACCTGCACAGCATCATGTTTATGCCCGTCACCTTGAGACACAAGATGTCACATCTCTTGACCCAGTAATTTCAGACAGACATCTACAGCGCTCCGCACACAAGAATACTCTTTTTAGCAAACACATCGTATATTACTAATTTTCAACCGACATCGAAACAGGAGGTTCTCAATTCGTCACTATGTTTTTTTGTTACCTCATAGCTTTCGACTGGATGAACCGATTTTGATGGCTCTTTTTTATTTGAAAGTAGTACTCCCCGTGTGGTTCCATTTATATTTTGTCCAATTCTGACTGTGGCATCCATGAGAAAGACTGAACACATGAACGAATAACTGAATATCACGCCAACCGATTTCGATGGAAATGGAAAAGGATGTACTTCAGAGGTAGATTGATGAGAATTTGGTTAGGTTCTAATTAATTCTATTTCGTAATATTCCTACGATAACTTGGAAATACAAAGAGGGCGTCCGCGTTTAATAGCGTTTAACTTTGTTTTGATTTGATTTTTTGTTTTTTCTTTTTCGGGGTTTTTTCATTTGTCGGTTTTTGTTTTTTCTCGTAAATATATTTTTACAGAATTTGAAATGAGATGAAATTTATTTGAAAATGTACTATTTATACAGTTTATAGAAATGTCACTTCTTCGACCATGCGTACTGTTAGTGAATAAAGTTACAAATACATTTAAGTTGAATAAAGCGTTTTCTACTTCAAAATGCTATCAGGAGTACCATCTATCATGGAGTGAATATCTCACTCGCCTCTTTCGTTAATTAAAAAAGGATAGGATTAATTTCACCGTGTACAAGTACAATATATAGAACGTGATTGGTCAGCTCTCTCACACACAATTTAATTCAGTATGAACAACCTTCAGTTTTAAAACGTTCCTGTTTTTTTATTTAAGATAAAAATCATCAACAACGTCATGCTTTGTCAATTCAATGTTGGAAATAAGCTATACCCCGATACCATCCATTATATACGATTTCCGCTTTCCTCATGAGAAGCTGAACTACAGCTAAGTCATTAAAAATAAACATTATCTAATATAATATGATACATAATATAATAAAATATTTGGAAATTACATTCCTCGCCATACGAGTACATCGCTCTCCTGTGAAATACACATTGTTTATCAATCATACAGCAAGTGCGCACTTGTGAAGTGAACATGGAACAGGGAAGTGACATTGAAAAACAATAATGTAAAATACATTTTATTGAAAGGTTAACAAAATAAATATTCTCAGTGTACATTAACTGGAAGCGGCGTGCTACTGGGACTATTTATATTCAGAGGTATTTATATCACAGATTTGCCAAACGTAATGTGAACCGTCGGTATTTGAGATAGAATTGAATTCGCTGTAACTTCAGACTCCAGTGTTCTCCGTGACCCAATCTCTGAGAGCCGCTATATTGGTAAAGACGGTGGGGGACAGAGGTAGGGCACAGCCTCGCGCGAACGAGACCACTCCGAAAACTGTGCCACGGAACACCGCCGGCCCGCCGGAATCGCCCTGGAATTGTTCTAAGCTCTCATTACAGTGTAAAATATACAATTTTCATAATTTAGCATTTATTGGCTACTTTTTTATACACACCTTTTCGTACAAACATTCATGTTGCCCGCCAGTTAAGCTTGGGTACATGGTACACGTCAATAGACGAATGGTAGGTTTTAACCTACAACCTTACGTTTCCCCTAAATCTAGTCTATTGACGCATATATATTTATATTGACGAACTAATTTTATTTCTATATATCTAGGAGACTGCATGCCCTTTGATTGCGTGAAATACCTTAATAATCGCTTTGGAAAGAATGGACTCAGCTTCAGAGACCTTAGTCCTAGTTATTTAAGCTCCTGTAAAGTTTCTTTTATATTGTCATATAATCTACCAACTTCGCGGTTAATGTGCCGAAACAAGATGGCACGCGTGGTCTGGCCGTGTAAGCTCCACACCTTTTTGACTCCGTACAATTTTTTATCAAGGCCTTTCTTGTTTAACTCATTATGGATTTGGAATTGACAGCACATTAGTATTGGTATTTATACTACTACGACTACTCGGTACGGGTCCTTCTTTTAAGCCAATTTTAATTACTGTTGAATTAATTACCTGGCAAGAGGACACGCCTCCTATAAGGAAGTGCCCGCCACAGAACATGTTGTTCGTGAGAGAGTCGCCGTAAGACAGGCGGCACAACCAGTGGGGTACAACCGGCACGTGTGCCTCCATCATTATACGAGGGATCCGCCGACCTCGTGGCTGCAAATTAACATTCAGTCCATACTGCATTACGATATTATACGAAAAAATTGCCATTGACTTTGCTGTTGCTGTAAAATTTCAGCCGTAAACAAAAGCGTTAGCCTAAATTTAAGGCAAACAAATTAAAAAATCTGATTTTTGAAGAAAAACTTCTTTACGCACGCCTCACTTGGGTTGATAAAGAAATACTTTACGAAAAGTGTGACCGATCAAAGAGAAGGGAAGTTGAGAGGGAAATGAAATTCCCGTTTCGTACATTATTGTACGAGCAAAAGAGGTGCGAACATACATTTTCGTTCTCTCTTAAACAATCAATATATATATTATTATTATTATATATATATATATATATATACATAAACGTATCGTATGTACATATATATACGTGGAAATAAGTAATGGAAAAGAAGTTTTACTCAGTCGTGTAGTCGAAAGCTTTCGTTTTTTTTTCTAAATGCATAATGTTGTATATACTAACTGCAGTTAGACCCCATCCCGTAACCGTCAACCTAACGAGGGGAACTGGTTGCAGCGGCTGTGGCAGTCTGATTGGGCGGATGGCAGCATTGAAATCGAGAGGCCTTGCGAGCCGCAGGGCTGCGATGTCGTTGTCGAAGCGCGGCTGTCCGAACTGAGGGTGGACGGTTACGTTGGATACCCTCACTATACGACCGCCGGAGTCACGGCGCGTGCTGCCTACTCGGAGACGAATTGCTGCAGGAGCTGTACTGCATATAAAGAAGATACAATGAAGACCGATTTACCCACTTAAAACCTATTTAGATGCAATTTTCTGTCCATCCAAAGGTTTTCTGTAAGCGATCGCTCTCATCGATAAGACCGACCATTGGTCAATATATCTTATACAAATAAATAAATTTGGAGTGTCTGTTTGTAATATTAAAAAACCGCTTTTTTCCACGCTATAACAATTCATATGGAATTTATATGCAGTACATAAACCAAAACAACATGTTTTACCATTTCTGTCTGTTTGTTACTAAACTAACCATACTTATGGGCAAAAGAAGCAGAGGTGTTAAATTTTTACAATCAGCCTGTTTTTCGTTTATTTACTCTCGCATACTAGCTTCTTCTTTCACAGCATACCGTTTCTTTGTTTCTTTCCCTCTTCTTTCAAATCAAGTTGTAATAAAAGTATTTTTAGATTACTAATTTACATACATTAACATTGTCGAAGTTTCTACTCATTGTTTAATAATTACTTTTTATGATGAATACTTACTTTTGCACACAGTGCGCCGCTGTGAGAACGTAGTCTCGACTAATTATAAAACCACCACAGAAGGAGTTGCCATTCATCACCATAGACACTTGATAAGGGTGTCTCGTTACCGAGCTGGGTCTGCCCCCGATGATTTGGCCACTAAGTTCCGGACAGGCTTCCTCTAAATCTATATCTTGTAGCTCAACATCTGTATTCGTTGTTTGACCATCTTCTGCGCAACATTCGCCCTCTACTGCTTCTTGAAGATCTACAATTATTAATATTTATATTCTGTGTGTCCGATTTACATATATACTCGAAAAGTGTAGTAACATGCGGTAATATCATAGGCATTAGTTTGCTTCTATTGTATTACTAACACTACAAATCCATGTATTGATGTACGTATATACGTATATTTGCTCTTACTATCTTTACCTTTTACTGCAATTGACAACTTTTAACTAATTTTTGGCTGTAATAAAAAGGCCTAAGTGGATTGAAAATCCCACGTTTTTTGTTTAATGGTCAATCTGTCAGTTGCGCATCACATTCTACATTACACGAAATTATTTTAGCGCTGTGATATTAAAGATTATTATAATGAATAATTTAATAATACATGATTTTGAATAAAAATGTACATACATATGTACATTTTTATTCAAAATCATGTACATGTACATACATACATTTTGAATAAATAATACATGAAGTGAATATTATTTAATTTTTATATTTAAATCAGCTCGTAAAAAGCTAAAGTGACACATCTAGTGGTATATCTGCATTCATTTAATAATTAATATAGCTAGAATAACTAACATATCGGTCACAGAACCTATGCAAAGTATGACAAACATCAGTGCATGCAACAATTATATGAAGTTGAACTTTGGGAACCTCGTGCGATAAGGGACAACGAGCAAAATGACAACTTTCCAGCAGAAAGTTCTCATTTTGCTCGTTGTCCCTTATACATAGGACCGATCGATATATATCTACTTAGAAATCTGCACTTATTAAGTGTAATAATTTCTATACAATAGTTATTTCTACATAAACGATATCGAAACTCGTGTTCAAGGTAAGGGTTACCAAAATACGATTTCAAGCGGCGCCATTATCGCGTATCTCAAATAACAAAACTTTGTCGAAATAAACATAAATTACACTAAGATAAAATGAGAGAATTGTTGCCGTGAAATTAGATTGCTATTCTAAAGAGGTTACTCTTGAAATTCTTCTCATTTTTCATTCTTCACTCATGACGCAATAACATAAAATTTATTTAAATAAATGCTATGTACTAGCCTGCCTAGATATACATAACAATCGAACGGAATCTTTATATAAGAAATCGCTCAATTTCAATTTCACTTATATAATATTTTTATTAACAAAAAGCTGATTCAAGATTGATAAGCTTCAGAATAAGTGTAGATAAAAGAAAATATGGGAGTTATTATGTATCTAACACACTCACTTAGAAATCTTAAGCAAATTATATGGGCCAAAACTTACCGACAGCTGTTATCAGACAGAGGATTAGCCAGATAGGTGGTCGAGCCATCGCCGATCAGGTGCAAGGTGCAGTTGGCAATTAACTGGCGGCCACTGGCAGCTTGCAGTACCGCGGCTGTGACGTCCCCAGTCGAAACACTTGCACAACTAAATTGACCGCAATCGAAAATTTCTCACGCTTTACGTCCACGGTCACGACCTTTTTATTTGTGGTCCATTACAGCCTCAAGTCTTTGGCTAATGCTTAGAAGTATGTTTTAGTAACATAATTTCAGTGAAGCTCACTCAGACTTGCAATTTAAACAAGATGGATTACGAATGACGTCATCCTGAAGGATGTAAGTTTCCGGTCATCATTTAAAGCTCAAAACATCAAAACGATTGTTTGTATATATTGCGTTTACGCTTTTTCCAAATTTGCAAACACTGCATATTTTGTGTAAACAGACTAATGAAAAAAAACAATATCAATTACAATATTTCTGTGCCGTATCAACAAACAGCAGCTTCTAAAATCAAAACTCCTTTTTATGGTCTTAAATAGACAACCATTTTTCAGGTATATTTCTAATTTCAGCACAGATTGCAATCTGATTAGTACTTTTTCCAATCGAGCGTGGCAGAAAGAGCGACGGTCCGTGCAATCGCCACAGACATCGCAATGTTTCCTGCGGAACAATTAATTTGGTAGACCGATGCCAAGGACGAGCCTGCATTTTAGATGCATTTAAAAACATATATTATTTACCAGACGGTCGGCGGTGAAGGAAAATCTACATGTCCTTGAAAAAAAAATCTAAGACCATGTGAAGTCTGACAATCCACACTAAGTGTACATTGCAGACTATTCCCATACAGAGTGTACAGAGAAGGCCTGTGCCCAACAGTGTGACATATATAACAGATGTAACTTTAACTTTTAAATTGTTCGATTATTTTCTATGTAATTACTCTACTTTTACACGCGGTTTTCCCTGCGATGCCGTTTATCATTCACAACATTAATGTTTTTTATCAGCTAAAACTGTATGTCTGCTGAAAGTCCAACACATAGTACACAGATTAGAGATTATTATGTATCTTAGTATAAAATGCGATTACAGCCGTGTCGATTTATAATGGATTGACGATCCACCGACCTTCACCCGGCGTCGGAGCATAACGGTGCAATTTAAAGGCGGGGTGCGATTTTACCAAAAAGCGATATCGTTTACCTATTGAAGATATAATAAGAGGAAATCGAGCAAGCAGGTCAGTATTAAATGATCACCAACTCAGATGAAATTTTGGCAACCGACACCGCGGTCGGCTCAAAAGTTGTAACTTATACATATTATAGATAGACCAAATTCCACACACTTACTTAGTTCCCTTGCGTAGATTATGTTGGCTTTTAGCTTAGTAAAAGTATATTGACTCTGCTCTTGAAAACACCCACACTGAAATCGAAGGGAGAGACAGACGCGGACAAACGATTGCAGTCCTTTGCTGTGTAAATTATGTAGGACGAAGCAATGGCCTTCTTAGTCACAATAAGTTACAAAACATTACTACAAAATAAACTATTATACTCAATTTTTACACATTTAAAAAATGATAAAATTTTGTTTCTACTCTACAGAAGTATACTTCAAATTATAAATTAATTTAATAATTTGTTCCAACATACTCGTATATCGGACTCATTGGCAATAGCCGACAAGGATACAAATTCCCGACCACCACCAATCAATAGTTGAATAATATTTCCATTCCATCACAAGGATATCTATGACATATTAACACTAGTATAGCAACGATTACCGTTGTACTACATGCACCTTCATAGATGTGTATTTTTTGTAGTTCTTCTGTTTAAAAAAAATCTGCAACCGTTTTATTCAATTAATAATAATCATCAAAAGATGATGAAAAAATAGCACAAATTCCAATCCCGCCTCCGCTAATAACTTAAGCGTAACACAGACTGAAGTTTTATATAAAATGTTATTGGACGTTAAGCGCGACAACTGTGTCAATAACAATGTTTTACGAGCGGCGTGCTGTAGAGTTTCTCGGCCGGCCGCCGAGCTAACTGGACGAGCTTATTTGCAACGATAATTCTTTTTACTGCCCGATAAAATACACAATGTTTGATCTCCCTCTGACCCGTTTCAATTTTACGTTTCGAATTAGATGTTCCCATGCCTGGATTTAAATTTCTTAGAAGAGATGTGGCAATTACTACACTTTTCGTAAACAAATCAGAATAGAAATTTGTGTACACTATAACTGTAGACCTATAAGAAGCATTAGAGTGTTACTGTACACAAGAGAGCGACCGCGTGTAGTACCATTAATGTTTAATTTTGGGATTTTTTTTCGGACGTTTTACTATTACTGTATTAATGTGATAGTTCACACCTTCTGTGACGTCGGTATTTTTAAGCGACTTCATAAAAGGTCGAGGTTCTCAATTCCGTCTGTATCTTTTTTTTATATTCGTCACCACATTACTTTCGACTGGGTGAACTGATTTGGATGATACTATTTTTATTCTAATTATTTTTATCTGGTGCTTCCCGAGTGGTCACATTTTTTTGGACCAATTCTCACAATGGCATCTATGTGAAAACCATATGTCTTAAATTTGCAATAAGTACGTGCGCAGCAAATGGACGAATAACTTAATAACACGCTCAATAAAGCACGAAGATTCATTTTTATTGTAAAGATACTTCAAGGGCAGTTTGATGAAAGTTTGGTTGGGTTCGGATTAATTAATTCTATTGCGTCATATTCCTGCGACAATTTGGAAATTCATAACTATAAAAGTTTAAATGTGTTTATTACGGTGAATGACTTTGCAATTGAGATATGAAGAGAGAACCAAGAGGAAGCGGCGCCAGTAAGTCTGTTTCAATTTCAGAAGAACTTAAAGATATGCAAATTTATATTTAAGACGAAAAACATTTGCAAGTGAACGACAACATGAGACAGCCAGGAGTAATGAAGATGTCGGGATTACGTGAATACCCGGCGCTGTGCCCTGCCTCCTCATTTGAATTGTAAATTTTCCTAAAAACCGTTTAAACTTGGCGGCCTAGCAGCATTGGACTCTTCATCGCTCATCGCGCAGCAGAGACTCTGTAAGAATAGAAAAAACTTGGTCCTAGATTCTTAACCTTGCCAGCGCAAGTGTCGTGCCTGTACATGCATTACCAGCTATTCCCTAATTTCTCATGCAGATTTCATTTTTGACTTCTTAATTTTGGCTTTTTAACGGCAATTGTGAAAGTCTTATTTGACGTCCGACTACATACATAATCTCCAAAAAATATTGATATAGTTTCGTTTTTCATCTCCTATTTTTACATTTGGACCGAAATTTGTTGTTTTAATATTGAAATACCAGTCTTTAATCGTTTCTAAACATCGGAACAAAATATTAGATCTGAATTGATAATTTTTTAATTATTTTTTAAATTTCAGTTCTGACTTATTTAGCAAAGAGCATGATAACTTAAAATGGTTCACTTGTGCGTAATGCGTATAGGGGTCAAAATTATCAGAAATAGTCACCTCTATCAACCTCTAACGAATATGCTTCGAATGTATATATACAGTTTATATCGTGCTGATAGAAACACGTGATCTCTGCCTACGCTGTTTGTAATATGAGTGTTTAAGTAATGTTATTTTATGAAACGCTAAATCGTAAATCTACCTGTGTAGGAAGCTGCATAGAATGCGAATCCCCAACCTTTAGATCGTCAGTCGAATCTTTAGCCACAAGGCTAAAAGTTTAGGTTAGGAAATAAATTTATCTTCATAATAAAAAATAAAACTATGAAAACGTAATTTGATAAATTAATCTCTTCTTCATCGTATTCTTCATTTCTCTTTATCCTGAAGCGCTTTCACCGAGACGTCGACGAGCTGCTTCCACACTGCTCTGTCCTCGGCTTAATGATGATAAATTAATAATGGGGATGAGTTTTCTTACTTTTCATAACGACTTCTAAAGAAGGTTCTCAATTCATCTGTATGTTTTATGTTTGTTGCCGGCGACTGGGTGAAACGATTTTGATAATTCTTTTTACTGCCCGATAAAATACACAATGTTTGATCTCCCTCTGACCCGTTTCAATTTTACGTTTCGAATTAGATGTTCCCATGCCTGGATTTAAATTTCTTAGAAGAGATGTGGCAATTACTACACTTTTCGTAAACAAATCAGAATAGAAATATGTGTACACTATAACTGTAGACCTATAAGAAGCATTAGAGTGTTACTGTACACAAGAGAGCGACCGCGTGTAGTACCATTAATGTTTAATTCTGTTTTTCGGACGTTTTACTATTACTGTATTAATGTTATAGTTCACACCAGCTGTGACGTCGGTATTTTTAAGCGACTTCATAAAAGGTCGAGGTTCTCAATTCCGTCTGTATCTTTTTTTTACATTCGTCACCTCATTACTTTCGACTGGATGAACTGATTTGGATGATACTATTTTTATTCTAATTATTTTTATCTGGTGCTACCCGAGTGGTCACATTTTTTTGGACCAATTCTCACAATGGCATCTATGTGAAAATCATATAAGTCTTAAATTTGCAATAAGTACGTGCGCAGCAAATGGACGAATAACTTAATAACACGCTCAATAAAGCACGAAGATTCATTTTTTATTGTAAAAGATACTTCAAGGGCAGTTTGATGAAAGTTTGGTTGGGTTCGGATTAATTAATTCTATTGCGTAATATTCCTGCGATAATTCAGAAATTCATAACTATAAAAGTTTAATTGTGTTTATTACGGTGAATGACTTTGCAATTGAGATATGAAGAGAGAACCAAGAGGAAGCGGCGCCAGTAAGTCTGTTTCAATTTCAGAAGAACTTAAAGATATGCAAATTTATATTTAAGACGAAAAACATTTGCAAGTGAACGACAACATGAGACAGCCAGGAGTAATGAAGATGTCGGGATTACGTGAATACCCGGCGCTGTGCCCTGCCTCCTCATTTGAATTGTAAATTTTCCTAAAAACCGTTTAAACTTGGCGGCCTAGCAGCATTGGACTCTTCATCGCTCATCGCGCAGCAGAGACTCTGTAAGAATAGAAAAAACTTGGTCCTAGATTCTTAACCTTGCCAGCGCAAGTATCGTGCCTGTACATGCATTACCAGCTATTCCCTAATTTCTCATACAGATTTCATTTTTGACTTCTTAATTTTGGCTTTTTAACGGCAATTGTGAAAGTCTTATTTGACGTCCGACTACATACATAATCTCCAAAAAATATTGATATAGTTTCGTTTTTCATCTCCTATTTTTACATTTGGACCGAAATTTGTTGTTTTAATATTGAAATACCAGTCTTTAATCGTTTCTAAACATCGGAACAAAATATTAGATCTGAATTGATAATTTTTTTTAATTAATTTCTTAAATTTCAGTTCTGACTTATTTAGCAAAGAGCATGATAACTTAAAAATGGTTCACTTGTGCGTAATGCGTATAGGGGTCAAAATTATCAGAAATAGTCACCTCTATCAACCTCTAACGAATATACGTCGAATATATACAGTTTATATCGTGCTGATAGAAACACGTGATCTCTGCCTACGCTGTTTGTAATATGAGTGTTTAAGTAATGTTATTTTATGAAACGCTAAATCGTAAATCTACCTGTGTAGGAAGCTGCATAGAATGCGAATCCCCAACCTTTAGATCGTCAGTCGAATCTTTAGCCACAAGGCTAAAGTTTAGGTTAGGGAAATAAATTTATCTTCATAATATAAAATAAAACTATGAAAACGTAATTTGATAAATGAATAATGGGGATGAATTTTTGTTACTTTTCATAACGACTTCTAAAAGAGAAGGTTCTCAATTCATCTGTATGTTTTATGTTTGTTACCGGCTACTGGGTGAAACGATTTTGATAATTCTTTTTACTTGATAGCTGATGCTTCCCGTATGGATTTGATCCAATTCTGACATTGGGATCCGTGAGAAAATGTGATATATTGGAAATGGATGTAGTTTAAGAGTAGTTTGATCAAAGTTTGGTTACGTTCTCATTAAGTATGATTTCGTAATATTGTTACGATAATTCGGAAATACAAAGAGAGCGTCCTCGCGTTATAACGTTTGAAGTTGATTCGAATTGAAATCAATTATTGTTTTTACTCTTGAATACACTTGTTAATTAATTGTTGCACAACAATTATTAATCAATCATAGTTATAAATGTTACCTATTGATATAATACGATAATCGTTATTGGTCTTATCGCTAAGAGCAATGTCTCTCAGACAACCTTTGTATGGACAGAAATTTGTTTCTAGAAAGGTTTTTAGCGCGTCTGTGATAATATTAAATTTTGATTGAGTATAGAAGCAGAATGACATACATATATAAACATACACACATACTTATTACTATTATAATACTGTAATAATTACAATTATAATACTGTACCTGGATGTCCGAGCTTTGCTCGTTTTTTATATAGTGATTGTTAACCTAGCGACTACAACAAAAAGTTTGTTTTGTGACCTAATTCTTCTATATGTTGAAATCCAATAAGACCTATACGAGCTATGTCATGTTGTTGACACGAAAGATTAAAGATATTACATATTAATAATATATATAATTTACTTTAAAGGCTGCAAACAAAACTAAGAATGAAGATATTATACCATAAGACGCAGCATCTTTCGACGAACGTTTAAGTATGTATTATATTTTTGATCATATTATTATGAAACCTATTTTTTTTTGTTTTAAGAAATAATAAAATTCTATTACAAATTCATTCGATTGTTATTCTGTTGTTTACTATCCTGTTCGAACACGGTAAAGCAGTTGTAAGGTAAAGTAACCGTAATAAATCTTCGCTAACTTATATCTCCTTAACTTCCCTTCGTCATCACCATTTCGATAACGCTGTCGTCACGCATTCACCAGTTTACTCCCCAAGTCACGCGTGACTAAAGAAGTTTCACTTCCAAAATGTTCACAAATCCGTACTTGCGTCATTATACGTAAAAATGTAAAAAGCACCCGGTGTAAACAAATTACCGATTGCGGGAACTCGGAGATAAGACCGCTGATGTCACGAAAATAAACGAAACGGTCGTGATCACGTCGATGAATATTCTGGTACCGGGGGCCCGCCGGGCAGCTGCGGTGGCATCTGGCCCCAACTCTGATGTTACAATTGTGTCAAATCATACATGTTGATTTTTACTAGAGCTGAACAACCTTTTCCACTACTATATAAGTAGCGTGGATACGTGCGCATATGTTGACGATAACAAAATTTACGTCGAATTTATGTTTCGCAAAACACAATCGCAAACAACTAGGATATTAATGCCTTAAGATTAAATTTTACTTGGAAATTTCACATCAAGGTTTATATACTTTTCGACTACTTCCGACATTATTACATCGACATCCGGCATATTAACAACAACTTATCAACTCGACGGCTACGGAAAAACACCGGCTTACGTAACCAGGGTGCCGACGTCACTTGCTGTGTTTGTGTGTGAGTTGTGCTGCGCTGCACCGTCGAACTGTCTTCGGTGGAGCGTTGCCAAGAGGTGGCTTGGCAGACGCACGCATGCATCCATCAGCCCCTGTTGAACACGGTGCGGCGGCCGCGAGCATTCATCTTACAGGACAACAGAGAAATATGGTCTGTTCTTGTGATTTCAAATCGGAGCGATGTAGTTTTAGGTGTCACACATAGTATATTGAATACAATAATGTGTTAACGAAAACTTTAATGTTGCCTGAAGTTAAAAATAAACAATAATTTATTTATAGTGTTTGAATAGGAAAAATTATAAAATTCGACTTTAAATCGAGTCAAACGTTAAACGATAGGCTCGGGCACCCTCTTTGTATTTTCAAATTATCGTAGGAATATTACGAAATAGAATTAAGTAGAAGCTAACTCTCCAACCAACCAAACTCTCATCACATTACCTTTGAAGTACATCCTTTCCATTAAAAATAATCATCGTAATCGATTGGCGTGATATTGTGTTATTCGCCCATTTGTACGCGCACATACTTAATCCAAATTGAAGACATATGGTTTTATTATGGATGCCATTGTCGAAATTGGACCAAATTTAAAAGGGGACCACACGGGAAGCACCCACTTTCAAATAAAAGAATCATTAAAATCTGTTGAACCAGTCGAAAGTAAGAAAACATACAGACAAATTCAGAACCTCTTCGTTTTTTGAAGTTGATTAAAAAGTGAAATTATCACTTTGTAATATAAGTTTGTACATTTTCAAAAAGAAAATACTTACGATTAGAATGAGTAATCAAGAATGATATAAGTATAATGTCTATTCTTTGTGTAGTTTTTCCATGAAAAAGTAACAAAAAAACGTATTAGTACAGATTTTTGAGTGTGTGTCCAGTATTTAAAAATAAAATGAATTCAAATTGAAACATAAATTACCATAAATTTATGTTGTGCGCATCGAATATGTCCGACGTCACAGATTCAAAATTAAAGTCATTAATCCAATGGCATTTCAATATCGCGCGAAGCCGCACCGGACCTATAAATTAAGGCGTGAGCAATTACACGTCCGGCCGGCCGCGGTACATTGTGTGTATAGCACACGCGCTGCCAACCATTTTTAACAACCCATATATTTTAGTGTATAAAGCCAACTCTCCTTTGGAGAGATTCCGTTGAGAGCGACACTTGTTGGCAGTTTGTATTAGGGGAGCAGGTTTTTCATTAATTTCGTGAGGTGTTACAAAAGTCAGTCTACACAACTACGCGACAGAGAAACTTTTTTTGTGTATATTATGTAGGTCTGATAACAGGACATAAAAACGTGATTTTTCAAACCCCTAAATGATAAGGGTTTATTTTGGACAATTTTTTGAATTGGCATTAAACGTAAAGTTTGTAAAGTGTTAAAGTAAAAATTGATATTGTTTTTTTGTCATCATTTTTGATGGAGATATCATTTTAAATGTATTAGTTAAGATTATCTAGCAAGTAGAGTTGAAACTCTCCCGGATCCCGTAAGCCACAATTATTCAAATCAGCTCGTAACTGCCACCCACATAAGTGACGTGGGGCAGTTATACGCAGCACGTACACCAGCTGAGGTAATCTCCCGCACCGCTCTCGTCGCTGGAGCGGAGCCAGGCCGCGTCGCGTTGTTTACATGTATATCATTTACGTGTAACAATACAGAAATACATTTGCGCTAATTGACGGTGTCACGGTCCACTGCGACCACGGAAACTTCTTCCTTGTCATCAATTATCCTAACAAATACTTAATAATAATATACTAACAAATAGGAAGACTTAAAAGAAAAACTTCTTGACGCAAACTTAACTTGGAGAGTAAGCTGATGAATGTATTACGAAAAGTGTGATTGAGTGAGGCGAACGGAAGTTAATAGATAGAGACGGTTACGGTAGAGGCAAGAGGGAGAAGTGCGAAAACACATTTTCTTTGTCTCTTGAACAATCGTGTAAATATTTTGTTTCATACATTCGATCCGAAGCACACCTGTTCTTTTATGCATCTGTTAGTTTAAAAACAACAGAGACGATAGACAAAAATGTCAATAGCCTAATAGTTTATAGCACGGTCTCCGAAACATAAGGTCGTATGTTCAAACCATTTTTCTATTTGGTATTACTTGGTAAAATAATTTTTTAAATAAAACAATGAGGTCAAATAAAATAAGTCCCAGTGAACGAGGGTAGATCTCCAGTAGTATATAATAATTCCAATATCCACTTCACACGCAGCTTCTTCTTCTTCTTCTTCTTCAAATGCCTCTCCATTACTGGCCGTCAGCTCAGCGAACTTATTCCTTTCGTGTTGGCAGCGAAATAGTTGTTCGACGCTGGCAATGCCGGTCCACTGTCTGATGTTTCGCAACCATGACTTTTTCGTACGTCCAGCGCGTCTCTTCCCTGCTATTTTGCCAGTGATAATTAGTTGGAGAAGCTGATATCTTTCGTGTCGCAAGACATGTCCTAGGTAGGCGACTTTTCTCTGTTTGACGGTCTTCAACAATTCGCGGTTCTTTCCGACACACACCACAATCACATAAAGACGTCTGCGAATCGTAAGGTACGAATCCACCATTCGACTATTGACTTGAACCATCTCCTAGCCCAAGCATAAGCTTAGTTGGAATGGTTAACAGATATGTTAGTAATATTTGTGAAAAGATAAATAAATATTGTGAGCATTCTTTCACAAATATATCTTAAGAGAAACAATGCTTCATAAGCCCGCACGGCCAACGGTCGGGTCCGGGTCCCTCCAAAACGGTCAAATACAAAAACTCATCGCTTTGAGTAAAACGCGCCTGATTATATTTCATTAAATTTTTCTTATCGTGCCGGGTCCTCCGGCCGAAGAGCTAGGCGAGCGGTGTATAGCACGGACCTGCGTGTTCCTGGTGAAGCCGTAGCCGAGGAAGCGCTCGTCGTGCGGCGGCACGCTGTCCGGCGCCACGTAGAAGGGCTCGTACAGCAGCTCGAAGTTGGTCACATTGTGGCTCACGTGCGTGTCTGAACTCTCGTTCCCGCCGCTCGCCTCCCATCTTCAAAACCAATAAGTTGTCACATCATTTTTACCATGTAGTGTATTAGCTCACCCTTCACGTCATCATACGGTGGAAACAAGTATTACCAAAAATAGAACTTGGTTCCTAATTCGAACGCGGGGGACTGTGACATAGTTATCCGCTTAACCATTGGTATGTCACTGGTGTAACCCAGATTTGTCAAATAAACGATGGTGATCACAATTCTTTTAAATTTTTTTAATGTTTGTGCACTCATTGCGCCGTCGTATATAAACCATATATTGTTTCAAAGACTAACTTTTAATTAGGACCCTTATTTAATTTGGTGCTAATAGAACATGAGTTTGGAAGAAATACCAGGGAACTTCTGAAAATTTGATGGAGAATGCTTTTTGATTGAGATGTTTATGAAATTGAATTTCTTAGAAAATAAATGCGTCATCAAATCGGCTTTGAAGTCGGTTTTTGTTTTAATTCCTGATTATACATGTTAATTCAATTAATAACATTGTATGTAACGTATAATAACTCACCTAGAGAAGTTGGACGCGTACTGGTTGTAAATAAACACTTTCCTATGAAAAGGTATCGCCAACTTGTTCCTCGCCAGCCTCAGCAATTCAGTTTTATTCGAAGGGAACTTCGCTACTCTCCTGTCTAATTCGTATGTTGGCACCACGTATGCACACAGGGGACACTTGGGTGCCTTCGCAAGAAACTTATCCAGCGACTCGGCCATGCTTTTAGAAGGCACTATGTCTACATCCACCAGGAAGACATAAGGTGTGTGGCAATTTCTTCTTGCAAGGTTCCTTAAATGGTTCTGAGGGTAGGGATGCCTCGCTCTCCAGGCGACCGTGTCAGCTCGCCTCTCCCCCGGTGGTAACGGCTTCGCGTCACAATCCCTCGCCCAACTGGGGACGTTGCCCTGTGTCCCCGGCCTGCCGGCGGGTGTGGCCGCGTGCAGCACGAGCCTGGAGTAAACTTCAGGCCGACAACGAAAGAGCCACGTCGCAAATGCTCTTAGAAGCCTCAACTCATCTCCAGCCACGAACACCGCTACAGATATCGGGCCGGACCAGTGCGCTGCTATTCTCAGCAGCTCGTGTAACCTTTCTATAGAGCTCTGTGTGGCCAAACACACCCGTGTGTTAGCAGATACCTCTGCGTACATGTCTCCAACTGTGGCGTAGTCGAACAGCCTGTATGAACGTGAGCCGTCCCATCTGCCGAGGCGCAGGTCCAGTCTCGCAATTGGGTCGTCGTCCAGGGCTGTGTTTGCCACCGTGTCAAGACAGGGCTCGCAGGTGGAAGTCTCCGCTGGCGGCAGCGTGGTCTGCACGTGGCAGGACTGTGGATGCAGCAACCAGATGTTCGCAGCCGCATTGTACAATACTAGCGCAATAGCAATTATGCTTACGAAGCTCCACTGACACCGCCATCGCCACTGTAATGATAAATAAAACACATTAATCATTATAGGACACAAGCTGACTGCCAACGAATGTGTCTAGGCAACGAACTAGGCAAGTACAAGGAATCGTAGACTTTTAACCGATTTGAAAAAAAGGTTCTCCATTCGTCTGTATTTTTAATTGCTGTACATTCATAGAGCTCAAACATAATCGTAACAAACATTTAATTATATGAATGTATGATACGATTTTGTTTTTGTTTGAAAGGTTTTGCTTTAAATGAGGTCGCATGTTAATTTTGTTAGCATAGGACCTAGGGTCTTGTTGAGCCATCCAAAACCCATATATATCAATGATTTAACGTTGGGTTTTAACCGTAAGTATATAATATCCCGTTATAAACTTTTCTTTTTTATAATTTCTAAGCAAGTGCTTGACTGCGATCCCACCTCATGTTGAGTGGAAATGCAGTCCTGGATGGTAAGGCGCACAAGCATAGTAAATGTCTACTCTTGAAAATACCCACATTCTACCTTTTTATCATTCTAACTATCGCAGAACAGAATCTGTCGCTAAAGTTATAATGCAGAAAATTCTTCATTTCACACGTTAACGGAGCTTACAATTTAATATACTAGTAGATCAGCTGGGTAATATACACATTGAAGTTTTCGAGCTTCACCTGTCACATTCACACATATCATCAGGTCATATTAGAGACTGATAGCGGCACTGTGGCTGTGTTCTGTGTTGTACTTACGATTTTATCTCTCCGTGTGTTCGCCATCGGTCGGTGCAGGGTGATGTACCGCATCTCATGTGCTTGCCGTCTAACTGAACATTTCAGCCATATTGCCTAGTAATAATGTCAACCTGCAATCAAAAACATTACGATTTATTATGTGTAATCCCCCATAAGCTATTGATCTTGGTAGTTAGAGGGAAAACTTTGGCGAAATACAGAAGGTATAAAAGCTGTTTTTATTATAAACTCTACACGCTAGTATTCCATACATATTAATTCTGAATTAATTTGTAATTCTACAAAATTATCCTTTACGTCTTACTTACGTCTTATTTCAAACTTAACAGAACACAGATTTAGAAACAATCTATATTTCTAACAACGTATTATAAGTAAAAAATTAGTAAATAAGAAAAATGAACAGTCGGGAGATCAAATAATTGTTGAGGAAAGTGAGGTATATTGGAAAAAAATGTGTAACTTAACAATAACTTGATCTCACCTGAAAAAATGGTGTAATTTTCTTAAAATAACTGGAACAAAATAATCCTTGCACAATCCATCAGTCTTTAAATAATTAAGTAGACCAAAATTACGCACTTCTATTAATAAAAGTTAATTTTTACACACGATCAACAAGTTCGGGCCTATACAAATCGTGTTAAGTCTAACATTACACTCATAACATTAATTATTAATGATTAAAAACAGCTGCATTGAATTTAAGGTTATAGCACTAGAAAGATCACAGAACGGCCACGCAAAATTAGTAAATTTACATTAACAAATTAACAACATGTACATTTTAATTATACCTAAATAAACTTTAAATAAGATTTTATATTTTTACCAAGTAACTGAATTAATCATTGGTAATAATAAAAAAAGTTGGGTGTCGGAACTGAACATCAGTTGCGCATGTCCCGAACTCGGACATGCGCAATACGCCCCCATCTATCTTGTGCCCCATATACATGAGGCTAGTTTATCTCCTTGACTTCATAATCTAACTCTATTCTTTTTTTTTGGACAAACTAACACAGTTGGCCAGAGAAGCTGGCCTTTACTGCTTCACCGGATTGAGAGGTGGCATAGCTCTTAGGTCGCTTAGCCTGAACCTCTATTAGGTAGTAACTTCGACACAAGGGTCCCCCCGGTGAAGGGTAACCTCGGCTTGGACGGTTACTATTTTTACAGTCTCATAAATTATATGGTGTTAAGAATTTTCATAAGTAACTTGAACTTTTGCTTATGGCACTCCCACTCCAAAGACTTGTCACCGAGCTGATTGTGACTTCAGTTTAGTCCCCTATTCTAGGTGCGATTTTTTTTACTCTTGGGTTCTCTTAAGGGCCTCATCAGAATATGTGTAGATGCTACGATCAAATTACACTGTTCGTGTGTAGTGTAGAAAACGCATACAGAAAACACAACTGTTACCCTCATTTTCATTACTCTGTTTCAATTAGAAAGCTTAAAGAAGGCTGACTTGAGAAGTTTGGTGCATACAGTTGTAAAATTATTACTATACTACATATCTATATATTAGACTATTAAATAATTAGTTTACTGCCTTCCGAAATAATTTTAATTTGAAATTAAAATATGTAAGACAGCAAGACTATATATAATTAATATATATAGTTATAATTACCAAACTTACCGTACTGAAAATGTGGAAAAAGTCTAATCTGGCTACGCTTCTAGGAGATGAGCGCTAATTTTTATCAATTTAATTAAATAGTACAGCTACTATAGTATGCTAGGTTCAAAGATATCGGTTGAATATTATGTACAACTTTAAATACAAGTGAAACGATATTGCAACCGCCGGTAGAACCTCATTTGTTTAACTAACTGTACTGACTTGTCAAGAATATGTTAATAGTTAAACAAGTCAAGATGCATTTCTCTCTGCATACCTCTCTGTAGCACCGCTATAGCTGTTATAAGTATTTGACTCATGATCTAACCGGTCAGGGATTCGAACTACAGTCGGATGTCGAACTAATGAGGTTTCCGTTTTTTGTTTCTGAATTATAAAAATATTGGGGTTGGTATATAGCTTACATATGTATATATATATATATATGTATATATATATATTAAAGAAATGAATCCATTAATATTATATACATAGTAATAACTTTTCGCATTATTCCAGCCTCTTGAGACAACCAGAGACAGCCGTATATCTTTTCTAACTACATACATGTAGCGGTAATATAATGTTATCGGTTCGGTTATCCTTATTCACTGCTGTCTTACAACTTAAATAATAATAATAATAATATAAAATAAATGTCATAATATAAAATAAGTTGTCATAATTATAACAGTTAGCTAAATGTCAATGTCAACGAAAAGCATGTTTTGTCAAAATACATTTTGCGAGTCTCTTGTAATAGTTTGCAATAGTTACAAAAATGTTTAAAATTCCTGAATGGGGAGAAGATATACCAAAAAACAACGATTATTTTATAAGTCAAAAGATTAAGAAAAAGGTAAGTTTATAGAAAGTAGAATAAAAATCACACTTCCTTTACAAACCTAATTAAAATCACTAACTCAAAATAAGTGAGAAATCATATGCTATAAAATTTATAACTCAAAAAGGCTTTTAGAGGTTGGGCCGCCTCCTCCTCTAAAAGCCTTGAGTTAATAAATGCAAATGAAGTGCAAGATTTTGTTCGTAAGAATCTTGAGCAGAGCAAATTTGTTATAGGCGGGATGTATTACTTGCCACCATATACCTGATTTGTCACTTATAAAAAATATTATTTATTTATTTTTGCTTAGAGAAAGGAAAAGGCAATAGAAACACCCAAAGATAATCCTCGCGAAATTAATATCAAGAAGAGTAAAGTTAACAGACATAAATACACAATAAATGACAATAATAAAGTCAAACATAAAAACAAGAGATATCCAGCAGGTAAAATAAATAAAATAGAAAACAAAGCAAATAAAAAGAAAAAGGCTAAAAAGCTGTCACATAATATTGTTGAGACAAAAAAGTTAAAACACCGTGAATCTGATGTAAAACTTCAAGAAAAGGAAATACAAAATGGTGACATAGTCAAACATGATGAAATCTTACTCAATGCACAAAAGAAGAAACTTAATGAAAATAGTGAGGAACCATTGTTTAATGACCAAGAAACAAATAAATCTAAAATAAAACCAACTAATTACAATAATGTTAAGTCTAGCAAAATCACAAATGGAGACCAAACAATATCAAAAACTTCTCAAATGGCTAAACCAAAATACAACAAAAAGAAACAATTAATAAAGTCTATGTTAGAGAATTTCAATCATAGGAATCATATATCTGTTAGTGGTAATCAACTACGAGAACGGATGCTAGACAGGCTTAAAGGTTACTATTTTAATTTATTGACTACCATAACAACCGTGATATCCTAATCTTGCTCTCCCTATCTTTACAATATCTTTATTTCTCTAAGAATTACAATCCACTCACAAGAAACATAAATTTACATATATCTACTTTTCATTTTAGTCCGTAAGCACTAAAATGTATGTGTACACCACCAATGTTCTTTGTGAATAATTCACTTTAAATTATTTCATGATTTTTGAGAATGTAAGATTGAAGTAGATGTTTGAATGAGTGGAGCAACTTGCATTCTTTTACATTACTAGGAAGCTTATTGTACATTCGCGTTTACATCTTTTCAATATTAATTTACAAAAATGTCGACTGTTGATGACTTATCATTACCATGTAATTGGAATAGGAGTATTTAAATCCCTATTTAAACTACAGTATTGCTTAATAGTTTACCCATTCTAGTTCTAGTTACCGCTTACTTTTACAAGTTTAACAGATTTTTTTGTCTGATAGATATTAGTAATATTTCAGCTGCCCAATTTAGGTATTTAAATGAGAAACTGTACACATCATCTGGTTCAGAGGCACAAAATTTGTTTAAAGCTGATCCCATTGCTTTTCAAACTTATCATCAAGGCTACCAACAGCAAGTGAAGAAGTGGCCAGTGAATCCTCTTGATATTGTTGTTCAGAAGATCATTAAAATGTAAGTACAGGTGTTGGTATAAGATGCATTGTAACCAAAGTGAATGTGTGTGTGAATGTGTACCAATCTTGTGAGAAGTTATTTTCCTTTGGGAAAACTCAGATCTTTATTTGAATACAATGACACCGTAACTGTCAATACATTATCGTATTAAATGAGTGACATTTTTATACGTATTAATATGGAACTTTAGTCGATTGATTGTTTTTGTTTATGGCGTTTCCATATAGATTTGGCCAATGTCAAAGTGTGTACGTTAAACTGCTGTAAAAAGCGGGCTTCGTGACGGATCTAAACTATAAGAAAGTATGCATGGTTACTGCTGAGACAATTCCGCTATGCTCACTGTTGATAAGTCTAAAACAATAGAAACAAACACAATATATACATAGGGTTAGTTGTTTAAAGGACAGACAAACTAGAGTCTAATGTTATTTTTGTGAAGGAATGAACATAAAATATAAACAAAAGGAGAGTTAACAAGAGATAGTAGGGATTTGAAGTCTATGGGGCGCGGGATATGATTAGGAAGGAGGTCGTAGAGGGAAGAAGATAATAAGGGCAATTGAAAAAGGTGATTAGGAGTCCCTTCGTCCAGTCCACATTCACAAAGGGAGCTGTCTCTAACGTGTAGCTTAGCCAGGTGGACGGGGGTACACGCATGCCCAAGCCTTAATCTGCAGATAGTGCTTGTGAAGCGTTTGTGAACGTTTTTAAAATTGCTAAACCAAGGCGGATGGGAATTGAAGGTTGGACTTCAGCATAGTGTTTACCCTTGAGAGAACTAGTTAAGCTGCCAATGATTGCTCCAGGATGTGAAAAGGCGCGTCTTTGGCGATCGAATTAGGTCATTGGGATAAACCCTGTAATGATCTATACAGCCAGTAGTTGAGGCATCTTTGGCACAAAGGTCAACATATTCGTTGCCTTGAATGCCACTGTGGCCAGGGATCCATGCAAGGACAACCTGAATCCCTTTGACGTGACAACGGGCGAGGGCATCTTTAATTTTAGGATGTAGGGAATTTATATTTTGCCTTAAACTGGTTAGCCTGAATTGCCTGAAGACAGCTCTTAGAGTCAGAGAGAATAACTGATTTAATGCAGTTATGGGTCTCAATAAAGACAGAGCTTCCAGCACAGCTATCGATACGCCGGAGTATACTGACGCTTCGGGGAGTTTAAAAGTTAGGTTCAGGCTGTGTTTGGGAATCCAAACAGCAGCGCCGACACAGCCCTGGTCTGAGAACTTAGAAGCATCGGTATAGATGATGAGCCAGTCTGGCCAATGTTCCGCTATGTAACTATTTAGCTGGAGATTTGCAGTATGGGAGCTTTTCGATGCCAAGGTCAAGAAGGATAAGGGGTTGATAGGTTATAGCCTCAAAAGGAATGTCGAAAAGAGGAAACTTTTGAGACTGAAATATGGGACAGGGAAGACGGAGATAACTTACAAAACTATTGAAGAGGCAGGGATATTCTTTGTGGGACCAGTACTTATTCAGAGAAATAAAATCAGAAAGGATATGGAGCTTAGGGATAAGAGGGTGATACGGGAATTGGATAACTTTAAAAGGAAACGATCAGATATAAATTGTCTTCTCAAATGCAGGGGAGCTTCCCACATTCCACCTGAAGGGCATTGATAGGGGATGATTTCATGGCACCACATATTATTCTCAAACACTTGGCTTGGATTTTGTTGAGGGAACCAAGGGCAGATTTGTTGCAGGGCTCCAGTAGGAAAGTGCCATAGTCAAAGTGAGGGCATTGTACATCAGTTTCTGAGTATAAGGGTGGGAGCCCACCAAACGCCAGAAAGAGAACGTAAAATATTTATGTTTTTCTCGCACTTTTTAATAATATTGTTAATGTGATGTATTCCAGTTAATCTGGAATCCAGGACAACGCCTAGAAATTTAACTTGATTCACCACAGAAAATCTTTGGTGGCCATATGATACTGAAACATCAGGGATGGATCTGGATCGAGAAAAAACAACAACATTACTTTTAGGGATAGATAGGGACAGACCATGATTAGAAAGCCAATCATATAGATAGCTTATGGCTGAGTTGAGACGTGCAGTGGCCTCATCAATTTCTTTGGCAGCAACATACAGTGCCAAGTCATCTGCATATTGGAGGATTTGACAGAAGGAGTTGACAGAGAGTTCTAAATCATAAGTATATATATTATAGAGTAACGGGCTAAGGACAGATCCTTGTGGGAGTCCTTTCCATACCTGTCTAGGAGAGGAATTATACATTGGATACCGAATGGATACAGATCTAGGAGAGAGGAGATTAAAATTACATTTACAATCTTCACAGGGATACTCAGCTGAAGCATTTTCTGCCTGAGCATTGGAAGAAGAACATTGTCATATGCCGATGAAACATCCAAAACACACCTACTAACGACTCCTTCTTGGAGAAGGAAATACGAATGTCAGTCACTAATGTGCTTAGGCTGTCCATGGTGCTACAACCCTTACGAAAACCAAATTGGGATTTGGCCAATATATTATTACTCTCCACAATCCATTCCAAACGATTCTTGATCAAATGTTCCAGTACCTTAGCCATTGTGCAGGACAAAGCTATTGGACGATAGCTAGATGGGTCCGAGCTGGGTTTTCCACGTTTTAAAATGGGTATGACTATTTGAGTTCTCCACTCTTCAGGCGGAGTTCCAGATAGAAAGATATTGTTAAGGATGGTTAGAAATAGCTGTTTTGCAGGTATGCTGCTTTTGGAAATAAAGGAATATGGGATTCCATCGATGCCTGGGGATGAGTCTCTAAGACCCTCCAGGACCAATGAAAGTTCATCCCACGAGAAAGGAGATTCAAAACTAACAGAAGAATTAGAAGGAAAAATGGGGGGATATAGTTCTTCCAAGGAAGGTACAGAGGGAGGGGCTAGTCTACAGGAAAATTGTTCGACCCAACCCGACGAGTCGTTAGACACAATGACAGGAGTATAAACAGAGTAACGATAGCTGCCTCATATTCTTCCAGACCTTAGAAGGGGAGTGATGGGAGAAAGCTCCTCGCAGAAACGAAGCCAGCCAGATCTTTCTTCTCTGACAGAAGTCTAGTGGTCTTGGCAGCAATTCTCTGATAAGAGATGAAATTCTCGAGCTCATGTCACCTGCATATGTGTCTTCTGCTACCGACCGGCTCTTACATGCTTTTGTACATTCTGAATCCCACCAAGGAGGGAAGAGATTTTACATTTAGCAGAGTTTTGAGAGGAATGGGAGGAGAGGAACTTTAGTCTTTACTGTCACATGTGAAAATGAATAATGTCATTGTATAATATAGATATGTTACAATCATAACAATTATTACTTAAATTGGGATATTAGCCATTACCAGTGTGCGAATGAGTTCCTGATATTTTAAGTAATAATTGTTAAGTTTGTGACCATGTTAGTTTAAAATCATTATTATGTTACTACTACCTTCTGTAACTTTGAAAACACTCAGTTTTATTGTCATTAGTAAACAAATTAATATTTACAATAATAAAACTCAATACCTGCCTAAATTTTAATGTCATTGGTGTCCCTCTCATACTTAAGTTAATAATCTGCATATGAGAGATATACAATTGAAATCTGAAAATATATATGATTGAAACTATAGGGAATATCTGAATTGCGTATTATATATTATGTTGGTCTGCTAATGCAACTTACCCCTACTGCTTTAAGTTGGGTAGTGAAGCCATTTGAGAGAGCATGATAAATACGAACTTTTCTGAAAAATTTCAAAGGAAAATCATTTCTCACTATATCTGTACTATATGTTCCAGGCCTAGCTCTCACTTGATAGCAGACATGGGTTGTGGAGAAGCCGCATTATCCAAGCGCGTTCCGAACCAAGTTCGTTCATTCGATTTGGTGGCGGACTCGGAGGGTGTTGAAGCTTGCGACATGGCACATACTCCTCTGCTGTCCAGTTCTGTAGATGTCACTGTGTACTGCCTCGCTCTCATGGGCACCGACCTTACACAATATCTAGTTGAAGCTAATAGGGTACTAAAAGTCGGGTAAGCTGTTGTTGATTACAATATTTATTTTAGGAAAATACATTTTAAATATTTGTTAATTGTTTACAGTGGACACCTCCTTATAGCCGAAGTAGAAAGTCGTTTCGACGACGCAGACGCCTTCGCCAAAGAAGTGCAGAGGCTTGGTTTCAAACTGAAGGAGTTGGATAAGAGCCACAAGGTGTTTTTCTTCATGCACTTTACCAAGACACAGCAGCCGCCCGCCAAGAAGTCGAAACTACCGGAACTTACTTTAAAGCCATGCCTATATAAGAGAAGATAAAGACAATTGCATACATATACATAATATAGGTACAATAAAAAAAGTCAGTCATTTATTTGTAGAATGCTAAATCGGTGGAATTTAGTCTTTTTCAACCGACTTCAAAAAAGGAGGTTCTCAATTCACCTATGTTTTTTGTTTTTTATATTTTCTTTATATCTTTCGAATGGGTGAACTGATTTGGATAATTCTTTTTTTTATTCGAAAGCTAGTGTTTCCTATGTGGTTCCATTTCAATTCGGTTGTCATTCAAATTTTTCAAAAATTTATTAGTATAATCTCTCTCTGATCAACGACGAAAAAATTATCGGAAACCAGTAGCAAAGTAATACAACTTTTAACTTTAATCAACAAATTTATTTCATATTGATATCTCATTTAATTAAAAAATATAATCTGTTTATTATTTATTGTAGAAAAAAAATTGTTTCATGCTTTGAGGTATTTAGATTTACATAAGCGCTCAAGTAATCACAATGGCTTTTACTTGCTTGCAGCTTTGTCCGATGTAATTAACTCAAAACAGAATCAAGGAGTAGTGCACAATATTCAGTTAGTTTTCAGCTGGTCCATGACTTGCTCAGCCTCCGCTCGTAAATTTTCTACTTTCTCAATAAGCATCATCTGCAAATAAGTTTTAGTTTTAGCTGTTTACTACTTGTATGAAATATAGCAGATTATTCATTTGTCAGTATTGCACAAAAAGTGACTGTCTTGTGGATTCTTCATCAACATATAAATATAAGGACCACCAAGCACACCAAAGCAATTGTTTGCCATTTTCAGAAACGTCCACATTAAGTTACTTCACTATGTCTCAATCTAGTGAAATTGTAAAAACTTAAAGGTATAGTCTGGTCATTACTATGCAATATCAATACAATGCACAGAAGCGGCAAATTGTTTACGGATTCACCATGATTATTTGATTATGACACAAAATGTCTCAGAGACAAGATGCAGTCTCAATAAGATGCTCCAATAACTACACATTTAAGATATTTAACTGTTGTTAAAATCATGTACAGCAGTTAAATTAAAACTGGGGATTCTCTATATCTAATGTCTTGGAGTTAAGAAAAAAAGTTGAATCATTACCCTTGCAGCACTGATGAGATGATTGGCTGCATTTCTCGATAAATGATCCACTTTGGACACCAGCTCGTCCGAAGTTGCCTTAGCCAAGTCCTCGATACGCTTGTAACCAGCACGCATCAGCTGCATCGCCCTGGCCTGGTGTGAAGTAATAACCCTATTAACTAATACAAATACTGTGCGTACCGTTTAGGATTAGGTTCGATTCGTTACTTTAAACTAGGGCTCTGATTACCTTACAATACCATGATTACCTAACAATAAATCACACGCACAGATAAAATATAAGGAGACCGAAACTTAATGTGTACTCTGAGAGGGTGGCACTAATTAGGTAACAAGCAACATTTATTGTGCTTAAGCTGTGATAGCGATTGCTATTTCGTGAATGAACATACTCAGCCATGGCCAGAAATCCATTCCTCACGAACTATTTTTATGTTTTAAGTTCACAAAAAAATCACTCTGTAGTTATGGGTAGTTCTGCATATTTATCACTCCTATCAAAATTTGTCTGAAATACCATAATAGAAGTAAGAGAAGGTGTACAATGATCTTTGTTGACCTTCCTCACGGCGGGCAGCTCCATGAGCTGGTGCAGCTGCGGCGCTGCGCAGTGCTGCAGCCGGGGCGCCAGCTCGGCGAACAGCGCTCGGAAGGCCCACAGCTCCAGCTCGTCGCAAAGCCGCGCGGCGCACGACGCGAACGCGGCCGCCGAACACATCACGGACTGCACTGTGCCGCGGGGGATGCAATACCTAACAACACATTCAAATAACAACTATATTTACAAACAAAAATTTCAAATCGCATCCAACGTTAGACGCCCTCTTTGTATTTCCAAGTTATCGTAGGAATATTACGAAATAGAATTAATCAGAACCTAATCCAGCTTTCATCAAACTACTTCAAGGGTAGTCCTTTCCAATAAAAATGAATCATCGAAATCGGATGGCGTGATATTGAGTTCTTCGTATATTTGTTGCAATTTGGCAATTTAATGTGCTGATTTACCACGCGCTCGGCAGTGAAGGAAAACAAAGTGAACATGGATTTTTTTTCTACTACATGTTTAGTCTGCCATTCCGCACTATGGCCGCTTGGCGGACGTGCCCTTATACTCTCTTTACAGAGGCCTGTGCCCAGCAGTGGGACATATGTAAAAGCTGTTACTTTAAATTAATGAAATATTTATGTGTAGACTAGAGTGTACCCTTACTTATTAGCAACTTCTGGGAAAGGCACCTGCTTCCACAGCTCGAGCAGCATTAACGCCAGGTAGAACCGGCACAGAACTTTCTCAGGCACATCCTGGGTAATAAGTAAGTAGACGAAATTCAACTTTCAGAATATTAAATAAAATAATTGAGGAATTTGTTGACTTTTTTTCTGATATTCACGACACTATTTCGATTTAAATAATTTGTAAAGTTCAACAGCCTTTACGTACGCTTGTCCTGGTGAGAGCGTTACGAAAAGTGTGATTGGGCGAGGTGAATTGAAGTTGAGAGGGATATGTAAGTTAGGATAGAAGAGTTACGTTTCGTATATTATTACTGTAGGGGCAAGAGAGAGAGAGAGGTGCGAGCAAACATTTTCTTTCTCTCTTGAACAATCGTGTATGTATTACACATACATATAGATGGAGCTTAGAGAAGTTTTACACTCGTGTGGTCAAAGCACACTTGTTTTTTTTTATTAAATTCATTCACAAAAACAATACACGTGACCAGTATACTGCACCGGCTATTACACCTCAACAAGTCAATGATCAGTATGCCAAGGAAGATTATCCACCACCTCTAGATTCTAATGTAGGCGCAAATGGAGTGTAGTGGTATTCGAACTTACCTTATCTGCGGATATGATACTCCGGCCTCCTCACTCCATGCATCTGGAATCTTCTGTAATAACTGCTAAGTGCCCGTATACCGTAAGCCATATGGCCTGTACTCACCGTGATAGGTTTCCCAGTCATCATGCGTATTGCAGTCTTCTCTGTGATGCCCAGAACGTGCGCCGTCTGGACGCCTTCCTCGTCCATCTTGCAATACTGAACGAGATGAACGTTTAATAGCCTTAAGAAATGTGTGAATGAAGAACAGTTCTTCTGATTTTTAACCGACTTCAAAAAAGGAAGAGATTCTCAGCTCGTCTATATTTTTTTTATGTTTGTTACCTCATAACTTTCGACTGGTTGGACCGATTTTAATAAGAATTTTTTTTATTTTGAAAGTTGTGTGTGGACCAATGTGGTCCCATTCTAACAATGGCATCCATGAGAATAAGTAAGTGCGCGACAAATGAACGAAAAACTTAATACGCCAACCGTTTTTGATGATTCATTTTTTATTGGAAAGAGTGTACTTCATGAGTATTTCCTAAGATAATTCGGAAATACAAAAAGGTCGTCCGCACGTAATAGCGTTTAACGTTTGATTCGATTTGAAATCTTTATTTTTACTCGTAAATATACTTGTGTAAAAACTGATTCAACCAAAGTAAAGTAAGAGTCTTACCAGAGTGTGATAGTGCCTATAATCGGGTCGTATGCCAGCCGCCTCGTGCGGAGTCACCAAGTACAAGAGGTGCAGGCTGCCCATGAGCACCAGTGACTTGGAGGCCAGGTCTAGATCCGATAGAAATTGCTTCGCCACACTAAGCTCCATGCAGCCTGCAACATGTTACATCAACTTAAATAAACTTCAAATCGAAATAAGCTGTAAACGCTTTCACTTAGTCTGAGATTATCAAATACCTACCAATATCACAATCAAAATGCATTCTTTCATTCTTAGGAATTCCATGCCAACAAAATTAAGGAAACGGAAAAGGCAAACATGTGGGACCTAACTAAAACCAAATCCTTTCAAACGAAAAAAAAATCGTATTTAATTTTTTTAAGTGTATGTTTTTTTTTGTAAGTTCTTGGTATTAAATCCTCCATCCAAAGCTTGAGCTTAGTTGGAACGGTTAATAATAAAAATTGAACAATGACGAATTGAGAAGCTCCTTCTTTTTTGAAGTTGATTAAAAATTAGCTTATATATTATAAAGTAGGATACCTTTGATGGCTGCCCTTCCCAGCCTGCTGACAACAAGCTCGCTGCTGTCCCTCACAACACAACTGTCAGGGTGCTCGCCTGCAGACTCGCCTGGCGGACCCTTGGGGAGGACTTCCAGCGCGCCACTCTGCAGCAGGGAACGTATCGCCTCGTCGCAACTTTGTTTTATATCTACACTGCACGTGCAACAAAAACATCAGTGAATATATGGAGTACGTCAATTATAATCAGGTTTGTGGGCGCTGACATCAGATGGGGTCTCTTATAGAACTGACCGAGCCAAGAGAAGTGTGTGTATTAATACACACACTTCTCTTGGCTCGGTGCGTGCCGCAAGTACAAAAGATTAAAAAGAAAAAGTTTAGATTTGTTTTGTGTATGATGTGCCTGCATCAACTGTAATCAGGTGTACACGTCAATTATATTCAGGATACTAAATTTGGATCGTTTTAATTGCCGTTATATTTATGTGTGAACTTAACCTAATAGAAATTGCTTTCCTTTCATTATACTCACGTATTACGTGAACACATAATCCGTATCACCTCGATAGCCGCTTCAAGGTATAGCTTTGCTCGCTAACTTTTTAAGCAAATCGTGTTTTTTGGAAATTAATATTTTTCGAACTTATCTGTCATAATAATAAAAAAAATAATGTGCATGTCATTTCATTTAAATGAATTTTCATTTTCATCATGAAAAATCGAGATTCAGGTTATATATAAGAATTGCTATGTTGCCACGTTCTAGAACTATACATGCACTACAACGTACGCACGTGGACAATACTAAAGTGTGTGTGACCTACGTGTGTGCGTGCGTGACGGCCAGCAAGGTGCAGTGGAGCAACCGCTGCAGGCTCCTGCGGTCGGCGGCCAGGCGCAGCGCCGCGCCGCTCAGCAGCAGAGCGGGCAGCGCGCCGCCCAGCACACTGCGCGCGGCCGGCAGCTCCCCGCCAAGCACCTCTCGCAGCTTGGGCCACTCACGAGCACCGCATATTATGATACTTTCGCCTAATACAAATAAAAAAAAACAAGTGTGCTATAAAAACACGACTGAAGTAAAACTTATTTAGGTAAAACTATATTTAACCATATATATATGATATATAATATATTCACGACTGTTATGTGCGCGTACTGCTCTCTCTTACTCGTACAGTGTGATATTGACTTATTTATGAATGTTATTGTCAGAACTGCACAAAATTGAAGTCCTCTCATCTCGTGGGAACAGTCTGTCTTTGGTGATCCATCACCATTTTCTGCAGCTGTACGTAAAGCTAACCGACGTGCTGAGAGTGGTGCGGATCTGGTCAGTCCAGTGTGTCAATCAATTTTTCGTGTCACAAGCAGCCTTTCCAAATCGATATATTGAAATAAAATAGAACCGTCAAAATTATCGGCTCACCCAATTAAAATTTATGAGGTAACAAACATAAAAACTTGAAACTGGTATGAAATTATCTAATTATTTATCACCAAATAATTATACCAACCAATAATTATATATTATATAATTATTTATCACCAAAATTTGTAAGATAGAAATTTTCCCTAAGTTATTATGTGGTTTGGTGATGGTTCATTTAGGCCTGGGGCGAATGGGGCTGCCATCGCAGGGCGTGTGACAACTGACCAGCTTGGGTGAGGCCCGCGCGACCGGCGCGGCCCGCCATCTGGCGGTAGGCGGGCAGCGACAGCGGCTGGCGGCCGACGAGCGGCGCGCGCACGATGACGCGCCGCGCGGGCAGGTTCACGCCGGCCGCCAGCGTCGACGTGCAGCACAGCACCGACACCACGCCCGACCTGCACCACCATCCCACACTGAAGCACTTGATATCTTAACAGGCAGCAGCTTTACTATGCAGCCCTTTTTTTTTTTGTTTACGCGGGGGAATCGAGTTATTAACCATCCTCCGGTACCCTGGGTGGGCCCGGAGGGATGTGTGGGACTCGGCCTGGGCAGCCCATACCCACTAAACCTACCGCGAATGCCATCAGCCGTTATGAGCGGGATGTCCCGGATCTGTCAGCGACAGGACACCCCAACGACCGGCCGGTCTCGGCAAGACCGGACTTCACCTTCGAAGGGGACTCCTCCGGCACTCAGAGAAGTCCCGACGACGCCGAAGCATGCTGGGGCCAGGTTCCCATCCTGGCCCCGCTTCGGATTACGGGGGCGGCGAAAGGAGACGTATGAAACGTCTCCTGCGCACCCCGATTCGTCGCCTGCGGAAGGAGGGAGCCCCACGGCTCCCCTCCCTAACCCGCTCGTCGGCCTCCTTCTGAGACATGACTGTCTCGCAGAAGGAGGCGACCGCCGACCAAGACCTGTCACTCCGTACCATCGCAAGTGCGAGGCTCGGAAGTGACAGGTCTACACCACCGATGGCGGATGCCAGATCGTGACGCTGTGCTGCCCATCTCGGGCACACCTCCAGGGTGTGCTGGGCAGAGTCCACCACAGCGCCACAATCGTGGCACCGCTCATCAGCCTCCCGACGGGCCGTCCGACACAGGTAGTCCCCGAAGCTTTACTATGCAGCGCTAGCACAGAAACAAATGATTAAATATACAACATTAAAAAGGTTTAGGTTGGTAGAACCTAAACCTTTTTTAAACTATGTTAAAATCATTCATCATATTATCCTTCTTCGACAAATATTATTAACATTCTTGTTACGCCAGTAATGTCGAATAGTGGATTCGGACCTACGGATAGACAGAGCGCGCTTTAAACAAACATACATAACATTAGGCTATTGTTTTTTTTTTTAATTAAATAGGCTCCCGTTTCAATATCGCATGGAAAGCACGCACCAATCCCAGCATGGTACACGTGATCCTATAAGTCTGTCTGTTTTGGCCACAATATTCCGGAACGACTGACCTTCGTAGAGTTTAACAAGAAATACATATGAGGTCTTTTTTGGTGAGATACTTTTTACCGCCCATTTCGAAATGGTATAAGTACTGAAGTGTTTTAATTTGGAATGCTCTTTATATTTTTATAATGCTATTAAATTGTACTCTCCGCTATGTAATGTGGACAAAGAATTACCGAAAAGCAGTTTCCAAAAGGTTCCGCTCGTCGCTGGAGAGGCCGGCGTGGTGATAGGCGACTCCGAAGCGAACCATTTGTCCCAGCGCGCCGCCGCCCTCCGCCACCAGCGCACGGGACAGCGCCGCGCGCTCCTCCGGCCGGTGGGAAACCATGTCCCTGGTAACATAATGATGCGGTTATTTATTTTATACATATTACATATACATAAAGAAATTAAATGCATTGTTGTTTATATCTCCATTATTTTATTAATGACATGTATATATAATATTGGCGACGAGTTTTAAACCCACGATCAAGATATTAATGATGGAAAAAGTAAAAAAAACACCGGAGTACCCATAGAGGGTTACTTACTAGAATAGAAAAATATGTAACATCGACGCCCTCTTTTATAATTAAGTCACTGGCTTACCGGCCAGTGACTTAATTATAAAAGAGGTGATACACCACAATACAAATCTACACAGTTCAGTGTTCTGTGGTTCCATGTATAACATGGAACGAATATCCCGTAGATATCGCTAGAGTCAAAATCGGTTATGGTTCAAATAAAAATAAAAGAAACTCACTTTCTCTGCATTTTGCAGAGCAGCGAGGCGACGTTCTCACAATTCTTCTTAGTGGGACAGAAGACAAGGCAAGATGCCGCTGGCACTACCTCGGCAACCAGTCCCCCCAGCCAGTCCGGATCCAGGTTTGTGGCCGCGCCTGTGTACTGAAGTCATGTCACATAGTCATGAAATAACCAAGCAAGTGGGTCACATGCGAAATGATGTGTCCATTTCCCGTACCAAGAAGGGGCAAACAACCGTACGGCTTCCCGGACCTTAAATGATCATCCATCCATCCTCTGGTGACAACTGATTTTTGATTTTTTTAAATTTGGAAGTGCATAGAAGAATGTCACGCGAAAAACGTAACGTTGTGGAACGACAAACACGATGGTGCCGATAGACTTTCGTAATCTGCCGATTAGAAATCGACAGCTGGGATGATTCCCTTTCAAAGAGAGAGAAGCGAATTACGTCACATATGTGACGAAGTCATGTTAAATGATGCAAGTGAACATAATATTATAACACTAAAGCATTGCTGGTATATCGCAAACTTATAAGTGTCACACTCACGTCGTACTTTAATTGCCTGTCCGGAATGACCTCCATGCCGTTTTCGCCCCACACAATCTTGTGAAGCATGTCCCCTAGTTTCACATACTCTGTCAGCTCCACCGGCCTGAAGTTCCTTTGGTACACATCGGCCTGTAAGAACCGGGCTATTTCATCTAGGTTGCCTATCGTAGCGCTCATTCCCACTATCTGGATACCTTCTGTAAATCGATATACGATAATTATTACATTATTTAATAAAGAGATTTTTCATTGGAGATAGATAAATTAAAAAAACTCAACTCAATAGTTCTTAATGACACTTACTATTAGCAAACATGACGGTTGTTAATAAAGATTCTAATGTCCCGCCACGGCCTTCCTCTCCTATTAAATGGAGTTCATCCACCTAGAAAAAGATGACTCTGCTTGAGTAACCAAGTTAAAGTTACAGCCTGTGTATGTCCCACTGTTTCGGTACAGGCCTTCTCTGTATAGAGAGTATATAAGGTGGTTTAGGTGACTTCCCATGTCGTAGAAAATCTTGTAAGACATGAAGATCATCTCTTCACAATGTTTTCCTTCACTACCCATCCTGATCAAATAATTTAATTGGAGCTGGCAAAGAGGATCACACTTGGATTGCTATACTGTGCAATCTGAGACAACCACCGTTACAATACTTCTTCAACTCACCACTATAAGACCAATCTCATGTAGTCTATCCAACTCTATAAGGCTCCTCACTAAAGCAAGGCCTTTCTCAATAGTTGCTACATAAATGCTGTTTTTTGTACGCCTCTTCTTTGGTGGTATGTGGCCTTTGCCGGCAGCATATTCTTCAACTAAAAAATTTAACTGTAGAGCGAAAGGTGATAAGGACCATATCTGGAAAATTTGTAGATACATTAAATGAAATCTGAGGCTATTGTAAAATATATGAAAACACAATTGCAAAAGAAATCTTAAAGTTTAAAATGAAAACTATGATTTCATTCATTTATAATAAAGTAAACCAATGCTATAAAGATGCCATCATTAAGAAGTGGTAGTATCGAAAGGGGACATCCAAGGCGCGCATATATCAACCTGATTTGTGACCGCAAGAAAAAAGGCAATGTCAGAACCAATAAACATGTGTGCAAAGAAGTATGGACATGCAAAAAACGAGGCAGGTAGCCACAACTAAGAAAAATGGAAATCAGTAATCTCTACATACCCTTGGGTGAAGGGAGTAAACAATTACTACTGAAACTCCTTATCTAGATAATATAATTATGATGAGATATATGAGATAATACATTGCAGTAGTATTTATGCCACAAAGTGACAATGTGCAACCAATATGATATTGTGTTTGAAAGTCATTGTAACAAATATATTTTCAGGCATAATAAGATGCGTTTCTCAAGCCTATTTAAAAATAATTAAACTGACATACCTTTTCTTGTACAAGTGCAACAAAAGGCAAGATGAATAGTGCATTGCATTTATTATTTATAACTTCCCGGAGCATCAGAATTTCTGCCACAAGTGTTTTACCTCCACTTGTAGGCAATGCATAAATTAAATTGCGCCCTTCATCTATTGCAGCTAAACTCAAGCATTCCTCCTGCCAGTCTGTAATGTAAACATAGAAGTCATGAGTTAACTGGAAAGCAAGAAAAAGGTGAACAGGCAGGGAATACATAAATAGTGCAATATAGTTTAATTTTGTTGTTTTATCTTTCTCATTGTGAGGTTGTACATTGTCAACTTAAAATCAGCAAACTCAAAAACACAAAAAATATTTTTATGGCAATGGTAACCCAAAAGTGTCATCATATGTCAGTATATTGTTTCAGTTCAATCACCCAACCAATTTACCAACCACCACCTCCAGCTCACAAACTTTGCAGGGAATATAATTTCAATTACCAAAACATTATAATATACACATATTATTAAAAATTACCAGATTAATAAATCATTTAATTAAATGACTCACCATATAATTTGTCAATTTTTCTATAAGTTCTAAATAAACCTTTCACAAACATTGGTAAATGGTAAAAATTTTCACCAGGTATTTTATCTCTTTTAATAAACTTAGGTTCAATACTGTGATTTGATTTACAATGAAATTCAGCCTCTGTAAATTTATCACCAATATTTATATGGAAAGAGTCATTTGTCTCAAAAAACGAGTCTCTTTCTTTTATAACACTAATTGATTGATTTATTGCTTCAAAACCATCATTGATTTCATCTTTAAAATTTTTCTCTAATATTGCTTCATCACATAAATTGTGCTGACTTGATTCTTGGTCTAATTTTGATATAAACATATCATCAAATATGTCATCTACATCTTTTACTGCTTGAGATTGAGGGTTTTCTTCTTGTTTGGGCAGAAATTCATCTTGAAGGAAACATGATTCCATAATTATTGTCGGAAAATGTATATCATCAATAGTATTATTTCCTGAATCACTTAGATATTCTATTTGGTTGCAAGGCAAAGGAGGAGAATCACAACTACTCTCTTTTACAATTTTTATTTGAGGCGGTGTGAAACTGACAAATAAATCATTTCTGTTATTTCTTTCCTTTAAAACTTTGTGAGATCCAAGTCGCCGCCGTTTTGGCGTTGATGTACTGCTGCATTTATCATTTCTTATTTGTAAGTTCATTTTAAAGCTTATAATTATTTATTTATTTTCCTTATATACATTAGCTAACTATTACAATCATACATTTTTTTTTAATTACCACCAAAAAATAAATCACGTCGACATTGACAAACTGTCAAATTACATTTGGCTGTAACTAATATAGAATAGATTCAAAAAGAAAAACAAAATTATAATTAATAAATATTATATAAACATTAAAAAATGAACTATTAAAACTCCATAAACCTTATCGATTAGGAAATACCGCTGGTGAAAGCTCATTTCACGTGTTGATTGCACATTTAAGAAAATTAGGGGAAAATATTATTGTAACTGTAATACAATTAATTCCTAAGAATACTCCCCGTAATAAATGTGCTAAAAAGGCAAAGACCCCTCCGAAATATAAATAAATATTAAGTATCAAGCCAAAGAGCTCGTACATCAACAATTCCCGCTAAATTCCTTTATTACGGTAGAAGGAGCTGATAGGAGTCTTAGCCCAGAGATAAAAAAAATACTCAGTGTGTCACTTTCTTGCATTTTGCATAATTGCAGCTAATGGACTGCCTTGAAATGTGTGCCGTGAAACTTTATAGAGCGTACCAAACCATTTAGCGGCCAATTTAGTATTGGGCTAAAGATTGGCAGATGCAACTAAAGAAGTACTCCGAATATAAGGCGGGGAGGCAAACCCTCTTAGCAGTAAAGGCGAAAACATGCCTTTTGGGATTAAATTGGACCAGATTCATTAGACCCTAATCCAAAACTTTGTTTAGTTGAGTCTCGTCTTCAGACAAAAGTTTCTGCCGGTGCTCATTAAACCATTCCCGAAGAATATTGGCTTAGCCTGTGTACAATGTTATCAATTTACGACATATCACTGATGGGCGGAAAAAGGTGAAAAACCTTGTGGAAGAATATGTGGACAGGATACAAGTCCAAGCATACATCGTCGACAGTAACCTTGATACTTCATTCACTGATCTAATAGCATAACTTTAAACTCAAGAAGCCCGGAGGTAAGAAACTTTGAAAGGAGTCCTTTATGCAAAGTCTAATCCTCAAAACAAAAGGTTAACCTTGATCGGGAATGCCTCCGCGCATCTGTATATTACTTAAGCCAGAAGATAACTGGCTGAGCGACTGTAATAAAAACTGAGAAAAGAAAAAAGAGAAAAAAAAGAGGTGAGCTTGTTCCTCACCAGTTCTGGCCATTGTCACAGCAATTTAAAAATTTCACACATTGTCTTAGCAATAACTGAAAACTGACAAACTGAAATTTGATAAAATTTCTTAGCAGCTTCTGTGTAGTACCCCGATGTTGTGAACCTTCCAAAATGTGTTATTACACCGAAGATTTTGCGGAACATAACTGCTGAATGCAACGGCATTCAAGCAATATCTATATCTAACATCATAGTTCGCAACAGAAAATGGAACCAAATATAAGAATGTATGGCACACTCCGACAAGATTTAATGAGCAATTCAACAATAATTTCTCGCGAATACAACGCCGCAGGAGTTGTTCCCTGTTTAATTTTAGAATTCAAAAGCTATGAGGTTCATATTTCATGTCTCGGTCACCGACTTACATTTTTATATTTTTGAAGTGCGGTATCTATTTTTTTGGTATATATATTATTTTCCTTTACAAACCATTTACATTACATTCTCCCAGCACTCAACATACATCAACCATAAAGCATTTCCAAGTTTAACATGAATCTCAATGGAGTGACTAGCAGTGAAGAAGATCACATCACATTTACATCTCAAATCATTCCAATACTCTATCCTTAATAGAGTTTGTTCTCTGCCTCCTAGGACTCTTGAAAATATTTAAAAGCTCTGTTACTAATGATAATCCTAGGATTTTCATATCTTAAATACATCTCGCTAAATATCAACATGTATGAGAGTGGCATTGAAAATTATTTCAGAAAAATAAACAAACACGGTTGCCAAGTGGAGGTGAAAATACTGTAATTATCATGAAAGATAATTTCTTCTAAGTGCGTCGAACAAGAAACGTCTGCATAAATACTTTATAATATTTTTTTTATAGAAAGCTAACAATATTTCTTTCTTTGTTTTCGGAAATATTACTAACATTCTTGTTAATCATTCCATTTCATAGCTTAAGCTTGTGCTAGGAGATGATTCAATATCGAATGGTGGACTCGAACCAACAAACTTACGAATCGCACACCGTACCCTAAACCATTATACGATTGACGCTTCATCATGACATTAAACAAACTATCTCTCTTATGCTTTTCTTGACGCACGTATGATTGAACAAAGCTGGAGCAGAGCTGGATTACGAACAGCTACATTGATTTTCTATCACATGTCAATTGCCCTGTAACATTTGAAGAAAATGGAAAATTAAATCGTCGGAGAGTTGTACTAAATTAATGATATTGAACCCAGGGTGTAAGAATGACCTCTGTTCTACAACCGAAAAGTAATTTTCTTAGACTAATCCTTTTTTCTTAAAAAAAATCTTAGCATTCTTTTTAAAAACTAGATAGCCTGTAAGATGACACACCAGGAGGGGAACTTTATGCTCTTTTGCTACCAGAAATTTTTTTAAGCCTATATTTTCACTTCCTTCCCGGGTTGAGTGACAGGAATTGCCTTGGGTTTAAGCCATCAATTGCCGTTCTTCCGTTAAATCTCAGCAAATAAAAGTGTTTTCGCGAATGAAATGGTCGACATGAAGATTTTTCAAGATATTTTATCCGATGAGCTAACACACATTAGCAACTCTGTGTTAGAATATTTTTATTAGCGTTTATGACGTTTAAAATAGTTCATACGGATCTAAAATAGATAAAAATCGGAAGTGTGGAAACGACACAAAATTAGCTCGGCGCAAGACGAGAGACTGCAAACTAGTTTGTAACATGCCAATTTTGTTTTTTGACAATTTAGCAGTAAATAACATGATTTGGGCTAAATTTTTAGGCCTTAGTATGCCACGCCCTTCACGTTTCGTGTACGTCGGTCGGGCTGCAGGCGACGGGCCGAGTGCAGGGTGTCAGTTCCCTTTAGAAACCGGAGCTGCCGACGATCGAGCTCAAAAATGACCGCGGCCAAAAATAGCGGCGGGGCGCGGGGCCGCTCGGCCTCCACCAGCGCGCCAGCCGTCAGAGCCGCCCCGGTCGCCGCGGACTCCACATTCCAACGTCGCTGTGCTGCCGGTGCGAACCAGTGACTGAGTGACCGCCTTCAACCCGTGCGACGTAAGTGCCGCGGAGTGCCAGTGACGGACCCGTACAGTGTGTAGGGGCCTTTAGTGCGTTCAGAAGCCGACAGTTCCTCGGTAATGTTGCGCTATATGGAATAATGCAGTTTAAAAATAATACCCGTGTAGTGTTGCCAAATCGGGAGGTTGCGCGGAGTCGCGCAGAAATAGACGAGCGCCATGTATAGCCCGCGGGGTTACGTTACCGCGCAGACGCACCACTTTTTGCCTCGTGGAAATCGTACCGTAATCGGTTAAAATACAATTTTTGACATTCAAAAATCCACTACACACTGTACACTATATTTTAATATTAATTACAAGACACTAATAACATGAAGTAGTTGCAAATTGTAGCCGAGGCTAAACCTTATCTACATAAAGATGATAACTTTACAGACAATTAAGGTGAAGTAAAAAGATTCATTGCTTCAAAAACAATTTGCAACTATTGTTAAGAAATTTTATTATGTCATGCTTGGAGTAATTAACAACTAAACGAAATTTTTACGAATCAAGATCCAAAATTGAGTTGTACTAAACATTTTTTAAAATCGAAACACGTGCTAAGAGTTAATCAAAGCAATAAATTAACAAAATAAAATTCATATTGTAATTTCTTCTTCATAAGTTACAAGGTCAAAATCTGGTAAGGTATAATTGATAATAAATAATTAATAAATAATCAATAAATACACACTGTTGGATACAGAAATCCAGACCATTAAAATGGGATCTCTCATTTCTGATACCGAGCAGCATTTTTATATAAAATATTTAGAGTAACGATTACTTAATGATGTGAGCTACGATCAACGCTATGCTCAGGATCTTGTAGTACACCGTCCTATGCAGCAGCGCGTTTGTGCCTACCACTTTCAAGACGTTACATCTTCTTAGTTAAATAATTTAATAGCTACAGCGCCCTATTTAATAAAGTAATTTATTACGTGAACGTATCCACCAGTAGTGTTCGACAGAAAAAGGCTTTGCTTCACATAAGTACATATCACAAAAATAATACTTGGTGTTGCTAGTGTCAATTTTTGAATTAATCTCTAGTCTTCCCACTTTCTGGAATTTTTAAAAATACTTAGAAAGCCGTTTGAAATTTACATCTAAACATAATTATAACTTGTATAGTCGACTAATAAATACAGAAGTAATTATTTATTTCCTTTCGATGCTTTGAATATTATGAATATGTGCGATGTACAATACAAGATAAAGTATTAGCAGAGAATACAAGTACATAATTCGGTACAAGGAAAAGCAATGAACAAAAATTTAGGATGCTATATTTTATGTCAAAATTAACATGACGAGAATAAAACAAAGATATTTGGATATTTTGGCACTAGGCCTATTTTAACAGTTGTCATTCATTATAATGTCACATTCAAGGCTAGTGCATACCGCAATACACACAATCCATGTGTAGGAAGGAATGCAATCTCTTGTCATATTTCTGACGTTCAAGTCAGGAGGCAAGGCACAACATAACCTAAAAGCACAACATAGTAGCGCCTAATCCAAAATGAAACATCAAGTATTCAGTATCCTGGGCAACATTGCACTCGTGCCGAAATCCAATTTTACACTCCGCTTGAACGATTGCCAGCGCGCCGCCGCGCCCGTAGGTGTGCAAGATGGTTGGAAAGATAAAACCGCCAAAAATAAACCAACTTCATAAACAATACGCGAGTTTCGCGCCATCCCAGCGACCGCTCTATTTTTTCACCGTTTGGCATTTGGCACGCTCCCGCGTTTATTAGGTAACACATTACAGAGTATCGTCGACGCCGGTGATTTATCGACAGATTGTTTATTTCATTGATGTGTTACACGTTTAAAATTTATTATAGGCTATAACAGGGTAATGACAACAATAATAAAATAAATACCTATAAATCAAATTTCTTTTATAGATATTTATATTCAATAGTTACTTACATATACCTACTGCATACATAGACTGTGATTATTTCTTAAAAGCAACAACAAAAATTAGATTGAGGACAAAGATGGTCAACTAATTAAGGCTGCTAGGTCCAACTTATCAGTTAGAAAGAGTATATAAACCTGGTTAAAAGGCTGTTAAAGCCTTTTAATTCTCTCTAGCTGCTTAAGTATTCACCGCGATCTATTATCCATAACTATTCTACTACTAAGTGACGCAAGGTGAAAAATATTAAAGTCAAGATGCCCTAAGCCCTTATCCTATTAATCTGTTATACTTATATACATTTGTCCAAGCCATCTTGAGCTGGGTAACACGTAATAAACGTTGTGACTAACAGCTCTGGGATCTAATGATCGATCTAAGACGGCGATCTTGTGAAACCCACCGGTTATTGAATGCTGATCGCATGCCACAAAACTCTGATTAGTTTTCCAGCTCTAATTCCAAGCAGTGATATGTATAAATTACTGCTTTCTGGTTCGAAGAGCTAAACTAAACTGGCGCTGCGTTGTATGATATACCTCGACGTGTAAAATGCAAACACCGTGCTTCACCAGCGTTTTGTATTGAAAATCTTTGGTAGAACGGTTTTGTCATGCCAGAGTCCACTTAGGACCAGGTGGACGTACTGCTCGTTTCTTCGCTGTTTTGTAGAAAAAGACAGTCTACAGAAAGTCGAGTGTCGTCCTGTCTTGTCGCACTTGGTTAGAAAGTATAAAAAAAGTAGAGCACCGAGCTGATATATTGAAATCGACCCATAATGGTCGCAGGACGCAGCTGGGCCGGTTACAACCGGTCTTTTTGGAAAACGTTGGGTGAGGCCTATGTCCAGCAGTGGATATTTTACGGCTGTAATGATGAATGATGATGATATTTATAACAATTAAATCCGACATGCTATTATTTTCATGTAGTATCCAAGCATTAACAACTGAATGGAACTTAAAAAAACAATATAGGACATAACTTAGATATGCCTACCATCATAAAATTAGTTACAGCGCTACTAGATAGAAAAAACAATAACGCAATTCTTTCATTTCACAGACTTAATAAACTACCAACATGTCTGACGAGGAGGAATATTCGTAAGTATTAATAATTACAATATAAACCTCAAAGTAATTTCCTACCAATTTCTCCAAATCGTTACCGCGATTATTTTCTAAATAACCAAACTGATGTATTATACTATATACTAATCATTCTCCAATTTGTAATCCCAATGGCGGAGACAATATCCTTGATTACGTTTTAAGCTTTATCAGAATTCGAAATAATACACGAACAGAAGCGCCACCGCGCAACTCGTTATTAGAGCATTTTGAAATTTATTTAATTTAAATTGGAAGTAAATATATGACTCTTATTTCACAGTGGCTCCGAAGAGGAGGAAGTAGAAGAAGAAGTTCCGGAGACGTAAGTATTGGCAAGACCCAATCCCCGTCCCTTCCGTTTCAAACAATCTAGTAGTCTCTCTTTAGATCTCTTTTGTTTGGTTTTGATTACTCTAGCTTAACTATGGGCCTGGTATCTCTGCCTTGGCTAGTCTATCATCTTTTGTTGTATAAATAAATTAGTACCAATACATCCCGGAGTTAGTACCCGCTAGGAGGGACGGCTGCCCGCTACCCTCGCACTGCGTATTTCCTCTTGAAATTGTTGCACGTCCTCACCAACCCCTCTTCTCTCTTTTGTTGCAGGAAGTAAGTGGCGTGCCCTTTCCGTTGATCCAGCACTAGCACTCACTTCGCTCATTAGGCTAAGTTTAGACGCCGTACCGCCTAACGCTTTTAGTGCTTAAGACGCCGCCTCTATTGCTTACCGATGCACAACATACGGTAGGAGCTCGAAAGCTGTTTATATGTGCTTATAACCGATAACGAGCATGATACGTAGCACTGGTATCACAGGTGATTCTATGCAAAGAACCATCAATGTAGAGAAACCACTTCACATCCAGTGGTTTATTACTCTCGATGATTTTTTATCTGTTTATCGTTTGCCTTAACAAAGAAGTGCTTATTGTAAAGTGTCATTTCTTTGTTGATAAGGATTCAATTTTAATCTGTTTTTTTCTTTTCTCTTCTCTTCACCTGCTGCTGTCGACGTGTCCACATGAAGGCCGGCTCCTAAACCAGAGTAAGTGTCACGACAGTTGCAATCTTAGTGTTAAGTCGCTTCGCTTTTAGTCGATGGGTTCATCGGATTTGATGTTACACATTTCAATGTGGAGGTTGTGATTGGCAGTAGAATAAAACTCACACGCACTGGCCAAAGCAGCCGTATTTTATAGTTCAAAATTTTCAATAAACCGTCACAGTTGCTTGTAACCATCTTATTACGACGCGTATGCGCAAAATAATCGCTCTCACTGCTTACTTCTTTTCTATCTATAAATTTTATGATAAAAGTATGCTAACTACCTACATTCGACATTAGATATTTAATTGAATCTTGGGAGATATTTATCAGATTTGAATTGGAAAGATGTACGTGACCTATCTTTGGTTGGACAGTTGGTTAAAAATAAAATCCCGAGTTTCAAGGATCTCGCAACTTGTTCCGTCATGTCGACTGTAGATGGGTAGCTACGCGTAGTACAATGTAGAGCCTGATTGTTATTTTCTGTTTCTAGGAGTAGACCATCGATCGCGTAAGTTGCACCGCTCTCTGTGGTGTCACTAACTATTAAACTATCATTTAACTAAACAAGGCCCGGGCGCATGCTTTTTGTGTTCCCAAATTCTAGATTAATCGCAACTGACCAGATGATCGTCCGGCGGACGAATAAGCCGACGACGTCGACCGCTATTTTTGACTGTCGGTAGGCGTTCTATTTTTGAAATTGTGTGCTGCGCCCGCGCCGTTTGCAAAGAAACAAGATGTCGGTCAACGGGAAACCGCTCGAGTTTTACCAATCTTGTACGTGAATAATTGCATGATATCAAAGCATGGGCGACCCGTAATACAATAATTTATAAAAAATTTACATATACACCATGTCCTCATATATATGTAGTTTGACAATATTGAGCCGCACGGGACATCGGTGACTTCCGACATGCCGACTGTAAACGCTTTGGTGGAAGTTTGTCTAATACTATATGTTAAGTGTCTACTTAGTGCAGCCACTCCAGATATTTTTGTTATATGTGTAAAATGAATAATCCGATAGCTGATGAATAACAGTGCTGACAGAACTACGTGTTAACTGTATCCATGTGTCACCGTAATACAATGTTGGAACAAAAGCTATACATTTAATGAAACAGACAACAATTATTAATGATAGCTTAGCGATCGAACAGATGTCTCTTAATTATCTATTAATATCCATTGTAACAGAAGCTGTATTTGTATGTTTGTCGGCGCCACGCCGGCTTCTAACATTAACAAAAACAATTCTACTGCTCGTGAAATTATTTTATGATTTCGCTTTTCAGGGGTGAGGGAGATCCAGAATTCATCAAGGTAACGAACATTTATCAACATTGATTTTAAGTTATTTACAATAAATAATAAATACTTATGAACAAGATTCTAATGTTGCCACATTTAGTAGCATTACCTTAATAACAAAGGGTAACTATTCACAAAATCATTTTGTATTGTTATAGCGTCAAGACCAGAAGCGGTCGGACTTGGACGAACAGTTGAAGGAATACATCAACGAATGGCGCAAACAGCGAGCCAAGGAGGAGGACGAGCTGAAGCGTCTCAAAGAAAAGCAGGCTAAACGCAAGGTTATTCAAAGTTATGAATAAATGCATAAATATATTATCGACGTAAAATAAAAGCTTAGTCATCACGGTATACATTCTCTAGGTTTCTCGCGCTGAAGAAGAGAAGCGCCTCGCTCAAAAGAAGAAGGAAGAAGAAGAGAGGAGGGTACGTGAAATTGAAGAAAAGAAACAGCGTGATATCGAAGAGAAGAGGCAGCGGCTCGAGGAGGCCGAGAAGAAACGCCAGGCTATGCTCCAGGCTATGAAGGAGTCTAGCAAGACCGGTCCTAACTTCACCATTCAAAAGAAGAGCGATAACGTAAGTTCTGTTGATGCCTAACAAATATAAATTTAATGACATGACGAAACTCCAAGTATATTTTTAATAGATTTGATATGCTCAACAATATATTTCCATTTTCAGTTCGGGCTGAGCAGCGCTCAACTAGAACGTAACAAGACCAAGGAACAGTTGGAAGAAGAGAAAAAGATTTCACTGTCCATCCGCATCAAGGCTTTAAACATCGAGGGCCTGTCCGTGGACAAACTCAGACAGAAGGCTACCGAACTCTGGGAATGCATAGTCAAGCTCGAGACCGAGAAATACGATCTCGAGGAAAGACAAAAGAGACAGGACTACGACGTATGTAGCATTTTAAAAGTATACTATATTCACTCCGTATTATATATTAATGTATATTTTCACTTTCAGTTAAAAGAGCTTAAAGAAAGACAAAAGCAACAGTTGAGACACAAGGCCCTGAAGAAGGGTCTCGACCCAGAGGCCCTCACAGGCAAGCACCCGGTGAGAGACCAAATCACATCTAATATTTACTAACAACAATTATGGAAAGAGAAAATGCAAACTTATTGTTTTATTTCAGCCCAAAATCCAAGTTGCGTCCAAATATGAGCGACGCGTCGACACACGGTCCTATGACGACAAAAAGAAACTATTCGAAGGTGTAAGTATAAAACGTATTTAACCCATATTATCGTTAAATCGAAACGTAAACGTAAGAAAAATGTGATGTTATATCGATATATTTAAACGCAGGGTTACAGTACTATAGTGGCAGAGGTATTGGATAAAGTGTGGAAGGAGAAGATGGATCAGTGGATGAACCGAAATAAAAGTAAGATGAGATTTGGAGGAGCGATGTTGTGTGACGGACATATATCCCTCCAGCGACGCATGAACTCGGCATGGTTTTCATGTCATTCGTGTCTTGAGACCTCCGTTGTCCCCACGTACTTGTGATATGCAATGCCCAGTTAACAGTAACTATGCTATCAAGCAAATTTTAGTTTACAATTACACCTGAGTTGGTTGGTCTTGCTCTTGTGAGAATAACACCCACAGTTCGAAAACAACACTTGCTAAAAGTCGTTTCTTCATTTTTTTAAATTGGTTTCGTATACGTGATCTTATTATACCTTCCTAGGAGACATGTAATAAATAGCTTTATTTATTTACATTTCATTTTGGATAACTTCGACGTAATGTCTTGAAACCATGTAATTAGGTTAATTTGGCATTGCGGCGAGCACCATCCGACCCCGCCCCGTTTATGTTGAACACCCGTCGATGCATTTGTAATCCTCGAATTACCCATTCTCCTAGGACCTAGAGAAACTGAACAAGGACTTCCTTGAGAAGATCTGGCACGAAAGGGCCGAGCAGTTCGGCGGCAGGCAAAAGGGTAAGTGGCGAGCGAGGCTGCCGGGGCGAAACCTCTCTTATTCCTTTGTACATACATTTCCACGTCCCTTTCGTTTTATTAGTATGTTTGTAGATACATGTACAAATTGTCCCGCATTCACTTCTCGTTCACTTTGCATTCTGTTTTCAATTTTGTAATGCATTATTTCTACATTTTAATTATTCTGAATCTTTGCTTGCTCTACAAAAGTTCTATTATAGTATAAAGACATATCTACATATCAATTAAAATCAATAGACATTTATCTATAATCTTAAATATTAATTGAACTCATGGCACGCGGTATAGCGAGACTGCCCAAGTGGTTCGGTGAGCGGCCCGGCAAGAAGAAGGGCGAGCCCGAGTCCCCCGAAGGCGAAGAGGACGTGAAGGCCGAACCCGAAGACGAGGAGCCACAATACGAGCCCGAGCCCGAGGAGGAGGAGGAGGAAGTTGTAGAGGAAGAGGAGGTTGAAGAGGAGGAGGAGGAGGAAGAGGAAGAAGAAGAGGAAGAGGAATAAGTTAGTTATATTTGTTTTATCTAGTAAGTTACAACTTATATATCTCCCACTGCTGGGCTCAGGCCTTCTTTATAAAGAGAACATAAGGGCATAGTCCACCACGCTGCCCTAGTACAAATTGGCAGACTTCCGTATGTTTCAAAGACGGCCGAGAGCCGTGGACAGAGCAGAGATATCTATTATTAAATCTATTAGCAAAATATCTATCATTTAATACTATATAGTTATTTATCATAATTTACATCGAGTGCTGTGAACAACTAGTTTCCTATAAGCTTTCATACATTTCAACTGCCAAATATGACTTTAACAGGGAATCAATGTATAATGTTTCCAATTGGTTGCAGGGCGAGGGCACCACTCACGGCGGGGTCGGCCGCCACGGACCGGATGCGTGGGACTGTACTGTTTTGTAACCAATCCATTAACTTATTGCTACTATAAATTATTTTTATTATTTATACTGTTAAATCATTCGTTACGGAGCAAACGTTTACGCGCGCTATCACGTCGCGAACATCTGTGACGTCGCAATAAACTAATTTATTTCATAATAAAATATCCCTTTATTTTATTTTCCTATTAGCATTATTTTATAAGTTCGGTATAGTAGGTGGCAAGTAACTCTTACGTTACGTAAATAGCGCTGACCGTTAATGCGCAGAAGTCCCTGAAGTGCGGTTACCTACGAAGCAAGGGTATTCAAATAACTATTACAGTAGAAATGCGTGGACATGGAAGTGCGTTTGGTGTGACATGAAATGACAAGTTCGAACATGGAGAGCTTTGAAATAACGTGGAGTTACTTTGTGGGTAGTGACGAAATACACACGCATAAAATTGATGCTCCAGTTATTTAAGTGATTTTTATATATAAAGTGCATATCTACTAAGTTTTAATGTATTTTTGTAATTATTAATTTAAATCACCTACCAGTGAGTGTTATCTTTATTTTTTAACCACTATTTACAACATTTTTCGAAAATACGACCATATCAAGTGATACGTCATGGAGACGGAAATTAAAAACAGTCTTTCTGGCTTAATGGAGTTGTTTAATATGAGGATGACCGCCTTTGAGGAGGAATTGAAGAAGAATCCCAGCTCACCTGTCACCACTGCTACCCTGGCATCCGACTATGCGTCTTTTAAAACATTTATATGTCAATCACTAAGTACCCTTCAACAACAAATGGAGTACTTGGCTCGCAGTGTTGACCATCTGGAGACGCGGAGTCGTAGGAAGATGTTGTTGCTTCATGGAGTCCCGGAAGTAACTAAAGAAGATACTACTTCAGTCACGAACGACATCTTAAAAAACAAACTGAAGATCGCCGAGTCCTCTGTTGGAGATATCAATAGGTGTCATAGAATGGGACGACCTTCGGCTCCACATAAGCCTCGTCCTATTGCTGTAAAGTTTTGTGATATCAAGCTGCGAGATAAGGTATGGTTTTCCAAATCACAACTTAAAGGCTCAAGTATTACGCTGTCAGAATTTCTTACAGAACCGAGGCATGAGGCTTTTATGGCTGCTCGTGAAAAATTTGGTATCTCCAAGTGCTGGACAAAGAGGGTGCCGTATTCGTAGTGGGGTCTGATGGTTCGCGTCACCGTGTATTGTGTATGAGCGACATTCATAAAATAGACAACCAGGCACCTACAAAACCAGCAGCTGTTACGAAGATAACGACTCCTAAGAGACCGAAGCGTGTTCCTATCATTAAAAGTAAATTTCTTATTTGTTTCTCTGTAGTAGTGACAATCATATTATATAATTTTATGTTCTACTTATCTACTTCTTATCAATGATCGTATTCTGTTCCGACATAGTTATAAAATATTTCTAAGCAAATTACTGTAACACCATAACAACTTAAACAAATCTCAAGGTTAAATTATTATCTCCTGTCAATTCGTTCATTCATTTGGTTTGTTTACTTCGTTAGTTTATAGTTACGTTTTGTTTCACGTATATCATCGATAATCTTATTATAATTATTTTTCTTTATTTGTTCTAATGACAGAATATTTGTTTTATAACTTCACTTGACTCGTATGTTGTTTTTCTTTACCTATTTTAATATAATTCTTTCCATAGTTAAAATACGTATTACTCCATGTTGTAAAAAATTTCTTTTTTTTTTTCTTCTTTTCGAAGACTAATATGACACTCAACTGGTCGGTGGACATATTGATTTTATTTTTTTTTTGTCTGGTATTATATAATTTATTTATATATTTCATATATATATATATATAATTTTTTTTTTTTTTTTTTTTATTAGTTTCTTAATTTTTAGTTTATCTGTATTTTAATTATTTATTATTTAATATGCTTTTTAGAAATGATAGTGATGACTCAGATAGTTTCTTATCAGCTAATAGTGAACAGGATGACGAGGACAGTTTCAGAAGTTTTGCGTCTCTTTCTGAAACTCTGTCGTCGCAATTTTCCGATGTTTCTAAAAATTTTAATGTTGTTCATATAAATGCTCAAAGCATTCCAGCTCACTTCTCTGATATTCTGGCAACCTTCGAATCTAAGAACATTCATGCAATTCTTGTCTCCGAGTCATGGCTTAAGCCAAGTCTCCCTTCCACTGCTTTTTCTTTACCTGGCTTTCATCTCATTCGTAATGACCGTGCAGAGGGCGCCGGTGGTGGTGTGGCCATGTATCTACGAGCATCCATTCCTTTTTCGATCCTCCATACTTCATCACAGCCACCTCCAACCAATGCAGGGGAACATCTTTTGTTGAGGTGGAACTATGTCACAGTAAAGTACTGCTAGGTGTGTATTACTCCCCTCGTCTCGAATTAACTTTTTTCCTCTTTAGAAAATATTTTAGAAAATTTCTGTCCCTCTTATTCACATATTATAATCATGGGTGACTTCAATACATGTCTTTTAAAAAAAGACTCTCGGTCGAATGCTTTACTTGCCATCTTAGAATCAACAAATCTTTCTGTTCTACCTTTAAATGCCACACACAATTTTCCGCACACGACTCCGTCACTTCTCGATCTTATTTTTGTTTCCTCTACTGCCCTAGTTGAAAAACACGGTCAATGCTCAGCTGATGCCTTTTCCTACCATGATCTAATATATCTTTCTTACAAAATACGACCTGCCAAAGTAAAGACTAGAGAATTGCATCAACGCAATTTTAGTGGTATGAATCTTGATAATCTTCGTAAGGATGCCTTGCAAATTGACTGGCTTAGTGTAGAAATAGCTGATACAATTGATGAAAAGGTTCGTTTATTTTCATCCTGTTTAACTAACCTTTACGACAAACATGCACCAGTCCGAATCGTTAGAATGAAGCACTTTCCATCACCATGGCTCACTGCAGAAATTAAATCCTTACTTTACAAAAAAGCTGCAGCCAAGACAAGGTATAAATGTAAACCGACTGATACCAATTGGGAAAAATATATCGTCCTTAGGAATCACTGTAATAAGGTGTGTAGGAATGCTCAACGCCACCATATTCACGAATCGGTACAAAATGGAGACCCAGCTAAGGTCTGGAAATTTCTGAAGTCGATGGGAGTTGGGAAACCACGTAATGAAATAATCTCTAAAGACATTAATATTGAGCTTCTTAATCAACATTTCTCATCTGCGTCTTGCTTTGACACTGACGTTAAAGCAAAAACTTTAAACTATCTTTCATCTCTCCCAACTCCCGATTATTCACCATTTGTTTTAAATCAATTCTCTGTTTGTGACGTTAAGAAGAGCATTATGTCAATTTACTCCAATGCAGTAGGAAGCGACAGCATTAGCCGTAACATGATTCTTCCTGTTCTCGATGTCATCTTGCCTATTCTGACTCATATCCTAAATTTCTATTACCAGTTGTATTTTTCCATCGTCTTGGAAAGATGCTCAAATAATTCCTCTACCCAAAAAACAGAATCCGGTTTCCTTTTCTGAATTTCGCCCTATTTCCATACTACCATTTATGTCCAAAGTCCTAGAACGTCTCGTATACAATCAATTTAACACCTTTCTTCTCAATAATTCCTTGTTAAATCCTTTACAATCCGGCTTCCGTCATGGCCATAGCACTACTACTGCATTAATAAACATTACGGATGATATCAGATCAGGAATGGAAGACGGTAAGGTAACGGTCCTTACGTTGCTTGATTTCAGCAATGCTTTTAACACTGTTGACTTTGATGTTTTTATTGGCATACTGGGCTCTCTTAATGTATCTCCAACTGCGATTGATTGGTTTCGAAGTTATCTGTCTGGGCGCCGGCAACGTGTACGCATTGACAAGAGATTTTCTTCTTGGTGTAATACGCTTGCTGGTGTTCCGCAGGGTGGGTGTTATCTCCTTTGCTGTTCGCAATTTTATCAATTCTATATCAAATCAACTAGTTTCTTCCTACCACCTTTATGCAGATGATCTGCAAATATATTCACAAGCTACACCTAATGATCTGCCCCTGGCCATAAATAAGATCAATGACGATTTACGTGAGATTTCGGACTGGAGCAAGGCGTTTGGTCTAAAATCAACCCTTAAAACGCAAGTCATAGTAATTGGTACTTCAAAATGATTGCTAAATCTAATTTGTCCCAATCCCCGACATAACTTTTGATGGAGCTACTATGACAGTGATAAAGTGAAGAACCTGGGGATACTCATGGATACAAACCTGTCATGGCAACCTCAAATAAAAGAAATAAGTCGAAAAGTGTTTGCTTCCATAAGATCCTTGCGAAGAATAAGTAATTTCCTTCCAACTGCCACTAAGATTGCCCTTGCACAATCCGTTCTCTTACCTCTCCTCGACTACGCCGATATCAGTTTTCTAGATCTCACAGAAGGGCAACTCAATAAACTTGAGCGGCTTCAAAACGTCTGTATAAGGTTCATATTTGGCCTACGCAAATATGATCATGTATCTCATTTTCGCCTGAAGCTCAAGTGGTTGCCAATTCGCCTTCGCCGGAATGCTCACATTCTTTTCTTCTACATAATGTGTTGTTCAATCCATCCTACCCTTCCTATCTTAAGAAACGTTTTATGTTTCTACACGACTCACATTCACATTCTTTAAGATCATCGGAAAAATGACACTCAAAATGCCAGAGCATGCTACAAAATTTTGAACAAATCTTTCACAGTGGAAGCAGTCCGACTTTGGAATGCTCTGCCACAAAGCATAAGATGCACAGAATCCTTGACAGCTTTTAAGAATCTAGTACATAGACACTATCTATCTTTATAAATATATATATATTTTATACGGTATTTGTATGAATATATATTTATATATATTTATATATATATATATTGTTGGTTTGTATTAAAATATATATCATCACAGACCCACTAAAATATTTTTAGACGAAAGTTTCTGTCCATACAAAGGTTGTCTGGAAGAGATCGCTCTTAGCGATAAGACCGCCCATTGCGCATGCAATGATCTTGTCTAGTGTAAAAATTGTATTTACTATTTCTGTGATGTATTTTGTTTTTATTTGTTGCGCAATAAAGAATATTCATTCATTCATTCATTCATTCATTCATTCATTCATTCATTCAACGTGCCTTAAGACCACTTATATTTACGCGTATACTACCTAGTGGCTGAGTTTTGTTGGAATTACGATCTGATGCCAGCGTGGCCGAATCGCAGTCGGTTTGTTTTTTAAGTACAACAATCACTTGCTAAGCTGTGCCCAGTGTACGGCGCTGGGCTCGTTTCCTGTCACATATGGGACCTAATAAGCTTGGTAAAACGAAAGTGAAAGCTTTCTCTGTCCACATCATCATCACTTCATCAGACTACCTTGTGAAACACCGATCCGTGGTCTCCTATCGAGAAATTTCCACACCATCGACCATCTGTTCTACGCGCTATGTGCCCTGCCCATTGTCACTTAAACTTTGTTATTAAATTATCTTACTTCCAAACAAGATACAGTGGGCGGCAGCCGCTAGTCTACTGCACGACAAGTTTATCGTATTTGTGGTGAATCATTACAAGTTAAGCCATCAATCACAGAAAAATACAAGATTGAGTAACGAATGACAAGTGCCGTTTACATTTTTGTACCAACTAACGTTAAGGTGCTACAAGTCAATGAATGATTATACATCTTCAATTTCTAAAGTAAAAAAAAATTACTACTTAATATGTGGGAATGGGTTCACACCCAGCAACATTGCACTTTACAATTGCGCACGCAGATAAGTGGATCCAAATATTAGTGAATCACAATGTTTAACTATACATTATTACATCAAATACATTATGAGTCTAAACAGATAAGCGAGAGGAGTGGAGTTTGACTGTTTCCCTGGATTGAGAGGTGGCATAGCTACTAGGTCGTGTAGCCTGAACCTAGCTAGTATCTCGACCCAAGGGAGGGGTACAACATATCTGTATTTATAAATTGATAAACAAGTGTAAAGCTATAATAATATACATGACTATAAATGACCTGCATACTGACGGACAGAACATTTGTTGCCATATAAAAAAAAATACACATTTTATTTTACAATTACAGTACATTTTATTACATATTTTCCTAAGGCTGCTATTATTGTTACATGCAATCTCTTTGCATTTAATGCGTATATTGGAACTGCATACAATTCCAAATTTAAAGTAAACTTAAAAAACCTTTGCAAATAAAATAGATACAAGGTTAGATTATTTCAAAGAAATATAATAAAATTATTTTAAATACTAAATATTACATTATACACTTACATAATAACTATGAAATACGTCGACTGCAAGCACGTGGAGGCGCCACCGGAGTCCCGAGCTACACTTTTATACCTCATTTATTTGGATCTTTCTAGAATCATCAATGGTCAAGGGAATGTAAAACATTGTCTGAGAGCGTATACTGATCAGCTTGGTGTACACTGTGCTCAGATAAGTGCCCTGCCGCCAAGGGAGCAGGCTTTTTGAAAACTTATTTATGCACATTTAACTTGCGGAGTGAGGCCAAAACGAGTTAGTTAAGATAGAAATAGAGTTACGTTTCGTATATCACTGGGGCAAGAAAGAGAGGTGCGAGAGCACACATTTTCTCTCTCTCTTTCTCACATAGCCAGTTACTTTTCACATACAATCGTATACATAGTATATTTTATTTACATACATATAGATGGAGCTAAAGAAGTTGTACTTCAGTTTTGTTGTCTAAAGCACACTTGTATGTTTTTCTTGTGATTACTCCCAGTTGGCGGACAAGATCTGGTTGTACAATGCAAGGAAATCCAACCACCACTAAACTAATTTAGATTTTTCAATTTAAGGTGATAAAAGTTACAGATAACCAAGATTACCTTATAGTACAAGAGGTAGAAAATCTAAGGATTTTAAGAAATATAACTAGGGTAACATTTTTTTTGTTTAAACTCATTATGTGGGTTACCCTATATACCCTGGTTCAACAACCAAAGAAGATTCTTGAAATATTACAAACATAAAAAATAAACAAAACATTAGTTTTGCCGGCTGTACTAATGTAAAATACATTTCCTCATAATTCGAGGGCTGTGGCACAAATACAAGGCAGTTTAATCATCAAATATCTCCGGCATGGGCAGCTCCTCCTGGACGGCGGGCGGTTTGGGCGGCGGCGACTTCTGCATCATGTTGATCTTGTCGCCCAGACTCAGCGCCATGCCCTACGAATAATTATGTTTTTATAAACGATTGGCTGTCTTAAACTCGAAACTCGAATTGAAATCACCCATACTTTGCAACTTGTAACTTATTAGGTGAATCTGTCTGCCACTCTTTATCGTAGTTAACCATCCGTTGCCAAGCAGCCGTATAATATCCGCATGTATGTGTATCAAATGCATGGTAGTGTGTGTAATGTATTTTATTGATTCAATGCTTTTTGTTTGCATAATTTAATAATAAAAAAAATTACTTAGAAATGTCATACTCCTCCGTCCGCGCAATTAATGTAAAAAGGGGAACAAAATTTTATCTTCACGGAAATGATGATATAAGATGGCTGAGGATCAAAACTTTTATTAGCTTTTTAAAACAGTTATTAGAGATACACACACAGAAAGGAGCGAAATACCATTCCTAGGCAACTCAATATTATATTAATGTGTATATGTGTATCCTATGTGCAAATGTCGAAGCGAAGGTGTTTGTCAAAATTAACGTGGAGGTTATAGAATTGAAAAGCGGGGTGTCTGTATCTCTATCTATCTCAATCACCATAAAACAACGCATATGTAGTAGAGTATCGTAGAATAGTTTGTCGGAGGGGGGCGTGTACCTGACTCTTGGCGCGGATGCGCACGTGGCCGACGACGGGAGTGGCGGTGCGGTTGGGCGGCGTCTCCACGCTCACGTTGGCGAGCGCGTCCTCGCCGAAGATGGAGCGCGCGTACAGGTTGGCCGCCAGGAAGCCGCACTGCCCCGACAGCGCCTGACCAACACACGTACGTTACTGACAACATTTTAAAATAATTGAATGTATCCAAACAGCAATGTGTATGCTTCACTGCATTCCGGATTGAATACCTCTGAATAATTGAATTTATTAATTGAATAACTTAGTAAAGCGAAATGTAATGGATGCAGGGGCGTATTTGTATTACACATATATTGCTACAATATATATTGCTTTAAAATACAAACATCTGTATCCCTTCAAAATAAAATAAAGGGTACAGGTTGTCGAGACAATAAGCGTCTCTGCTGAGTCAGCCAATAACACAAATGACGATGATAAATAATGGCAATGAGCCAAAAATATTAACATAAGTAAAGGTTCCTTATCCTTATCTCATTGCCTTCTTATACAATATACCTTGTCGGGTGTCAGACACTTCATGTTTGTGGAATCCAGGAGATGGTCGAGGTATTGGCGCAGATCTGTTATATTGGTGTTCACGGAAACCTGCGAGAATATCGGAACACATTAGTAATGACCATTGTTCTTAACTAATTATAATCAACATTGAAGTGACATGACTTCTGCTTGCAACATACCTTGTTCTCCCACTCGAACTCTGCCCACATCTGGCGGAAGTCGGCGTCGCTGCAGACGGCGGGCTGGATGTAGTCCACGATGTCGATGTGTATGTCGTTCAGCACCACAACGCCACGGTCCATGGACGCGCCGGACACCTCGTACACTACAACCAATACCGTTTCAGTAACACATGGGTACCTCGATATACGAGCCGCCGAGCGAGCGATACTTTGCTTTGAGATGAGAGCAGGAGTTGAGATACGAGGAATCGCACACTACATTTACGACTACCAGTTTCCCACCTCAGACTGGACGATAGTCAAGTAGTACTAGTAGTAGACGAGTGTGTGCTTGTTTTCCTCGTTTTCGAAGATGATGAGTTCGCGTTTTTTGCGTTTTGTACATTTACAAAATTGCGGCAAATTGACATACAAAAAAAACGGGCAATTTGACAAAAGCGTAAGATTACGGAACCAATTAAACCCGTATGTCGAGGTACCATTATACATATTTGCTAATGGTATACGAAGAAAGAATAGCTTTCCTAACGGTGATATCTATATTGATTTAGAATTGAGGTCAGTATATTTTCCCTTTTGGTAGCCTTTGTAAATCTGACAGCTTTAGAAAATACTTCAGAAGATAATCAATGGAGCCATTTACCGATGTTACCGAAGATGATGCCATTCTCCGTGGAGGCCACCTTGACGTGTGCGCGTATGGATGCAAAGTCCCTCGGCGCCAGCACCACGCCCGCCGGCCGCTCTACCAGCCGCAGCTCGCCCAGGGTCGCCAGCTCCACGGTGCAGTTTTGAAGCGTGTCATCTGCGGAAAAAGAAACAATCACTTACTCCGTTTTGAATATTATATGTACTGTCTGTTACGAACATTTTAGTTGACTGCGTACTGTATTGTTTTTATTTACCATTTTTATAAAAAAGCATTATTTTTCTTTCGTTTTCATTTCTTTAATTGTATTCTTATTTTTGCTTATAATTTTTTTGCTGCTGCTAACGGTCGTTTCTGTGATTTATCTGATTTGATTCCTTATTTCTAGGTTATTTGTCTAACCAATTAAATTATAATTACCTAAGGTGTTAGTTGTTGCGAGTCTATCGCGTATTCCCCTCCCCTCGGCAGGGCACGAACGCGTTAGGCATTTCATCAAGTAAAAAGACATTAAATTACAATAAGTCTAACACTTCGCGAGAGTACTGGGTACGTTCACAGATTAGAGATAGTATGTAGTAATTTAATTTTCCTTTTGTCGATTCCGACTCTGATGTGCTCCTTGATGCTGCTCCTCCCATTTTTTGATTAAAACAATAACTCGTACGTACCAGTCTGGTTGACGACGAGCACGTCCAGCACGATGTCGTACTGGTTGACTGCGACGATGGCCTCTGCGTACACCGGGTCGGAGAAGCCCGTCAGCTGCGTCACTTTGGACAGCTTGCCGCGGTCGTCGCCCGCGCCCCCGCCGCTCGTGCGCCCTGCCGCCAGTACATTAAATATATATAATAAGCTTCCTCATGGTATAAAAGATCTATAGCTTAAACTTTTTAACCAATATTCATATCACTTCTAGAAAGGACGTAGTTTATCTCTTCTAACTTAATGCTGGATCACTCAGAGATCCCTAAAGGCCATGTTTAAAAGAAAAAAATACTCAGATCCATGGATTTGTACGAGTCATCAGTGTGAAAATTAAAATAATACTATGCGATAACGGATTACCCTGCAAGGCTTTGGAGAGAGAGACTTGGAAGATGTCGTGGTGCGCGGTGGCGGTGCCGGGGCCGGCCAGTTGCGAGAACACGATGCCCTCTTCCACCTCCACGATGCGCTTCGTTGTACGCGGGGTGCGCTCTTGCTGCAATGGCACAGAGTTCATTGTATTATTTGTTGCTTGAAAGAACAAGAAAAAAGAAAAACATAATTGCCTCTCTAAACTTGTCTGTGCTTTCTGATCCACGCAACGGATTTTGATATGGTTTCCATTAATGTGCTATCAGTTGGCGAAGGTTACCTCGGCGTGCGGCAGTAGCGTGACGGCGGCGCGCTCGGGCAGCGCCAGCAGCGCGGCGAGCGCCTGCCGCGTGGACTGCACCAGCGCCTCGCAAATGACCGGCGGCTGGTTGGCGGCCACGCGCACGCACGTCGCCGCGTGCTCGATGTCGTCCGCCGTCAGCCCCGACCCGTTACCTGCACACATAGAATTGAAGGAAATAAGAATGGTTGCTTTCCTCGCTAGCCGACGGAAAGACAAAAATAATTAAGAAACAAAGTGAGTTGTTGGTTCTATCCTGTCTAATCAAGGAATTTATGGAAAGTAGAATGAACGCTGAATTCTCTCTGTATATTATTATATTTATATAGTCTTTATCAGTTTATGTATATTTATTTATTTATATAAGATTCTTAAAAACTATATTACCCTTAACCTGTTCTTAACCACCAAAAGTTAGCTGAAAGAGAATTCTAAATAGCATTTATTTCGACTTTATACTTTTACCCTATCTACCGTTGATATTAAGTTTAATAAGTTCCCAGCAGTGGGATACAGCACGTACAGCACATCAGCTGATAACTAACCTGCGTGCTGTTTGTGGTGAGCCAGCAGCGCGGCGGCGAGGTGCAACGCGCGCGTCGAGTGCGGCGGCCCCATGCGCACGGCCAGCTTGCCCAGCGCCGAGCAAGCGCATGCCACTGTGAAGCTCTCCCCGTCACGTAGAGCCGCGCCCAGACCTGCGCCCTCAGTAGAAGACTCTGTGTTTGATGACCTGGAAAAGCAATAACAAAGAACAATATAAGATGATGTCATAGCAGTATTACAGTAACGTACGTAGTTCCACCTACGCTACGTACCTTTAATACGTGAAGTACCATACCCTACCTTAAAGTCTAAGCAACTTGTCTTTTTTCTTAGTATTCTGTCTTGACATCTAGTAGAGTTGTAACATTTAGAAGTCGTTAGAAGAAAATATAGAACAACGTGTCTGATTATCTGTTGCAAACAATTTATTCCCCTTTTTCGGTTTAGTTCTTAATGAGCTCGCTTTTTTATTTTTATGTACAAAATAATAATTTGCTAAAATTAGTGCTAGGTGTATGGTAGTGATGATGGCGTTCGCTATCCTGTTATTACATATGGAACGTAATGTGCTTGCCAAATAGGATACAGCGACGATTCTTGATTCCTTCCATTTGCATAACAGTTCTGAAGTTCAAACATAACTTCATAATTGCGGTGATCGGTTTAGATCAGGTGATCCGTTAGCTCGTTTGTCCCTTTTTCTATTTCCAAAACTTCATTTTTTTACATTCAACCCAATTCGTTTGAATCAACAACATAAAGAAGATGTCCCAAGATTTGAGCATGGTGTGTTTACACCAGGACTGTACTCACTCCGGCAGGTTGAAGGCAGACTGGGACGCGTAAGTTCCGTCGCTTGTCACAAGCTGTCGGGCCGGCGCCTCAACTTTTTGCGTCGCAGGGCTTTCTTCCTCCTGACAAAAAAAATAAATTTTGTTGTTGTAGTAGCAGTATGCGGTGAAGTGTGTACTTAGAGTGGGTATCTTCAATATCAAGGTCAAACATTAACTGCGCAAGATAGCTATACGTACGTACATATCCGTGCCAAATAATTTGTCAGATCATCGTCAGTGATTGCGGGGGTGAATACCTTATCGGTTTCTTCTGCGGACGGCGTGGGGATGACCGAAGCAAGCACTTCCAAAGCAGCCTGCGCGCGCTCCGGAGTGTCGGCGAACTCGGCCACAAGCCACAACGCCGAGCGGGCGATTTTGCCAACTTTTATGTTAGTTATTGAGTCCAAAAGTTTCTGCAATACACATGACAACACAGATTAAAAACTTTAAGCAGTATGGTATTATTATTATAAATATAAGAGTAAATAAGTGATGAAAGGGAACCAAATCACCGATTCGAATCAGACTCTAAGAACTATTAAACGTATTGTGCCAAGCTCAATTATATAATAAAGGGTACACACACAGATCAATATTTTTAGTAACAGCTCGATAGAAATATGAGTATGCGTGTGTTTTTTTGTCACAAAAATAAATTGCCATGTGAAGCAAAAAGCGCGATATACGTTTTATACTTATCACTCACTGTTTAGTTGACACACACAGTTTAGATCAATAAGTAGTCTGTGGTCTTTAAAACCTGTCACCTGATATATAACGTCTCTGAGTTCGGTGAAGGTGTGCAATGCGGTGCGCAGGAATATCATGACGTCGTGGGCGGCCATCTCACTGCCGTCGCCCAGCATCTCCAGCAGCGCGGGCGCCACGCTGCCCGCCACCTCTGGGAACTGAACAGACAAATACATTACGAGTCATCCTTACATCGTACATAAAATGAAGGTTAACTATCATTTGTAACTGTAACATTCACTTGGGACCTGCTCTTGATAGATATTAAAACCGTTCTGAGTAGGTGACGTCAACAACATTTTAAGTAATATTGCAGAAGTTATTCCTCAGGCTAATGAAATAAAGGAAAGCCGTACCTTGATGGCGGCGCGGTGCATGGCGCGCACCAGCAGCTGGCGGTACTTGGCGGCGTCGTCGTGGTCCGCGTTCTGCGCGCGCGCCGCCTCTTTGCGCAGCACCGCCACCAGCTCCTCCGCGTGCCGAGAGCTCACCAGCTCGAGGGCTAATGACACAAATTCAGTTTTTATTCTCAGTCTGCCCAAATACAATCCGATTTCAATCACTATCCGATATTTGCCAACTAATTTCGTTACATAAGAGAATGAACATCCAAGATACTTATATCATCAGCTTAGTTTGGGCGTCATTGTTTACAAATATTTTGCGCTAAAACGGTTACATACTCGGTCTGTTTAATGATTGTACATACCGAGCTGCAGCGTGTGCCGGCGCACGTCCAGGTCAGAGGCGGCGAGCACGCGCATCACGTCCATGGCGAGGCCGGGCAGGGCGCGCGCCGCCGCCTCGCCCCCCTCCGCCCGCAGCTCGCTCAGCCGCCCCACCACTATCAGCTTCACGTTGTTGTCGCTCTCCTTCACTATCAGGTCGATATAGCACGCCGCCGCGGCCTGGAAGCTCGAAACAATTACCAACATTGAAGAAGTCGGTTGAAATAAAAATCCACACATACATCATTCATACATTGGTAAATGCCAAATGACCTGAATTTAATAATACTCAAACCTAGTGGTTGCACTATAGTCGAAATTTGGTTTACCAGGAAACATTCAAATCACTATTTATATAATATCTCTTCAAGTGGCAAAATCATGTTCGGAAGTTAATAAAAATATGCATGTATGGCGGCCGTCATTATTGAAATTTTGGTGTACATGGCAACTTTCCGTTGCCAACTCCCTGGGGTTATCACTGTAGAGTAAAAGTGCAATTATTTTTGTATGGAAAATGTGCATTTAAGTAATAATTCCTTGAATCTTAATAATGGTAAGTCATAACATAAATACATGTTTGTCTAGGAATCAAATGCATGGCAGAGTTCATACTCCTCCACCCGCACATTAATATAACGATTAAAGTAACACAAGAACTTCCACTTTAGTGGTATCCCCATTACCAAAAATTTTTTATGTAATCACCTTGATGGCTGCGGGTGCGTTGGAAAGTGTGACGAGGGTGCCCGCCGCCTCGTAGCGCACGGCCGCGCTGGCCGCGTTCAGCAGCCCATACACGGTGCGGATGAAGCGCGACCGCTCCGCTGGGTTCACGTGGCACACCTAAATGGCAATTATATATGCACTTACCGGAATTTAAAGATGCAATGCTCGACATAATGCTTTCCCATTTATGTGGATGTTGAACATTGAGATAAAACTAAATACCGATTTTAACATGGCTTCATTATGACTTTAAAGCTTGTTTATGAACAGTCGGTATTACTATATACTCTTACACTGATCTCCAGCAAGAATTCTCTTTAATAGCCAGCAGTATGAATCATCTTCTTAAGAAGGAATACGCGACAGCATCCGAAAAATTATACTTTGGACACTCAATATGGAGAATCTGTCTACTTCCACTGAATCTTTTAGTTTCAAAGTGTATGAGCACACATCTATTTAAGTGACAGAGATAACTTACAGCTATGCAAGTGACTTGTAGACATTTCATTATGTTATTTACCATGATGATATATTAACATTTTTTAATAGATTGCTAATAATATTTTATTTTCACACACACACACACACATTTTGTTACCATATTTTCACATTCTTGTTAAGCATTCCAAATAAGCTTAAGCTTGTCTTAGGATATGGTGGATTTGAAGCATTAGGAAATTGAAGCTTATGTATTTTTATAATTCCTATTGATATTGTGTACCTTGTAAATCAGTTCTACAATAACGAGCTGCAAAATGTCACCAAAGCTATGGACATTGTCAAGTCTGGAGGACAGGTAAGAGAGAGCCTTCTCCTGGTCAGCGTGCAAAAGCATCAGGAAAGCATTCCTCTTGCACGACATGTCCTGTTCCGTCTCGAGGAAGTTCGCAACCAGCTCAGGTGCATCGGGGATGAGGAATTCGAAGTTTCTGTAACGAAAACAATACACTCGGTACATACAAAAAAAATTATGGGCAGAAATTTTTTAACCAATTTAAAAAAAAAAAATATTTATTTTTTCTACTTACCTATAAATTGTAAAGATAGCGAGCACTGCATTACGGCGCACATAGGAGTGGCGATGTTCCAAGCAGGCGCGGATAGCCGGCATCAGGGGCTCCAGCAGCTCTGGCTCTTTCAGCTTACAGAGGAACCTTAATGTGGAGCCTCGGATGAACTCATTGGGATGCTGGAGGTCCTGAAATGTTAAAAAAAGAAATATTTAAAACATCCCATTCAATTGTTATTATATGATTTCATTTCACCAATGGTGGACAAACAACAGTTTTTTTCAGTAACTACTTTTCAAAGTTCATTGAAGTAAAGTCTCACTCATGGCAGGTGATCATAAATATTTCATTGAATTTCACTTCTCGATAAAGTTATTTATATAAGACATTCAAGATTGGATCTGGCTGCAACTTTATATAACAAAGACCCGTTACATCTACATATTGTGTTATTTTCTATACTAAAGGAATAAATATTATTTTAAATGTTGAAATATATAGCTGCTTTACTGTCACATAAAAATGATACTTTTCACCCAAGGCATATGAAAACTTCCTAAAATATAACAAAAAAGTTAGGGTTGGTCGGTAAGGAGGGCAGGTGCTGTCACTACCATATACATATCAAATAGGATTCCAAAATTTAGAGTATGCCTGGGCATGGTGCCCTGTTTCAAAACTAAAACTATTGCTGTTTCAAAGAGCAGGTATTTTGTTCTGTACTATTCATGTACTCAACTAGAGTGCTTTATTATTTCTGACAAAAAAAATCTATAGAAACTTACCTTTCTATAGGCATCACAAACAAGTATCATTTCTTGCAGCAGTTTGCCATCAGGTGTGGTCTTGGGGACAATTTCCCAGAAGATAAGCAAGAGCTTCTTGATGGTGTGATCTTGCAAGGGTAGGACAAATCTGATGATTAGCATCAAAAGGCCCGGGATTTTCTCACCAGAGAGAATAATACTTATAGTTTTCTTTAAAGCTTCTATCTTTTTCTTGATGTCTCCTTTTTCTGTTTAAATAATATAATAGATTACAAAGCTATTAAAAATTGTTAAGTAAACTGTACTTAAACCTCTATAACATTCATAATGCACCATAAATTTTACTGCTATTTTAAACTGAACATAAACACAAATTATCACTAGAGTTCAAATGGTTACAATTTATGAATGAACTTACCAAGATCTAGCTTAAGCTGCATATCATTGTGGGGCTCTACATCTGTTGGGAAGTTAATCAGAGTGTAGCAGGGCTGTTCCACGCCTGCCATCTTGCTGGAAGTGACCATTTAATACACTATAATAATATACATAAGTATATATATGCACAGATGATATGATTATTCTTTGTGGGTTTCCACACAAAATCCACAAAAGTTATAAATAGTAATAAATTAACAGTAAAATGTCTATCCACTGTGGAAATAGGCTTCCAACAATACTTTCCAGCATATACTCCACAAGTTGATGATGATATTGAGTGAAATAGTAAAGGAATAAAAGCATTAATCCTTAGGTGTTGGTTGATGGTTCATACACATATGCATGCATAACTTCCTCACAAAATCCTCTTTCAAGCCACGCTTCTCTTGTCATACAGTTTCTTATTATTCAGAGTCATGCCTAATGTACATTTTAGTGAGCATATCACTCTCATGCTGGCCATTGACTATGGCAATCATCTTTTGTTAGGAAGTAAATCATATCAAACTTTGACTTTATGTGCTTGTGTGTGAATGGATCACTAAAACAATAATAAAACATTCTTTATTAGTAATCACTGTCACCTAACAACATCTATACCATGATGAGAAGTGGCAATTGTCATCCTTTAAAATTGGAGAAGCCTCTTTTGTACATTGTACTCACTACATGGCTGTATTAGATGTAGTATGTATGTAGTCTCATATTAATTCCATACGAGCATGTGGATGTAGACATTAAAACTTTAAGTAGCATTTACATTACAAAATTGCAATTTTACTTTGGACAATGATCACAATAAAAATAAGAAAAACGTTAGGAAACCGGTTTGTTTTTAATTTACTTCTTTTCAATAAAATGATTCAAGTATAGGAATAATTTTAACTGATAATTTTGATTAATGGTTAAAATCATAAATCAACAGTTTTGTAAATACAAAACGGAGTGATGATAATTTACCTTGATATCAGAAACCTTTTTGTAAAAAAATGTATTCTAGAATAAAAATCTTCAATGTTTTTCAATAGTTTAAAACAAATAATAAACTATATCAGTATATTTAAAAAATATATGAATCAAACAATTTTGACTAATACGTGTCCACATTTACAATTGACAGCTGACATTGCCATTTCCACATCAATTCTTATAAACTAGTATGACCAGCATGAATGATCCGTTTTCTATTAGACGGAATTATCAGTGAATATAAAACTAGGATTCATTTTTTCTTCATATAACGCAAAATAAAACATAATGTATTAATATAGGTAATTAGTAATTGATAAAAGTAGTTAATTAAATGTACAAAATAAAATGTAAAGTTTGTAAAACTAACCCTTCATGCTTTTCCTTTTTATTATTTATTTAAAATCGATTTTTCACTTGAATGCATCGAAATTAAAAATATTAGAATGACAAACAAAAGTTAAACCAAAAACAGTTTATGTTTGGTCTATATCAGCTGAGTCAGTGGTTGCTTGTGATATTGATAAGCCATATTATTGTATTATAGACACTGACAGATTGTTATTGACTGATAATAGGAAGAAAAATATATGTAGGATTAAGTCTGATCGATCTTGCTGCTCTAATCTCCAAAAGTAATAATTACATACCCCCTATTAACTCAGTGATCGTTACGGTAATATAATTACGATGTATATTCTACTGACATTATTTTACTTGCTGTTTTCGTTTTGCCTTATTTATCCACCCACGGAATTTGTGGCCGCCGGATTCACTATACCACAAGTATTTGAGGGATTCTTGGGTTCTGAAAATATGAATTTCATAGGATATCATATGAAAAGAGTAACGATAACAGCTTTCATACATTCTTGCTTACCTCTTGGATACGCGCTTACACTCTGGTTAGGTGGGGTGCAAGGGGAATGGACAATGGCATCGTTTTTAGGTGCGGCCATCATAGTGTCGTTGATGTGTTTTAAGCTTATTTGCTGGTGGGAATATGAGAAACTCAAACATCCCATTGTAAGGCCTCTTATATGTTATGCTCCGCCGGGCGGCGACTGGCGTATAGTCGCTAATTCCATCAACATTGATTTTGCAAGGTAATTTCTTTTTTCAATATTTGTAATAAAATTTAAGTTTGAAATAGTCATCAGTAATCTAAATAATTATTTGAACCCCCTAAAGCCCAGCATTTAGATTACTATGGGCGCCTCTATTCCTTTCAGTTGAGATATTGATAGTTAAAACTCTAGTTTGTAGTGCAACAGACATACATATTATGGGTAATGCTGTATTAACATTACATATTTTACCAATCAGAAGTTGGTCTACCCCTCTGAAGGACATGTTGGAATGCTTATGCGTATTTGTATTGGTAGGTAATTATATTTTGATTTCTAATGTGTTCATAAGTAAAATATAACATGGTATAAACATTGACTGTACCATGTATTCTATTCCCCTGCATTTCAACAGTAGAATGCAATCCTAATTAACTTTTCTATCCACTTATTTATCTCTAGCTAATATACTCATGATGTGTCTTATGATGATATCAAAAGAAAAAAAAATGCTTTAATATGCAATCTTATATCTAGAGAAATTAAAATTTTTTGTAATAAGATGTTTCAGTTAGTAGTAATTTAAGCTCAAGTAGGTGAAATCATATAAAACCAAGTTCTTTCCAACAAATTATTTGCATTCATGAGCATAATATATACCACAAGGAACATTCCCTGGAATTTTATTACAATTTTTCCATCTGTTGAATTTCTTGTTTGTTAGTCTCAACAAAGCACCAAATATCAGTTACACCATATACACGTCGAATGGTAATTCCTTACCACATACATCCATTCTTTGGAATTAGTAAGTAGTTTTCCTGCATCCTATTTATCTCCTTCTCTAAAGTTAGGTTAGCACCTACAAACTCCTGGTGTCCCATTACAATGAAGTAGCAACGAGTTTATAGAGTAAAAATAATATATTCTTTTTATGTAATCTGTTAATAAAATATTTTTTAAATGTTTCTTTTTTAATTATTCCAGGAGTGTGGATAAATTTTGCCTGCCCCTGACTGCTACAAGCAAGTTTGTGGCTACGGATACTTGGCTCATCAAAGTTACGCAATATGGCATGCATATTATAAAGCAAGGCGAGTGTTCCTTGATAGCTACAGATGTAAGTTGCAGTTTATTGTTTGTATCATAAAAAGAGGTTTACTTCTATTCTCATTTGTTAGCAAAATATATTTCAATTAATGCAAGCACTATACTTTAGCAATACCATTCTGTAAATTCTAAGTAGAAAGCATTTACAACATTTAAAGCTGCACTGCACTACGTTTGTTTAAATAAAACATTTATTTCATCATATTAATAATTTCATTTTGGCATGGCTGTCACATTTCTGGTGACAAAGATTTTTGATTCAATTTTACTATTCAAGTTCTCCTTGATGTACAGAATTGATGCTTAGATCCTATACCTTTGGAATATTTATTATCAAAATATTTAAATTATTCAGACTAGACCTTTTTAGCCATAATTTTCCAGTGTCTATATGAGTACATTACAAAAAAATCTCAATATATTATGTACTCAACATTACCTAAAATATTTTTATATATATATATATATTATTATATATATATTAATAATAATAATTAAAAAAAAATTGCAAATTGTGTGTGTGTGAGAATGCTTTGCTCAAACAATTGGTCTCATGTTTTTTAGACTGACAACCACACTCTAACTCCAACGGGTGAAGAGCCAGTCCAGTATGTAAATGTAGAAGTGATACCCGTGAGGCCAGATGTGAAGCAATTCTCCCTACGCATTACCTCCACTGCTCTGCAGGAGCTTCAGCCGAGGCTTGCTGATCCCGTGCACATCCCGGAACACATTACCCTGCAGCCATCGCTCATTGAGAAATTTGTGACCTTGTTCAAACATTACGTTGATCAGAACCCTACCTACTATGTTGACGAGGTACATACGCACAAATAAGCCCTACTATTATCTCTTCACTAAGTTTATTAGATGTGACAAAGTGTGAGCCTAACGTCATAAATAACACAGACTAGACGTAAAAAATAATCCGAAACCAGATGAGATTCCAACTCTAGAAGACTTCGATCATACTTTGAATTCCAAGTGGCTTGTACCAAAGAAATTTCAGCATTTCAATTCCCGAAGTACAAAAAAATCTAGCTAAGCTTCTATAGCTGGTGTATGGTGTATGATCTCAAGCTACATATGGGACCATTAAGTATTAGCTGTAGCCTGAATAGCTTATACTACTATTACGAATTCAAGTAGAACATAACACAACAGAGCATGGTATAGGAACAAAATTGTAGGGCTTACTTCAGATGGTTCATTACCAGATGCTTGTATTTATAATTTTATTACTAAATAAGGAACTGGAGCAGTGCATCGGGTGCATGCAGAACATTGCTGACGTGAAGATTAAGCGCTGCTGCGATCCCGTGCCTGCCCAGCTGGAGAGCATCGCCCCGCCCCCATGCCAGCAATGCAATTGCAGGTCACACTTACACTATGATTACAGTACAGATTACATAATAGTTCAACTTATTATTTACTTTATTCTAGAATAAATTAAATAATAAGTAAATGCCTCCACGAGCTCCGTTAGCAGGCGACGTACTCCACCGAGTCTATCGCTTGTCAACGCTGTTCATACCGAACGTTGTATTCAAGTTAAATGACATGAATGACATATATATATACACAGGTGACTTTGGAACTTTCATATATTCTTCTTCCATCTAACTTGGTCATGGTGGCTTCTCTTGAGGCCCTTCTGGGAGACGTAAAAGTTGATAGCGTCGTTTGTGTGCGCAGGGTATTGTGGTGCTGCTCTTGCATCGCCCGGTGGTGGGCCACGCGCGCCAGCAGCACGCCGGCCATGGCGAGCATGGGCAGGGCGACGATGGGGGCCGCCTGGCTGGCCTCGCGCGGCTCCTGCCCCGTGTGCCGCTCCGTGTTCTGCATGCTGGACGTGCTGCCGGCCCGCCCGCGCGACTCCTGAAGCGTGATGTACCTGTCGCGCCCCTGCCCAACGTACCAGGACCGTTTCTCTGCTTGCGACAATTCCCTAACTGTTAGACCACACGTAACGAAAAGATGCAAACGACGAGCGAATGATTTCATGCTTGCGACATGAATTGATTGCCTTAATTACTACGGAAGCTCAAATACTTGTGGAGGAGAGTATCCTGATTTTTTACTCTTATGCCTTTACTATTATGGTAGTATGGTGTGTGTCGTATGTGTCTATGACAATGAATATGAAAAAGTGCAATACTTCAAGGATAGTATGATGAGAGTTTCTGGTTAATTCTATTTCGTAATATTCGTATATAAAAGGATGTGAGAGCTTATATGTTTTTTTTATCTATAGTTATAGTTGCTCTCAAGTTTTAAGTTTAAATTTAGAATAAAACCTTGTTACAATTTTGCTTGGACGTTTTCACGCCTATGAACATACTATATGGTCTCTGAAAGGTAAAAAAATAGTTTCGTAATCTGTATGTTGTTATAGATAAGTAAATGTTAGACACGTTGTGGACGTTATAGATTGAATAATTAAATTAATCACTCAACTTTTCTAATCATGTACTCATTTTGATAAAATTTTGCGACCATGCAAACGCTTATTAAATTAACGAACATAGGCATAACATAGATCTTCCGTTATTCTAGATTCTATTTAAGATACACGAATCACAAAGAAAACGTTGCGATGTACTTTACTCTTTTATGAAGCGATAACATTGAATTTGCTATCCGTATATTTGATAACAAGAAATATATTATATTGCTCGTAGTTGTGCACTGGGCGACAATTATATATTCGCCTAATACTAATCTATATAATTATAATGTTAAGCCTTCAATTGCCTAATGTTCTGGCGAAACGAAATCGTAGTTTCAAACCGACTGTTCCACGACAGATAAAATTTGTTAGCAATTTGTATTTTATGAGACAAATATGTATTTATATGAGGGAGTTATATTTTTGAGTTATGTACGAAAAACTTCTTTTATCAACAATAAAAAGCAACTATAGTAAACTGTTTACTGTAATAAAATAATTTAATTAAAAAGTCAGTAAGAATTCCGGAATATCAGTAAAGTATAATTATATGAATATATTTGATACATAATATATATGTGTATGTAATCAAGTGAGGCTATTAAGTTACTGAACCAATGTGATAGCAAGGCCCTGCTGGAAGAAGTTGAAATTTAACTCATTTTTATATTTATGTAAGGGAATCCATACGCGCAATATATAAACGATCATTTTTCTGAACTTTGGTGACATTCCGGGCATTTACTATAAAATAAGAATTAGACTTAGTTTGTTAAATAAATATTTTCTAAATGTATTTTTGGTCCTCTAATATTTCTAAATGTATGTTTCTATGTCTGTTTGTTACGATATGTGTTATGTGATTATAAAGTCTCGATGTCAGAATCAATGTTTTTTAATTTAAAAAAAAACAGCAGATCGCCTAAGAAATTGCAAGATTTTAGTTTTCCTTACTCATCAAATTAAGACATGAATAAAAGTCTGGTGTCCAGCAATCGCACGAATTGCAGCGCCCTTTTAAATTGGAACGGCGCAATATATTTTATTGATTACTGTTTGATGGCCATAAACATAATAACTGTCTGTCAGTACAGCACATATAATACTAAATTGCCTTACATTTGCAAAACGGTCGAGTTGTGGATTACCTAACATACGAAAATATCCGGTAGAATTGTGAACCTTATAATATGGTCAGTAAGAAACAATGTTTATCATGTCTGTGGCATGTCCGTAGATTTCCGTAAAGCTATCGGCAGTTTGACGACGATGAGAAACAAAAACTCGAGCGCACTGAACAGCCCCACTCCAAGGAACATGTTGAACACTCCACCCAAAGACGCTGTAACAAATAAGATTATTACATACTAGTTGTAGCTTGACACGCTTCACTGGCACATAATGTTTATTCAGTAATATGCATGTGAGTGACGAGCCGGTGCGTGTCCTGAGTGTTTTTGCATTTTTGTCCATTTAAAATAACATATAGTTCAATATAACTCAATACGTACATAACAAAGTGATCCAAGTCTCAGTTGGATCGACGATGAACTTCTTGGAGTCCCTGATCTTGATGTGAAGGCTTAAGACAATCGCGAGACTGGCATTCACACCGCCGCTAAAAGGTAAACTTATTTTATTGCAAAATGTATTATAAAGTAAATTAAATTATTATACAGTACTGATTCTGTCTACTAGAACACGTTGCTTAGATAAGAACCCTCCGTGCGGTGATAGGAAGTCCGACGTCCTTCATTCCTGAATAGCACAAAATCTTGTTAAGGTGTCATAACTCTTAGGTCGCTTAACCTGAACCTCTATACGTTGTAACTCGACATAAGGGTCCCCTTTTTCTTTGACGGGGGGAAATCTTCAACAAGATACGCTGTCTTCTGGGAGGAAGACAGGGCCATGTGGGATTATTACCCCCCGGTGGCCCTTCCTCGGTGCATAGTGAGGGGCTTCGGGATCTCCAGTGACACACCAGAGCCCCTCTGCACTTTGCTCTTGCGAGAGCACGTCCCGGGAGGGAGGTTAATCTTTCGCCACCTGTGCCTCGCAGTGCAAGGCGACACGGGCCAGCCGATGACGCCTTCTTTCCGGGTCCAACATAGCGGACGACAAAGGCCCCCACCCTTGTCGCCCAGTGAACCCTTCTACGACAGGCAGGCTCGGTTAGTTGCTTATACACGGAAAACTAAATAAAACTATGAATACTCACTAAACGTTATCGTAAGCGTACTCGAACGCTTTTATGGGGCTAAAATCCATCGACAAATCCGTAGTAACTTTTCTACACGACGGTAGACAATTGCAAGTTAAATTATCTAAAAGAACAAAAATTCTTACTGTAATTATGTATGAAAGTAAGACACGAACCTCTCTTAGCGATGTAACCTCACTGCTTCTCCACAAGACAACGACCTTAACATAAATGGCGGCTTGCTGAGTATTGTGCTAATTCCGGTACAATCCATAGCTGATTAGAATAAGTTATTTGCGGATTACTACATCGAGTTACTTGTTCGCATTTGTAGTTAAAAAAGATAAAATTATAGCCTATATACATGTCCCACTGTTGGGCACACGCCTTCTATTTGAAGAGAGTATAATATAACATAGTTCGCCACGCTGGGCTTAGTGCTCTCATGTCTTTCGAAAATGTCCTACACATGTAGGTTTCCTCACGATGCTTTGCTTCATCGCCGAGCACGGTCGTCACTAGTGTTGAGGCGATATTAGTTGAGCTGTGGTAGCGTAGACGGTGACAGAAATAGCTGCTTTTAAAACTTATTAGGTCTTATAAGTGACAAGTTGTGAGCAACCACCACAGTCGATCTACACCGGCTGCAGACTTAGCAAGTCTTACGTAAGATACCGAAAAAGAGAATATCATTAATAAAAGCCACCTGGGAAGTCCCGACCATAGGATTGTAGAGTCGATTAGGTTAAATACGGGATAATTGATAATAATACGTACCGAATTTGTACGTCCTCAAGCAGTTGAGACTGGACACGGAGCAGGTGGGCAGGGCGCTAGTTTCGTTGTCCTCATTGCTTTGCAACGGATCGGAGCATCCGCATAATTTCTCAATACATTTTATCTGTAACAATATGACGTATGGTAATTAATTCTTCATAAGAACGTCACTGTAGCTCCCAGTTAATCAATTTTTAAAAATAGATTGAATTTATGACTGGTTGGGACAGCATTTTATAGTGTGAAGGAATTACTTATTACTAGAACTTTTGTATTTGATATTGTCATTTGTAATTGTTCTATCAAATATAATTTCTTTCTGTTTAAATGTATAATTGAATTTATTTACATACATGTAATTTCTTATTTATATAATTACAAATATAATTGTCCGTAAAATGACCTAGAAACTTGACTATTTACAAGTATATTTAAGAGTAGAAACAAAAACTGACTTCAAATCGAAGTAAACGTTGATACGATAAAAAATTCTAAAGCATCATGTTACAAAGAACAAAATAATCATTAAAATCTATTCACCCAGTCGAAGATATGAGCTAATAAACAGACGAATAGAGAGCCTCCTTCTTTTTTGAAGTCGGTTGATAAAAGTGTATCTGTATCTACTAATTACCAAGTGTTGGAACATTTGTTAGCATGCCTTACCATGCAGTTGCTCTTCGTGTATCGCTCCCTGTAGACGCAGCGGTCGTTCACCAGCTTGTCCGCGTTGCCGTCCACTATGGAGTTGGAGGTCAGCGTACCGAAGTAGTTGTAGCCGGGAGTCATCGTGGTTGGCTCCACCCACTCCTCGCCAGGATACCTCGTGAAAAACTTTGCAAAGTGCACAATTATATGTAAATAATAGTGTTTTAATATTATCAGAACAAGACTGTTTTTTTTAAACCATCATTTTTTTTTTAATAACTAAATTTTCTTTTTTAAGCAGCAAGTGCTTGCCTGCGAACTCGCCTGGTGATAAGTGGAAATTTAATCCAGGATGGTAAGGCGCACTAGCTTGTACATTGTAAACGGTGGGAAATATTACATATTGATATACTTGTGCTAGGAGATGGTCCATGCCAATAGTCTAAGTCCGCAGGACTTCGTGTTTACTACGTACTTCAGGATCTTACGTATCGAAGATCAAATCTTAGGTTAGGCCATTATGCTATTGATGCGTCTCAAGTACAAGAGTTTGGATGTATGTTGTAAGAAGTATGATGTATGAGAACCTACTTCTCTCTATGGTCCCCTAAACCTATAGTAATACTAAGAATTACCGCCTCTATTGTGTAGAATGAAGTAATATATTTTACTAGCCATCAGATTTCATTTCGACTTTATTTGGTGTAGTTATTAACAAGTATCCGTTGTTATAAATCATATTGTTTTTAATAACTGGTTAAGTTTCGTTATGAATCAATCAATATTGATGTTCTAGTGCTATTTATTTATCTATTTATCTATGTTCTAGAGTTGTGGTTATGAGTACCTCGCAGCCGTACATGAGGTTGTCGTCGGAAAACTGCATTCCCGTCTGCAGTCTCCGGGACGTTGTCAAGCGCGTTGTCAATGTTGAAGATAATCCAATTCTATGAAGATATCATTAAGAGCATAAGTGCTTAAACATTTTTATCAAAGATACATACGCCAACCAAGTGCGGTGCGTACTACGTGATTTCAATTAACAATTCCATTATAATACTGGCACCGAATTAACTCGGGTTAGTTTGCATGCATTATGTACAAAGTAAAAATATCTCGTTTTAGGGATGTATTTAAATATCGATATTTTTAAAATATGAAACATGAATATTACTTTGGCAAATATCTCTAAAGTTACAAATCCGCAATTAGTATGTGTAATTAGGACTTATTTATGTTCTTATTTTCAATTCAAGGCTCAGTTATTAGTGCTTTATTTGGATTGCTATTTTCGGATCATTTTCAAACAGTGATCCAGATTTAAGATTCATTTAAGAGACAGAGTGACCAGCTAACTCTGGCATATCTCACTGTTGTACGGTTGTGATAGTGCAATAAGTTTGGTGCGTACTCGTTGGGTTGCATAACGCAGCACAGTCCCCACTGTGTAAGCTCCTTGTGAAAGATGTGACCGCAGGGCACCGTCATGGTCAGCCAGCGACAGTTCCTGATCAGGCTGGAGCAGGTCGGCATCAATCTGTGCAACGCCTCCGTGAGTGTGAGGTTGTTGATGCTAAGCGCGCGGTCCAAGAGCGTCACCTGGCTCTCCGCCAGGGGTTTCTTCCGAAGCACAAGGTTCAAGATTGGCGGCAGCCGTACCCGGATCTCATTATCTGTAACTCTAATACCTATATATTATAACGATAAGTTAATGAAATAATAACAAAGACATTTTTTACATTTTCAATTGGTACAACTTCTGGAGGTTCTCAATTTATAGAATTTACTATGTAAGTAGTCTCGTAAATCTACGACGACGAATATGAAAATTGTTAAATTTTAGTTAGTAGTAGTAGTTAATAGTAGTTAGAATTGTAGTACATTTTTTATATTATTAATAATATAATTGAAGTAGTAGGAACATAGCTTACAAGTTCTGTTGGAACAGATGCGCAATGTTTCCGGGTGAAGGACAGAAAGCGACGTTGGACAGACGCAGCACTTGCTGCTCGGAGAGCAGGTCACGTAACGTGATGAGAGCTGGCACCTCGATGAAGCGCTCCCACAGCACAGCGCACAGCACACCAGCGCAGCATGCGCTAGCAAAGCAGCATAGCAGCCAACCCAATCTGTACATAATTTTATGAGCATAGGAGAGATACGTGTATATGTTCGCGCTCGGGAACTTTTCTAGTACCGAAGTTGGGTAAATCCACAATTATCAATAATTGAGGATATCGGTTATTTTGTTAATAACCGATACACTATGCTTTTTGGACAAGAAGTACTTCTGGAATAGAGGTTTAATTACATAATTTGAAAATACTAGAGGCCACGTTATAGGTTGTTATTGCAGGTACTGCTTGTCAAGCAATCAATACTTCTTCACAGATGTGAAGTTCAGAGGTACGAGGTACTCGCAGGATCGTGATACTTCATGTGCGGGATATACTAACTAATGTATGAAAACCCACTTATTACTGAAACTATATTTTGGATTTTTTTTCCATAATTAATCATTTTATTGTATAATTTAGATGACCAGATACTTTGCTAAAAACACGTATTACCGTTTTGAAGACATTACAAAATTAATTAATCAAAAGCAAATAATTATTTTAAAATTGTGTTGTTATGATGACGATGTAGCGAAACACTAGCAAACGATTGCTACAACAAATAATCTGTTTGTTGTTTGTTTTTTAAATTGAGGGTAGATTTAGACAATTTTTTGATCTTCATTAAGATCGGTCGTTAACCCCCTGTTCATACGCCCAACAATCTATTAGCTGCTCATATTGAATTTAGATACAAATAACGAAAAAACAAATGAAAACAAATAACTAACCGATCTGCAACAAATTCCGAACTCAAATACTTAAATCCATGCAACGTTGTAGTTCTGTAGTAATGACGCACGGTCTTAATTAAAACCGATGTCTTTCCCATAGTTACAGCCCCACTTTGGGAACAGGCCTACTCTGTAAAGAGAGTAAAGGGCATAGTCCGCCACACGGCCCTAGTGCGGATTGGCAGACATCACGTGTCTTAGTAAAAAATTCTAACACATGTAGGTCTCCTCACGATGTTTTCCTTAACCTCCGAGCGCGAGGTAAATCAGTACATAAAATTGCAACCACGCATTTATTGATGCCAGCACCGGATTGAACTCGGTTGCTAGCGTACTGTACAACTTGAGGCAACCGCCCGGACACTGAGCTATACGGCTCTGTCTTTCCCATAATCGGGCCAAGCTAATGCTTAAAAGTCCTTGTTATGTTGCTATCAGACACATGATCAACATATAGTCAGCTATTAATGTTAGCAACACGTGGAGGAATGTCGAGTGAGCTGTAATTAGCGCGCTGTCAATTACTAATGACTACCTGACCTCTGGCTTTACAACAGGTGCAATTATGTTTAATTGCTGAAGATAAAATCTTTAAATGAGCAATATATATATATATATATATATATATAATGTCGTTTTATTCGGGCACAGGGTATACAAATAGGTTTAAGTAGATGGCGTTGCTAGCATCAAACATTAACTCATTGAGTTTGTTAGACCTAGAAAATCAATTTCAATCAAAAATATTTAAAAAACGTGTGTCAAATGGTTGCTTAGTTATGAAGCAATAAAGAAGTCGATATTCACGTCAGAAAAAAAATTAGCGCGTGGTGATAGGTAAGGTAGGTAGATAAGAAGCAACAGGCAATGGTAGAATATACGGAAGAAATAGATGCTGTCACACGGTTAAGGCTAGGAATCACTGACGGGTTTGAAGAGCGTGTTGAATCTAGAGCTACACGAGCCATACAATGATCTACTAAACTAACTACTAAAGTACTAGCTTATATGGTACAAAAAAACGAAAACTAGTTATAGAAAATAAAAATAAGGGAAACAATTCGCTAAATAGAAGATTAAAAACGTTTATTTCATCATATAACAGAAATGCCTTCTAACACGGAGTTGTGTGTAATTTGTTTATGTCAAGTTTTTGTAACCTCTAGAAAAATCGTTTTTTTTTTTATTAAAGACTCAATAAAAGTAAAGGTCACGGTGACAGTCTTCTTAATAGAGTATTCTAATGGCTCACCCGGTGACAACTCAATAGATGAGATCTACCATTAAAAGTTGACATTGAGTTGGCAATTTCAAATCGCTATCGGCTTAATCGTGGCTCGCACGCGATTCAATGGCTATTGCGGACACGTAGTGGGTTGGGCTTATAGGCATTATAGTTCCTATAGGTAGTTAGTAGTCAATTTGTATGATATGATATTAAGTTTTTGTCTTTTGACACTATAGACTACAATCATGTACTATCTAAATTGAGGTTATAATTAAATTAAAATATTATTTGAAATAAGGTCATCTTAGAACAAGTAATCAAACAAAAAGAGTAATATTTTATTAGGTAGTCTTGTAAAAGGTTTTAAAACTTCCTTAAAGGCGAAAATCAAAAGGGGGTTTGGAAAGGAAGGGGTTTGGGAAATGTGGCATTAGTGCGGAATGCCACTCCTAGTATTATTTTTGCATGTGATCTTGACCTTCTAATGTGCCGCCGATAAATAAAAATATCAAAGAAATGATGAGGAATACGGAATATATATTTTATACATTTGTTATATTAGAAATATACAATTGGGAAAAATGTCTAAGCAAAAAGTTGAATGAAAAATGTTGACATATGTCTTATAAAAATTTTCTAATCCCAAATATAAAATAAATAAATTTTGTCGTCAAAATACTCTTTGGTAGTTGGCGAACGCTAGTCGCCACAGGGGGAAGAAAAATTCTACAAAAACATTGAACCAAAACACAGATAAAACAGTTACACCAAAAAATGTGAAATAAGTAATACTAAAAATATTAGTAATGATTTTGTGATTTGTAGGATAAACGTAGATAACTGATTTTTTTACTTTCCTTTAAACCACTCATTTCAAGTATAATATATAGATATGTTTTTATATAAGTAATATACGTAAAACCGTTATTATATGCATCTATATCTAGTATATATGAATAAATAGTTCTTTTAATATTACTAAAAATGTAAAAATACATACCCAAAACTTAATTATTTCCTTGAAATGCCAAAATGTGAAATTATAGTGAATATTACTATCTGTCGAACGATACATTAAACTCTAGATTATCCAATTGAGTTAACAATTACTCACAATTATGATGATAAGACAGATGCTCCCGGTACCTAAATTTCCGATTAAGATTAATTCGAATGTCTAGTCACACACACTTCGCAAAAGTCTAGTCAAGAGTTTCACCTGATTTCGACAATAAACTAAATAGTTGAAGTGTCAAGTGGCACTCTAACGCATGTAACAGTAAGATTGTTTAGTAAATTGAATTGGCATATGGTTATTTAATAAAGTAGTGGTTCAAAAAAGCGTTTATAGAAATTCTGGTTGAATTTAATTAACGATGTCGTCTTGGAAGAAAGCCGCTAAGGCTAACCAAAAAACCCACAAGGAACGACATCAACCCGAATCCAGAAAACATTTGGGTCTGCTTGAAAAGAAGAAAGATTACAAGAAGAGAGCTGAAGATTACCAAGAAAAAGGCGCAACCCTCAAATTATTACGTAAACGTACTTTGGACAAAAATCCAGATGAATTCTACTGTCATATGATCAATGCCAGAGTTAAGGATGGGGTTAGTATAAATTAAAAGTTAAAGCATGATACCAAATCTGTTTTAATTCAGTTTCATTTATAACGTAGTTATATTTAACAGGCCCACCATAACTAAAATTTTGTTGCATTATTTGATATTTAGTAATTGATAAGTGGTTTGATTTATATTGTGAGTTTGAATCCCAGTCAATGAATCTCCAATGACTTGTTAAAACTTTGTGCCTGGTGTATGGGTTTATTATCTCTCACATGTGAGATCCAATAAGCTTGGTGAATAATGGACAGTTATGGTTATAAATATACCATTATGTATGCACTTGATTTTTCTATATCTATAACCTGGTATTCAGAGATCTCTTAAACTTTACAATCCTTTAACTAGAATCTTCATTGTTAGGGAGGGCCCCACCGGTATTCAAACCTTTGATCATATTTTAAAAAAGTATATACAAAGAATCACACCGACAAAAATATGAGATAATGTCTGACACCAGTTTTCTATAGCTACATTGAAACCTTAAAATGGAAATTGGTAACTTTACGAGTTCAAATTCTAAACATTATTTAAAGAAATATTTTATGTTGCACTTAATGTTTGTTAACTTTTATTTTTTCCAATTAGGAACATCATGAGCTTGAAAAAGAGGATGAACACACGGTAGACCAAGTGAAACTTATGCAGACACAGGACATAAAGTACATCAACATGAAACTGCACCATGGAGAGCCGTCGCATAGACAAATTGCAGGTTAATGAAATATGTAATGTGAATTATTAACCCTCTGGCATTAAGATGTAAATTTAATCTTAATTTTCCACAATAAAATCAACAACAATAGTTTTATTTCATCATAAAAGCTAGCAATGATATTTTTATGCAGACTGTTTATTATTTAGTGAGTTTAGTTCGATGAGGTAGAAGAATCTTTCTGTTATATATTCTCTACTGAAGTAATTTTCTTAGATTACCTCCACTCACTATCAAAGTGCTGTGTATTAATAATTTAAATAAAATAATTGTTTTCAGTCTCATTTACACATGACTGATGTAGCAGACTCAACACCAAACACTCACATATTCTTTGTGGATGAAGGAGAGGAGAAGGAGTTTGACTTGGCTAAAAGACTTGACACTCACCCCTCACTTATAAATAGAAAATCCAACCGCCCGAGGTTGTCTGATTTAAATAAGATGACCCTGCCCAATGTTGATGAACAGGTGAGTGAACTTTGCATTTTTAACTATATTTCCAAAGTGGAGCTCCTATATTTTAAGTGCATAAAGTAAAAATTGAAAAGCATATTATAAAATATAATTGTTGTATAAAATGACTGTAAAAGTATACTGATAAAAATGTTTATTGATGTCAAAGCGTTTATCAAAATTCAGGACAGGGAGAAGGTAACACTGCTATTGTTATTTCTTGATACATGTACAAAAACTCAAATTAAACCAATCTGTGAAAGTCACTAAAATTCATTTGAAATACCATCGCATTGTAAATAGTTGTTTTCGTTTTTTTATTAGAATAACTTTTCAATTGAAATGAGATTTTAACATGGACAATACTAAAAGTATTCAAATTTAATATTGTACTCACATCCACATTATTAATCCATATGCTTTGTATATTTGAATTGTGTTGTTTATTGTAAAATGAAATATTTTGTACTTGTCAGAGATTATGAGAGGTACTGATGCTTGACTGGAAGTGGACAGCCTTTTTCAAGATGTAGAGGTTTATAACATTTAAGGTTTCTTACCCAGGCTTCTTATGTATATACATTGTTACCATTTCTGTACAGATTGCGAAAGAAGCAAAGAAAGTTAAACGTAAAGCCTATAAGGAGCTTGCAAAGCGGATAGAACGCGAGAAACAACTGACCGTTATCCAACAGAAGATGGAGCTGAAGCGGCACCTGCATGATGCCAAGATCATGAAGCCTAAGCGAGTGCAGAGAGGCACAAAAGTCTCTGCACCGGTTTACAAGTTCCAATATATGAGGAAGAAATAAAACAAAGTATTGTGTTATCTGTATTTTTATTTCGTAATAAATAGTATTGTCATTTTTTATTCTATTTACCTGTTAAGTCATGTATTTGACTCGCAATTTGTTCAGATGCTTAATTCTTAAAAGCATATACTTAAAAACAATAACAATCACAAATGCTTTTTAAAAGCCAGTAATGACTGCATACAATTATTATGAAATCTTACAATTATGTTACTCCGAGTTACTTTATGTTCTTCAGATAGATTTCAGTAATGTTTTCTTGTTTGAAGGTACAAAATGTGTGACTTGAATAAGCCAATTCTGAATGTGGTCAAGTAGTGTCATTTCGAATCATGTTTGTTTTACAAATGGTATGGAATGTCACAGTTTTACTATAGAGCTCGGCTCGTGTTTCAGTATCCTGGGATAAAGTCCTTCAAAAATAATAACTTAAAAGGCCTAAAACTTAAGACTACTAACTGTTCTGTTTCAACTGCTGCTGATTTGAAGTCTGTTTTGGTTTTTACTCGTAAATACTTTTGTGATTGGAACTTTGAAAATCACTGATTTACATTAAAAACCTTTACTTGGGAATTTTTACAAAACATCTGATATTTCAGTCACAAGTGATCACAAATACAACTTACAATATAACTTTATACTAATACTGACATTATAATCAATAAAATAATCGTATTACATATTTTGAGTTTTCGTTGTCCTCAATAAAAATCAAATTAAGTACGAACGTTAAGATATAAGACGGTAACTTTTAAAGTAACTTAGTTTGCTAGTGTAAAATTGTCTTTGGTTGACTTAGAGCTAACATCACATTTAGTTACATTCACCAGAGGACGCACTTGTGCTCGGGGTTCATGGGCGAGCCCTTAGGACAGTGCCACGCTTCCGCGAACTCTTCAGAGTTACTCAACGTGCCAATCACTCGTATTTTATTGGGACTGTGGACACCTTCCACCATTTTTGACTTTAAAGCACCAACTGTTGAATTACCGCACCATATCTAAAAATACGAAAAACATATTTAAACATTAGTCAACTGCTCACATTAGAGCGTAACCTTTTTTAAAATTTGATGTTAAGTGAAAATGCAGCTTAGTACATCTCTATTCACCTCTTAAAAACATGTGGGTGTTTTTAAGAGGAGAATATACGTTATCGGAGAAAAAAGACAGACACGTGCAAACTATTTTAGTCCTTTGCTGGATATATGAATCATCACCAGGAAATAAAATAGGTTTTATAGTCTGTGCAAACTCAGATTGTGACTCAAAAACTCACTTCTTGTATGAATCTTTAATCTACTTGCCCTTGAGTGGAGTTACTCCTAAATAGAGGTTCAGGCTTAGTGATCTAAGAGCTTTGCTTTTAAATCCAGTGAAATAGTACAGGTTCACTGTACATAATAAAAATGACTTATTTAATTTGTATTTAGTGCTGTGTGTGCAGGGTTTTTTAACTGAACAAAATCTACGTAGAGCGCTTCGGGCTTGTTGTACGGTGCAACCCTACACTTTGCAGTGGCACGCGCAACAATGTGTCAGCATCAAGACGATTAACAAACCGCGCGCGTACTCCTGAACAACACCCTAGCAAACTTTATAACAATAAACAATATCGTTTCTATCATTTAACTACCATATGGTAACAACGATCCGTAAATGGTTAAAATGGTCCTTCGAGCCATCGCACACATACAGACACAAGTTTTATACAGCTTTATAAAAGCGGATTATAGCGAGTGTACTATATAGACGTAGTGATAGCAGTTGCGATAAATCCAACCTTATATCCAAAGCAAAGGCTTTGCGCGTGAATCAATTGTAGATGAGGTAGTGGGTGATGTTGTGTGTGGAGGAGTTAGTGCGTACCTGTGCGAAGCCCAGGAAGAAGAGCTGGTCGGGCGAGTAGTGCGGCAGGCCAGGCAGCGTACGGCGGCGCGCGGCGTGCCGGCGGGAGTAGCGCGCGTACGCGTGCAGCGCCGCGCGCAGCCCGCCGTTGTCCGCGATGTTCTCGCCCTGCGTGTTGAACCCGTGCACCTGCAACACGCACCACCGTCACACTCTTCTTAACACACTTCAAAAAGTAGCACCTTCTAAATTCTTCTGTATTTTATATAATATATAATGTTTTATATATTATATAATGTTTTCGGAACTCCTAAGGTCATATAGAAGAATAATGGTTGATTGAGATACTACGAGTGGCTAGTTTCATTTCGTCTCTGACGGTTACATATAAGTTTGTTTTACTCGTGAATTCGCTCTGTTACTGTAGTTCTTTCCCTTTTTTTCCTTTTGCACACATTTTTGGTTTTTTCATATATTTTAAATTATTAATTATCGTTTCATTTACTAAACTCATATTAAAAACTTATTGTACGCAGGACTTACTGTTTGTGACTCTGGAAGGCACTGTCTTCTGAGATACAGGTACACTGTACCTAGTTCAGGAGACAGAGCTCATGTATATGTAACATGTTTGTTTTTGTGATATTAATAAAGTTATTGTTTATTCTTTGCGATTTATCGACATTCCGCTTAAAGGCTAGCAAGCTAGCGGGCCGACAAACCTTCCCCCAATTTTATCGACATTCCGCTTAAAGGCTAGCAAGCTAGCGGGCCGACAAACCTTCCCCCAATTTTAAAATGCGCATATGATTATTTTGCACGAGACAACCAACGTAATTGTGATTATCGATTTATCCATCAAAATCCTAACCATCTCCTAGCACAAGGTTAGTCTTATGTGGAGTGGCTATCAAGAACATCTGGCAATGAATAACAGTTGATACTCTATTGATGTGGTATAAGTCTGAACGGGAAAGAAGAAGAGGAGACGAAGAGAAGTGATGTTCTGGATGTATAAAGCAACACATGAAGTGGTACCGCGTAGTCGGGCAACTGCGGCATGTGGTACTGGCTGTACTGCTCGATGATACACTGCACTTTGGCGTGGTAGTGCTCTAGCGTCGCCGCCGACCACCACTGCTTCAGGTTGCCTTCTTCGTCGTACCGGCGGCCTGCAAGTTTATCAGCAAAGTTAACGGCGATATAGGACTGCTGACATCAGATACAAATTAATAAAATTGGAGTGTCTGTTTGTAATAATAAAATAACCGCTTTATGCTACATGCATATTAATTTATATACCAAAATAATATTTTTTACAATTTTTGTCTGTCTGTCTGTTTGTTCTGGCTAATCTTTGGAATAGCTGGACCGATTTTGACAAGACTTCCACTGGCAGATAGCCGATTTAGTAAAGTGTAAATTAGGTTATTTTAGAAAAATTAAAATTAATCGCTGGTAACACCGTGGGACGCAGCTAGTCTAGAATAAGCTTAGTTCTAACACCTTTACGAAGTAATTATTTCACGTCGATATGGAACTTGAACGTACTGTATACATAACAGGGTAGAATTAGGTTTGTTAGTGCACACATAATATTACCTTGATCGTCAAAACCGTGCGTTACTTCGTGCCCCATGATGGCACCGATAGAGCCGTAGTTTATAGCCCTGTAACATATATATATATATTAATTAAACTAATACTTAGTTACTTAAGCTGTATCATGTCACATTTTTAACTAGAGATCCGCTTCCTCTCCCTCTGGCTTATGTTCCGAGTGTCAATTGGATATTACACAATACAATTACCAAATTATTTATTTGTCGACCATACGTATTGTATATATAATTCAGAAGTAATTTGTCGTGCCATCCCACCCCGCGGGCATACAAAATTACTCAACAGATAGAATTATTATATATTGCAAAGAAAAAAACCACTTGTTGTATTAATTTTTAAGAAAATTGCCGTTAAAGAATTAATTTTAAATTCTCTTATTTTTATATATGTGGGAATTTTGTTGTAAATGTTTATCGCCATAAAAATACTTTTTACATGTCCATTTTTTTAAAGAAAGCTAGCAATATTTCTTTTTTTTCAGAAGTATTACTAATAATCTTCTTAACCATTCCAACTAAGCTTAAGCTTGTGCTAGGACATGGTTCATGGCAATAGTCCAATGGTGGATTCGAACATGTCCATTAAATGAAAAATGTCCACAATATATAATATTCTAAAAGCTTCTATGTAATATTCTATGTCTTATGGCATAAGTATCATGTCTATCCCCTCCCTCTCTGTAGTTTCTACAGTAAAGGGTGACTTTTAATTTATTAGTATAGATAATAAACAATGAGACCAACTATTGAAAATTAAAACAAGTACTATTGTGATTGAATGTATCTCAAAGAGCGTTCTCCTCAATTTCTGTCATGGAAGCTTTGTACTCACTCAATTCCGTTGCCGTAAAATGGCGGCTGTAAGATGCCAGCCGGGAACGCTGCAAATATTCATTTATTATAACAATGTTGTAGATTTTTAACATAAGGTCTATTCGAAGTAAAACAGGACTTGCAACCTAATATATATTATAGATACTCGAAGAAGACATCAATTCTAATAACTTGTCGACTTTCAACCGACTTCAAAAGGAGTAGGTTCCCAATTCGTCTGTATGTTTTTATGTTTGTTACCGCATAACTGTCGACTGGGAGAATCGATTTTGATGATTCTTTTTATTTGAAAGCTGATGCTTCCAAAAATAGTTCCATTTATTATATATCACATATAAAGTTAAAAGTTACAGCCTTTTTATATATAATATATATGTCTCACTGTTGGGCACAGGCCTTCTCTGTAAAGAGAGTATTAGGGCATAGTACACTACGCGGCCCTAGTGCGGATTAGGAGACTTCACATGTCTTAGAAAAAATTTCTAAGACATGTAGGTTTCCTCACGATGTTTTCCTTCACCGCCGAGCGCGTGGTTAATCAGCACATAAAATTGCAACAACAAATTTATTGGTGCCGGCACCGGGGATCGAACTCGGGTAGCTAGCGTACTATGCAACAAGAGCCAACCGCCCGGACACTGAGCTACCACGGCTCGTATATATTAATTATATATATATCACATAAATATTGTATAACTTGTCCCGATTCTTGCAATGGGATCCATAAGTCTTAAATTTGCATCAAGTATGTACGCCACAAATATACGAATATTGGTGATTCATTTTTTATTACAAAAGATGTATCTTCAAGAGTAATTTGATGAAAGTTTGGTTAAGTTCTAGATTAATTTTATTTCTTTTATTTTTATAATAATACGGAAATACAAAGAGGGCGTAATAACGTTTTACATTTGATCCTATTTGAAGTTGGTTTGAAAACAGTTTCTGTTTTTACTCGTACATTTACTTGTTAGAAATCGACTCAACGTGAAATTTCAATAGTGAAGTTCAGGGATAGGATATCTTAGTGTCCCGTATACAGTGTACAGCGGTGTCTTGTACAATTAAACATTGTATGTTAAATCTTATTTCCTGACACTGCCCATCATGTGTAAAAGGATTTTCTATGATAACCTGTAGCACTTACTGACTGAGTTGAGGGTAGCTGAGTAAAATGCATTCACCGTGGTAGCCGTCGCCACCCATCTGTAAATGCATTGTTATATTTATACAATGTACGAGGAAAAATTATTTCACCATGAATTACTTACATGAAAGTGAAGAATGATCTACATTAGGGAAAGTATTCGGATATTTTGATATTATAATTACCTGTTCCTATCTGGTTTCTCCCTCAGCGTCTCGAAGGACTTCTTCACGGCCGCCCACGTCAGGTTCAAGTATGTTTCAAACAGGTCACCTTCAATTACATGCGCCTGAAAATGTTGTTAAGATTTTAAAAACATACAAACAAATTGAGAACCTCTTTCTTTTTCAACCGACTCCAAAAAAAGGAGGACTCAATTAGTCTGTTGTTTGATGATTCTTTTTATTTGAAAGCTGGTGCTTCCAGTGTGATCCAATTCTGACAATGAGAAAGCCATAAAGTGTTAAATTTGCATCAAGTATGTGCGCATGAAATGGACGAATAACTCAATATCACGACAACCGATTTTGGTTATTCATTTTTGATTTTTTTTAAGGAAAAGGATGTACTTTAAAAGTACTTTGATTAGGTTCCGATTATATTTATTTGGTAATATTGTTAGGATATTGAGAAGTGCCGAACTGTAAAACCAGAACAAATTCATTGGTCATTATTTTAAGTGATATGCAGACTTAAACCATTCGACGACGCTTTTTGCCTCATTGTAAAGGCTGCTTTGGCCAACTGAAACTTGCTTTGGCAAGTAATTAAAATCAATTCTATGGCAATGAGTCATAGTAAGACGCAACGTAAGACGTACGTGTTGGTAGTGCGAGTCGAGGCGGTCCTTCTGCAGCAGCCAGGCGGGGAAGCCCACGAAGTTGCGTATGGCCCGCAGCTTGGTGAGCGTGCGCAGCCGCGTGCTGCCGTCCATCCACTCCAGCCGCTGCACCTGCTCCGCGAACGCGGCGCGCACGTCCTCTACCATCTCAATCGCCTGCGATGTCAACCTCACACCTCACTAACCACTTACATACGACCAAAGTAACTCTAGGAGTTGGCTATGTTTTTGATTATAGGCATGTATCATCAAAGTAAACTTATCACAGTGAGTAAAAGCCTCACATTACCGCCTACCCCCCCACCAGAAGGCGGGGTATCTTGTTGAAGATTCCCCTCTCCTCCAAGTTCTCTCGCAGTTATTCAAATAGAGATTTTAGGTTAGGCTCAATTAAAAAAGTATCAAAATACTATATCCAGGGTTTTTGTATTCCAAATTCGTAGAAAACACTGCATTGTTTTAAGCAGAGAGTATCATTTTAGTATAATAATCGTGTTCTGGGCTGTATGTCGTGACGCACCTTTTCCCTGGAGTCTTGCTGGAAATGGCGCTTGACGTAGGCGAAGCTGAGCGCGAGGCCGAAGTTCGCGTTGACATTGGCGGCGCAGCTCTTCCAGCGCGGCGTGCGCTGGCGCAGCCCGAACACCTCGCGTGAGAAGCGGAAGCCCAGGTCCCGGAACGAGCGCAGCGTCATCGGCGCCACCGTCGAGAACACGCTCCACCAGAGGAAACGCTCTGCACCAAACAAACATCATAGCAATAACCTTAGTTAGCTTTTCTGAATGTTTTCATTATGAATGTGCCGGTACTGTACTCCGATCTGGGTTTGGTAAGATACTCCATGTGCCACACACTAAGTCTGACTACCTTAGTGATAATTTCGCCGGTTCCAGTTATGTTTAGCTGCATTCCCAACTTCTGAGCAAAGTCGCTCGCTGAATTGACTATTATTCTTATTTAATATGTATAACGTATGTTTTGTACAACATGTAAGTCTATATTTTTGTATGTATTGCTTATGTTTATTTTTAATATATTGGCCAGTCCTTATTGTAAATAATTATTGGTGTTATTTATTTATTATTGTACATTATCGTTACGAGGTTGGAGCTCGAACAAAAACAACCGTACTTCAAAGCTGACAATTTTATTCTACACTTTTTTGCATACACCTTACACACCAAAAAACTGTAATATGAAGGGTAACGTCACGCAACGTCCACATCACCGCAATCGAATAATTATTACCTTGAACAGTTATTGACTTTACTAATTACCCTTATTATAGGCTTGCCTGGTAGTGATACCTTATATGGAGAAGGTCGTCCTTGCTCAAATTCAGGTTAAGTTTAGTAGTAGCCCTGTAGTTCTGGACTCTCAAGAATAAGACTACGGTATCCCCTGCCTGTCGTAGAAGGAGACTAAAAGGGGCCTCGGGTTCACTAGGCGACAAGAAGGCCTTTGTCGTCCGCTAAGGCGGACCCGGGAAGAAGGCGACATCGGCTGTCCCTGATCGCCTTGCACTGCGAGGGCACAGGGGGGAGAGGAAGTAAACACAGGACGTGCTCTCCTTGAGCACAGTGCAGAGGGGCTCCGGTGCGTTCCGTTGGAGATCCCGGAGCCCTCCTCATGCACCGAGGAAAGGGCCACCGGGGAGGTTTTAGTGGGTATCTTTTTGAAGATTTCCTCCCCGTTAACAAAAAAAAAATAGTTTATACTTAAGAGATAGATAGATAGACTATCTATCTCGGGGAGAATCTATTGGGAGAGTTCACAATACTACAGCTATACTATGCTATGTTATATCAGAGATATAATATAATACTTGCCTACTAAAACAGGATCGGTGTCGTTGAGCAAGACGGCCAGCTTCTGCACGTAGGGCAGGTCCATCACTATGATGCGGTCGGCGTGGGGCTGCAGCGTCACGCTGGTGTTGGCGAACACCAATTTCAAGTACAGCTCCCAGTTGTGCTGCAATCAATACAGATCATTATAATACGTCAAGCAAGAACTCCCTCGTCCAACTAAAATTGCGCGGACAGAGGAGTATAAAATTTCCCACACTTATCCCACTAGTATAATACGTACCACGCTTTACAAACACATACACGTGAATATTATACAGTTCCTTTTTTTAAAACTTTGGAAGGGTTATGTAACTATGATAAATAATGAATATCAATTTCCAGGTTAAATTGAAATTTCTCATTTCCAGTGATAATATTAAATGAATAAGAAAATAACCAGTTGGTGTTAAGAAATGAGAATGAACAAAAATACGAGCAAAATTCAAAATTAATAAAACGTTCACGTTATATTTCTATTATTTTTAGGAACCATCAACCTTATGTTAGCAGACAATACTGTGACTACTCTGCTATGAATGAAGAATAATGTACCTCTTTCCATTGAGCAGGGCCACCTTCAGTTCCTTGCAGGAGTTGAGACAGGCTCACCTCGTGGAATAAATGCGTGCCGCTCCGGCGCACTTCCATTGGCGTCATTATCTGTTAACATTATTTGATGAGATATATAAGAAGTAGACGTTGTCGTTATACCCTATATATAGAAATAGTCTGCTGCCACGCATATAAAGTGTCACTTCACTTTCAGCAGTGGACTGACCTAGGGCCTCGATTGGTGTCACTATGGTTCCCCATGGAGTGCGCCCCAATCGTGTGTAATAGATCAATTTCATGATGAAACCTGACTGACAAATAGCAGACTCAGAGCCCAGGTTTCTTGGTTATATGTGTGTATAGTCCATTCGCGTTAAGTGGGCCTAGCCCCGCTCCTCGACCAATTGGTCGCAACAAATTAGTAAACTAAGTTCACTATAGCAAATACCTTAGCCAGGCTCTTGCTGAAGTTGATGATGTCATCAGCAAAGAGCTGCGCGTCGGTATCCGGGTCTGCGATGGTGACCATGTCACGGATGTACTGGTGGTACTGGGCCAGCTCGTGCGCGAACTGCTGTGCCTGCAGCAGGTAGCGGTCGCTGAAGCCGGGGGACACCTGCTCCACCTGCCGACCGCAAATAATATCAAACTTACACTAATATTTTGTTTCTGCATTATTAAACACGAGACAAACATCACGGCAGTATCTAAGTAGTAAGTACGCGTATACGTGTGAAAATGAAAAAATCTATATCCCTTCTATTCTCAAAATAATTCCCGCCAATATGTACACGTACACGCTGGGAAGTCAACAAAACAGTGGCCCAGTTGCTAAACCAATTGTGTCAAAATGAACGTTTAACGGTATCATTGTAGTCGATTGCTAGCATTTTGACCATTTATCCCGTACAAAAGTTCACTGGCATCCTTTTTCGGTAACCTGCTTCCAACTTCAGAGATATCTTAAGATCTCGGTCACCTCTCAAATTTCGTGAAACTGTTGCGGTTTTCTGGCCAATCCACGTGGGTTCTGCACACAACAAAAACGACAGAAGTAAAACTACTTTACCTCCATCTATATATGTGTATTTATGTATATTATATAATCAAAATATATTATATACACAATTGTTTAGGAGACAAAAAAAATGCGCGCGCGCACTCTCTCTTGCACAGCGTTATAGAGAAAATACGTCTTAGATATACAAAACGTAACTAATGTAATATTTCTATTTCACTAACTTATATCTTCCTCTCAACTTCTATTTGCCTCTCCCGATCACACCTTTCGTAACGTTCTCACCAGCTTACTCCTCCAAGTCAGGGGTGCGGAAATAAGTTTTACTTCAAAATCGACTTTAACAACATCAAAACAAATAGTTTTTGCTTCATAATAATTGTGTATTTTGTGGTTTATGTGTGCCCGTCCTTGTCTCCACCTCTACACGCGCCATCAATCTTGTTATTAGGCGGTTGGGTTTGAGGCGTAGGCAATGTATGGGCCAGGTCGTCCACCTCGGATCACAGTGCACATCGATCTTATCGAGTCAGCGGTTACACTTGATGAGGGAAGACGGACAGATATACCTACACTTTGCGTATTCCGCCTTCAATTGTAACATTCAATTGACGTCCCGAGCGCTTTGCAGCATTTATGCCGGACGGAAGACGGAGGTTGTTTCAAGCTTTCAACTTGAGGTTTTGCGTGATTAATCATTGTTAACATGATGATATTAATCTCATAATATTTCTTTTCATAAAAAAATATCATTTAAAAGTCTTCAATATCATTTTGATTTACGAGACAGTCTTTGTGTACCGATCGACCAATTCAAATGTCATTTTGCCCGAAATCCGTAGTCTACTAAATTATTTTTTTCCGATTGAATATTGATTGAAGTGTAACATAATGCAACTAAATGTAATTGTGTATAATGTTACCAAATACAAACAATCGAAATAATATTCGAGATTCAGTGCTACACCGTAATGATATTACTGAACTAACAAATGATCTTAACTGGTATAATTTGACAACTATTATATCACTGAACGGTCATTTTGTTTCAACTGTAACATCAGATGACTTATCGCATTAAGTTGATTGTTTATCTTTATACATAAAAATTAATGTTTGTCTGCATTTACGCGTAAAACTTGCGAACTACTGCACTAAAGCACTAAAGTTTGTATAAAAAATAAAACAAAATATTTTTTTATTATAATTAGATTTTATAAAACCTCATCAAAAAAGTGAGTGAATGATACAGAATCACGTTTAGTCGTTCAGCTAACGAATGACAACTTCAAACAGACAATACGTCATATCATAAATGTCAATCATAGAATGCCGTCCGGTTCAAGTCGAAACATCTTTGAGATTCTACTGCTAACTACTATCAAAACCCGACCTACTTAACAAGTTACACTGCTGTATCCCTTCTCGTAGTCTACGATTCAACTGTCCAATACATACTCCACCTAGTAATGCAAACTATATGCTATTTTATCAGAGCATGTAATGAATTCAAAAACCTTTCTAAGAAATACAATAATATCGACCTATTTCACTTCAGTGATGCCTCCATACGTAAGCTTTTATAAGTATATTTAGTGAAGTCTTGTCTGCGGGACCTTGATGCTGTTTTCCAATCCTGTGTCACCTAAGTTTGTGTATCTTTAGTGTGTTTTTCCTAACTTATTTGTGAAAACTTGTTATCTGCTAAACTAGTGATATATCTGTAAATTATATAAGAAGCATTAAATAGCTGTAAGTTTTCCTGTATTAAGTAAATAAATAAAAATAAGGCGGTACGAAGTTTGCCGGATCAGCTAGTCTAATATATAAAATTCTCGTGTCACGGTGTTCGAACTTGAACTCCTCCGAAACGGCTCGACCGATTTTGTGATGTTGATGTGATTTTGTCGGCCAGGGTGGAGAATCGGCCAACATCTATTTTTCATCCCCTAAATGTTAAGGGTAGTCCACCCCTAAATTTTTGTTTTATTTTTTAGGCAAAATTTTTGTTTTATTTTTTATGACACAGCATACAAAATACATACAACCCTAAATTTTCACCCCTCTGAGATCAACCCTTATTTTTTATTTGTTAATTAAAACTTTAATTTTTGGCAATTTTTTTATTTTTGATGACTTACAATAAAAATCTCATATTACTCTAAATTTTCACCCCTCTACGATCAACCCTATTTTTATTTGTTGATTAAAACTTTAATATTTTGGCAATTTTTTTATTTTTTGATAACTTACAATAAAAATCTCATATTACTCTAAATTTTCACCCCTCTACGATCAACCCTTATTTTTTATTTGTTAATTATAAACTTTAATTTTTGGCAATTTTTTTATTTTTGATGACTTACAATAAAAATCTCATATTACTCTAAATTTTCACCCCTCTACGATCAACCCTTATTTTTTATTTGTTAATTCCTATCCAGATTTTATAATTTCAAGTTCCTTTAATTATGATTTTTTTTTTTTAATTCAATTTGATCTCCCGCCCTCACCGTTCGACTACTGATCAACTATCAATCGATCAGTTATCCCCGCCAGGTGTCACCACTTATCCAGCAAACATTACGTAGTAGGGATGAGGACGAAGCCGGTCTCCTGTCTTACTCACTATACATTTTTCAGCCATGTTTTTTTAGTTTTATTTGTGTTTCAATCGTAGCAGTGACTGTTATACCTATTATTTAAATTTTCCTTTGCAACTCTCATATTAATTTTACTGTCATCATAAAATTCCTACGCTGATGAAATCAACGCGTGCTTAAAATCATCGCGACTATGGCGTAATGTTGAAAAAGTACAACTGACGGTGAACATGCGCGTTCAAATGCTTCAGGATCCATCCGCCGAAACTTTCTCTAAACAACTGTTAGATATTGGCGATGGGAAAGTTGCTGTACATGAAAATACTGGATGCATAAAATTACAGACGGACTTCTGCAAATTATCGACTCGCAAAATAGTCTCATCGATCACATATTTCCCGACGTACACACACAATATGCAAATCATAAGTTGCTGGCAGAAAGAGCGATCTTGGCAGCTAAAAATGTGGACGTCAATGGGTTAAATTTAAAGATACAACAGCTGTTGCCTGGGGACTTGGTGTCATATAAATATATCGATGCAGTTTGCGATACCAACGAGACTGTGAATTATCCAATTGAGTTCTTAAATTCATTGGATTTGCCAGGCATGCCACCACATCATTTACAATTGAAGGTTGGATCTCCGATTATTCTACTTCGAAACTTAAACCCACCACGGCTATGTAACGGCACACGATTAGTCATTAAAAAATTAATGAAAAACGTTATTGAAGCCATCATCTTGAATGGCAAGTTTCAAGGCGAAAATGTGTTGCTGCCACGAATCCCTATGATTCCTACAGAGTTGCCAATTGAATTCAAACGCACTCAATTCCCAATTAGATTGGCATTCGCTATGACAATCAATAAGTCACAAGGACATTGTCTGTATGTGGCTTAGATTTGGAAACATCGTGCTTCTCCCACGGACATCTATATGTGGGATGTTCTCGCGTGGGAAAACCATCCAGTTTGTTTGTGTTGGCTAAAGACGGACTAACCAAAAATATTGTACACTCTATTGCGCTAAGAGATTAATTTTTTTTGCAACTGCCACAATTGATAGTAAAATATAAATATTTATTTTGATGTTTAGATAGCTATCAAAGACTGTTATTTAAAATATATTCGTTACTCTAATAAAGATTTATTTATTAACCTAAATAAAACATACTTTTATTCTTTATAATGCATTCGACTATAAATACTTCCCCGCACACTTATAGTAGATAATTATTTTTATTTAACTATAAAAATGTTTCCTAGAAATAACATACATGGCAAAACAACGTTTGCCGGGTCAGCTAGTACTTATATAACAATTGAAATTAGTAAATAACAGACGGTTACTTGTATATAATTATACTACATGGAGGTTGTAATAAATGGAAATACAATCGGCTCAGCAGATCTTGACATCTGCTTAAGGATTCAAGTTCGTGAGTCGTTCCACCTTTTGTATTTGAGATGGGTCGATTTGATGTGAAGCTTTGAATATCACGGACTTATTGTAAGCGAGCAGCTCTTCTGCTATTTGTGTTTTGAAAAACATTACACGTCACATGAACTATAATAGGAAATTGATTAAGTTTTTTTATCTTTAATAAATGTTACCACAGCCGTTAATCTATAGAAGTAAATAAAATTAAAGTGTCCGTTTGTAATATTAAAAAACCGCTTTTTTACTACATGCATATGAACGTACATACGGCAGCATATCCTAGTCGACTTTTACCAATGAGATTCACCTTGACGGAGTCTAGGCTGTACTCTACCGAAGCTGTCCCAATACTACCAAACAAAAACTCAAATTTATTTTGTAGCGAAGGAGTATGGAACGGTGTAACGAAAGTCAAAAGTAGTGCTTTGTGGCCTGCAGGTAGACCCAGTTCAATAAGGAACTGGAAAATAATGATAACCAAGGAGTTGTCCATACGTAGCACGGTCATAATTTGAAATGTGATGGTGATATAGTACGTACCACAACACGGTTCCTGCTGGTATTCCTGACATCCTCCGCAACCTGCACACTCAGGAGCACGTTGAGTCCTAGCAATCTCCTGCCAGTCCCAGCTACTGACTCCCACGAGAAATTTGCGCTCGCCTCTTGCGGCGGCTTGAAGTCAAGCTTCTTTAGAATATTCTCGATGGGCTCGATGCCTTTTTCTTCTAATTTGTCTGTTGGCAGAAGATTATATTTTTATCTTACTTATAAGATGGTCTAAAGATGGTAACGTTATCTTAGAGGTAGAAACGGTGAATGAGTTAGCAAATTTATTTTACAAAATCTTAACACGCTGTGAAAATGCGCGTTCAAATGCTTCAGGATCCATCCGCCGAAACTTTCTCTAAACAACTGTTAGATATTGACGATGGGAAAGTTGCTGTACATGAAAATACTGGATGCATAAAATTACAGACGGACTTCTGCAAATTATCGACTCGCAAAATAGTCTCATCGATCACATATTTCCCGACGTACACACACAATATGCAAATCATAAGTTGCTGGCAGAAAGAGCGATCTTGGCAGCTAAAAATGTGGACGTCAATGGGTTAAATTTAAAGATACAACAGCTGTTGCCTGGGGACTTGGTGTCATATAAATATATCGATGCAGTTTGCGATACCAGAGACTATGAATTATCCAATTGGAGTTCTTAAATTCATTGGATTTGCAGGCATGCCTACATCATTACAATTGAAGGTTGGATCTCCGATTATTCTGCTTCAGGCAAACCCACCACGGCTATGTAACGGCACGATTAGTCATTAAAAATTAATGAAAAACGGTGGCCAAGCCATCATCTTGAATGGCAAGTTCAAGGCGAAAATGTGTTGCTGCCACGAATCTATGATTCCTACAGAGTTGCCAATTGAATTCAAACACTCAATTCCCAATTAGATTGGCATTCGCTATGACAATGAATAAGTCACAAGGACATTGTCTGTATGTGGCTTAGATTTAGAAACATCGTCTTCTCCACGGACATCTATATGTGGGATGTTCTCGCGTGGGAAAACCATCCAGTTTGTGTTGGCTAAAGACGAACTAACCAAAAATATTGTACACTCTATTGCGCTAAGAGATTAATTTTTTTTGCAACTGCCACAATTGATAGTAAAAATATAAATATTTATTTTTGATGTTTAGATAGCTATCAAAGACTGTTATTTAAAATATATTCGTTACTCTAATAAAGATTTATTTATTAACCTAAATAAAACATACTTTTATTCTTTATAATGCATTCGATTATAAATACTTCCCCGCACACTTATAGTAGATAATTATTTTTATTTAACTATAAAAATGTATCCTAGAAATAACATACATGGCAAAACAACGTTTGCCGGATCAGCTAGTACGTATATAACAATTTAAATTAGTAAATAACAGAATTACAGATGGTTACTTGTATATAATTATACTACATGGAGGTTGTATTAAATGGAAATACAATCGGCTCAGCAGATCTTGACATCTGTTTAAGGATTCAAGTTCGTGAGTCGTTCCACCTTTTGTATTTGAGATGGGTCGATTTGATGTGAAGCTTTGAATATCACGGACTTATTGTAAGCGAGCAGCTCTTCTGCTATTTGTGTTTTGAAAAACATTACACGTCACATGAACTATAACAGGAAATTGATTAAGTTTTTTTATCTTTAATAAATGTTACCACCGTTAATATATAGAAGTAAATAAAATTAAAGTGTCCGTTTGTAATATTAAAAAAAACGCTTTTTTACTACATGCATATGAACGTACATACGGCAGCATATACTAGTCGACTTTTACCAATGAGATTCACCTTGACGGAGTCTAGACTATACTCTACCGAAGCTGTCCCAATACTACCTAACAAAAACTCAAATTTATTTTGTAGCGAAGGAGTATGGAACGGTGTAACGAAAGTGAAAAGTAGTGCTTTGTGGCCTGCAGGTAGACCCAGTTCAATAAGGAACTGGAAAATAATGATAACTAAGGAGTTGTCCATACGTAGCACGGTCATAATTTGAAATGTGATGGTGATATAGTACGTACCACAACACGGTTCCTGCTGGTATTCCTGACATCCTCCGCAACCTGCACACTCAGGAGCACGTTGAGTCCTAGCAATCTCCTGCCAGTCCCAGCTACTGACTCCCACGAGAAATTTGCGCTCGCCTCTTGAGGCGGCTTGGGGAGTCCAAGCTTCTTTAGAATATTCTCGATGGGCTCGATGCCTTTTTCTTCTAATTTGTCTGTTGGCAGAAGATTATATTTTTTATCTTACTTATAAGATGGTCTAAAGATGGTAACGTTATCTTAGAGGTAAGAAACGGTGAATGAGTTAGCAAATTTATTTTACAAAATCTTAACACGCTGTGAAAATAGCTCATTTTTTTTAATTTAATCCATTCATTTATAAAAATCAAGCGTAAATAGCAGTCTAGAGCAGGGATCGACAACCTTTTGATTCGAATGATTCAAAAAATTACAATATGCAAAATTTTTAAAGAACCAAAAGAAGAAGAAAATTTTCTTGTGAAGAAATAACGAATACTAAAGAGCCAGGCTTACATCTAAAGAGCCCACCGCTGGCGAAAAGATGTACCTGCTTAGAGTTAAACAGTTAGTAGAACCAGTAAAGACATACGCCGTGTCAGAAAATAATCAGAGGCTAAAATTATCACAAACATTAAAAAGCGTCAATCTTTAGAATACCATTTAAAGAGACAACAACACAGGTAACACAAGCTCCGAGCACGACATGGGTATTACGAGAAGATATTGAACACGTGCACTTACGTTATACTTTTGTTACTTAGGAATTACTTAATATCATGTCACACGAGCGGCACTAGCACCTCTGTTTACATCATTGTAATATGACAACATTATATTATAAATACTTTCTTGTTTTTTTTTAAGAAAATAGAGAGGAACTATAAAAGCGTTAGTCGATTGACATCAGTGCCTCTTGTCTGCTAAACGTTCATTTTTTTTAAAAGAAAGCTAATAATACTTCTTTTTTTTTCAAAAATATTACTTACATTCTCGTTAACCTTTCCAACTAAGTTTAAGCTTGTCCTAGGAGATGGTAGCAATAGTCGAATGATGGTTTCGAACCTACGACCTTACGATTCACAGACCGTACCCTAAACCGTTAGGCTATTGATGCATCATAGTGGTCGATATTTTTAGTAATCTTTAAGTTCATTGGTTGCCTGTATTGTCTACCAACGGCAATAGTATTTGGTAATGATAGAAAGATAATTGGTCGGTTTCATTATGAGACGTTAAAAGTAAGTTCAGTGATCTGCGACGTGTTGTTTGCAGACAGAGTTGTTAAGAAGCTGCACTGCTTACCAGTATCAATACAAGTCCGGTAGAGCTTTTTCGCTTTAATAACACTTTCCGGCAGACCCTCCTCATCGTTAGCCTCCAGCAGCTCGCGCAGGTTCTCAATGAGCTGTTCCCGCAACAGCGCCAGCTGGTCCCACGAGGTCGCCCACTCCGGCACCGGGTTCTTCTTGATCCAACCGCCGCATGCGAACTCGTAAAAGTCCGTGCAGGGCTCCACTTCTTTGTTCAGGGATGAGAGGATTCGTGATGCTAAGAAGAAAAATAGTAATTAAATTTTAGACACTATTTTTTTTAAGTGATAAGGGAATCTCAATAATGTATATATTATGTATTTAAATAATGTTCCTACCGAAATGAAAATATAAAAATAGTGGAATTGTTGCGTGGTTAATGTCACCTCATGGCAGCGGCAATATTAAAATTTAACGTAAAAAAACAAAAGAGTAAAAACAAAGAAAAGATGATAATTAATATGGAGCTGCTAAAGAATATGCAAATGTCGGTGACGCGAGATACTTGTGGTACTTATAGTAAGGAGCATTATTGGATTCCATAATCACTTCGTATTACGAGTATTAGGTTGCGTAGCGTTGGGTCTGTTAAGTCATGACTGATGTTAAGTTTATATTTCGAAAATAATTTTCAGTTAAATTTGTGATACTGGAGTATAAAAAAGTTCAAAAATATTCAAGTGACAAATTAAAAAATTAAGCAGTTAAGGATAGAACGTTACTACGCACGGACGCACTCTTTTTAAACTATCATAGTTATATTACGGATTTCTGGTATAGACATTTTGTTTTTGCTTCCACATTCGTGCTCATTGTCGTCCATCTGCTCTTATATTTTCATAAACCAACCAATAATCCAAGGCAAACCAGTGAAGGTAACATTAGAACTAATTGAAACATAAAACAACAAAAAATAATTTCAAAATCGATGCAGATATTGAATGTCTGAGTTGAGAGTGCACAAACATAAACCACCTAATTTCTAGTCGGTTTATTAAATCGCATCTATGGCGGCTAATACTTTCGTATGTATAAATTGCAGAATGCAAATTAACAACGAGACTAATCCGTTCGCTTACCCGTCTTATCTATTGTAGACGAAATAGGCGATGACTTTGCTGAACTGAAAATACTAATAACACTAACAGAAAATGTCACCACCCCTAAAACAATCATTATGTAAAAGTAACACACTTAAAGTCACTGTAACTTTACTTATAAGTTGTACGAACGAGACTAAAAACAAACTTAAAATGTAAGGCGTTATAAACATACGGTGTAGTGCGTACCACGTGCTAGAAAATAAATAGAGTACCCATGGTGCCAGCCACGGATAAACAAAATTCCTGGTTACTGCGCATCGGTACCATAATTAATGCAAGCGTAGCACAGTGAATACGCAGTTAAGATCAACACAAATAATTGCGTTTGAAAACGCCACGTGGCATAAATCATCACATAACAAACTGCGCCGCCGGTGAAGGAAAATGTAAGGTAAAAATAAATAATTTTCCTCATATATAATTATTTCTTGAAGACAAATAATTATTTTTTAATTTAGTGCTAGAAAAATAAATATGACTGCACGCTTATAGAAGCTATGGAAACGATAGGTTCGCTTACGAATGCAGAGGGATGTCTAGGATCGTAATGGCAATATCTACTGCTTTCATTTCGGATCATGCTTTTAATTCATGCCTATATGAACAATAAGGTTCTAGATTCAAACCCATTGTTAAGAATTTCAATTCACTACCATACCACTGAAGAATACCGATGTGAAGTGGAATAAAACCGACTCGTCCCTCTTCCGGAAATTATTTTTTGTTGGATAGGGTTCAATTAAGTCTCATGTTAACTTTATTGGTATTGGATTCCAAACATATTATAAGTATCCACAAAATCATATTGAAAAATGGTCGACGACAACCAGCACCAACGCGGGTCACATAAGGGAGAGCAGACGCAAGAAATTCGTAATATTTATAAGTTTATCTTTTAAACTAGAGCATGCGTAAAAACGATTCATATAACATTGCTGGTTTTGAACATTGTTTTAAATTTGATTCATTTCTGACAATGCGATCGATGAGAAAACCATATAAGTCTTAAATTTGTATCAAGTATATGCCGCCAGAAATGGACGGATAACTTATTAACACATCAACCGATCCCAATGATTCATTTTTGTTGGAAAGGATGTTCTTTTAGAGTAAATTGATGAAGGTTTGGTTAGATCAGCCCTGTACTTCTGGGCTCTCAAGAATAAGACTACGGTATCCCCTGCCTGTCGTGTAAGGCGACTAAAAGGGGCCTTGGGTTCACTGGGCGACAAGGGTGGGGGCCTGCGTCGTCCACCAAAGTGGACCCGGGAAGAAGGCGACATCGTCTGGCCCGTGTTGCCTTGCACTGCGAGGGCACAGTGCAGCACGTGCTCTCCTTGAGCACAGTGCACAGGCACTCATGCACCGAGGAAAAGGCCACCGGGGAGGTTTTAGTGGGTAAAACCCCACATAACCAACGCCTTCCCCGCAGAAGGCGGGGTATCTTTCTGAAGAGTTCCTCCCCGTCAACAAAAAAAAAGGTTTGATTAGGTTCTGATTAATTTTGTTTCGTTATATTCCTACGATAATTTGGAAAAACGAAGAGGGCGTCCGCGCGTAATAGCGTTACCATTTGATTCGATTTGAAGTCGGTTTTTGTTTTTGCTCGTAATTATACTTGTAATAAAAGTCTAAATTCCAAATAAAAAAACAGTTTAATTATCAGTTCACTAATTCCTTGGATTATCCAAATATGAACAAGTATATATCCAAATATCAACAAGTCAAGTGGGCCCGATGGAGTATCTCCCATTGTGCTGAAGGTGTGTGCTCCAGAGCTGGCACCGGTTTTAACGCGCTTATTCAGACACTCTTATGTCCTCGGCGTTGTCCCACATTCATGGAAGACGGCTCTAGTACACCCGATTCCTAAAAGGCGACCGCTCAGATCCGTCCAACTATAGGCCTATCGCTATCACCCCTTACTCTCCAAAATTATGGAATCGTAATCAACCGCCAGCTCATGGGCTACCTTGAAGAGCACCAGCTGATCAGCGACCGCCAATATGGCTTTCGCAAAGGCCGATCAGCTGGTGATCTTCTGGCTACTAACTCACCGTTGGGCGCAGGCGGTTGAGAGTAAGGGTGAGGCACTGGGCGTTAGTTTGGACATAGCGAAAGCCTTCGATCGGGTCTGGCATAAAGCATTGCTATCGAAGCTTCCTTCCTATGGGCTTCCTGAGAGACTCTGTAGGTGGATCGGCAGTTTCCTTGCGGAACGGAGAGTTAAAGTCGTCGTAGACGGCTCATTCTGGGCGTCGATATTTCGAGTGTTGTCCAGTTTGGCGGTCATTTGGAGAGCAAGGTTAAAATGGCCTCCAAAAACTCGGAGTACTCAACAGGGCCAAACAGTATTTCAAGCCGGCTCACCGCCTTAAACTGTATAAGGCACAGGTGCGGCCTCATATGGAATACTGTTCGCATCTCTGGGCCGGGGCTCCCCAATACCAACTTCTTCCGTTTGACCGTGTACAACGCAGAGCTGCTCGAATAGTCGACGATCAGGGTCTCTCTGATCAACTCGACCCTCTGAGTCTGCGAAGAGATGTCGGTTCTCTTTGCATCCTGTATCGCATTTACCATGGGGAGTGTTCTGAGGAAATGTTCGAATCATCCAGCTACCGATTTCCATTACCGCACATCTCGGCAGAATTCCAAATTCCACCGCCACCATCTTGATGGTTGGCGTTCAACGACTAATACGTTTTTCGCGTAACTTTCTCCACGCACTGCCAACTTGTGGAATCAACTGTCGCCAGCGGTGTTTCCGAACGTTTACGATTTAGGGACCTTCAAGAAACGAGCTTATTTCTATCTCAAAGGTCGGCAACGTACCTGCAGCCCCTCTGGTGCTGTGGATATTCATGGGTGACGGTGATCACTTAAGATCAGGTGAGCCGTATGCTCGTTTGCCACTTTTCATATAAAAAAAAAAAAAAAAAAAAATAATATGTAGGCTTACACATATTGAAGCACCCAGGAACAGAGTCCAGTCTAGAGAGAAACAACTTGTACTAAATGATTAACGTAACTGCACATATTTTCACATGGTATGCAAATGCACATAAATGCGAATCATTTAAATGGGACTTAATTATTTTAATGAGTGTAATCTTCTATTTATTTTAATTACAAACAAAGAACTGCCGGATTCCAATAATCTGTTTACTTCATTAAAATGTATATCACGCAACATCACAGAAGAAGTCACAACATAATAATGTTCTTATTAGATTTGTGTTTACACAATAGTAGAGAGCCAATGCGGTGAATAGTTATCAGATTTAATCTTCCGACCCAGTTGTGGTTCGGCCTTTTCGGGTGCCCTAGAATCGGAATCCATTTACGATTAGAGTAACCGCCTAAGCTGAAGTTCTTTCACGGGGTCTTTCGAAAGAGGTTCAGGCTAAGAGACCTACGATAAAATTGAAGAGACCTCGTTGAAAGCATCCTCTTTCAAATAAAAATTAATATGGAATTATGGGACAAATATTATGATAATGTAAGTAGTCACCTGTCCCAACGCACTCCTCGCTGATGCAGGGCCGGGGCGTGTTGTACTCCGTGAGCACCAGCACTATGGTGTAGACTGCCAAAGCCACCAGGGAGAGCCCCAGCCCGCATATGAGCACAGACGAGCAACGGACCGTGCGCTCTCTGGAATAAAACAATTGTCTCGTACAGAAGGACATGTAAGACTGCCACGCAATAAAACAATTATATTTACGAGTAAAAACGAAAACCTAAATTTAAGTTCTGGAGTCTATATACAATTTTATTCTCATTAAGAGTTCTTATCTATTCTGAGATTATAGTTACACCTTTATATACAAACATATATTCATATATGTCCCACTGTTGGGCACAGGCCCTTTCTGTTAAAAGAGTATGTGTAAGCGCATAGTCCACCACGCGACTCCAGGGCGGATAATATTCTAATACATGTAGGTTTCCTCACGATGTTTTCCTTCACCTCCGAGCGCGAGGTAAATCAGCATATAAAATTGCAACAACAAGTTTATTGGTTCCGACATCGGGTTTGAACTCGAGTTGCTAGCGTACTACGCAACTTAAAGTAACCGCGGGACAATGAGCTACAACGGCTCATTACAAGAACCAAACAAATAGGTACCGAATTTGTTTGTTGCAATTATAACTGCTGATTTAATAAGCGCTCAACGGTAAAGGAAAACAGTCAGAATAAATCGTAAGGTAACCCACATGTGTTAGAACACACGAAGGCCGCGTGGCGGACTATGATCTTAAATTCTCTTTACATAGAAGGCCTATGTCCAATTTCCCAAGTTATAGTACAAATTATCTGAGATTGATCCCAAACTCAGATATGAATGTGAACAACCTTTAATGATATGAACAACCCAACTACTGAGCTATCGCGTGCCCATTGAATTATTAACGTGAACAATTTTAACATTTAAATCACTGGTAATAAATAATCAACAGGAAGCTTACGAGATAGTGCCAACGTCACAAGATTAAATTAAAATAAGTAATGGCTGTGTACAATTTTTAAATTGGCGAACAATTATTTTAATAACGGTACATAAATTACTTCCCCGTATGGTAACACCAGGAACGTGAGCTTCTTCATCGTTTGATTTCGCGCGAGAAGCTGATGTTCGGGTTAACTCATTAAAATTCCCCCGGTGGCCCTCTTTGGTGAGTAGCTTTAGGATCTCCAGTGGAACGCACCGGAGCCCCTCTGCATTGTGCTGTGAAGCACGTCCCGAGTTTACTCCCTCCCCCACCCGTGGGGTTGCACCCTCGCAATGCTAAGGCGACACGGAACCACCAGTTTCGCCTTATCGTAAATAAGGTCAGTCTGCATTCAGCAGCATACTGCAGCGGACAACGAGGCTCCCCATTCTTACGCTAACTTGAATTACTTAGTATAAATTACTGATTTCGAGCTGTAGTATAGACTTGAGTAATGTAATATTTAGGAATCCCGAAATCCTGAAATTTAGACAACGACTTGTCTACGTAAACAAAAAAAAATTGCCGTCAAGTACTTTAAACCTAGTGGGGTAGACAGAGACAAAAATCTCTGTCTGAACGACTTCAAATTAAATCAGCGACGGATTAAAACTTTAATACTACTATGCAAGGTGCTCTTTTATTAACCAACTTCAAAAAGGTGTAGTAGATTGACTGCACGCTGTGTTTTCATGCCCATTTTATTTTTTTTGTTTGAAGGCTTTTACTTTAAATAAAACGTGTTGGGTACATGACCTTTGGCTCTGACGATATACCGGGGAACCCCAAAAACTTATGTAGAATGGTGTTTGTTCATAGAGATATTAGTGTTAGGTAAGAAAGGAAGGAGAAAGCGTATTACGATATTCCAGCATAGTATTCCAGCAACATGCTCTAATGGCATGGTAACTGCAGAAACATAGTAACGTAAATTACAATTCGTAGTATTTTCCACTTTGTAATTGTCTAGTATAATGTCCACAAAGTGTCCGTTTCCTCAGTTCAGACGGAACCTGCCATTGTTGGCGGCGACTGCATAATTTCGCTGCTAATATTATTTTCTGCTCAGTCTTGAGCACAGGCATAAGGTAGGTGGCCTTTCTGTTTTCTACAGATTGCATTTTGGAGAGTGTGCTCAGGAACTTCATTATCTAATTCCCCCATTCCCGTTCCACGATGGGACTTTTAAACGCACTGCGGGATTTCATCCTTTAATTGTGAACATCCTCTAACCTGAACGAAGCGCTTTGCTTCGTCTTTCATTCTTCGTACAGCAAAGTACTGGAATAGTTTGCCCTTTCACAAGAACATATGATATACTTGATCTGACTAGTCTTAGTGACTTGATGTGTAACACAAATCATTACATATAATGACCACACAATCAAACCGCTGAATTCACACATATACCAGGCAAGCCGTACACGTGCAAACCACTTCTTCCTAAAATCTGTGTACTGTTTACTGTACTTGCAAGTGTTTAATTGTTTTAAAGCATAGACACAAATTACAGTCTACCAAATTACAGTCTACCTGCGGATTTCCTTTCGCTGCTTTTTCTGTCTGCAGGACATTTTGTACACACAATTCAACGATATAAACTGTTGTTTCGTCAATAAAATTTAATTGAAATTTAAAACTAATTTTGTAAATAGAAGACTAATGATGTTTTCGACTGAGGACGGAATTAACAATTATACTATGAACAGCGACACGTCCCGGCATATTATGCACGGCTTTATCATCAAAAATATCCATATAATACAATACAAAAAGTTTACTTTGTCTTTCGATACGAAATTGCGTCAAAGGGAACATGCGGTCAAAGAGAAAGGAAGACCAGAGAAGTTAAACGGACAAGATCACAAGATTTAAGCTCCCAGACAAATGCCAAAAGAATTGAACATTCTCAAAAAGTCGCTACCTACCCCACATTCATAAAAATTCTAAGTTGCATTAAGTCCTGTCAGTTATTGTGATAGGAAAAGTAAATGATAAGAAGAATTGGAAAGCTCCAAATAGGAGAGGCGCTAGACGAAGCTTCAAGAAGAAAAAATGGTCCTTTCGAACATAAATAAAATTCTACAGCGGTTCATAAATGACGGAAGTATGAGCGTAATATTTGTATATTACAACAAAAAGCTAAAATATACAAACTAAATTAGTCATCCTGCTTAAAGAAAGATCCTGCTTAAGATAAATAAATTGGCAGTCAGTCATAGGGACTGCCGATAGAAATGAAAAATTACAACGTTAATTATTATTATCAATATCAATCTATAAAAAGTACCCAACACGAAGACTTCACTTCAAAATGTATAATACCATACGGACATATAACATGAATTGGCTGATTCACCGTCAAGCTCTGAAATAAGATAGTAAATTGTCTAAAACAAACTACGATAAAAGTATTTCATATCGAAATACTGTTTATTTGAAATAGTTTTTCTTGGTTCATAATAATCTTATTTAATAAAATTAATTTAGGTGACACAGAAACAAAGCCGCGCCGTTCACCTAGTCATAGATATACTTAGAATTACTAACCATGACATAGATTTGTTTTTAAGTAAACCATGTTGGATAATCTATTCGGGTGTAACATTGTCAGAACGTCTTTTGCTCAATTTAACCTTACAAATGCGTCATCTCCTTATATTAAAACGTATATCTTGAAGTTTGAAGGTGAAACAAAAGCCGCATAATTCCAGGAACGTTGTTAGTGCAGTTGTGAAATTAAACGCCACAATGATTTCGACGGCACGCAGGAATAATAACTATTTTCAGTAATATTATATGATTTGTATATTTTTATGCAGTCCTTTTTTTTAAATCCTTTAATTGGAAATCTCATCGTAATTGATATCATACCAGATATGTGTCTTATAATAATATAGTGATAACCTTACCTGATATATGCGTTCATAGTCTATGGTTTGGACCTAACTTATATTGTTTAGCTGTCATCACGTGGCATTTTATTTAACTATTTAAAATATTTTAAGCAGTTGTGATTCAGGTGTAATTTATTCAGGTAAAATTCATATAATAACTTTTAAGCTTGTAATATATAATTAAATATTTTCTTAGAAATTCAATAACTTCAGAGAAACTCAATTGTGTTGAATTGACTAGTTCGTCTAAATTTGCTTGACGCCTATATCTTATAACACAGAAAATGGAAGACTAATTTTCCATTATTAACACGACAGAAAAATTGCATTTCTGAACTGGAAAATGCAATTCTCCTCGAATCCATTCTTGAAAATATTACTTCGACAAAGTATAAATCACACATGGCACTTATAACAAAACCTCATATACCTTCGACTTTATTTTTCATTATTTATTAGGGACTTTAGCCCTTTTGGGCATGTCAGCCCCATCATACCCTAACCTACGCACACACACTTCGGTTGCATGAAGTGAGAAAGAAAGTCAGTCTGCATTCAGCAGCATACTGCAGCGCACAAACGGAGGTTCCCATTCTTACGCTAACTTGAATTACTTTAGTATAAATTACCGATTTCGAGCCGTAGTATTAGACTTTATAATGTAATATTTAGAATCCTGAACCTGGAAATTTAGACAACTACTTTAAACCTAGTTTTAAACCGTCAAGTAATTTTAAACCTAGTGGGGTAGACAGAGACAAAAATCTCTGTCTGGAACGACTTCATTAATTTGAAGCGACGGATTAAAACTTTAATACTACTATGCAAGGTGCTCTTTTATTAACCAACTTCAAAAAGGTGTAGTAGATTGACTGCACGCTGTGTTTTCATGCCCATTTTATTTTTTTTGTTTGAAAGCTTTTACTTAAATAAAAAGTGTTGGGTACATGACCTTGGCTCTGACGATATACCGGGGAACCCAAAAACTTATGTAGACAGTGTTTGTTCATAGAGATATTAGTGTTAGGTAAGTGTTGGGAAGGAGAAAGCGTATTACGATATTCCAGCATAGTATTCCGTTAAACATGCTCTAATGGCATGGTAACCGCAGAAACATAGTAACGTAAATTACAATTCGTAGTATTTTCCACTTTGTAATTGTCTAGGCACGGGTCCACAAAGTGTCCGTTTCAGTTCAGACGGAACCTGCCATTGTTGGCGCGACCGTGACACTCTCTCTACATTACTATTTTCGCTCAGTCTTGAGCACAGGCATAAGGTAGGTGGCCTTTCGGTTTTCTGCTACAGATTGTACTTTGGAGAAAGTGTGCCTGTGGAACTTCACATTATCTAATTCCCCATTCCCGTTCCACGATGGACTTTAAACGCACTGGTGGATTTCATCCTTTAATTGTGAACATCCTCAAACCTGAACGAAGCTAGCTTTGTTTCGTCTTTCATTCTTCGTACAGCAAAGTACTGGAATAGTTTCTGTCTTCACAAGAACATGATATACTTGATCTGACTAGTCTTTAGTGACTTGATGTGTAACACGTCACATTGGCACGACCACAATAATCAAACCGGGCTGAATTCACACATATACCAGGCAAGCCGTACACGTGCAAACCACTTCTTCCTAAAATCTGTGTACCGTTTACTGTACTTGCAAGTGTTTAATTGTTTTAAAGCATAGACACAACATGCTGCAGTCTACCCGCGGATTTCCTTTCGCTGCTTTTTTCTGTCTGCAGGACATTTTGTACACACAATTCAACGATATAAACAAACTGTTGTTTCGTCAATAAAATTTATTCTCATTAAGAGTTCTTATCTATTCTGAGATTAAAGTTACACCTTTATATACAAACATATATTAATATATGTGTAAGCGCATAGCCCGCCACGCGACTCCAGTGCGGATTGGCAGCCTACATGTCTAATACATGTAGGTTTCCTCACGATGTTTTCCTTCACCTCCGAGCGCGAGGTAAATCAGCACATAAAATTGCAACAACAAGTTTATTGGTTCCGACATCGGGTTTGAACTCGAGTTGCTAGCGTACTACGCAACTTAAAGTAACCGCGGGACAATGAGCTACAACGGCTCATTACAAGAACCAAACAAATAGGTACCGAATTTGTTTGTTGCAATTATAACTGCTGATTTAATAAGCGCTCAACGGTAAAGGAAAACAGTCAGAATAAATCGTAAGGTAACCCACATGTGTTAGAACACACGAAGGCCGCGTGGCGGACTATGTTCTTAAATTCTCTTTACATAGAAGGCCTATGTCCAATTTCCCAAGTTATAGTACAAATTATCTGAGATTGATCCCAAACTCAGATATGAATGTGAACAACCTTTAATGATATGAACAACCCAACTACTGAGCTATCGCGTGCCCATTGAATTATTAACGTGGACAATTTTAACACTTAAATCACTGGTAATAAATAATCAACAGGAAGCTTACGAGATAGTGCCAACGTCACAAGATTCAATTAAAATAAGTAATGGCTGTGTACAATTTTTAAATTGGCGAACAATTATTTTAATAACGGTACATAAATTACTTCCCCGTATGGTAACACCAGGAACGTGAGCTTCTTCATCGTTTGATTTCGCGCGAGAAGCTGATGTTCGGGTTAACTCATTAAAATTCCCCCGGTGGCCCTCTTTGGTGAGTAGCTTTAGGATCTCCAGTGGAACGCACCGCAGCCCCTCTGCATTGTGCTGTGAAGCACGTCCCGAGATTACTCCCTCCCCCACCCGTGGGGTTGCACCCTCGCAATGCTAAGGCGACACGGAACCACCAGTTTCGCCTTATCGTAAATAAGGTCAGTCTGCATTCAGCAGCATACTGCAGCGGACAACGAGGCTCCCCATTCTTACGCTAACTTGAATTACTTAGTATATATTACTGATTTCGAGCTGTAGTATAGACTTGAGTAATGTAATATTTAGGAATCCCGAAATCCTGAAATTTAGACAACGACTTGTCTACGTAAACAAAAAAAAATTGCCGTCAAGTACTTTAAACCTAGTGGGGTAGACAGAGACAAAAATCTCTGTCTGAACGACTTCAAATTAAATCAGCGACGGATTAAAACTTTAATACTACTATGCAAGGTGCTCTTTTATTAACCAACTTCAAAAAGGTGTAGTAGATTGACTGCACGCCGTGTTTTCATGCCCATTTTATTTCTTTTGTTTGAAAGCTTTTACTTTAAATAAAACGTGTTGGGTACATGACCTTTGGCTCTGACGATATACCGGGGAACCCCAAAAACTTATGTAGAATAGTGTTTGTTCATAGAGATATTAGTGTTAGGTAAGAAAGGAAGGAGAAAGCGTATTACGATATTCCAGCATAGTATTCCAGCAACATGCTCTAATGGCATGGTAACTGCAGAAACATAGTAACGTAAATTACAATTCGTAGTATTTTCCACTTTGTAATTGTCTAGTATAATGTCCACAAAGTGTCCGTTTCCTCAGTTCAGACGGAACCTGCCATTGTTGGCGGCGACTGCATAATTTCGCTGCTAATATTATTTTCTGCTCAGTCTTGAGCACAGGCATAAGGTAGGTGGCCTTTCGGTTTTCTACAGATTGCATTTTGGAGAGTGTGCTCAGGAACTTCATTATCTAATTCCCCCATTCCCGTTCCACGATGGGACTTTTAAACGCACTGCGGGATTTCATCCTTTAATTGTGAACATCCCTCAAACCTGAACGAAGCGCTTTGCTTCGTCTTTCATTCTTCGTACAGCAAAGTACTGGAATAGTTTGCCCTTTCACAAGAACATATGATATACTTGATCTGACTAGTCTTAGTGACTTGATGTGTAACACAAATCATTACATATAATGACCACACAATCAAACCGCTGAATTCACACATATACCAGGCAAGCCGTACACGTGCAAACCACTTCTTCCTAAAATCTGTGTACTGTTTACTGTACTTGCAAGTGTTTAATTGTTTTAAAGCATAGACACAAATTACAGTCTACCTGCGGATTTCCTTTCGCTGCTTTTTCTGTCTGCAGGACATTTTGTACACACAATTCAACGATATAAACAAACTGTTGTTTCGTCAATAAAATTTAATTGAAATTTAAAACTAATTTTGTAAATAGAAGACTAATGATGTTTTCGACTGAGGACGGAATTAACAATTATACTATGAACAGCGACACGTCCCGGCATATTATGCACGGCTTTATCATCAAAAATATCCATATAATACAATACAAAAAGTTTACTTTGTCTTTCGATACGAAATTGCGTCAAAGGAACATGCGGTCAAAGAAAGGAAGACCAGAGAAGTTAAACGGACAAGATCACAAGATTTAAGCTCCCAGACAAATGCCAAAAGAATTGAACATTCTCAAAAGTCGCTACCTACCCCACATTCATAAAAATTCTAAGTTGCATTATGTCCTGTCAGTTATTGTGATAGGAAAAGTAAATCATAAGAAGAATTGGAAAGCTCCAAATGGGAGGCGCTAGACGAAGCTTCAAGAAGAAAAAATGGTCCTTTCGAACATAAATAAAATTCTACAGCGGTTCATAAATGACGGCAGTATGAGCGTAATATTTGTATATTACAACAAAAAGCTAAAATATACAAACTAAATTAGTCATCCTGCTTAAAGAAAGATCCTGCTTAAGATAAATAAATTGGCAGTCAGTCATAGGGACTGCCGATAGAAATGAAAAATTACAACGTTAATTATTATTATCAATATCAATCTATAAAAAGTACCCAACACGGCTGACGAAGACTTCACTTCAAAAATGTATAATACCATACGGACATATGACATGGATTGGCTGATTCACCGTCAAGCTCTGAAATAAGATAGTAAATTGTCTAAAACAAACTACGACAAAAGTATTTCATATGGAAATACTGTTTATTTGAAATAGTTTTCTTGGTTCATAATAATCTTATTTAATAAAAATAAATTTAGGTGACACAGAAACAAAGCCGCGCCGTTCACCTAGTCATAGATATACTTAGAATTACTAACCATGACATAGATTTTTTTTTAAGTAAACCATGTTGGATAATCTATTCGGGTGTAACATTGTCAGAACGTCTTTTGCTCAATTTAACCTTACAAATGCGTCATCTCCTTATATTAAAACGTATATCTTGAAGTTTGAAGGTGAAACAAAAGCCGCATAATTCCAGGAACGTTGTTAGTGCAGTTGTGAAATTAAACGCCACAATGATTTCGACGGCACGTAAGAATAATAACTATTTTCAGTAATAATATAATATGATTTGTATATTTTTATGCAGTCCTTATTTTTTTTTTAAATCCTTTAATTGGAAATCTCATCGTAATTGATATCATACCAGATATGTGTCTTATAATAATATAGTGATAACCTTACCTGATATATGCGTTCATAGTCTATGGTTTGGACCTAACTTATATTGTTTAGCTGTCATCACGTGGCATTTTATTTAACTATTTAAAATATTTTAAGCAGTTGTGATTCAGGTGTAATTTATTCAGGTAAAATTTATATAATAACTTAAGCTTGTAATATATAATTAAATATTTTCTTAGAAATTCAATAACTTCAGAGACTATTGCGTCTAAATTTACTTGACGCCCATATCTTATAACACAGAAAATCGATGACTAATTTTCCATTATTAACACGACAGAAAAATTGCATTTCTGAACTGGAAAATGCAATTCTCCTCGAATCCATTCTTGAAAATATTACTTCGACAAAGTATAAATAACACATGGCACTTATAACAAAACCTCATATACCTTCGACTTTATTTTTCATTATTTATTAGGGCATTTGGCCCTTTTGGGCATGTCAGCCCCATCATACCCTAACCTACGCACACACACTTCGGTTGCATGAAGTGAGAAAGAAAGTCATAAATGTTGTATGACCATAGACAGAGCTTCCTCGCTCCAAAACTTCGACTTGTTTTATAAACAAACAGATCTGCTCTTTGTTTTACTTATGAGGCAACAAAATATTTTAGTGACATGGGAAATTATATCTCTATACGTATAGTAGTGTCATTTATTCACGTGGCAGTTAACGGTGACGGGCACGCGCCAGTATTCTAGTCACGTGCCGCCGTGCGGTGTTATTGCAAAGCCGACTCGCGAAGACAGCTTGACTTATGGTGAAGCCTGAAGCGCTTTTATTAGCTGTAGCAAGGGAATTCCACTGTTGATTCAACATTCTTCGTAGACAAACGGGAAACAAAGAGATATGACTCAAGTCATATCAAGACCATTGTGTTGTATTAAAACAATTAGGAAATTTGTTTTTAAATTAATAATTACATTTATAATAAATAAGTTTTAGGTAATCAACTTTGCTGTCCTACAAGGAAGCCTCTACATTTTTGAGAGGTGGCACAGATCACTTAGCCGAAACCTCTTTCAGGAGTAACTCGGTTACTCTAATCGCGGTAACATATACCTGAATATCCAAGAGGGCCGACTCGGTTGGCAGCTTTTATCGGAGAGCAAAGTGATTTCATATAACTCCTAATGGCTTTCGAAAATAGTTTGTAAATCTAATGATGACAAAGAGGTGCAGAGCTCTTTGATCACCATCAAATATTAGAAGGATTGATACTTTATGTACCTTCAACTATTTTCTATTTAAAGGCTGGCATCATTTTGCTTATTCTTTTGATCAGAATATTATTTTATACGGAATGCACTACGGTGAATGTGGTAAAAAAGAAAGGGGAATTAGATCATGTCCTTTAAATGATCTAATTCCCCTGCATTTTTACGAGGCTGAATTTTTTAAGCTGAATTGTTTCCCCGAATTGTGAGGTGGCATAGCTCTTAAGTCGCTTAGCCTGAACCTCTTTTCTAATAATTCGAAAGAAGGGTCCCCCGATAAGGGGACAGTTCCCATATCCCTGTCCTACAACCGGACTCTAAGACGCGCTGCTTGATTTATTCCTTTTATTGTGAACGTCTTTCAAACCCGAACGAAGCGCTTTGCTTCTTCTTTCATTATTCGTACAGCAAAGGACTGGAACAATTTGCGAACGTCTATGTTTCCCTCCAATAACGATTTTTACAAGCGTTAGAGTGAATAGGCATTTACTAAGCTTTGCCGTCCAGGACTGCATTTCGACTCATTTGCATAGAAAGTATTAATAAATACTATTTTACAACACTGGTAATATAACTTTTTGCAAACCAGTTCAGATGGTATCCGCTTCTCTTTCACTTTAACAAATGGAAGGAACACGCATACACGAAGATCGTCGCTCTTTAGCACGTTGACATAGATATATGGCACAGACAACATCTGGTGCCGGCGGACAATGCCTACTCTGCTAGTGACGCGACGTGACCGTTACGACAACGCTGCGTACAATAAGCGAGCCGTGTTATGCAAATTCGTTTTGTAAGGAGACGGGGAAGCTGTCCGCGTCCGCGCTATCTCCCTTTGTACTCTAAGGCACCGTTATCCGATCGCGATCGTCCTACATATGTATAAAATGCGCGAGTAACGGACTCGCACAAATTCTTTGAAGTTACCTGTAGCCAGTTTGAAAAGTGTAACAATACACTGGTTCTGGTTTTTTTAACCGACTTCAAAAAAGGACGTGGTTCTCATTTAAACTATTTTTACGTTTATGTACTCATAGCACCGTCGTTTCAGGACCGAGTTTTAATTAGATCCTATGTTTATTCTTTGGTATAATATACGACCTTAGGTACCGATTTCATCGCTTTCCTTTCTTGAAGCTACGCAACGTGCAAGCGATTCCTCTGATGTTGTCCGTCTTCAGATTTGTGAGACGAGTACTTAACCACCGGCCTGTGTGCTATGAATGGGTCACATCAACGAACGACCTTTCACTGTTAAGATGATTTGTGGATACAAGTCACGCGTGCGGCGTTGTTCACTTTATACGCCAGTACACTTCCACAATCGAAGTCTGCACATACACTAAGATGTGTTGTTTTCGTTTTGGCAATCCCAAATTTCTTTACGACCTTACAATTCTCTGACCGTACCCTAAACCATTAGGCAATTGAAACAGTACAAAAGCCAGTGCGACGCTGTCACACATAAGTCTAGCCCACATAAAATCCAGCGCTGCGGTATATCCTCATTTTGTGCATTCCATTTCAACTTCACAATACTGCGCCATAATCACAATCCACTCTTGACATTTCGGAAAAGCTCAATACATACAAAGGTGAGTCCGAAAGAATGTGCTGGCTGGATCACGTACGCAGGGACATGACCTCCGGCATTGTAACGGAAGAGGACGCCCAAGACCGGAAAAATAGAGGAGCAGATCAAGGATAGCCGATCCTGGTTCAAGCCGGAATTAGGCTAGGAAGAGGAAGAAGATTATCACAGTCCACTATCCTCATCTGCGGGAAGTCTGTATTACTCGGTCATAATTTTCAATGGGATTACTTTAATACAACACTAAGCTAGTAAGATTAATGTTTATTAATAATAAATTAAAATTTCCATATGAAATGCTAAGACAGTGTCCAATGTTGTCGTCATGTCCTATTTGTCCGTTCTTTCTTTCTTCAAATGTATTTTTTGTTTTTTTATGTGTCATATTTTTTGTTTGTAATGTGTTTGTCTATGATGCCAAAAATACAACGTCTATGTCTAATTTCCTTATGCTGGTCGCGTAGACAACAGCAGCACGTGTGCAGGAGAGCAGGTTCATTGCCACGGCTGCGCGCCGGAACTCGGGCGGGCTGCGCCGGCGCATGCTATTAACTCCGCACACGTACTCGGCTTTCCACTGCCCCGCGGCGCCGCAAGCCACACGAAACAGCGGGACGCTGACTTATTACTTCCCTTACGCGATATATAATTGGGTGCGCTTTTAAATTGATTTGAAAAAAAGTTATCCAATGATTTGGTAGCGTGTTTATGTTAAATTACGTAATAATTATGCATTTTTCGATTCACACGAGAAGTATAATAAACGTTTTTATTAAGCCGGTGAATGCGTTACTAAAAGCTTGATCGGACGAGACGAATAGGAGTTAAGGGAGACAAATATCAGTGAAGTTAGAATGAGAGAGAGTTATGTTTCATATATTACTGTAGAGGCAAAAAAGAGGGGTACACGTTTTCTTTTTGTATTTTATTAGTATTTGACGTAAATGGTAATGATAGAAAGATAATTGATAAGACTGTAATAGACCGGTTTCACAATGAAATATCACTGCCAAATAGCAGAGTTTGGGCCCTGTTCTTAACGTTGTTTCCAGTGATTTCAATATGTAGCTAATGTGCTTAATATCTGTATAACCCCGACACCATAAAGTAAGACGGTGGTTAGTATAACAAAAATCAATATCACTGACGGGAGAACAAGGTTGCTAAAAATGCCATAATCACTAATTTTGCTTAATAATAAAATATCCACATTGTAATAGCCAAGCCATTGTATATATATTTCGTAGGCCGCCTAGCTTTCGTAACTCGCTGCACTCGCGTCGTCCCGTTAAATCGCGTCTCGTTACGTCGCGGTGTAATCGCTCCCCAATAAGGATGTCACTTTCCCTATTAATTGCTCTCTGTACCAAGCCGCTTCCTGCCGACGAAGCACGAAAGAAATGCAAGTAAAAACAAAAACCAACTTTAAATCAAATCAAACGTGACGGATTAAACGATATTACGCTCTTTCATTACTATAATGTGTACAGGCTTATCAAAAGTATCGCACTGGAACGAGCCAAAAATTGTATTGCAAAATGTTCATCAAATTAGATAATTGTCCTATAGTCGATATTAAGAGCGTTGCTGGAGTTTCTTCGGCCACTCCTTCTGCCTGCGCCAACGCTTCCCGAAGCTATATTTAAGCTGGTTAGCTATCGGAACGTAGTTAATCTTTGATAAAAGATACGAGTCGTGGTTGGTTCAATTCTCTGGGGCGCCCTCGGAATGCTAAAGCGTTTAGAGTAACCGCCCAGGCGGAGGTCCTCTTTTACGGGGCCTTTTGTCGTGTTGCTTTATAGAGGTCAAGACTTAGCGACCTAAGAGCTCTGCCACGTCTCAAATCCGGTGAAACTATTGCGGTCATCTTCTTCGTCCAATCGGTAGAATTTCGTCACAAAATATATCCTTTCAAATACACGTTGGTTAATATGGGTACTCCATCTGACGGGGCAGAACATACGCACACAGTATTCCGCTTGAACAGAGGTGATATAATAAGAACCTTATTTAGTAAAACGGCCCTGTTATAATTTGAACGAGAATATTAAATTTAAAGGACAGTGCAGACAAATAAAGATATAATTACTGTTACATAAAGATCAGCTTTCTTTTCCTTGAGCTTGAATATAAATTATGTAACATACAAAAGTTCATAGCGTATGTAGACGCTGAGCGACGTGGACAGGTTTCACGGCAGAAATAAAAATTATTGGCAGCCTACATATTAGGAGACCTTTTTTTAAACTACCGTTTCATTTAGCTATACTAACACGGTGGAGCGTAAATAATGCTATAAAATGTTTTAAAAATATGTTTTTTAATCAGGACCAATTTTTTTTCCGTCCCATCATCAAAGGTATCATTTGTACTCTGGCTTTATTTTTCGGAAGCGGTCTCCTAATACCCTCTATAAATGACCCATTTCTGGGTACCTTAATAGTTATGGATTATTTATCGCTAACACCGACCATAATGGTCTTCGATCTTCAAAATATTTACTAGAATTTCATTTCCTAACCCTATAGAGGCAGAAGAAGACAGCGCCACCACACTCTTTTCCTTCTAATCGAAAGAATCAGAGCCATATTCCAGCTGCCGGAAGCTTCTACGTGCGAATAGGCATGTTATACATATCACTGAATCACCAATGGGTAATAATCAAGAATTTTAAAAACTCTCCATCTTACTTGTATATAGGTATAAGGATCTTAAATGGTTAGTAAGGCGTACGTTACAAATGTACCTTTATATTTTTTTGATCACGAAACAATTACTGAGTTGGCAAAAAATAATTCGATTACATACGACTACTGATAAAAACCATTACGAGTGAGTTATGAATGAGCTGATATCATACAACCAACATGCAACTGCTATATTTTTTATCATCAAGCATCTATTTATAAACTTATCGTAAGTTAATATTAATGCAAGTTGATATTGAATCCAAGACAGTCGCCGGGCCACTCATATTTTAATGAGCTTTTCTATTGTTCATTTGATAGCTTTTACTCACCAGTCAGCAACGTAAGAATTTTGAGCTTATTTTTGTCAACTCAATAAAAAAATAATAAGCCGGAACATTAATACCATATGTCATAACATTCTTTATTATTCACTCACACACATATCTATACATCATCATCATCAGCCTTCAATCCATTGCTGGACATAAGACTCACCGCTGAGCATGATCCTCGGCCACACTCGACTAACTCCTGCCAGCAGCTCTGCGAAGATTGTCACTCTCACCTAGTCTTAAGGCGTCCCACTCCGCGTTAACTACCCAGAAATAAGCGTAATACCACTGACTCAAGACAAGATCTTTAAAACCTAGCACCTGATTGACTAGTGCTATTTAAATGAATCAGTTTAAGTGTCTCAAGAAATAATTAGTGGCATTCGTCGAGCCACTCGCCCCGGCTACGGTAATTATATAATTAATAATAACATTTCTTAGAAAAGCAAAGACGTTTATGTTTAAATTGAGAAGGAATTTACTATCTGTGTCGCATCACAGACATTCTTTTTAAACGATATCGATGGGACATGCCGTCAATACAAATCTTTGTTGCAGGTTGCAGGAATTCCGTGAGAATCAGTAAATGTGCAGTTGACGGAGCGTATAAACGAAAATCGGGGGCTTGAATCCTAGCAAGCTTGTGTCAAAAGGTGGCGCATACTAACAAAAGGGAAAAATATATTCAAAATTATTCGAGACAGCACGTCCCGACTGGTGACTAAGTAGGAAGACAAACTGACAATTTCTTTTACTGTAGGCAGCGCTAATGATATATGATACTTAAATACAGCGAAGATGAGACATGGCTATTACAATATTGCTGCATTATTCATGAGGATGTGATTGGATCAACAAAGGACATCGACACAAAGGGAATATTCATAATCTTATATTGGCGGCCGTGTGATGTATAAATTACGGAAGGCAATAAAGAAACTCCAGCGACGCTTTCTTTGCGTCGTGATGTATCCAGCCTTGGCTCCTGATCGAGAAGGACTTTCCCATACCATAAACAAAGAGCTTATTTTACTTATTGTAATTGTTATTGGTAATATTTTCGAATTTCGAAGAGCGCTCTTCTTCACTGTAATTTTCCAGAACATCCCACTTCTTCCCCGAGCCAACGTATGCACCAGCAAATTTCGATCCGAGGAAACATAACAACATAAATCATAACTATATAGCGGTCGTTACGGACAGCGGCTGTCTGCGAGGTAACTTTTTCTACTATCAATTTTAACTGAAGGTTTTTATGCCTGCTCTCCCGATGGAGACAAAAGGAAAGGAAAAACAAGAAGGTCAAATAAGAATTACTAACAGACTGGTTGTAGGTGGCATGATATTCTTAAGTTATATATCAGTAAGGATATTTTTACTTAATTACATATCTAAATATGAACACATTGAAATCAACACACAAAGTTATAATTCTGAATACATTTATGAATACACTGAAAACGAAACTAACTGGCAAATTAAACTCTCAAGTCATTTTAACCCTAGCTAGATTGATAATGATAGCAATCAACTTTTTCACCGATCTACCCGAAATGTAAGAGTGTTTTTTATGTTGTGTATAATGCTGGTGGTATGCAATAAATCAAATAAAAAATGAACCCAAATGAAATGCCATCCTGTATGTACGTAGGCGTATGAATTAAAACCAACATTTTATTACAATATTAGATCCAAATCGTTTCTAAGATACACGATATATATTCAAGCTCGATTAAAGTTACAAGATGATTGAAATCGTGTATGAATAAATACACCTTTACATATTATAAGACCTCAGCATTTTATCTCTCGACGATTGTTCATGTTCCGTCTAATGTCCTACTTACAATACAAAAGTCAGCCAAAGTAGTTTAACAGAATGACGCTAAATTGCTCCTTATACCCATTTTAATACAACTGATTATTGAATATAGCAGTATCCTTCACAATACAATACAAACTTTGTCGCCCGTTGTACATCGTGCTTATCTATTCCGGAAGCTCAGGGTTTCAAGCTCACGTTTAAAGGTAAGGAAGGTTCACCGCATGATACAACCAGATAGACGCATGTATACAAAATATATTTTTGTTGCTAAACCTATGATATCCACGGGAAAACCTTATGTCTTAAATGTGCATTAAATATGTGTGCGACAAATGGACCAATAACTCAACATCACGTGAACCGATTTTAATTATTCATTTTATATTGATTAAGTACAAAATTTTAATAATATTTACTTAAATTGAAACAAATGTAATACCGGTGATAACAAAAAAATGAGATTTTTGAAAAGAATGTGTCTGTTTGTGTGTCCGTGTATGTTTGTGTGATGAGTAAAGATAAGTATTAATAAAACACAATAAAAGTTGACAATTGAGCATAAAGTTGTTGAACGCGGATGTTTATACGAAAATGGAAAACCCTATTGTCAATAAAATTGTACAATAATTATAGAAAAACGTATTTGTTTGTTGTTTATATAACGTGTTCTGGCAAACGCAGTTGTTTTGTGCAGCTGTGTGTTTAGTAGCTTTGACCTATGGTTGTTTTTATTTAGTAAACAGATTCGTTTACAATACAGACCAACTGAAAGACTGTACAGCTACATGAGACGTAAAATAAATATCATATATTAATATAATAAACAACTGTTTACATATTGTTGCTTTTTATACGAACGATATTAAAAAACATAGGAACCGCCCAATCCTAAGGTTACGTCTCACCGGGGGGACCCTTGTGTCGAGTTACTAGCGATAGAGGTTCAGGCTAAGCGACCTAAGAGCGATGCCACCTCTCAACCCGGTGAAGCAGTCAAGGCCATCTTCTCTGGCCAATCTGTGTAGTTCGTTATAAAAAAGAACGAAAAAAGCATACAAAAGAAATGACAACCTCCTTTTTTGAAGTCGGGTAAAATGCTAAGAATTGATACTTGCTGTGTATATTAGCACTAAATCACATTACGGTTTCACACAATGTAATGTATACGATACAGTGACAGTGACCTCTGGCGCGACTGCTAAGTACTCGTTAAACTTGAGTCCGACGCAACGGGGCCAGCCAACCGCCTCATCGTGTTACCTTTTAAACGACAAATCGAATCAAACGTTAAACGCTCTCGGCGCGGACACCCGCTTTGTATTTCCGAATTGTCGTATGAATATTACGAAGTACAATTAATCAGACCTTAATGAAACTCTCAACAAACCACTCCATTCCAATAAAAAATGAATCATCGAAATCACTTGGCGTGATAATGAATTGTTCGTCCATTTTTCGCGCACATACTTATTGCAAATTTTCGGATTTGGAACAAATTGAAATAAGATCACCGGGAAGCACTAGCATTCAAAACAAAAATAGAATCATCAAAATCGGCTCACCCAGTCGAAAGTTATCAAGTAAAAAACATACAGACGAATTGAGAATCTCTTCCTTTTTGAAATCCATTGAAATTATTATATTATACGCACTCTAATGGACCCTACTGTCGACAGTAAATCGTCACAACCTTACTCCGCCGAGGTAAACACAGAAGATATTCTACGGTGTGCTTATCGCCCAAACGATGCCTATTATCATTAAAATTCCCAGCGGCAATGTGTACTTATTTATCTCGTCCAACAATCCGTCAAAGTGGTCTACCATCGTGTACGCTTTGTCAAACCATTAACAAATGTCTTCTTAAGCGACCGGTTGATAAGTAGCGATAGTTTAATGGCTAAGCTATAACGAATAAACTTTTTCACTAAAATTTGTGGTTTTTCACGTTTCCTTATAAACCCGAAGGCAGACGGGTGCGGTGCACTAGTTAATTGTTGTGCAATTAAGTAGATTCGTTAATTCACTCACTCCTGTAATCTCTATTATAAGTTATTAGCAGAAGGCGCGATTAGTTAACAGTATCTCGCAATCTATTTAAAGTATCTAATACTTTAAATAAATTACTAGAGATTCTAGAGTTACTACTGACACTATTTCGTCTTAGTGAAGGGTTTACGTTAGGAGAAGCGACAGATAAAACTCTTCTGTTATTAATAGAGGGAAAATCTAACCCTGACATGGTTACAAAAATGAGGACTTTCTTTCTCCAAGAAAAAAGTAAACAAACAACCAATGAATGAAGCGGCGATAACCTTATGGTTTTGATTACGGCCTTTGAACGGCACTGGTGGTCAGTGGTTAAGGTCGTAGGTCCACCATTGACGTGAACCCTCTCCTAGCACAAGCTTAAGCTTTGTTGAAATGGCTTACAAGAATGTTAGTAATATTTGTGGAAAAAAGCATTCTAAGCTAGCATTCTTTAAAAATTAAGATGCTTTATGCATCTCGACAATATCACATTTAAGGAGCAATCTGCCACACTTTTTGATATGGAAATATTCAAGAAGACTTGAAATAATAGATCTATGTAATAAAAGACTGTAATGTATTATCTATGATGGCGAATGCTCAGTACATAATGTTAGTGGAGACATTAGCATGTGCAATCCTTGCCCGGGTTCGTGCCGCCAGCGTGCGTGGAATGGTCATGAAATATTCATGCAGCAGCGGTTATGTAAGGAAATCGCGATGCATTTACTTGGAGCAAGTGATGCGCTGTGGCCTGATGCATTTCCTTGATGGATTATTATGGACTTATTGTACTTATGTTGAAGCAGTTGTATACACAGCACCATCCCAACGTTCACGAAGACAGCGTCGAAATGAAAAGAAGGTTTAATCTAGGGAGAACTGAATTTATATTTTTTAGAATTTATCCATAAAAGTTTTTCTCTTAGACGATTTTCTCATAAATGTTCCAGTCCCTCGAGCACTCTATCTCCTTCCCATTCACAAAATTAAAGATGCGAGATGGTATTTTGTGTTTTTAACCAACGTCAAAGAAGAGGAGGTTCTCAATTCCCAAATCCAAATGTGGCAACAGCGTGCGACCACCGGACTCGGGCTTGGTACAAAGTTAACAGCTGCCACGCAGACAAATGCCGATGCACTTTAATAAGGACCCCTAGAGTTGAGAGAGCTTGTTTTTTTTCCCTATAAGGAATGTGAGAAGCAAATGGCAAGGATGACGTAGGCTGCGCTAGAAGCTATTTGTGAATATCAGCCACTGTACGCGGGCCACTCGCTTCCGTCCGCTTGGGCTGATTATCGTAATACGGGCATGCGCAACAGGGTTTTGCGCGTAGGGTTTTCTTGTTTACAAGCTAATAGAACACACACTTAGTAAAGTATAAACTTATGAATATCTTTTGCATCTGTTTATTAGTCATTTAATCAATCTTAACTATCAATCTAAACCTATAAGTATCTTTTGCATCGGTTTTTTAGTCATTAATTAATCTAAACTTTTTTCGTTCCACTTTCAAAAGTGAATTCCAATATCAATACATTGACCATTTGATCAAGATTGATGTTTGATTATTTCTTTCTTTTAAACATTATAAAAAAACTTTAAAAAAGAGTTGTGATGCTTTAATTGTGTGATTTGCTCAAATTAAAAGGTAATAAATGTATTCCTTGTATATTTCAAAGTGTGTGTAGTTCAATAGTAAAGACGTATTGTGTACATTACTATTATGTGGATAACGGTGCTGTTTACATATTTATTACAGTTTTTACTTGATGTATTATTTTCTTTAGATTAAGTCTTAACATGTATTCGTTTGTCAAAAAAAGAATGAGGTTTTTATCCTGTCTGTTTTTATGAAACCATTTTTGATTGTGAGAAGGTACTTTTTAATTTAGCAATAAAAATATTGAAAGGCAAATACTTACAGTTTCTCCTCGAGCTTGCAGTCGGGCATCCTACTGGAGTTCTGACTCTCATTCTCCACATCTTTGACCTGCGGCGAAACATCGTTTATAATTAATTCAAATAATTTTATATGTACAATTAAATTAGAGACTAGTATTTCTTCTGTCATACATCAACATATATCAACCACACAAGAGAATGATAACCATCAATGCTTTAATGTGTCCGACTAAGGGTATTAATGCAGAGCTTATTCTATGACTAAACTTATAGCTTGCAACATTCAAATTGACTAGTCTGACCAAACGTTTTAAACCATAATGTCAATATGTTTCAAATTTAAAACGCATACCCTTAGAGGTAAACGTTATATCGTGTCACACCAATTTTGCGTTCTATTCTTACATCCAGTATATAAACTCCTATATAAAATGCAAAATGTATGAAGCCAGTTCCTGGGATACCATCTTCAATTCTTGTTTACTGTTTAGTAGAAAAAAAAATTAAATCTATGTGGCATTATCGGTCCTATTAAAAGGAACCGGTGTTTTTTCAACATGAAGTTTTATCTCTTAAAGCGTAGCTTTTATATTCCCTCTGCTTACATATGTAACTTAACGTGATATCGACAAGCAAGACGCCATTATTAAAATCTACTTTGTAATTCATATTGGCTATTTGCGGCATTTGTATGATTGACCCCGAGGGTCACGCGTAGGTTACGAGGAAGAGAGTGGCCTGATCTTATCTCGGTTACGATATAATAAGAGTCGCACCAATGATGTAACATCCAAATCTCCAGTAATGATATCCGACCGCATTGTGGTGGGACAATGCCGGCTGGTCTGAGATAACGCACGCGGTACGTAACAATCGACGAATGTGCCGATCTTAAAAATAAATAATATTGTTAGCGCTGTACTCTCACGCGGGACGGACTCTGTGACTCATCACGATATTTGACAACGAGTTTCAATTATATTGACATAATATCTGAAGACAAAATTATATTTATCCCACTCATTAATGTTGAGGTAGTCTTTATTGATATCATCCTCGACCCTATATGATTTGGGGGCCTTTAAGAAACGAGCAAATTAATTTCTCAAAAGCCGCCTACACATCTGCAGCTCCTACGGTGTTGTCGATGTTGCCGGCGGTGACAACTTTAGATCAGATGAGTCGTAAGATCGTTTGCCCCCTTTTCCTATATAAAAAAATCATCATTAACTGTAATAACGATTGACCTGAGTGTATATAATGTTACAATTTATTCTAATTCCATCAATAAAAATACTAAATTTCCATTCATAGAACACTCAGCTTGAACTTTTACTATGAATATCTGCGCAATGGTTTCAGAAAGGAATTGAGCATTCTATAGCAGAGCTCTTATTCGAAGCATAATAGAGAGGAGAGAGAAGGGGAACAAAAGCTCGAAAATGTGCTTTCATTAGAATGTTTTTTTATACTTTCTAAGCAAATGCTTGACTACGATCCCACCTGATGTTAAGCGGAAATGCAGTCCTGGGTGGTAAGGCACCAGCTTAGTCAATGCCTATTCACTATACGGTATTCTAGTAATCGGAGGAAAAGTCACGGGCAGACTATTCCAGTCCTTTTATACAAATTACATTAATTTGTTAACGATTGCATCGAATTTAAGAAACCAATTTGAAATGAGCGTGAAGCCGGAGCAGACTGCATAGCAAGCGAATTGAATTTATCTAAAGAACACTTCACGTGGTACATTTCAAATTCAATTATGTTTTAAATATGCAGTAACACGCAACGGACAATTACTATCAGAAGCTTTCTTACGCTTAGGAAACCCGATTGCAAGACTGCAGGCGGTGCAATTATATCACTTTCTTATACTAAATCAGCGCTCACTGTCGCAAGCTAATTCAACGGGGGCCGATACAAACGGTTTCCTAACCTACCGCTAATTACCATAGATAAAAAGAAAATCAACATTCAACTATTATTTCTGAAATTATAATCAGTATCGTCGATTGGTTTGATGATTTTTTCCGTAATGGGAAGAATCAAATATAATATACACCAAATGATGTCATTCGAAAACATTAAGCGCTTAACTGCGACCTTTATTTTATAAGCATAGATTTAGAAAACATCACAATAACTATTCACTATCAAAGACTACATGACTACTTAGCATCTATGTTGCTAAGTGGTCTACTGCTCTATTGGTATAGATTGTTCCCATTTCTGGGCTGCAGTCCTTTTTTTTTTTTTTTTGTTAACGCGGGGAATCGAGTTATTAACCATCCTCCGGTACCCTGGGTGGGCCGGAGGGATGTGTGGGACTCGGCCTGGGCAGCCCATACCCACTAAACCTACCGCGAATGCCATCAGCCGTTATGAGCGGGTGCCCCGGATCTGTCAGCGACAGGACACCCCAACGACCGGCCGGTCTCGGCAAGACCGGACTTCACCCTCGAAGGGGACTCCTCCGGCACTCAGAGAAGTCCCGACGACGCCGAAGCATGCTGGGGCCAGGTTCCCATCCTGGCCCCGCTTCGGATTACGGGGGCAGCGAGAGGAGGCGTTTGAAACGCCTCCTGCGCACCCCGACTCGTCGCCTGCGGAGGAGGGAGCCCCACGGCTCCCCTCCTGACCCGCTCGTCGGCCTCCTTCTGGGACATGACTGTCTCGCAGAAGGAGGCGACCGCCGACAAGACCTGTCGCTCCGTACCATCGCAAGTGCGAGGCTCGGAAGCGACAGGTCTACTCCACCGATGGCGGATGCCAAGTCGCAACGCTGCGCTGCCCATCTCGGGCACACCTCCAGGGTGTGCTGGGCAGAGTCCACCGCAGCGCCACAATCATGGCACCGCTCATCAGCCTCCCGTCGGGCCGTCCGACACAGGTAGTCCCCGAAGCAGCCATGCCCCGTGAACACCTGCGTCAGACGGAAGGTGAGAGGTTTGCGCTTTCTGCGCATCCACCGCTCCAGGACCGGGCGCAGAGCACCCGTTGTACGTATTCCGTACGGGTGATGCGCCAGGTCCTCCTCCCACCTCCGGCAAAGTGCTACCTCACCTAACCGGCGGATCCGCCGGACCTCTTCTGGCAGAGGGTTCTCTCCGAGGGCCCTCCTATCCGAGACATAGTCGGACACCTCGGCTAGAACCCCCGCCACGAGCTCCCACGGCGGATCGCCGGCAAGCGCAGTAGCTGCCGCCCACGAGACCGTACGGTACCCCGGATGACCCTGATACATGGGCTGCAGTCCTTCGCCATTAACGACCATGTTCTTTCTGATTGGCTTAATGTAACTAACGTTTTGATCCAAAAATCTTTTGCAACATGTACCAGGAGAAGTGTTCAGATGATTGTTTTAAAATGATTTCGTCTGCTGAATTTATGTCCGTTTAGTACTATAGAACTCGAAACATCATGTACCGAATGTAGGCTTCTCGATTGGATATATATTAGCATTCTATTATTGTACGTTTTTCGTATAATTTCTAACAACGTACAGTCTTTAACCCTTGCAGTATTGCAGGTGTTCCAGGGCAGTGATAAAATCAGATGATCCACGGGCCCTTTTCCTCCTTAAATGTCTTTGGTCTTGGAGTTCCCAGACTTAAATTGTCACTATCCTTGACTTTGTTACAATAATGCAGAAAGCTCTGTATTAAAAGAAAAATAATACAGGTTTCACTTCTATCGACGGGTTTAGTGTCTGTCGTGCGTGTACCTACGTACACCGTTACGTCCGTTACGGAAGTGTGACATGATATAGTTAGCGCGTGTCCAAGTAATATAGCGTGAAGTTAGTACGGTACGTCATTGTCAAGTAACAACGTGAGTGAAGGTATTACAGTTTTGAGAACAAATATTGCAGCACTATGTGTCTTCATTCAAATTGTGTACATAAGCACATACATAAATTATATTTTTTTTATTTTAATATGTATTTTTTCAAACGTAGTTCACAGTGCATTGTTCGGTAGCTCGTGGAGCGTACGAGCAGGATCACATAAATAACAGGCGGGCAACAAACGCATCTGATACGCATCCAGCCGTGGAAGGTGAGATTCGTCAGAAACGATTACCACTCTAAGGTCGCAGTAACACTTCACGCTGTGCTGTATCCATCTAAACATGTCAGATCAAGTTAATTAACAATTACTTAAAGGCCTGTCGCAGACCCTCGAGTTATAGATACTACGCTAAAAAGTCTAAAGGTTAGTTTGTTAAAGTATATTGGTTAGATTCTGAAGAGAAAAACTATAATCAGGGCGGAGCTAAATAATAGAAAGTACGTATGTATAAACACAAACGGGAGAAAACTATTCAAATTAAGAAGACCATTGTAATTAATAAAGCAAACAATCGAATGATCGATCGAATGGTGCTAGGTCACAAAAAGCCTCTGCCGGTCGGCCAGTATACCATGTTCGCACGCAACGCCCCCATTATGTGATAATACAGAAACGACCATTATGTCATGACGTCCCAGTTGCAATATAACAAGGGTTACCATGTTGCTGGAAAGTATTTAAGGACAGCTGCCTTTCAAGTTCATTCGACTTGGTAAATGGTAATGACCGTTAAATTGACATAGTGGTGACGTATTCTATATGAAGCGTCTACGTAGAGTACATACACAGACTCGCTTGTGCTAACTTACTCGAAATAGAAGTTCAGGACAAAATAGTATGAGAGCTCGATTGTCACTCAAACCGGCGAAGTTTTAAAATTTTACATGCTAACTGCTGTAATCTATATTCCCTCTACTACGGTCTAAATTCTTTCGCATTTTTCTTTTTGTCCACGTTTTATTTCGGGACCTACCTCATAGACAAACTTCTATTAAAATGGCAGTGATAAAAAATAAAAAAATATTCTTAAAAACGGACTTGGTAACGTTAATCCCACAGTATAATTTCTCCCTCGCCAAGTAGGTAATATTATAGGTATAGGTATACTGATTGACTAACAGCAAATTTTTGAGAAATTTTAGCAAATTTTAAAAATTAAATTGCCTTTGTGATTTGTGATAAACAATGGAGTTATTACCATATAGTCCTATTGGGAATGTTCTTCAATAATGATACAATATGGTAACCATAGCGGTGTCCCACTTGCCTCACTGTTACAGTTCTCTTTAAGTTTTTTCTTATTTTCAGCAGTCCGCCGCGCTTCAAGCGATTTGAAAGGTGAACGCGGCATCACTAGCGAATGGGACTTTAGAGTAAATGCAAACGATCCTATGTAAATTACGTATGCAGTTATTTAATATATATTCATGCAACACCAGCATCAGGCCATTCACCTCATCGCATATGATACATCTTTCATAGATTGATATATTTTTTTATAGCTGATTGCGATTGCTGGTTTGAAGGCTTTACGGCCAAGCTTTGAGATCGCTCAGTATGAACTTCTGTCATGGGAAACTTACAGCAAGGCCTACGCAACCTCAACCTCCGTGTTCGGAATCAAATTACTAATATCGTATATCAGCCAACTTGAAAAAAAGAGATTCTCATTTCGAATGTTTATATTTAAACCTGAAACTTTAAAACGCTTAGTCGCTGCACAATTGTTGCTAGGGTTAATTATTAGCGTGAACAGCTTAGTGATTCAGATTACGGTCTGTGAAACGTAAGGTAAAAGGTAAAACGTAGGTTCGACTCCACGATTCGACTATTGACATGAACCATCTTCTAGCAGTAGCACAAGCTTGAGCTTAGTTGGAATGGTTATCGAGAAGGTTAATATATTTGAGTATAAATATTGTAAAGAATATTTAAAAAAAATGAGTACGTGTGATTGGCAATTAAAATTAGCATGTATTCTACATAGGAGATAATTTAGTCTGCGACAGAATAAGTTGGATTTCACGTGGATCGTGAGAAAGTGAATTTGTTTCTTGCTCGCAACTTTCGCTCTCATTGTGGACAGCATATTGTCTATAGTACTACGCTCCTTGGATATGGCGGGCACGGTCTGTGTGTGCGTGTGTTCGTACGAATGTGACGACAATACACACATAGTAATGAATATTCTATTTAAAGTAACCAAATGTAAGACGATCCCTTAGTTATTGGGAGCGTTACTGGAGTTTCTTCGGCCACTTCTCCCAGCGCAAACGCGTCCCGAAGTAGTATTAAAAGATTGCCTCGCTGTTGAATGTCCCTCAGCTTATATCCCTGTAATATCAACCAACCGAGCCGACCTTCTCGGGCGCCCTTGGATCGGAATGCTTACGTAACATAGTAACCGTCCAAGCTGTGGTTACCCCTCACCGGGGGGACCCTTGTGTGTAGTAATAGGTGTTCAGGATAAATGACCTAGGAGCTATGCCACGTCTCAATCCGGTGAAACAGTCAAAACCATCTTTCCTGGCTAATATGTACAGTTTCGTCACAAAAAAATACGATCCTATCATCATATCACATCTCAACCCCGTGTAGTTGTAATAGCCTTCAGGCTAACAACGGCATTTATAAAAAGGACGTTCACCTAATAGTAAGTGATAGCCTGAGGCTCCCGCGTAACAATGCGTTGTTGAACAAACTCACAAAAACCAACAAACAAAAAGCCTTGGGTCGGAAGTCAAGATTTCGTTACACAAAGCCTCGGATTGGGGCCGTTCCTAACTCAAAAAAACGACAAAGCGTGACGTTTACAATATAGAACACGCACTCTCTATTGTACATAGACAAACAACCTTAAATAGAATTTTCTCTCTTCTATCAAACCAATTACAATCAATATCCCAAATTACGCGATGATATAAATAGACATTGAATAGGAAAAGTCATTGGACTAGATAGAATGCGATCTCGTGACAGATAGATTGTATGTTGAACTTACAATACTTACTGTTTTAAGTAAGACGGATTTATATATACATTAAATGGTTTGTACATTTCAGTTGTTGAATACCTAACTTTAAATTCATCATCCAATTATTACAAGTACAAATTTTACAAGCCGTAATGGCTTATGGCCACGCGTCCGACTTTACAATCGTAAGATCGATGCTTCGAATCAGCTTGTACCGGTTCCGAAACACCACTGGTGACAATAGATTGAACGTGAAAAGCGTACAGCTGTTAACCCTTCACACGGAAAGTATCCGCAGCTAGCTCCGGAAGTAAAAAAAAAATTGAGATTTTGGTATTTGTGGCAAATACTTTTTGTTGTCAACTCCCTAGGTTACTATGCCACACGCACTGTTTGTTTTGGCGGACAGGAACGGGAACCATAAAGATGATATCGATGGTAAGGTATTTGGAATTCGGCTGCGATGTCAACTGTTCAGCTGTAATGATGTTACAAAGGAGAGAAATATGACATCTTTGTCATGTAATTATAAGACTTTGCACAATTTATATCTTGTACCAATTTCTATAACTATTATCGTTCAGTATTTTCACAGTATTGCAGAAATAATTCGCTATCCAGTCGATCGTGAACTCCGAACTTGCGGCACTGCAGCGGCCGCGCCTAACACGATTTCCTCATCCGCCATATTTGAAAACTTTTCACGCGTAAATACAAAGCTAAAATTTAAGGTTTTTAGTTGTCTATCGCGAACTGATAGTTAAAGCTAGATACCTATTGAATGTCTTAAAACATTTCAAAAAAGAGAAAGAGGCGTATCACAGATGTAAACGAGAATATGAAGCGATTAGGTGAACAACACAGCCAGAGAAAGGGAGTATAAAGACAACTGTAATCGACACCATAGTATGCAAGACATTGACGTGAGAGTTTCAGAGAAGATATGAAAGAGTTTCAGTATGAGTGCTACTACGAGTGTAGTACTAGAGTACATAAAACTTGGGCTGAACTGTGAGTGCTGTAATTTATTTAACAAACATGTACATAGAATCCATAGAAGCCGCCTGAAATATATACGAATTATTTGTTTGTGGAAGACACGATAATTACAAGTTTAATAAGCCCACAGGCTCGATTCGTATACTGCAGTAATCCGGCTTTTATCTTCATACTTATTCTTCACCATTACTTCTGATTCAATATACCTTCATAAATTTTACTCGTGTTATCAAAACAATCAATTACGGTTTACTTTTCGGACAACTTTCACAAATTGTATCAGGTTGAAATTTTAAAGATAAGCGGACTTCGGAAGTTTTACGAGTAAGTGTAATTTAATGTAATAGTTGGAAAGTTAAATTAATCCGGACTCCATAAAGAGCCCTCGACTTTAATGACTTGTGGTCTAATCTTGTGGACTGAGAGGTGATCTAGCTCACGGCTTTACGTTTAGATCCGTGAGCCATAACTTAGTACAAGCCTCGATTCATCAGGTATCAGGTAAAACGCAAAAGTACAATATGACGTATATTATACTTATGCTTATACCCGGTATACGCCCACGACCCATTAGTGAAATATCAACTGCTGCAGTGGCCCTACTGTGATATCTACTATAATCTCCTTTCTAAATTTATTAACGATGCAAAATTAGATAGATCATGTCAAAAGTTGCATGGTGGGTTTGAACCTACAACCTCATGTTTCGCATCCCAAACTATTAGGCTATTGACGTATCTATGGATACTGGAAATTTGAAATCTGTACAATAATCTATGCATTCACTGTAATAGGATAAATGGTAAACAATAAACATAGTAAAATATGTTCGCTGGAAATCAGATCAGAAGCGGACGTGGCAGGAAAAGTTATTATAGCATCGAGATGGGTTTTATTGTTCGCAATAATATGCCGAGGGTATAATCGATATAATTAAATAAAATGCGTGCGAATGCATAAAACATCCCGCCGCGTCGCATGCATTATTCAGTTGAACATATCCGAACATCGAGCTTAGTAAACAAGTTGTACCGTCACATACATTTGCCATCAGTTATTTCCTTTACTTTATCATGCAAATAGAGGGATAAAGAAAGAGATATTGAAATACATAGATAGAGATATCGAGAGAGAAAATAAATCTAGGGTTTATTTAGAAGGCCTTTTTAAAGTAAAGTTGCTTGGGAAGTAAACTGGTAAATGCGTTACAAAAAGTATAAATAGGCGAGGCGAATGGAATCTGACAGGCATATATAAGTTAGTGAAGATAGAAAGAGAGAGAGTTACGTTTCGTACATCAAATATGTCTGGAGAGATCAATCTAGTCGTGTTCGATCCTCTTGAACACTGACCAAACCTGAGGTTCTCTGAAAAGTCCCAAGCGATAAATTGCGCTTATCTTAAATAGAGTTTAAGAGTTAGTACTGTGATAGCTCCGCCATAGTTTATAAAATTATTTAACTACCAATCAAAGATTTACTTAATATAAATATAAATAAAAGGTTTAAGTGTTATGTTTAACGTTGAAGAACTTATGTCTTATATATGTAGTAAGAATACAGCAGGGCTAGCTTGTGTTTAGCGTTCAAATATCAAATGCTATAGATTTGTGAAGTGCAGTCGATGTTACGGCATAAAGCTCTTTGTCCTTGCATAATAGATGCGCTTGCGCATTTCTCGGCGAATGCACTAAGTTACAGTCACGCCCATAAGCCATCGTGGTTTATGTTGCATGTATTCTGTGACCTTAAGAATATATAACATCGTTAGACATAAGGTCAATCTCGGACTAGGAGTCTAAATCTAATCCCAGATTAAAGATTCATTTTCCGGGACATGTTACGAGTATGATAGTTGTATTATCCGAGAGAGGGAAAGGACGAAGCCTGAAACAGCCCAAACTGCTGCGGTCGAAGAAAACTTTACTTGGTCGACTTTAGTCACCATTACCGTATTCGCTATCGCCGATTATGGCGTGTCAGACTTAGAATAAGTCAACAGTACGAATACCTTTTGGTCGTGTACGGTAACACCCTGAGTTCGATCGCCTTAAGTTCCTACAAGCAAGTTCAGTTGCTAGTACCAATGAGATTTTAACTGTCCATTTATCACGTGTTCGGAAAGAAGGAAAACATCTTGAGGAAACTGCATATCTGAGAAAATTTTCTGAAACATGTGAAGTCCATCTTTCCACACTAAGGCCGCGGCAGACTATGCCCTTTTACTACCTTTGCAGATTCTCTGCTTGTGAGCAGCAATGACTTTAAGCCTGTAACTTTAACTTGGAGATAAGGAAATATTCCCTGCGTATTACAAGCGGCAATGAAAATAACTATACTATATATAAATAAAATGGGTGTTTTGTATTTCTCAGATTGTGGAAATCGTTTTACTTCTCTCCTTAAAAGATTGAGATATAAAAAGATAATTAGTACATACATTTTGTTGACAGCGTACTGTGAGCAATACATCACTGAGACATATGATTAACCGTTAACAATGCGACATGAATAATTTATTGGCGTGTAACTGTTCGACATGGCTTTTGTAAAATAGTCGAGATGCAGGTCGACGAACTGATCTCATTGTTTAAGGGTAATGCGATTTATTTGGCAGAGATGGTAACGGTCTCCGACGGTATGGGGCCGCAGCCCGACGGGTTCTGACCGAAACTGGATAAAGCGCAGTTATACTCACCGCCGGCGGTATTTTGCGGAACGACTTCTGACAATATAAGTAGCATTCCTGTATTTATAGTTACAGGCCATTTATAAAGAGTTTTAATGTCGACCATACACACGCGCCCGCACACACACACGCAAACGAAAACACGCACGCACGTACACAAATATTTAATATTTTCTAAATTATTTTTAAAACTATAAAAAAGATTGGCTAATTTAATGCTGGAGCCCCCGAGAAGCCCTCATCTAAAGTCATTAATCCGTTTTTCAACCATGACCAGATACTTCAGTTGGATTTCGTATACTAACAAATATATTTAGTATATTTACGAGTCTATTAGTGAGTACGACGGATCGCTAAACGCTACTAAGCGCGGTAAGTCTCTTTTACTTTAGACTAGGTACGCCAGGCGGTGTTACCCGCGTTTAAAAACTATTTATTTATTTTTTCTAAAATAAAAGGGCTACGTCAAAATCGGTCCAGCCATTCCATTAGCAGACAGACAGAAAGACAAAAATTGTAAAAAAAATATTTTGCTATATGTACCGTACATTCATAAGCATGTAGTAAAAATTAGTTATGTAAGTAAGAAGGTTAATGTTATAATTTATTTTTACTCGTCAATATACTTGTGTCTGAAATTATATGTTTCTCTCGACAGTGCTTTGAAGACCACGTAATGTATCCAAAGTAGCTGAGGGCTCTTTGGTGGCAGATTTCCGAAAGCCGTGTGGTGATCCTAAGCTCCTTCAGTATGGGCTTGTTGATTCTCATGGCAATCCACGGTATATACAAAGTATACGGAGCGGAGTCTTGTATAGAGGTAACCGAAAACGGAAATTCATTGATACTAGTGGGTAACTCCCGACCGTAAGATCGTAAATTTGAACGCTTAGCCATTGAGCTGTCACTGCTGTGTCACTGTGTGAGGAAATAGACCATAATGAATCTTTATCAGTGTGTTGCACAATAAACCTTTTCATTTCAATCAAGAAAAATGCAGTGATCGTACTTTAAATGATAGCGGGTAACAATTTTCAAGTCAATATACGAGTATTCTAATTACATTAGAGTGCCATTCAAATATCCAAGGAGTCGTTGTTGTAGGATTTTTATGTGCCGCAATCTAGAACCAACCTCCTGTCACACTCGCCATTGCCAAGAATTTTCGCTACTTACAACCTCCTTAATATTCTTTTTTTTTCTAATTCGTGCAAAGTTTTCCGAAATGTTAAAATAATCCAAAATTAATTGGCCAATTTAATTAATTTGTTACTGTTTTTTTATTATTTAAAATATCAATATCATTATTTTTAATTATAAAAACGTTACGTTTATTATTAATATTATTTAGTATTAATAGCGAATGTTGTGTACACCTGTGATTGGCATACACAGCAGGACATTATTTGTAAGCTTGTTTATTACTACAATGTATACTTATTTAAAGCTGTTGGTGCCATATATAAATAAATTACAATACTGCGAAAACTGTGATGTAGCTAGTATAAAAAACTTTCAGGGCCGAGTCTTCTAAACCAATTGTTTACAAAATTTTCAATGGCATCATAATCACACATACCACACCCACGCACACAATTCTATTCATTTACACGCAGGGTAAGGTACAGTATATCCCCAATACAGGCTACAGGTTACTCTAGCAAGCAGATATGTACCGTAAGTTTGAACAAAAAATTGTAATTTTATGTAATATAACCAAAATTTGTGGAAATATTATATGTGTCTGTGAAAAAAAAACATGCCATATCATAGTGGTGGATATTTACTAATTTTAGTAATCTTTCATTGTTGCCACTATAGTTTACCGACGGCGTACCGCTGGCACACCAACCGTGTTTGTGTTAGTATTAGACGTACTTGGTAATGATGTAACGATGATGATCGGTTTCATAATGACACTTCACCAGTAAATAGCATACTCGATACCCACATTCTCTCACGGCCTGGCGATAGAATTTTTGTCTCTGTCGAAACCAAACCTTGCCCCAAACCGAGTTATTTAATTTTAAATGATAAATAAAATATCAGGCAACAATGGGGAGTGTAAATCGGCATAACAACAACATTGCCAAATATTTTCGTTCGTTTTGAATGGAGTACGGTATCGTCTTACTGTTGCCGGCTGTGAGAACCCATCCCGATACAATGGTGTTTATTGTCCGCGCTCCGACGCACTCGTGGCCCACTGCCCACTGCACACACTAAATTGGATGCACGCTCAGATGTCAGGAGGAAAATGTTTCTATCCCATGTAAATCTAATTAACCCCATGCTTCAACCGTCTTTAAAAAAGGAGGAGGTTCTCAATTCTTCTGTATTTCTTTTTTTATGTTTGTTAAGGTATGAGACCTTTCAACTGAGCGACATTCAATATTTGAATATAGTACGTGCGCCACAAATAGACGAATTACTCAATATAACACCAATCGATTTCGATGATTCATTTTTTATTTGAAAGGATGTACTTTGAGAGTTTAATGAAAGTTTCGTTAGGTTCCGATTAATTTTATTTCGTAATATTCCTACGATTATCCGAAAATACAAAGAGGGCGTCCGCGCGTAATAATGTTTAACGTTTGATTCGTTTTGAAGTCGGTTTTTGCTTTTGCTCGTAAATATACTTGTAAAAGGTCGCACGCAGAAGGAGTACCGGCGGACAGGTAATAAAATATATTTGACGCTCATTTACTAAAAAATATAACACCATGGTTTGCTTGAGTGGAAATCCATCCATACATATTTGCAGACATGCTCACAGGTTAGCAAGTCACCCGTAACTATCTGGTTGATATACATTCGCCTAGAACGACCGCATCTCGTCCTATCATGGCGAAGGATGGGTTTTAGTTGGTACGGACCTCTTGCAGGCCGAGCCCGAAAATAACGCACCTGCTTCCCCGGTGGGCATGTATTAATAAAAGAATTTCCTCCCTTACAACAAAAAGTCCTCTTCCGTAAATATATACGGAATATTTCGAAATATCGCCTAAAACTACTCAGAATTGAGGCGTACGTAATATTATGTCCTCGATTATTTACTACGTAATATATAGTAATCCAAGTTGTGGCCATACAATTATGTAAATATTAATTAAGTGAAATCCTAATGAAACAATCAGTGGCATGACCCTCTCTGGCACCTTCCAGTCTGAACGATATCGCGACTACTACTCAAAAGCTATGTTGCTGAAAGAATACCATTTCCTTTGGTCTAAGAAACTCATAAAGTCAGGTTTTCACTCGGTGAAGTTGGATGTAGCTTCGGACTATGAAAGAACATAAACCATGAAAGTAGACATAGCACATGTACAGCCACTATACATTTCTGTGTTACATAATACGCTCAATCTCTCAAGGATAGAAAGCCTTTATGAAGTCTGTTACATTTGGTAGCCTAGTGGCTAAACGGTTAAACTTATGACCTACCGTTTGGATTCCGTTTTTCGACCAGTATGAATTTCGATTTCTCAAGAACAAAAAAAATTACTCGCTAAAAATTGTGCCCAGTATACAACATTCGACTCACGCTGAGGGTAATTCATTCCTTCCTAACGTTGGGTTATTAATTGGAGATGTTCTATGTCAGTAATGAGACAAAAGCCTATATAAAAAAGAAGTCAATAAAATGTATTAATTGATTGTAACCGCTCTTTTTTCTTAAGTAATTTTTAACTAGCAGGCATATCTAGTAAATAATAATAATTATTTACTAAAATCAACTACCCTCGTGACATAATTTTATTAAACCTTTTTATTAATAACACTGAAAGTTGGAATTAAAATGATTATTTTATCAGTTCTGTTTCATTTACATCAGACTAGTTCAATTTTTAACTTTATAATAAAGACAGCATCTAAGGTAATTGTCTTAATATTATTTATTTTTCGTATAAATGGATTAAACTCATGTATTAACTAATGTTGAATGCTATAACTGGTTCTTCTACATTAAATACGTTTGATATTGAATTATTTTAATGTTAATTTTAATTTTTACCTTATATTTCATTTTGGCTTTTCTCTTTTCTCCAATCAACACTAACACAAACAGAATATTGTAAAATAAGAATGTCAATATTAAATAATTTTTCTTTGAATATTTATGTTGTATTATCGAACTATGTAAAATGTCAAAGATATTTTCGCGCCACGTCTAGGCGAAGACAACCGCGCATGCGTCCACCGTATCCGCGCGGTAATGGTCGGCGTGCAAGCGTCTCGGTGGTTTTGCTTCCCCGCCATCGCGGTGCAACGACCCAACCAACGGGAGGTTGCCAACTTTTGGCAACTATTCATCCATCCCAATACGATGAACAATGATACTTTTCAAGTCATCCTGTTTTTGAAGTAAACAAGAAGGAGCGGGAAAGGTTATCTTTGATTGCCTAGTTCAAAGCGAAATTTCATAATTGTCCGAAATTTTAATTTCATTCAATATTTATTCTAAATCATTCTTATTTTAAATTATTTATAAAAAAGTTATGACGTAATGGCCGCTAACCTTTTACAACTATTAATTCATCTCAATTTGATAATCAATAATTTTTTTTCCGTTATCCTTTCTTTGAGCTAAACAAGAAAAGCAAACGACGATAGACCAAAAAAACGGAATAATTGTCTATTAATTATTCTAATTCCATTCAAGTTTTATTTCAAAGCATTTTTATATAAGATAATTTAGTAATAAATATCGTAACTAGATTTTTTTAACTAAAATCTAACATAGAAAGTAAGTGTAACAAATAATAATATTATTCTCCTTATCGTACTTCCTGCGACAGCGAAGGTGAAGGTGAGGCGCGCGGAGAGTTGTCGACATCGTTGCAATTTCGATAAAGCTGTCACTAATAGCGGTTTCACTATTTCAAGCGCATGTCTTAATCTGAAACTCAGCAAATTAATAATAAGCCTATCATTGCATTGCATTTCGTCACACTGCAGTTTCACTGTTAAAATTGAGTTATAAATTATTTGTATGTATAAAGTACAATGTATACACAAAAACATCTTACTTGACTTAATTTTATTTCAATAAAGAAGTTATATATTATATTACTTAATATTTAATACTAGCTCTCCCGACCTTTTGATGGTGCTGGGGTAGACAGATAGCAACCAATGTCTGTTCCTCACTAAACTAATTACATAATAAATATGACAGGAATTAAAATAAACACCAAGTAAAAAGAGCTCCAGATTGTCTGATCTTGTATGGTATCTATAGGTATTTTATATGAATTTTTATTTTAGCAAATGATTTTTATAATCATACGTACGTACAACTGATCTGTACAAAAATGGAAATTCATCATCTCTGTCTATTTATATTAATTCTAACATGATTTATTTATTTATTATTCATGTCTAAAGACCTTCAAGTAATCCAATGGAAGTAACTGACCGGGCTGTAGTTCGTCGGTACCCAGTCGGGCATCTTCGACGCAGTTGCGCTAAGTACCAGTGTGCCAGTAGTACCAATAGTGCCAGTAAAGTTTTATACTCACAGTAGAGATTCAGACTGAGAGAACAAAGTAAGACGAATCTAGTAAAGTTTTAAAAGCTTCCATGATTGGTAACGTTGATCCATTCCGAGAAACAAAAAAGCTTTAAGCTACAGCCATCTTGTAGGTGATTGATTCCAGAAATGGATGATGGAAATCAATATGTTTAAAACTATTGCTGATAAATATGTACTTCTTTTAGTGCTATTAATCAACTTCTAAAGGAGTCGGACTGAAGATATCCTCATTGCTCTGATAAACCTTCTTGATCATATCGTGAGGTGCCAAGGTGATCTGGGCATGGCCCCCGTATTTGTCAAATATAGATGCTCAAATAAGAAAATGCTGGGGAGCCAAACTACGGTCATCAGTTATTTGCATCGGGTTAATGGCACCTTTAAATAATTTTTTTTACCATAAGGTGTTTGTTTTCAAATAAAGTGTACTTTGTAAGGTATATTGCTATTACATTTTCTCAGGGGCTTATTAAATTATTTATTAGAAAGATATTGTGTTCGATTAAAAAACGTTATTATTATATATGGCTTGTGGTTACCGCCCATTGGATGGAACAATACCGCCCATACATGCCAATACAAATATCGCGTTCCGTTCGTATATGTACGTATATACCATAATGACATATGCTACCTGTGTTTTCGTCATCTTGAAGGCCCCACCTTATTACAAGAGTAGCGTGAATACCCATTTACTAAGCTAGTGAGCTTTACCATCCAGGACTGCATTTCCACTTAATATCAGGTGGGATCGTTGTCAAGCAGTTACTTAAAAAAATACAGTACTTAGCATCTACACTAGTCACTAATTTTTCATCGGCTTTGCTTTGTTTATGTTTATTCTCGTTTTTAATGACAAAAAAACAAGTAAAAACTTTTACTAATATGATGATTAATTGGATATGCTTCTTCATATACTATCTGTAATAACATAGCACCTTATCAAAAACAAAATGGTGGTTCTGTCAAAGTAGCGTGATTGTTTCTTAGCGTATAGCAATCGCGTAGTACTTTTTTCTTTGTTATTTCCTCAACTTTTAATTATATATTCTTATATTAATGTTAAGTGTACTTTAAATAAATTAGTTTTTTGATGTTAGTGGTTTGATGTAATATGTCTCGCGATGTTTCTCGAAAGACTTTTTATAACCGGCGAGGTGTTTGGGACAGGAATTATTTTAGAAACCAAATGCAACGAAAACGGAGTCGGAGTCCTTCTAACAGAGACATAAAACGTCGCAGTCGTTCTCCACAGAAAAATGATAAAGATCTATTAGACGACAATATCTTAAGCGAGATTTCAAAATTGCCAGAACCAAATGAATTATGGGACACTCAATTTCAAGAAGCCGGTTTTAGTGGCAATGCACCGTCGCCTTTTCCACAAGAAGTTAATAAAATATTATTTTTTAAATAAATATATATCTTAAATATCATATTAACAAGTCTATTGCTATTACTATAATTTTATGAAGTTTTTGCAATAAAGTTAGGTAAATGCAAATTCAAAATTTTGAAGGGACTTAGGACAGAAAGAATTTTATAATACTTTAGAAGTGCAAGAAGAATTTTATGCTCTACTAACTGACCAAACCATTTAAAAGTGCAGTGATAGCATAGTAGTTAGTAATGTTTGACTTATTTTCTACCAACTGGATTTGAATCCCAGCTGTATGGTACCAATAACTTCTGTTTCTTATGTACAAAAAATATGCAACACACTAGCTAATTGGGATGGGATTTACTCCCTATTCCATCCATATTCAATATTTTTTTATAGGGGCCACAACACATTTCAGTCATGGTGTAGAGGGCAGCAGAAATTATTTAGGTCTTAATTAAAATATAATTCCAATGACTTACTACTACTTACTTAATTACTATGTTGAAGGGAAAAAAGTTTTATCAAAGATGTTTATATGTTTTAATGCAATTTTTGATACTGTGAACACTTTTTCCAAACTTTATCACAGACCTTGATATTTTGCTAGTCTCTGTTTTGTAAATTTGGTACTTCAGATGGGCCAATAACAAAGGTTGAGTTGTCCTATTACATATGGGTTGTAAAAGCAACTGCTATGTTTTCTTTGCTAAGATGCGAGATCTTATTTTGTTTATTATAGTATTTGAACTTCAAAATAGTATTCACTTAGTTTAGTGAAGTGAACAAGTTTAGGTTTTCTACTAGTAAAATTATTTAAAAAAAATACAAACAATGTAATACTACATTGGCTAAATTCCTGTTTATTAGTATATATATATAGTTCAAACCAGATATAGAGAGCTACACAGGCTTAGTAATAGAAAGGGTAAAACTAAGTTTAATTCCATTGCAAATTTGAGATTTGCCCAGTAGAACAATGTCATTAAAAGTAATAAACTTTTAGAGCAGAAATTATTCCACCACCTATCAACAATCATATCCCAGTGGTTATGATGACTTTACGACACGTCCGCCTAATGCTTCTGGATGGAGTCAGGCTCCCCAACAGCCATCTTCATCAACACAGCCAGTTTTATTCAACAATGTTGAAGATCAAATCAAGAAGGATGGTGAGTAAATGGAATGTATTTTAAGTTAGAAATCATTTTACTACTGTGTAACATTCTATTAAATAGCAATAAAGGAGAACTGTTAATCTGATATCCTATTTATATCTCATACTTGAGATATTACATAATAATTTGGTATGTTTTATCTTAAAAACATGATTGGGTTTCCAAGTCTTTTGTTTAAACATTACTTTTAAGCACTGTTGTTAAAATCTAACTGATGACAGCTATTAAGTTTTTTTATCTTCATTCTTAAAATTTTAATGACTTTTTAAAAAAGAAACAAAATTTTAAGTAAACATTTTTGATGTCATACTAGATCCATTTTTCAGTAATAGTGGCTATCCAATAATATTGTGTAATGTCATTTGTAAAAGTATTCAACAACAATTTAGTTGTTGGTGGTGTGTTCATTCGTTCATACTGTCCAAGCTTTTTATTATCTAATTTGACGTCACGGATGATGAAATTAGTAGCTGGTCTCATGCATGTAGGTGTTGTTGCTTACATCAGTGTTACAATAATGCTACAACAGAACTTGTATACGGAATGCGATTTTGTCATGGCCACAGGACAAGTGATATTAAAGAAACATTGAATGACACAAAAACTCTACAATTTCATAGGTAAGGACTATGTGCAACAGGCACAACAACTTATTTTTAAACAAAAATCTGTATAATGCAGGTATTTACAGCGTATATATCTTTTACATAACTTTATGAAATCTACTGTTGTCACTAATATGCATGGATATAAGGAACATTATTTAAATTATAATAACAATCTTTTCCAGCTATATAGCAAAGAGCTGATTCAACAGGTAAAAGAACCCTGATTGAGAAGAATTTAAGGACTTGTCAGCAGATGTCTCGTTAAATAATAATTATTTGCATCAAGTGTAAATTCACTTATCCTTTTTAATATTTTCAAGTTCTGCTTTAGCTTGCTCTGTAAACAAATTTCATTCTGATTACAGTGAAATTACGCTCTTCTTTCCAAAAAAACATAAATATGTGACTTGTTGTTTCCTCCCAACAGCAGCGATAGAGTCAGAAATGCGTCACCAAAAGGCGGCTCTGTCGAAACAGCGCGAAGACTGTATCAAAAAAGCGACCATACTCAAAAAAGAACTTGAGACCCTTAAAGAACAGCGTAATGAACTTCATAACGATCCTAAACGTTCTCCCAGCCCCGACACCAAACGGTTTCTCAAAGAAAACACTAAGTTACAGGTTTGATTTTAAATTGCTCTTGTGAAATTATTTTATTCCTTATTATATAACTAGCTAGATACCACTTTTCAGTTTTGTTGTAAAGTATGCATTAGAATTTGTAACGCTTATTCCCTACTGAAAAGTATGGGTCCGTAACCGCATTTGTAATACATTTTCTATAGTTGGAGATACAAAATAAACTGAAGACAATCAACAACGTAGTGGATATGTTAAACGGAATCATCGGAGAGGAGGCTGAGAAGAACGACGCTGGCGAATCAACAGAACGAAGTTCCAAGCGGAAATCCAGGTGGGTGATGATGCAATTGGCCTAAAGCTTGTATAAAAACCAAAAGTCAACATTCATTATTGGTTGTTATATTCAATTTTTAGTTTAGTTTAATATTTTCTACTACATTACTGATTTATAAGTTTTTAATGGCATTAGAGATTACCATTAGATTGCCCAAAAACAGGACAAAGATGCTGAAAGCGGATAGCCTTTTGTCTTCGATAAAAGTCACAAAAAGTTGTACGAGCAACGTGAATGCCGCTGTGAACTCTGAAACTCTTTCAAATGTCTCCTGCATATGCCTCTTGTATGTAGACTAAAAATTTTGTAGGAATAAATTGTGTTTGAAAATGAATTCTATTTTATTAATGAACATTATGATTTGAATGTTGTTCATCAATTTTATATCACCATGTTTTTTAATTGTTTATAATTTACTGTTTTTTGTTCAATAAAATGTTTTCGGACGTCTGCTGCAGTTTATTTTATTATCCATTCATTTCCTTCGTGTTTTTCTAGTTAATAACTGAATAAGAAATATTGTTTTGATTTACTGTTAGACATTGGTTCACAGATTTGCCTATTTGATTTATTTTTATTCGTTATTTTGTTTTTGTATTCATTGGTGTTCGCCTCTTACAGCTTCTATGTAATAAATATGAATTGCAACTTCAGTTGATGATTTCAGACATACTGTGTTGCTTTTAAAAATAATTCAAGAGCTCAGCTTCTGGCTTATCGCTAAAACATGATGTACTGTAAAAAAATCTATTTTGCTTTTTAATTTTATTTTTGTTTTAAGCCTTGTTGTGTCTGATTTACTGCTTCTAGTGTTAGTTGGTTTGTACTAAGGACTTAAGAGTATCCAAGTGGGCCCTACTATATAAAATCTTTATTGCACTGAATGTATGAATAAGGCGAACTTAAACCTCTATTGGAAGCAACTCGGTAGAAGGCCCCCGGGCGGTTGTAAGATGCTCTCACTGATCTGTGAGCATTTCGATACGCGGCTTTTGCGAGGGCCCTACCACGACTTGATCGGCAGCTTCCATGCCGCGTGGCGGTATATGTATGTATTAAATCTATTTACATGTGGCACAGTGTTCTAACAGATATTTGGGTATAAACGTTAACTTAATGGCGAAGATATATTAGATGTGCACGTTTAACGGGTTCATTGGTGTCGTCAGGTCGCCGTCCACCAAGAAGTTCAACTACGTGTACTACGACCCTGAGATGCACTGGTGTCGGGTCTGCAATGAGTTCCCGGCCACCGCTAAGGACTACCTGACCCACTTGCACTCGCCGTCGCATCACAAGTAAGTCATAGCATAGCGTTTGATAGCACGATAGACCTCATATGGGAGATACATATAGTAGGAATGAGTTAAATATGAAACAGAAAGTTATAGGGTGCTCTAATTAGGTTACGATGAAACCGACATGTCCGAAACGGGGAAAATTCTCTAATAAATAAAAAAAATACACTATCACTTAATACGATACGGTATGCATACAGGATCGTTCTAAGTGATCACTGATCTCGCTGATCATTAATTTATAGTATTATGTATTGTATAAAGCTGGCAGTCGCAATTTAGACCTGAAGTTCACAATCGAATCAATAATGTCATCAAATCATTGTAACATAATTAATAAAAATATTATAAACAAAAACTCTTTACGTTTGCAATAAAAGATGAATGTAAAGTAAAATGTTGATGTTCGTCTGTTTTGTGCAGAATGGCGTCTGCGCATATGGAAGCGCCGTGGCACTCGATGCCCGGCATGAACGAGGGCTTCCCCAACTACCCGTCGGCACCCACCAAGAGAACTCCCATCAGAGGTAAACATTCATGCCGTATCTAACCAAGTCTTGTAGAAACCACCAATATTGGACGATAGAATTTTTAATTCTGTTATGTTCGGTAACGGCAGTATCTCGACCACACCCTACAGGCCGATATAAAAATGCCCTAATTAAAAGAAACATATTTCATAACAAAGATAAAACATATTTTGATTTATAACAAGTATAAAATGTAATTGTAATAATTTGTAATTTAACACTTAAATGGTGTTCTCATGATTGTCAATGTCAGAATTGGAATAAGTTGGAATAGGATCACATGGGAAGCTTTCACATATAAAAAGAATCATCAAAATCAGTTCACTCAGTTAAAAGTTATGAAGTAATAAACATAACAAAACAAATACAGACGAGTTAAATGTAATTCCAAGCACAACGCCGCAACACTTATATCACACTGTAGGTATACGAGTTAGTTGTTACTTTCCAGGTCTTCAGTTCTTCGTGCCGTCGACGGCGTGGTACTGCAAACTGTGTGACCAGTTCATCGGAGACCTGCACTGCGCGTCGGCGCATCTCAAGTCCATTTCTCATTCTAAAAATTATACCGTAAGTCAACACTGATGAAATTTATTGTGTCATACTTAACTGCAGCTGTATTCCATGTTGAAAAATTATAGTTCTTAAAAGGAGCTGATAAAATCGACACATTATTAACATAAACAACTAATGCCCTAATTTAAGCTTGAAAATGTCAGTGAAACTGATTGATTTAATTCTCTTAATCAAGATCTTATAGAAAAGTATGGAAATATTCAGATATGCTGCGTAGTTCGTGTATGTTCCTCTAAGTAGCTTTTTATCGAGTTTTTGGGGTCCTTTAAGTATTACGCAGTTTGCCTTTGTATTTGGTATTTTTAGAATGGGGGAGAGGAAGAGCTGTTTTACTCTGGCTTTAAAAAGAATGAAAGGTTGTCTATGTTGTTTAGTCATTTTCTTTCTAGAACTTTGTAGAACAAAACCCCCACTGGGACACGGACTGGATGTCTGACAGACAGAAAGCGTTCGAAAAAAGCAGAGCTAAGGGCAAGGGTGAGGAGAAAGCAATCAACCAGTACACAGCGCACACGATCACATTCAGTAAGGACGGCTTCCATACCAAACGCAAGGGCAGCAGCCCCGCTCCTAGCTCAGACAAGAAAAGAAAGAAGGATAGGAAGAAGAAGAAGAGTAAAAAGAAGAGATCGAGTTCCGAGTCCAGCAGTAGCTCGAGCAGCTCCGACAGCGACACTAAAAAGTCCAACAGTAAGTACATTCGAGCCCTATTTAAATCCATTCATTTCATATATTTTAGAAGTTGTTTGGATCTCAGATGCTTGAAAGTGATTTTAAGACATACAAGACGTCTGGAAAATGTATAAGATGCCGTCGCCTAGTCACTGTCTCTTATAAATAATAAGAGAAACAAATCGACATCAAATCAAAGCTATTCTACAAATGAACTGTTATTTGGGTTTATCAAGTAACCTAGCTGACGCGATCGCTATTGCACAGGCTATTTCTTTAGAAATCTACAAAGCGTCCATTTAGGACCGTCCGAGTTTACGAATAATCTTATCGCGATACCTGTACTATATGGGCAGGCCAGGAAATTTTTCAGCCATTTCTGTGGTAGAAGCGGCTGAAAAATCTCCAACAACACTCGTGAACGCTTCCCGATGTGACTTAAACATCGGCCTCGGATCGAAATACTAACTAACATTGTAAATGTGCAAGCCGAGGTTACCCCTCACCGGGGGGACCCTTGTGTCGAGTTACTAGCGATAGAGGTTCAGGCTAAGCGATCTAAAAGATATGCCACTTCTCAATACGGTGGAGCAGTAAAAGTCAGCTTCTCTAACGAATCTGTGTAATTCGTACAAAAAAAAATAATATTTCAAGTGATAAAAATAGCAAGCTTTTCACCAGCACTACTTATGGATTAAACGACACACGATGAGTAAGACACTAACGGCCAATGAAATAGGCTGACCCTCATCACATTTGTGACTTAATAAGCTTGGTGTGGTGATTACCTAATAGCCACAACCATCTGCATGGAGTTGAGCAGGGTTTAAAGAAATAAGAGATTGTTATCCTTGTAAATGTCTATCATCTTATAAAAAAATTGATTACAGAAAAGAAAGAAAAGATCGACAAGAGCTCGCTGTCGCAGTGGATGTCCTCAATTCCAATGAACTACAGTGAAAGGAAGTTGCTGGATAACTTGAAAAGTAGGGTCGAGTAAGTTATATTTCTTATGTCATCATCAGCTTGCAGGAGGTGGGGATGTCCTGCGAACTAAACACATGGTGTGGTCATAACAACACATCATTTTCCCCTCCACCATATACTTCTTCATCTGCATTTGATAAGCCTTCTGTATCTAAAATGATATTTGTGCTTGATGCTAGTGGTATCTTTTACAATTTTGTGCTTCTGTTAGAGGGTAGGTATGAGATCATGGTTGTTTTTCGGAATGAAATTCGCTGGTCGGACAGGTCGACCTCAACAGTTTCACTGGGTTATTGAGAGGTGGCAGTACTCTTTAGGGAGTAACTATTGTAGATGCAAGGACCGCTGAGAGGGGACTCATCCCACCATCCATGATCTGTAACCATGGAAAATAGGTCTATACCTATTAGGTGTAAAAATAAATTTTCACCGTTTTGAGAAAGTGTGGCACGAGGTTTACGTTAGAATTCACAGATGTGTAGTCGTGTCGTAAGTACAGTCGTGACGGGCAACAGCTGCCTGCAGCCCACCAATACGTGCTAGAGGTATAGGTGTACATAGATTTGCTGATCGACTCATTCATTATCCTTATTACATAAAAATATTACTGACAATGACTCGTTTTTTTTACAAAGGAAGAACGAGCGCCGCAAGCCACACAGTCGCGATGATCAAGTCAGACGTGAGGATCGCAGAACGGAAGAACGACGCAACGACAAACAAGATAGAAGGGAGGAAAGGACAGAAAGGAGGGACGAGAGGGTAGAGAGAAGGGACGAAAGGCCCGAAAGGGGAGAGGAAAGACCAGAAAGAAGGGAAGAAGAGAGAGAGGAGTCGAGGGACAGCTGTCCGCAGCAGGCGCCGGATGTCAAGAAGCCTGAGATAAAGAAGATGCCTTTTATTGGTAAATAATTATATACGAATTTTCAGTAATACATGACAAGTAACACGGCAGATCCTAATGTGTGATGAGCGTGAGTGTACGTGTTTTTTGAAAACCTCTCACGTTTTTGTCCAAAAGGCAGAGATTTTACTAGATTACTTTCTGCCCATTTTTCTTTTTCCTATCTATACCTGTCTTGCTTTAGTAAGATTGCATTATTGACATAATAATTGGTTGGTAATAGGAAAATCAACATTAGGTTAATTTTAGTCGTCTATGAGCTCACCACCTGTTAAACTAAAAACCTAGCGTAGTATCGCTATATATTGTCATCATTCTCTATCTTAATTTAAAATATTTTATATTTTCTACAGGCAAGATGCCTGTTTTCAAAAACTTGGCTAAGAATACAAAAAACGAGGATCCGAAGAAAGAAGAAGAAAAGAGGAAACAAGAAGAAGAGGTAAACAAGAAAAGGAGAGTAGAGATGGATGCAGAAATACAGAAGAAGGTATCACATTTTTAGAAAAAAAAATCAGATATGCAGGTTTTCAATATTTTTCAACTCTACGGAAATAGTAATTCATTGCAGTTGGATAAGGCGGAAGTACGGAATCATATGGAATACCTTTCGTATCTCTGAAGTAGAGGTTCCCAACACCAAATTTTTTCATTTAACTTTTGCAAAGGAAAGTGAAGCAAGTTATTTCCAATGACAAGTAAATCCCAACACAAAGTAGGCATCAAAAGATATATTTACTTTGCGTGTTACGGCTCACAATGATTCATTTGTATTTGACACAATGACATCAATAAACTTAATAAAATATTATTTTTAGGTTGCAGAGTTTAAGGAGAAGATAGCGAAGGCACAGTTGGAGAAACAACAGCAGGAACTTGCTCCGACACTGGCATTGTCCGCTCAGCTCGGCTTCCTGCCTCCGCCCACACTCCTCAACCCGTTAGTATTCCTTTTTATACTGGAAGAAGACGTAAGGTATATTTACGGAAGTGAGATGAAACGAGCGACCGCGTCAACTGATGTTACGTGCAAGAAACATTCAAACTTTCATAAAACATTCATTCAGCTCTTGTTGTTCACTCACGTTGTCCAGTCTTCAAAGTAGAGTGATAAATCACAATAGGGTATGTCGGAATTGATCGTTAGCACATTACCACATATTGAATAGAATGTGGGTATATCGATATTTAAATCTTAATAGTATACGTGGCCCTCTTTTATCCGGCCTTGGGACCGGCAGCGCAATAGGCTACCCTAGTGCTCTGGCAGAGCTAAAATAACTAGTGGGTGCCGTTAGCATGTGCCACGCAACATATAGTGTTCAGTATTATGGCCTTCACTAGTAATTAAAATAGATTTGAAACGTAGTTTTGCTCTTGTCAGCTAGCCCAATTAAGACTTACAAGTTCTGTCGGTCACGCCTATTTATTCTCATTACTGTTGCCTCAACCCTACCCCTCATCAGGTCAAGCCACAGAACTATAAATACTAGGTTGTCACTTATATTATTTTTATACCCTACTTTGGGGTATTTTTTACTTGTTCGAGGTTCGAATGTCGTCTTTTCATCGCCATATCTATATATTACTTTTGTTCTAGGCCCCTGCCCCCGCCGCAGGCACCGAACAACCTCCCCAAAGATTTCCAAGACGCCCTCGACATAATATTCCCCAATTCGCAGCCATCCGACCTCGGCCAGCAGGAACTCTTCATGCCCGGCCTCCCCGGCTTCCCGCCGCTTCCAGGAGTGCCCTTCGCACACCTGGGGCTCGTGCAGCCGCCAATGATGATGGGCTTCGACCTTAACGCGCAGCTGTTCCCGTCCCGGCCGCAGTTGTACGACACGCACGTGCCCATAGTACCAAGCAATCAGACGAAGGCGCCGCCACGTAAGAGTGAGCACAGCGATCCCGCTTTGAAGACCGCCGCCAAGCCCACTCTTAAGGATGTGAAGCCGCAGAAGCCCGAAGTTAAAGGGAAGAATAAGGAGGAGTTGGACGAGCTAGCAATGCTTGGCATCGACGCTTCTGACGTCGGTGCTGGAATCTGAATTGACATCTACAATCATTATGTTTAATGTACTATTTTTTCAATTACCTTTGTATTGTTAAGTATGTGAAATGATGTATTGTTATATTATGAGATAAAAGGTAAATAAATATTTACAATTACTGCAGTAATAAATGATTCATACAACACAAATTTTGTTACCGAAGACGCAAACTACGAAATTTTAAATTTCAGCCTTAAAGTTTTGCCCGATAAACTAAATTATTAAATCTTGATGTGGGCAAACTATTCTAGTCCTTTGCTGTACGAATAATGAAAAACGGAGCAAAGCGCTTCGTTCAGGTTTGAGGGATGTTCACAACAAAAGGATGAAATCCTGCAGTGTGTGTGAAGTCCGATGGGGGAATTAGATTAGGTAGTTCCTGAGCACACTCCAAAATGCAATCTGTAGAAAACCGAAAGGCTAGCTACCTTACGCCAGTGCTCAAGACAGCAGATTGGTTTCAGCTGTGTCACCAAATAGCCTCTTAGCCCGTTTCTCATTTGTACAAATTTATTGCACATATATTTTAAGCTTTCTGACAAAGTGTTACAAATTGTTTCACAATAACAAGCGTATGATTGTATAATGTATTTTATCAGAAAGTTGTTATCAGAGATGTACCACGGAACAGATGACGGTCTAGACGCGAACGTGACCCCGTCTCGCTGCTTATCGTAGCGCAAAAATATCGCGAATTACGCCACCTTATCATCGCAGACTATACTGACCGAAAGTGAAGCTGGTGTGTATTGTCGTTTGGCATTGATTATGGAATTCTGCATTTATATTTGATAATAAATTACATCTCACGTGACGTATAGTGTCTGTACTCTTTTTCGAAAAATATACTGAGAGTAAGGGTTGTTGCGAAAATACCAAACGTGACAAATATTGCGAAGTAAATTTATTTAATTTCAATTGATTTTGACATAAAAAAGGTTTTTTTTCTGGCCATCTTGACAATTTCAAAGTGGTTTTACGATCGGCGCTAAGAGCGTATAAATAAGACCTAAAAACAATATGCACCAACTTAGGTCGGTGACTTTCTTATAATTTTTGGCACCTCTTTGATACAATCGGATCGGTATATTTAATATAATAATTATAAACCACTGTAGCGACTATTATAAGCCATTCCTTGCAGTTGCAACACCGACGTTTTAAAATAACTACTCGATGTTGCTGAATGCATTTCTCGTAATAATCATACAGGAAAAAATATTTAAATTCATTGCTCACTTATCCAGCAGGACAGCTCCGATCCTCAAGTATATTATTATCATTGAACAAGGTTTATAAAAGTAAGGATAGAATAATATATTTTTACAAAATTCCCCACAAAATTCGCTTCAGTGGGTAAACCCGAGTAAGCAATGATTTGCAAAGCGAGCTCTTTATATAGCGAGCGTTTATGTAAAATGCGCTCTAACTTTTAACGAAATAAAATTCACGTTCACTTGATTTCTACTTCCGGGCATAATAACGGGAAAACTATCAGTCGAATTGTTTTTTGTGAGTGATGAATTATCAACTATATATAATTTAATGGTAAGTTTTATACAAGTATTATATTATTTATAACAATATATTCATTATCGGTCGGCTCAAGTTGCCTAAAACAGTAACAACCCAAATCCGGTATCAATGAAATTGTTTAATGAAATTTTAAGTGCTGATTGCATGGCGGGTTATGGTTTTAGAGAGAAGTTACAGTACAAGCTATAACGGAACATTTTTTTTCTTTTTAAAAACAACGCTTCCTACCGTAAATCTAGTAATATTTCGTTTTTTTTTAGAAATATTTCTAACATTCTTGTAAACCATTCCAACTAAGCATAAGCTTGTCCTAAGTAATGGTCACGTCAATACTCGAATGGTGTATTCGAACCTACGACCTTACGATTCGCAGACGATGCCCTAAATCATTAAGCTATTGACGCTTCAAAACAGTAATTCAGTTCGTACAATGTTTTCGACGTTTTTGTATTAAAATAAACAAATTATGCTAAAGAAGATAATATTTTAATGATATTTGGGTAATTAAACATTATAATCATCGTTAAAAATATTGACATTGACAGTCTAATGACTGGGCGTCAGTGCACTGAAAGTTGGATGTTCAAATCTTTGCTGGCTAGAACATATAGTTTAAAACAGGGTAAACATGACAATTATAGAAACCAAGTAGTAAGTAGCATATTGTGGACAGTACAGATTTGAATTACATAACGAAATCTTCCAGCTTCTACCGTCGGATGTCTAGCCGCACTGCAGATGTCCGTCGATCCCTTCATTACGTCCCGTGTGTTGAAAAAAATTCCGATTCGTCGTTTACATGTACAGCAAAATATAGGACGAACAGTAAAATAAGAAATTAGACAATTCACTACCTAAAGAACCAACTTTAGAGATATTTAACAACTAAACATGAAACAACACACCCGACATGTTAAAGGTGTAGAAAATAACTTACACTCACATTTTACATGCATTCACAATCTTACTTGTCACTCTCAATGTTGTTAACCTCAAAGTCATGAATCAACTCGATATAAGTTCATTTTCACCTATATTACAAGATGGGAGTCAAAGAAAAGTACTTGTAGAATTCTGTGTCGTAGAATCGAGTGGGCAATCTGCTCAAATGACACGGCATCATTCCTTCCGATAATTTTATTTCGTTTTCGACACGGCAGATCAACTAGACATATATTTTTACATTCGGCTTGAACATCATCGTTTAGACTTAGACATTTTATTTTTTGGCATCATGTACACATTTCAACAAGTACAAACCAAATATAACATACATTAAAAAAGAAAGAAAAAAACAATTGAAGCAACAAATGTCCCAGCATGTGCTGTAGCAAGGCTGCCACTGCGCTGATGTTCAGCGGTGCCTTGGACTACCCAAAACCCAATTAAAACCACACCGTTCACTTATCGTTCGTATACTTTTTAATGAGCGCTTATCCAACTCTCACTTCTATAAATTAAAGGCGAAAGTCCAAGGGCATTGTGAATTCTAAGACGTGACTACTTTCATTGACGAGTCCATGTAATTGTATGTAGAGATTTGTTATATATATTTACTGCCAGTATTTTGTACTACTATTTCTTTCAAGTCAAATGTTTTAGTAAATCACTTTTTATCTCGGGTGTCGTTGCTAGCCCGAAGAATATCTCAAAGGCACTTCCAATAAAGTTCATCTGAATCTTTATTGGAAGTGCCTTTACGTAAGGAATCCCGGAAACAGAGAGTGGGAATGACACTATAACCGCACTTATGATGAGATTGTAACTCAAAATGGAGCTACGGATTTGGAATCAAGAGCTTGATTACTTTTATTTATTAAAATGGTGTCTAATGACTATATTAAAATATCGATAATTTAACAAGCTATAGAATTGGTTGAACGATCCCATTTAAATTTTTATTTGGTGTTGTTTCTTTTCCCCAACCAATCGTTGGTAAATAAAGCATTAATAAATGATATATAATGGGCAGGCTCGATCGTTCGCGTACTAACAGGATATTTTTCAGTCTATAGTGCTAAGCTATGCTAATGTATTATTACAGTCATTTGAGTCTTTGACACGAGGCGTGTGGTCTCGCTCGCGCAGTGTTGTCGAGGTGGGCCTGGGCGACGGACCACGCAGTAGTGGAGCCATATTGCATCATTCTTTAGTAAGTGCGAAAGTATATAACGTGATGAAAACATGGACTGTTACTACAGTGCTCCCTGTTTACAGATTGTAACCGTTCCATTGAGACTTGCAACACGTTGGATAATAAACTTTGTCAATTAGGTAGGCATTTATGTAATAATTATGATTTAGTGGCGTTTAATATTTCTGTGGTATAAGATCCAAGTGGAATTATTGCAATGATTTGATAGGTATAATAAATAACGCCGAGATTTTTTAAATCATTATTTTTTATACTTGTAATTATAGAGAGATTAAATGTGTTAGATATAAATACCTGTGATTTTATCTTGTTATTCACACAAAATCCACAACTTATTTAACATAAAAAAATGTGTGTTTTACATAATTTTATTTCTAGTATTGTCTTATATTTCATACATTTTTTTCATATTTTACATCGATAACAATTAATTTACACGGTTTTTGTGAGCATCTGACGAGTGCAGATATCGCGCGTTATTACTTATGCGTATTACAATATAAATACCATCCAATTTACCTGTAAATTATTGAACGATTAGTAATAGTAATAACTACTATTATATAAAACAAAATATCATAAAATAATATAACCATTTGTTAGAAATGGAAATTTGTTTCAATTTTAGATAGGTATTATAATAGTTTAAATTCTTAAACTGTGTAAACATCTTCTAGCACGTTATATTTGCGTCATCGTATAAGTGACAAAATACGTTTCAGTAATAAACCGTGTTAAAAAATATATTATCCAGTAGACAGTATTAATTAGTTGTTATTTAGTTTTTGTTGTAGTAACACGACAGATAAAAAAAACAGTAAAAGAAAATGGTAACGTATACATAAATATTTGAAAGAAAACGAAATGATAGAAAGTGTTGGTACAAGTTCAACTCTTTCTATCATTTCGATTGTATTTTGAATAAAACGATTAATTATCGAGGAAGTGGGAATATTTTTATTTATGGGCCGTGTTTTTAGTGGAAACAAAGAGTATCATTTTATAATTTATTATATTACGTGTGATGTAATTGTGCTCTATGTGGTATTGTGGAGAGTCGAAATGTACTCAACAAGTAACAAAGGTAATCCACAATGGTAACCACTAAACGCGAGATTACCGGTAACAGCGGCGAAATGTAGCCAATTAATAATGTAGTGATAGCTATACGTGATAAGGATAAAGAGTTACTGGAAATAGGATGTTGTGACCAGAATCCTGAAAGTTATGCCTCGGTGGTCCAGACACATCGGAAGGCTTAATGAAGAAAGATAGATTATAACATTTTGTGTTGCGAAAGCGTACACGTAGTGACCTACGAGCAAGGGATGTATTTACGCAAGGTTGGCAACGTAACTATAAATAAATTGAGACATTTTGAATCATATTATAGCGTGTCATTTTGATAACGTGGGGAAACTGGACGTTATCAATTTACTTTGGTAATATGTGTATGTAATGCTTTTTATAAAGGCACGTAGTTGGGGTAAGCATGTTCAGTGTACTGTGAGCCTCGTTCTTGAAAATATATAGCGAAGGTGCGTGACTATGAAGTATTAGATTATTAAAAAGAAACTCGGTAATAGAATAGTGGCTAAGCGTTTATTATCGTATGGTTCGGGATTCAAATCCCAGTAGGCTTGCACCGCCGACTTTCGGGTTGTTTAGTTGTTTTGTTAAAATCACTAATTAAAGTTTGTGCCTGGCGTATTTATATGTATGTTGCCATCTCTGTGTAAGGTTTGAAGTCTGTGAAGCTTAGTTCATATTAATCTGAACTTGGTAGGCATTGGATCTCTCACGTATTGAACCAACAGCTATCAAATGCTAACCTCAATACATTGAACTTAATTTTTTCAATTCTTGTTCTTTTCAAATTGTTCTAATGTTTTGCAATGTGTAGGGTCTCGTCGGGCAATTGCTACGATATCCGATGAGCTCGATTACTGTTTCTTAATGTTAGATTTTTTGATCGCAAGGATTTATTATGATAAACTTAAATATAATTATAATGGTATTGAACTGATTAAAATTGGTATGAAGGGGATGTACCTATTGCCATAAACCGTGTACATGTTTTAATAAGTAACCGTTTTAACATTTCAAGTAATAGTAAGTTATTGGTATAATTGTTCTGGGAATTAAACCTACAAATGTTAGATCGGTCGTGGGCTACTAGGATATCAGTTCTTAATATACCGTAAATTCTCTACTTTTTGATTCAATTATATAACACTTGGGGTCGACGGACTGAGCTGCAAGTAGCTTATGTTGATTGTTTACTAAAGCTCCTCCTTTTTGGAAGTCGGTTTAAAAGTGTGTTAGGTCCGTTTGTCCGTACGTAAACCGTCACGCTTGGGTCGATGACGCTGAATAGAGTATTACTCGTCTCTACTCCATACTCGATATCAAGCGCGCTGAAGCAAATTGGAGTGAGAATGATGACGAAGTATGGAAAAATATAGTATAATTGAGGATTTTTATAAAAGAGTGTTTTAATGTACTTAAATTTAAAGTATTTATTACAAATTTCTTGTAGTACACTTATTTTACTAAATACATACATAGCAATGATGGCATACAACAAAATTAATATCACTTTGTTTTCGCTTCGCCGGAATAATTGGCACTAATTAATTATATAGCAGAAATGTATGTATATTTGAAAATAAATAGTTTTTTACGTTTATCGTATAGACATGACATCGTACAAACATTTTATTTAACATCCATTACGTATATTAAGTTTTAATTTAGTTTTACATTCCACCTGGTCGTTTTAAAACAGAAAAAAACTATTAATTTGAATTACTGCAGCACTTATCACTAACCCTTGCCCATTTAAATATAAATATTTATATATTCTACAGGCGCCTGGTGAGAAACAATGTCTTCAGATAAGGTGTTCCACTCACGCTCCCAGGGTATTCCCTCGGAGGGAGTGAAGGATCAGTACGCCGACGGCAAAGCGGCGAGGGTCTGGAAGAAATACATAGGGGACAGCAACCAGCGCACGCAGAACTACAAGAACTTCCTGGCGGGACTGCTCAGGCAGCACAACTGCGAGAAGGTCCTGGACGCGGCTTGCGGCACCGGGTGAGTTATAACAACTAAACAGAGTTACACGAATACTTAATTAGTACACGGACAAATTGTCGTAAACACACGTGAGATAAACGTATACTATACTTCCGCGTTTCGGCCGCTCAGTGAGATGACCGAAGAGCGTAAAGTCAAAAGCTATAACGGCAGTTACAACTGCCCCCGAACATATTTGATAATGAAATACGACATATTTATCTTAATCAAAACACGAGGACGTGTTGCTTTACAATTATCTAATGTAGTTTTACTTGAATTTTAGTTGGCTGTCTTGGTGTGCTTGCACTTCGGACACTCATAAATGTTTAGGAAGAATAGATTTTATTTGTAAGATAAGATTTCTTAATGACATTCTTGCTATAATATTATACATATAAATAAATTTACAATGGAAATACGTTATCGCAAATATCTCTTCAACTTCCCGAGTAGAGGGCAATTTAAACATATTATAAAATGGTGGAACAGGTTCGGGAACAAAAACACTTTGGAACACAAATTGTACAAGTTCTTATGTCTCCAGCCAACTGTCTGCCAACCAGTTTTCATTTCACGTTCCTTCGGTGCTATGAACTATGTCTACACTCTATTCTGTCTTAAAAGTCTTTATATTATACAAAGAAAAATCAAGAAAATTGCAAAAAAAATGGGTGTAGCCTAATGTAATAGGTTCAATTCAATTCCATTCCATTAGTGACGTGAACACTTAGAGCGATTAGGGTGCGATTCCGCAAAAATAATTTGTAGAACAAAAAAGTTTGCAAATATTTTGTGCTACAGAGCTACAGCGCAACACACCACATACTAAACTGGCATCGCGTTTAGCCTCCGTACGCACCGGCTGCACATTTGTTCACAAACATGTTCATTATCGTTTGATAGGCTACTGAACGGTCTGACGCGTACGTGTCCGGGTCCATTCTCAACTTCCTCAAGTTCAGGGAATTTGCACACGCCTGGCATAAACGAAGGACCCGTTAAAAAGTCGTCTGGCGCCGACGAGCGAGTTATTATGTTGCGTGCCGTAGAGCCCCTTAAGGGGTTGAGCTCCGAATGGTGGAGAAAGGCCCTGATAAAGAACTTGTAGGGAGTCAGGAAGGTGCGCGTGGGGCCACACGGCCAGACCACGCGTACCCTCCCGCGTTTCGGCTCATATAACCGCGAGGTTGGTGGGACCAAACATACATTTGTGCCAAATAGCGCATAGTTCTGCACAAAAGCCAGCGAACATGTTTGTAAACAAATGTGCAGGACAGTGCGCGTATAAAAGTTGTACACTGCACAGCCTGTGGAGACGTAGGCTAAACGCGAAGCTAGCTTAGTACATGTTGCGCTGTAGTCCTGCACAAAATGTACTGTATACTGTTTCAGTAGAATCGTAAATTAACTTGCATTCTTATCTAGTGCGTTTCAATAATGAACGAGATTTACCTAATGAATTTCATAACCCTCGTGTTGTTGTGGTTCAGATGTCATAACATCTCTTGGTTCTTATCTTATCTATGAAAGATACTAGAAATGTTTACATATATCAGTGTAATTATATTTAAGTATCGAAAAACATGAGATAATGTTAACCTCTCGCACAAACAGGCCCGTTATCTCACGTGCGCACACCGCCTTATCTTGACTTGTTGTCACGCTAACCCGCTTGAGAACAAAAATTAAACCACGACAGCATCACCCTCATGGAATAGTTAGAGATGATAAATTTAGGTTTACTGCTATTCGCCAGAGCTTAATTTGGTGTAAAGTGTCAGCCCCATGCATACTTAATGCAAATTTAAGACCTATATGGTTTTCTCTTGGATGCCATTGTCAGAAATGGGACCAAATGGGAAGCACCAATTTTCAAATAAAAAAAATAATTATTAAAAAAAAACATACAGACGAATTGAAAACCTCCCTCTTTCTTGAAGTTGGTTGAAAAGGTTATTGATTTTCAGCATAGATTCGATGATGCTTGTGGATGAGGGCTTCAAAGTGGTATCGGTGGACGCGTCGGACAAGATGTTGAAGCACGCTCTGAAGGCGCGCTGGGAGAAGAGAAAGGACTCTAGGTATGATGAATGGGGTACGTATTATTATAAATTTTATAGACTTTAACTTCCTAAGTAAATTTGTAATGATAGGTGATTTTCTATATCTTAAGCTCGCAGTAGGGTTTAGGATTTTTTTAAATAGGAGGCTCGCAGTGGACTTTAGGACCTAGGAGAACATGCATTGGCCTTACAAAGATACGTATTAGAATTAGCCGTAATCGACAAGCTCGTATGGGAAGATGTATGACAATAGAAGAAGCGAGTTAGATGTGTCCTACCCTGTTGGACGACATTGATTATTAATTTCTATTTGGTAACTATTTTTTCAACTGATAATTTTAAATTATTCCAGTTATCGAGGAAGCTAGCTGGGAGACACTACCCAAGGACATTCAGTCATTCCTTCCCAACTCGACGTTCGATGCAGTCATATGCTTGGGCAACTCCTTCGCCCATCTCCTGGACGAGTTCGAGGACCAGAGAACGCAAAAGATGTGCTTAAAGAACTTCGCGAAGGTCCTCAAGCCCGGCGGACTCCTGTTCATAGATCACAGGAACTATGACGCCATGATTGACAGCGGCGCCACGCCTGGACATTCCATTTATTACAACGTACGTAAATTTAATATTATATTCTAAAATGTTATAAGAAGGTTTCATATTCATTTTCTAATAGATTCGATTTTCAGCCGCAGTTCTTTTTTCTGTATAATCATTTTAAGCAACATAATTTCTAGTTATCATTTTATCATGATGACTGTCCATATAGTACTATACTCACGCGTTCCTTACTCAAATGGGGTGTACATAGATTGCCATTGCTATCCGCTTATTTCAGAGCTATATTGGTGTCATCGCCTAACACCCGGCACACCTTTATGCCCATTTTGGGCATCTTATGCCGCACAACTGTTAGATTTTTTTTAATAACAAACAAATATTATTAAGTGTTATTAACATTGAGACTGTGAGATTTTTTATTTATATTATTTCAGAACACTACCCTGTAGTGCAAAAAAACTACAGCCACATTATAATATATATTGGATTTCAGTGCAGTTATCCAGTAGACATAAAGACGTCTGTTCTCGTGGTACGCGGCAAACCAGAGCTGGTAGCTTTAGACTACTGCATATGCGCGGAAGACGATCCCGTCCTTACGGAACAAAGGTATGGTATATACTCACGATGCTACGGCCAGTAGCTTTTTCGCGTTATGCGAGCCGATCACACGAGAGTAATCTGGCACGTTTAGAACTGAGTACCATCGGCGTGTAGAATGCCAGTCTAAGGTGGAGGTACGAGGTACATTCTGCGTTTCGCTAGGTGAAAGGTGCAGGTCACCTCTTAATAACATAGGTTGGCTTTTATGTTGACTCTCCTAACCTGATGCGTAACGTTAGAGCCTCACAAACTCATCCATATCTTGTTGAAAATTTTCCCAATTGAATGGTATGGAGCGACGTTCGCATCCCAGTAACCTGTATGGTAAGGTCAATTTGACTTACAGAATGTTTCGGGAACCAATAGAGTAAGACAATATTTTACGCAATCCCATCTCTACCAACTGTGCAAGTTTGAACAAATACGGACACTTACCCGAATATTAGTTTCTTGTTTAATAATTTACTATACTAATATTATTAATATATAATAATAATTTCCAGTGCATTTCGCCTGTGCTACTACCCACATAAACTGGAGAAGTTCACTTCAATGCTCGATGAGGCGTTCGACAACAACGCCCAACACAAAATATACGCAGACTTCAAGCCACTGGACGAAGTCGACAATCCGGCTTACTACATACACGTCATGCAGAAGTCGCTCATATAATGTCCCTATTTTATATATAGATTTATTTAAAAAAAATTATATGATTACTGAAATAAATAAAATTGATTTGTTGCAATGTAATTAAAATCTATATATAATCTCACCTATATATAGTGCACAGAAAATTTCAAAAAAGTATCTGTCTGTGGTAACATTAACAAATTAATGTAAGAAATTTTTTTAATAATTATATAAAGAAGCAATGTTTGACTTTTACAGAATTATGATGAAATTTAGTATTTTTATAAATTTTGTGGTTTAATTCATCGTTTTTTCTTTTTTCTCATGAATGCTAGAATCTACTGGATCACCATTAGATTGTTTTTTTATAGGAAACCTTTGTTCCATATTGTATTTCTGCATACACTTTAAAACAAATGTCATGTCGTGCAATAAAGAAGTACACTTATACATACATCTATAAGGTTCAATGAACCCACTGCAGGTACAGACCTCTGGATATTGACCAAATTACCCGGGTAAGGACAAATGGTCTTGGGTACTGTTGAAGACAGATTTTTAGGAATAACTATTTTTATATCGAGGCCTCAAGCTTTAGCCACAACAAATCTATCAAATATGACCAGGGCACCATGTGACCATTTTAAATTTGTCAAGTTCTCAAATTGGGAATAATGTGATAGTATAACAGTGTTGTCTTCACGAGAAAGTATAACCAAGGACACAGTTCAAGAGATGGTAAATGACTCTTATTTGATAAGGCCCTATTAGATTGTTATCCCTTCTGCTATAATTCTTCCTGTCTTCATTGTGAGACAGATATAAACCATATTTCGTAAAATTAACAATACTATTTCAATGATGCTAATGGAGGAAAATAAGAGTATACAACATAAAAAATGAAATAATTTATTCATTAAGACATACTGCATTAGAATTTAGTACGAATGTGAGAATTTAACTTAGCAGGCTTAGGAATAATCATTATAACTAGAGAAACAAACTAAACTCTATGAACCCACAATGATATTGTTAATAGGAATGTGAATTAGTTTAACAAAGAAGCCAATGAAACCCATGATGCAGAATCCGATGGCGGTGGCGATCGCAATCTTTTGGAATTCTGAAAAAAAAACAATCATTAGTGATTCTGCTAAAAAATAGGCTCTCAATTAATTCTATCATTTTGTGGTTATAGGCTAAACATCAATAAAAGGCTAAAAGTCGAAAATACAACATCCACAATTCACAAATTCAACAAATTGTAGTTTGTGATATATTTCTATGGAAAAAACCATGAAATAAAATCACATAGGTACACACAGGCTGGGATTGGAACTTTTCATTTCAGATAAAAGTTGAATAAAGTATTACCACTACATTTATATATTATTTATTGGAAAAAAGTTCTATTGCCAGCATAAACACTTCTCCCATTTGTATAATTTCTAAAAATTCTTGAGATCAGATTAAAGTACCTGATTGTGGTTTGGGTCTTATATGGATCCTTACACTTAATTATTCTTAAATGCATGCTCATTGGACTACCTATTTAGTGAAGGTGTCAATTGGTCATAAAAATACATAATGTAATATTTGAAGACGAAAGTGTTCTTGCTACATGTTGCACTTTATGTTGTTTTGAATAACTTTTTACTTTTAAAGGAAAACATTTATTATAAAATCACTTGCAAGTATTAAAATAAGAATACTTGATTGTACCTATATCTAAAATATTATAATGTTAATCTACCTTTTCTATCCGGTTTCGTACATCTTCTGACTAATCTGATGGAGTCTTTTGCGAATTGCTTGCCTGGCTCCACAAACTTGGCGATTTGATCCATGTTCTGAAATAAGAATTTATTTGGTAAAAATAATTGTCAAATTTAACTCACAGAAACAAAATGTGAATTTCTTACATGTAATTTGAATATTTAAAACACGATATATTGTTATCTGTCCAATAATTGTTGCTAAAGTGTCTACGCCTACACTCTTATTAGAATTTTATAATAATGACAAGACAACTCAATGTTTAAAAGTCAGCCACGTTTCGAGAACTAACAGCACGTCATCACACTTTTTAAACTATTCGGATACACAATTAGAAAAAGTAAAATAAATGGTATTATTTTGGAATACTAGTGATATAGGTGATTACGTGCATGTTTCATGAGAATTAAATTAAATAAAAGTAACTATTATATAAAGTTACTACATATATATAAAAGTTTATTGTAAATATATATACAAAAAATAAGCTTCCAATTTTTTGATTAAAATGCTCAAAAAATCGGAAAAATTAAACAAATAAGATTCATTTAAGAAATTTTTATTTATATCATTAACGTAAATATTACTATAGTTAAATAAATAATAAAAACACTTAGCCATAATATCATTGCCCTTTAAAAGAAATAATTTGTAAAGTTGAAATTTAGTTGGTGTTGGCTTAGAAACTATTTTTTTAACAATATTCTTTGAAATAATATTCTAATCTTGGTATTTTCTGGCAATGATATTAATTTGACTTAAAAATTTTCCCAATTTATTTTATACCAAAAAATAATTGTATACTCTTTGTTTTATACTTGACATGAATCAAACAGTACAGTCATTTTTAATTTTTAAATTTAATTTTTGATTGAAATGAACTGTTTATCTGCTACTATTATTGTTTTTAATGTAAATAAATTATTTAGCAAGTCTTTAATATCTCCTAAAAATTAATCATACTAAGTTTTTGGATTTTCCTGGTCACAATGTATGCTGTAGAGAAAAAATACGAAATCGAAATGAAATTAAAACGGGTAATTCTCTATTCTATTAATTGTTTTTATTAAGTAATTTTGGCTTCGTTTAGTTTCTTAGTTATATCATAATCATAATTTTCTGGTCCCAAAAATTGATAATATTCTCTATAAAGTGGTAACTTTTTGGTAGGCGTTCAATAACGTTCTCATACATTTTCAGGAGATGTCTAACATTCAAGAGTTGAAGGCGGCTGCTAATCGCAGTTCCTCACTTGCTAGTGCTGTGTGTAATGTGCTGGGCGCTTGTGAGCAAAGATTACAGCAACTGGAGACTGCAGTCCTACCTTTATATGGAGATACTGCACGCCTACAACATATACATCAGAGTAGGTGTGAAAAATTATATAAGCTTATGAGAGGATTCATTAAAAATGACAATTCTCTTTTCTTTATGAACAATACAGCATCTACATGGGGGTCAAAGATCATTTTGAGGCGTAAATTAGAAATTAGAAATTTTCCTGCAATTACACTTGGATCATTAGCAAAGGTCATCATCTAACAAACTTGATGTTATTCTGAGCATACTTGTGTCTTACTTCTCTATCTTGGAATCTAGCATTCAGAGTAGATTTTTTTTTACTACTTTAGGGTACAATCAAATAAAAGTTTTCTCAAGTTGTTTACAGAATTTTGGTTCTATATATATATATATATTTAGTAGTATAGTAATAAGAAAGCATTGTTTATAGATATGGAGCGTACAGTCAAAGCTTTGGATCATGTGATAAACTTCTATATGGTGTCTAGAGAGCTGGCCGATTTGATCCAGGCTGGACCACACACTTCCTCTACTGAGTCTTTGAATATCTACTTGGAGGTAGTTATTTATTTCTTATTGATTTAGTAAATTTAACATTAAAACAATAAAAAAAATGTGGGTTCAAATCCCATCCAGCATCAATGCATATCAATTTTTGAATACTGTACAATACAATCATTTGCTCAAATTTGTGCCTAGTGACAAGCTCACCTATCATGACATATTGGACATTATAAATTCTTAATCTATTTTGATATTAACTTACTGCTGCCAGTCCTGACTAATAAAGCTTGGCTATTATGTAATTTTTGTGTAATTTTCATGTAATTCATCTTAAAAAGTCCTTAAAGATTACAATTATTTTTTTCTTCCCTAATTATGACATAAAAGATGTGATAATATATTTTTAATTAATGTAATTTTATTCTACAGGCACTGGACAAATTGGCAGAGGCACAGAACTATTTTAATAAGAACAATCCTCAAAGCGTAGAGCTGGAGAATATTGTAAGATATTTATTAACTGTTAATTTTGTATTACAAATGGACCAGAAATCCATCTGTGCCATCAATAGCAATGTCAAAGGTGTTACAAGTATGTTTATAAAATGAGTAACAAAGTAGAGTGGCAAGGGAATTCCTTGTCCCATTTTTCATTTATTCAGATTTCATTCAAGCTATTCTATTTAGGAAATGTAGATTATATTAAATATATCTCTACAACTATTTGTGTGCAAAGAATTGTGATGCTGTACACTTGAAAACACAATTGGTCAACTTTGTTATGCTTACTGGGTAGACAGAGGTAAAGTAGTGTTGACCAATTCTTTGTCATAATTGAACACATGTTTGTGAATAAATATATTAAAACTTCTTTTTATATTGGACTGTGAAGTAAGTTTTTGATTACAGAACCAGTTGTACAATGCTGGTGTTTTGAAACTGGAGACTGCTTTTGAGGAACTGCTCAGCCGTAACACAAGACCCTTGTCTCCAACTACACTCATGGATATGATTGCTTTGGAGGAAGGTAGGTTGTTTTATATTTTTCATAACTCTTAATGAATTTATTTAAACCACCATTAGTATTAGACCTACTATGTGATAGGGCAGGATTACATTTTCAAGTAATAGTTTACATGTTTAAATATCTGTTCTGGAAATGTGGCAGCAACAACATTGTGAAAATAAACAATTATGAGGACATTCTCACAATGCAATTCATTCCAAAATTTAATTTATTTACAAAGTTGACATGTACATTACTTCATATAGATTGTTTTATGTGGAACTTGATAAATTCGTTTGCAGATTCCAGTGTGGACAGCGTTAGCGTGAGTGGTAGCGGGTCCACGTCGGGCACCGCGCTGGAGACGATGCGCGCCGCGGCGGCCTGGCTCAGCGCCGCCGGCCGCCCGCCCGCCGGGCCTCTGCTGGCCATCAGAGCCCCTGCGGCTAAGAGCTCCCTTATGAACTTCAAGGATTACCTCAGGTCGCGCTCCATGGCCGCATCTCCACTTATGGCAAGTGCTTCAATATTATATCTTGCAGAAATATGTCTTACTCGCTGCGCCCCACAAAACGGAACTAACCATAAAGTACGCAGCTAAACTATCCAATTTATATTTTACAGGATGTACTTGATTAATAACCTCCTTTTTTTGAAGTTGGCTAAATAAAAAGTAGGCTACGTGTTATTTATTCCACACTGTAAACTGTCTTTGTGCCAAATTATTAAAACCATATTAATCCAGATTCTTTGAGTCGTTCTGGCGCGATAAAGCAACAAACATCTAAACTTTCGCATTTATAATATTTTAGATTAGATTTGTCTACCTACGATTTGTATATCTACGGTAAAAAGAAAAAAAGTGGTATCTTGGAAATTGTTCTAAATGACTTATTGCTGTAGAATTGCAAAGCAAAAGTCGTATCAAATAGTGTACATGTTCTGCACACCACTGAAATTATACAGATTAGAATAATGACACAGCATTCAATGTTTTCTAGTTTTTCCGATCATTCCAAAATTCATGAATTTTTGAAAATTGGACATTTCGAGATTCAAAATTTCCACTTTATACTGTCGATATAGTATAGGTCTGGCGTACGCATTTTCTTTTAACATTACAATTAACTAATGTTAATGTTTTTCTTAATATAAATGACTAATAATACACTTTCTGTCTTTTACAGAAGTCTAAAAATTTACTTCATCGCTCGGACAGCACGAAGAAGACCAGCAAGTTACAGAAAGTGTAAGTTTTTTTTATTTCATCTGTTGCTTTTCGTTGTGTTATCTAATTTTCTCTTCGCGGTGTGGCCGCCATGTTCCAAGTGATATTTAAAGCTTCTGGAGCACTAATTGGTTTTCAGATTTGAAAAGCGCGCCAATAAGTTGATGATGAAAGCTTCTCAGACCCTGGAACAGTCCACGGGACTGGCCATAGGACCACGGAGATCTCTTAATGAAACTTGTAAGTAGAAAATACCATAAGTCTTGGAAAATGGATCTCCCTCTCAGCCTCGTTTGGTCTCACTCGCTAACACGTTTGGTAACATTCTTTTCCTTATTACTCCACAAGTCAAGGGTGCGTAAAGAAGTTTTACTCCAATAGTTCCACTTCACGTTGGTGTTCTGAGAGATCACGTAATTGCCCGGTTGATCTGGTCTATGCCTGCCTCTATTTGTATGGTGGTGTGTACGCCTGCAGACGGCGAGGAGTCGAGCGAGGCGCTGGACGAGCAGGAGGCGGAGATCGCGGGCTCGCTGGCGGCCTGCGTGTGCCGGCTGGCGCGCCACGAGCAGCGGGCAGCGCTCGGCCTGGTGCCGCTGCCGCGCCTGCCCGCGCTGCTGGCAGCCACGCTGCGCGACTGCTTCACCGCCCTCGCCGCCGACGTCGAGGTATACGTACACATCGCCTCATCTCCTCACACACGATCACTTGCCAGGGGAATTGCACGCACATACTTAAGTATAATAATATTCCTCCACTTTAAGGAGATTGCAAATGCAAATGGACATGTGCAAATTTTATTCCAAAAGTGCTTTAAGTAGTGTTATGATTATGTAATGAGTATGTATGTTAGCGCGCGTGCAACCGCAGTCACCGTGCGGCGACGCGGTGCTCAAGCGGCGCGGCGGCGTGCTGGTCGCTGCTGGCGCGCCTGCAGCGACTGCAGCCCGACGTGCAACGCGCGCTGCAGCCGGCCTCGCCCGCGCCCTACACCGCCATCGTCCACAGCTGCCAGCAACACGTGAGTGCCGGGACCACTACAACATGTTTCCTCACATACTACACATTTAGGCTAACAAAATATAATAAGCAACGCCTTTTTTACATAGAAAACTTTGTCGTCTTCCACAAAAACATTTTTTTTTTTAAATACGATAAATTATGAAAGGTGTTATACCAATGCAATTACTTGCCTAGTGACGACCATAGTTGGTTACGGTTACCATATATTTTACAGAATGGTGCGAGTCAGATGACAAATAATTTTCTTTCGAAAATTAAGAATAGTGATAACAAACATTTGTTTTGTATGTTATTGTAAGATGTCTGGTTTCAATAGTACTTGTGGTCGATAGCACATCTATCTAAGCTTCCAATTAAAAATATCTACAGGCTATTTGTCGTTCTAGTACTTAAAACTATCGTACTAGGTCAGTTTTCAGAAAAAGAAATGACACGGATTTGTTTTATTATTTTTGTCAAAGCTGTCATACAGTACCTACCGCCCACTAACCATTGGACGTTACGGGACACCATAAATAATATATAGGCTAGTGTTACTTTAATTGTTGTTGACTGTGCGTATGTGTGTGGCGGCGCTCAGTGCGTGCGCACGCTGGAGGAGTGGGTGGAGGGCGTGAGGAGCGACGGCGCGTGCGGCGCGGTGGACGGCACCGTGCACCAGCTGGCGGCCGCGGCCCTCGCGCACTGCCACGCCCTCGCCGCGCACCTGCACACTCTCGGTAACCATTCAACTTCCTACACCCTTCTTTTTCTACTAACAATTCTTTGCCTATAATTATATAATGGGCAAGGATAGTCTCCATTTTGTGTCGTGTAGCGATAGGCAAAAAAGTGCTCAATGGTTGTTAATTGTATCAAATCATCAATGCATGCAATCCACCGTCACCAGCGGTGTTTTCCAACCTGTAAGATTTGAGGACCTTCAAGAAACGAGTCTACTCCTATCTAAGGCCGGCAACACACCTGCCGCTCCTCCGGCAGTGAGCCGTATATTTGTCTGCTTCCTTTCCTATAAAAAAATTCACACAATTTTTTCGAGTAATCTAACAACATTATCACAACTACCATACAAGAGCTATTTAATATGCGTTAATTTTTTAATGTCCTCCCTACATAATTGCAGGTCCCGCACTGTCAGCGGAACCGTCGTATGCGCGGGCTGCGGCCCAGATAGCCGGTGTGCAGGACAGAAACGCCCTGATGCTCGCCATCTACATGCGTGAGTGTCTCATCCTCCACATCCTAGACTGTGCCATAACCTTTCTCGGTTTATGTACTTTTGATTGATGTATTTGATATAAATTGAGTGTGTAAGTTCTAAACAAGATGACTATTTCTGAACTTCTGTCGTCTTTCGACTTGATTATTTTAAAACCGTGCGGCCAACAGACATTAAGAAAGAAACAAAACAGTTGTTAATAAGATAATTAGAGCACAAATGTTTGCAGGCAAAGTGCTGGCGCAGCTGAACCTAGCGCTGAGGAACAAGAGCGAGCAGTATCCTGACGCGCTGAAGGCGATCTTCCTGCTTAACAACACGCTCTACTTGTTGCAGGTATGTCGCCGAGCAGATGTCTTACTGCCACGTATTAGAGATTCTTTCATCCATTTGCGTTAGATATATTCGTCCACTGTACATTTCAAGTAAAAAACATAAATATCATGACAGTAGTCATGGAAGGGCATTAAGACTTTGTCAGAATCTTCATGATAACTCCATCTCACACTGTAACGTGGGTCTGTCGGCAGGGTCTGCAGCGCAGCGGGCTGCTGGATGTGCTGACGCTGGCGGAGCCCGAGTGCGAGACGAGCTACCGCGACATGATACAGGACTACAAGAACTCTTATCTGCAGAGGTATTATTTACTATGACGTAGCTTAGCAGTTACAAACTGACTTTAGTTATGTTTATTTTGGTGAACGACTTCAAGTTATAAAGGTCGCATGTATTACCTGTTGCAGCTGGAACAAGCTGCTGTCGCACATCACGCTGGACGAGCCGCTGCCCAACAAGCTGCGCGACAAGGACAGGCAGCTGCTTAAGGACAAGTTTGCGGTGAGACATATAATGTGCTCGTTCTTGCCTCATTAAGCAGGCGCTGGCTAGTCTTATTGTTTACGAAATTTAACTTCTTTACCGGATTGAGAAGTGGTCTAGCTGTTAGGCCGCTTAGCCTGAACCTCTACTGCTAGTAACTCGATACAATGGTCCCTCTGTGATCTGGGTGACTTCGGCTTGTACGTTTGACTCGTATTGCCCTTCTTTAAAACTAACATCCTTTACAATATTGAGGGGTGGGAGAAGTAAAGGTAATTTATATAATAACTAAAGGTCGCCCTGTAGCTGTCATTCAATTTTAATCCAGACGTTGTCATTGAAATCACTATTTATGTATCAGTAAAATTTTATCATAGTGTACCACACGATATAACGTCACACAGTGCTGCTTTTTATCCTATCCCATTTGAGTCGCACACCAGAACAGGCCTGCAGGCGCGAACTGCAGCAAGGTGTTATATATATAATAGTATGTGACCGCAAATTAAACTATTTACCTCCTGTTTACTAGTAGTCCATCCTCAATCGGTTTGCTCCGACTGTGGGACTTTTTTGTATGACCTTTCGGAGTCTAATACGGAAAGGTAAATAATCGTTCTATATCGTTGTCCAAACTTCCCCTGCGCCTATGTGTACGTGTGGTGTGCGGGCAGTCGTTCAACCGCGAGTGGGAGGAGAGCAGCCGGGTGCAGCGCGGCTATAGCGTGCCGGACGCGGAACTGCGCGAGTCGCTGAAGCGGGACAACAAGCAGGCGCTGCTGCCTGCCTACACCGCCTTCTACGAGCGCCACGCGCCGCTGCCCTTCGCCAAGCACCCCGACAAGTACCTCAAGTACACGCCGCTCCAGGTACGCCACTCAATACCATCTCTCACTCTCTCTCTTGCTACTGGTACCACACGTCGGGAGGCCTCGTCTTAACGTGCCCATACCATGGGAACGGAAATAAATTGATATATCGCTCCTCGAGCAGAATTCTAGTATTAGAACATATTGTAATTGTAGTCTAATTTTAAAACAATTTATTAAAGGTCGAACTCAAGGTAAAATAAGGTTAAGTTAGTTAAAGTAACGTTATCCCGTTTTTATCTTACAAAGTCAATGTTGTTGTCTTGCAGATCGCCACACAACTGGACGGGTATTTCGACGAAGCTGCCTGAATATTTACTTCGCATATAAAACAGTATTCGCTTTTATCATTTTATTGGAGTTGCTTGCAATTGTTGTCAAAACTTTACGTAATATTGTTACGTTTCGCAGACAGTTCTATAAACCTCGGCTTTCATCGTGTTCAAAAAACATCATGTTCACTATTTTATTTTACTAACTGTAAAATAAGAATCTTTCAATGTTAATTATGAACACAACACCATATTGAAAAGCTTATAGGCTTACAAAAGTGATCCCTCTTTCGTAAACGATAATTGTGCCTCTCTAAAACGTAGCAATTTGTAAATGCAATGACAGAAGTAAAAACCTAGATATTTATAAAGCTAGTAAGATAGTATTCCTTTATTTTTAAAATCTTAGGTTGTTTATACAATATTATTAAAATTAAAAAAAAAAGACCCATATATATATATAACTTTAAACAATCTAAAATTATTATTTTTAACCAACAATTTGTGGGTTTAATAATATTTAATAAGGTGACGATAAATGGGTCTCCTTTTACAAGTAAAAATGTATGTGTATTCTAATATATCTATATTCTATACACTGTGAGTAAAATGTCCTGCGTCTTTTATCCACCGAAAACGTTATTATTAGTTCGTAATAAATACAATTCGTCAATATTATTATGGAACAAGAAAAAGTGCATTTTATATCGTCCATGACGCGGGCACAGCGATTGCTCCGAGATGAATTGTTTAATTCGGGGATCCATTATTGAAACAAAAAAAGATAATTTAAGTATTTATTGAATAATTATAACTTTCGTTTGGATTTTTTCTTTCCTTTAGACTTCTTCTTAGGCCACTGTAACAAAGAGACTGTGATAAAGTTCTGAAAAAAAATCCCGTCACCAGTACACAGCATGTACAATACGAATTGATCAAAATCGAACTAGGGTTTATTAGCGTCGTATTTAATTCTGCCACAACCGTAGCATCCATTGCTGTGCTCCCGTTTGAAGGGTGCTTTGTCTCCGACAAGGCTAAAGGCGGCTTTGTTTGATTTTGTAATAAGAAGTGACGCCCAGCATTACACAGGAGGCGAATTGAAAACCTGCCACATATTTCCCCTTGTAACAGGGTATTCATTTCAAAAATACTACTTTACAGGAATACGTGAATTATCCCAATTACATACAACATGTGTAATACGGCTGGAATCGAACCCAGCAATATAGGCTAGTAAATTAATTGATAGACAGTCATATATATTAAGGTCTCATTTGGCGGGGGGTGAGCCCATCGCCAAACACGAGCCAATGAGTTGTACATAAAAATCGCCACATGGTAAGAAGAGCTAGGCTATCACGGCTGTTTTTAATAATGATGCGGTTTCAACACGGATACACATTGAATTTTTTAAACGAAAATTCACTTGAGTGTTTTAGTAAAGTTCAAATCTAGGCCAGACTGAAAACGAGTAGTTCACCGAGCGTGGTCCAAATGTGATAGGAGGTTAACCCTATCGTCATAGCCTACATTGAAGGTACATTTGTAAAAAAAAACGGAAATTCAAATACAAGCCGACGGGGACTCGAATCCCTGATCGGCAGATCATAATTAGAACGCCCAGTCTATAGATTAAAAATCCATACCCACTGCCCAGTTAAAGTTACAACCTATATATGTATATGACCCACTGCTGGGCAAAGGCCTTCTCTGTAAAGAGAGTACAACTACACTGCCCAGTAAGAGAGAATTATTATTACTGTTTTGTATAAATGTAATGCATAAACTACGAAAGGGGGGGACGGAACCTTGAATGTTCGAGAATATAAGTTACATGGACAGACACAGTAAAATGTGTTCAATCGATCCAGCATAGACAGATAACTGAGGCTGGGACGGAGACCGTGGACCAAAATAAAAGATTTGAATACAAAATGTGTATCAAGTCGAGTGAGGGATGTTACAGTTTAAGACGCATGTGGTTCGTAACCGATACTTGATTCAAGTATCTGCCACGGTCCGGGGTTTAGCCGGATTTGGGTCTTTTAATACTGTTTGGTAGTAATTTTGGAATTAAATACGAGAAGATATTTTATGTACAATACAATTCTCACTTCGTTGAACAATCGACTTGAGTACACATTGAGTAGTTTGGTCCCGTAGCTATTGGGCGCCATCTTGATTAGGTTCTCTTGTTAGTATAAAAATATGTCAAGGCTTCACCTTGTTGGCAAATATTTTAGAAAATATTGCGTCAGTTAGAAAAGACTTCGTTTCGTGAAACGATCACGAGGCTTATTTAGTTCACTCCGCGGTATGCTAATAACCATAGACTTAATATACTACTACAGATAAAAAAAACAAACTTCATTTGGTGTTTAGTGACTGAGAAGTGAGTCTTTAAGGACGATCATTTTAAATTACTTTATCGACCTTTACCAACATAATGTGATTATTACATTTTTACATTCAACATACAAAATGTTATCAAATCCGACTTAATGTATTATTTGAGTAAAATGTTTGATCTATTAGTGTATTAGGTCTATGGTAACCACAGACAAGGATGACATATGTTTATGGTATACTTTTATTGAGCCTCATTGGGGGCGTAAGTCCAAGGTGGAGCGTCGTCGTTGTGAATACTTTACGCAGGGTCCGAGACTCGTGCTAACCCTAAAACAATATGGGAGACAACGGGGGTCCCAAGCGGCGGTACCTTAACGTTCCCGTCGCTTTCCGGCACCGCATCCAACTAACGACAACCAGATAAAGGGCATACATGTAAGTGAATATACAAAACAATCATATCCATTCTGTTCTCTATGAAGAAAAAATTATAACATTTGATGTTTGGGTTTGGTGTATTCTCATTGATTGCATTAACTTTTAATTTAAAAATAGGTCCGTGTACGAAGTGGAAGTTATACTTCTTTGGCATCATTAAAAAATAGTTTTTAATTGCATGCAAATATTTAATTACACAAAAATAAAGAAAAAAACTAACGACGAATTGATAATCTCCATTTTTGAAGTCGGTTTAAAACCAGTTTTTACATGCGTTTGAATTTGAGAAATCAAAATGATATAGACAGCTTTATTTTAGAAGAGTGAAGCGCGGTAACTTTGCCTCAAGACAATAAAATAGTACAGTAATAAATTAATAATAGCGGCATCTATCTAATCCAGTTGACACTAATACTATAAAACTCTCCCAGAGTAGTACGCAGCTCCAACCTGTTGGTTTAATATTTTTTCATAACGCACCTAAAGAAGTATAACTACGAAAAAATACAATCATTGGTTTTTGTCGTTTCGTTTCTGTAATTTTATATTGAGAAAGTTACAGTAGTAAAATATTATAAGCAAATTACTCGAGGACGTAAATTGTCTGCTAATAAAATATTTGAACGACAAAGTTAGTGCAGTCAATAAGAACAGTGTTTTTATTCACTTATTTACTAGAGTTAGCAAGGTCATCTACAGATACTGCCACCAGATGAGGACGGACACAGTCTGTACCCACTGCCCAATCTCTCATTATAGTCGTGCCAGTATCTGTCTGTACATAAGGTTGTTATTACCAATATCAAAGGAAAGTGTTGTTCGCAGAAACGACTATTGGGACAAAGAACGTCGAATCCACATCCGACATGGCAGTCGCCTTGTGAATGATACTTTTTCCCTTTCGGCCTTATTATTATTATTTTTATTAGATATAAAATGATTAGTATAAACACACTTATAATCCAATTCAAGGCTTGATTGGGTATTTAATACAAACCGTATTTGTTATCAAATAGATTTTAGATAATTATAAAGCTAAAAAAACTGGCCAGTTTTTTCACTTAGTACGTACAATAGACGCCCATATAGTTTGTTACCATACAAAATATAATGAATTATCCATTCTATACTTGCTTAAGTCTATATGTCTGTATAGCGTTTAAAAATCTTGCAGACGATATAATTAAAAAATATTCCTCTATATTAGTAATAACATTCCAATGTTAATTTATATACAATTGAGGAAAATCGTTAGTTTATATGCTAAGTTTAATTAAAAAGAATTCGCCGGCGCGTGGAGATCAACGTGCATATGGACGTAGACGCACGAATTTTTTTAGTATGAAACGTAATTGACAATTTAATACAAAAAACCAGCACAAGAATAATAATTCCAAATAGCCAGTGAGACTACGTCCATAGACAAGTGAGTGCGTAACTGATAAATAAGTATATAATACACTTGATATATTAATAACCATTTGATACCTTGATTGAAATTAATTGAAAATACAATATCTCACATTGATAAGAGATAACTGGTATCTTACCAATATGGGATATTGTGTTACTGACTGTCTGATTGTAACTGGTGGAAAACATCCAGCAGTGGACTGAATCTGGTCAAAAAGGCAATGCCAGGTTCTAAAAAAAATGATGATATAATGCAATGATTAAGATTAACTTGATATTTCTTTATAACTATAAACTTTCTCTTGGAAAATAAAATAATTTTCGATATATAATTTAAAGATTTTGGAGATTCTTTTCAAAAGCTGACTTCCATTTTTTTGTTTTCACAAAAAAATCGTTCAAATTATATCTACAGAAATGGCTAATTTAGTATAAAGCTAAAGCAAAAGTCAAATCGATCGCCTACTCCATGCATTCATCATCATCAACATACATGTGTGCACACATACAAATGTATGTGACATCATATATTTGTTTATTTTTTGTCAATTTACACAACAATCACTTATACAAGACACAGTTTGTTCTAGGAGCGCTTAGAATTAAATATTGTCAATCGAAATATCCATTTGTAACATAATGGAGTAATCAACTTTTGAAAAGAACTCGTAAAATGTTGCGGTGGGACAGTCAGAATGAAATTCCAAAAGAGACAATTGCGTTGTATAGATATTCTTATAAATGATCTTGTTTATCTTATTTTGTAATATCTAAAAGAATCTTTAATGAGATTATTATTAGTAATGGCTGCTCTTTGAAGTGATCTTCATTTATGTATGATACTGGAAAGTGACTCAAATTATTTATTCCACAGTTATCTTGCCAACATTACAAATCGAAAATAAATTGGCAGTCAAATCTTTTAAAAGACTTTTATTAAAATTTAATTAACTATTTTTATCTTAAATAAAATGTTATACATGTTGTCGATTTATAGAAGAAAAAAAATTTATCAAAATAAGATATCTGTCTCTTGGTGGATCGGCTTGAATTTTCTAAAATCAGTAATTTAATGTGATAAATGTCTGTTTTACTCTGTAAAAGGTACTAAGACAATACTCGACTGTGCGTGAACGCCAGGGGTTAATGGCATGCAACGCAATGGTCTCTCTTGGACTCTGCCCCCTCGACACCGTGCTGTTCAAGGTACTAGGGTGAGTATAAAGGTACAAACCGTGAGCGCCTGCGGAGGAGTTTTCTGGCGCGCCACCGGCTTCTTAGTTTCCTTGGCCACCTGCATTTCGAAGGGGGTGAACGCGCATGGGAGGATCTTGCGGTACCTGCGAACATTATACGTCAGACACGTCGAATATCAACAATGCGAACTAAAATAGCTTTGCAGTTAAAAATTGCAAAATATAGAATTTTTTAACACAACGGTAGCTTATCATACATCAAAACACGCGTAATCTTGTGGACTACTAACAGCGTTACATACAGTGACTTATTGAAGATTATAAAAAAACAAAACCTTGAGAAGTGAAACGCCACAAGTTCGGTCGCATTGACCTGTCGTTGTCAAGTGTGATTAGAGCAGTTTTTAAAGTAGAGTTGATGCACGGTGGAGCCCCTTACCATGCACTGAGCCATGGAGGGAGTTATCATATAAGAAGCTTACTTGTGTAATGGCAACAAGAGCGGCACCAGTGTGGGCGGGAGCTTGATGCTGTTCGCCTCCTCGACCTCGGTGCGCTGCGCACAGCTGAACTGCAGCTGCAGGCTGTCGCCGTCGGGCTGCGGCGCGCGCGGGCTGTACAGCAGCGCGTTCACGCCGTGACTCGGCTAGGACACAGAACATAAATATCATTACAACGAAATTTAGGCGATTACTGTACACCTCAGCTCAATGAATAAAGATAACATTTGAAACAAATTCCAACCGTGCACATTTTATTTTTTGAAAGTTTTGTAGCCTCTATTGTGGGGCCCTCTCTTGTGGAGACCCCAGATGCACCCCCTAAATCCAGCCCTGTCAATCTATATTACTATAATAATTCCATAAAAACTAGCAGAATCTTTATGTCACTGCACCTCGTGGCGCAGCACGTAATGTCCCGGCCGCAGTCCGTACAACTGGCCGAGCGTGCAGCCCAGCATGTTGCTGATGGTCGGCAGAGCATCCTCGTCAGCTCTCTTCATCTCCTCCAACTTTACTGTCTCCGTATGCACTACTTCACTTGAATTCCCGTCCAATCTTACTGAAATTTAATTAATATACATAACTTATTTTTGAAGTAAAACTTCTTTAGGCACCCTTGACTAGGAGAGTGCGCTGGTAAATGAGGGGCGAAAAGTGTGATCGGGAGAGGCAAAGGGAAGTTGAGAGGGAAATATAAGTTAGTGAAGATAGAGTTTCGAATGCTACTGTAGGGACAAGAGAATGAAGTGCGAGCGCACGTTTTCTTTCTCTTTCTCAAAGCCTCTATCTAAGATAGTGCAGGCCTATTGTTTGTATCATACTGTAGGAGCAGCAGAGAGAGCAGTGCCTGTATGTCTATATGTCAGTGTACACATGATTTACTCCTACAGTGTGATAGAGTGTGAGGGGCAGTGTACATACACATTTGTTTCTTATTAATGAGTTATATATTGGGGTGTGGCGTACTGTTCACTAGGGTCGCATTGTTCCGCAAGAACAGTGACAGCGCCAGGCTCCTTGTCTTGCAGCGGGGCACCGCGCTGGCGCCCAGGTCCAGCTGGAACTCCGGGATTGGCTCCAGAATCACTTCGCCGTTGGCGTCCTGAAATGTTAAATACATAGATCTAAATAAGTAAAAAAACGGTTTTGTTATTCAAACAGTTGTATTATCTTGTCATTCGTGTTTTTGAATCTCGTTATTTGATGATCATATTTTGATTATCAGTTCCTTAACATAAGGGTTCTTTTAATTATACTTTATGTGGAATTCTGCAATAACTCCTCATCTGTGCTGCCCAAATATAAAAGTTCTATACCTCACCTTAAGTTTGTGTGAGCAGTGCACTATAACGTTGATTTCCTCTCCGGTCACATTCTTCAGACGCCACTTCTTAAACGAGCGCGGTGGCGGCATTTCGAACAATGTGTCTAAAAAAATAATAATAATTCGAGTGTTTATAAGCCAAAATAGCTGATTCATGAAGCTGAATAAATAAGTCAAATGCAATTTTTTGAAGTGAAACTTCTTTAGGCACGCTTGACTTGGGGCTTTGGATCGGGCGAGGCGAAGAGAAGTTGAGAGGAAGATATAAGTTAGTGAAGATAAAAAAGAGAGAGTTATGTTTCGTAGATTACTGTAGGGGGTAAGAGAGACAGGTGCGAACACACGTTTTCATACACTCTGTCTCTCACAGCCAGTAGAGTATGTTTTGTAAATCTAAGACACATTGCCTATTGTCTGTATCACACTGAGCAAGAGAGAGAGCAGTGCGCGCGCTCATTATCTTTCTCTCTTCCTCGATGTTCTGTATATGTACATACATATAGATGTAGCTAAAGAAGTTATACTTCAGTTGTATGCTCTAGAGCACACTTGTTTTTTTATAAAAGAAGGGGCAAACGAGTACACATAATGTAATACCGTAATGAAGACCAGACCATAATGTAAGAGGATCATCAACTGCAAAACGAATGATATGCACGTGTATGAACGAAATATATGCCTACCTTCACAAGTACATTTGTAATAGTCATTTTTCTTCTTCTCCCTGGGCTTAGGTTTCGGGGCCTCTGTTTGCTTGGCGCTAGAGGTGGAAGACACGCTAGAGCGTGTGGACCTTCTTCTGCCGCTGTTTGCCATGTTCTCATCGTCCGAATTATCTTTTTTTTCTAAAAAATAAATTGTAAAAAGTATTTCCGGACTATATAGATCTCCATATTCTCACGAAAGCAAAGACTTAAATCACAAAAGTTTGCTGTCAATTTGGTCCCATATTTATTTTCTTGGCATAGGACCTTGAGTTCTGAAGATATACCAGGGAAGTACTAAAAATTATATGGAAGAAGAAAGATAATTCTTTCTACCATTTTCACTTTTTGCCTTCATTGGAATATTGCTATACAAAATATAATTCAAACCTTGTTTCCCAGTGTGCTGTTCTATATGAAAAAACAATATTTGCAATGGCTGTAATACTTCTTGAGAATTAACTAATACTATTTGCAATTGAGAACTTCTTGTCGCCGGCTGTCAAAATATATGTAAAAAAATGAATTTACCTATACTTACTTTTAGTTCTTAAAGCTTCTGCATGATAGCATTCAAAGCAAAAACAGTCTATTAGTATAAAATCCTAATCTAAATTATTTAATAATTGTATTTTATTAATTATAATTTGTTATGCATAGTGATATCAAATTGATCAAAATGGGTAGCTGAAAAAATGAAAGAAGTCTCAGCAGAATGAAAAGTATTCCACACATTGCAATTGAATTAGCAGACAGAGTTTATTTAAAGATTGAAAGCTTTTAAATCACCCCCAATTTGCTACCATGGAGTATCTGAATCATATTAAATATCTTAATTATTCTATATACCAAAAATGGTCCTTTGTTCCATAACAGAAATGATCCTTTGTTCCATACCGGAAATGGTCCTTCGAGCAAGACGGCACTAGCTCGAAAAGCAGAGTTTGTTACACAATGGAAACAAACGTTTGTGACTCCATCAGAGCTAAACATTGGCCGTCGTCTAATCAAGGTCTTAACAAACTCGATCGTGTTCTCATATAGGGCGCATGGCATCAGTATAAAAAATCTGGTAGTGTGGGGAAATTTTACGTAAAAAAATCTGTATTTCAATAAATAACTATTTGTTTAAATATTTATATGAATGGAAATGGAGACAAATTTAATAAGCTTCATGTTAATAAATATCCTACATTAACCAATGTTTTAAGAAATAAAAAACATTGGTTAATAAACAATATATTTATAACAATAGTTAAAGCCAGATTTGATGTCATAAATTATTTAGTTCCGAGATATAACTGACCAGCGACAATGAAGAGGTTGCACTCGTCCTCGCTAGAGTCGTCGTCCAGGTCGTGGCATAGACTAGAAGAACTCTTGGAATTATTACTGCTTGTCGTTCCCTGTTTTCTTCTATGAAATAGTTTTGATTTCTTTTCATCCCTGCAGAGATAAAGTTCTTATTAAGTCTGATAGTGTTTTGCGCTTGAGATCCCATTACGGTACCCTTTTTCTATTTTTTAATAAATTTTCAACACAACTTGACAACTATATTGAATAACCAATATCTATAAAATTTTGTCTTCTACTTGCAAGGAGACTGCATAGCATTCACGCAATTTGTGGCTCATTTTTCAAATGTTTACAATAGTTACCTTAGATGTTAATTGGAAATACAATGTGAGATAGCCAGCCATCTAGCTTTAAAGTTTATTAACCATCATGTTCCAATACCGTAGCAATACCACCAATATCATATTTTGTGATGATACAAGTGTAATATTCTTTAAGTGTGATGCCGTGGGGTAGATCAAGTTTAGTCAAGGGGGAATTGTGCAGAATAAGTTAATTCTTACGGTACGAATGCGTATTGCAGCAGATGTTTGAAGACGCGGTAGGTGCGCATCTGCGACCACTCCCTCAGCACGGAGAACTCGTCGCCCAGAACTAGGACGTTGCGTTTACCGCCATCTAGAACAATGAAAAATTCATCCAAAAAATATATTTCGATATAACATATCATAATGTTGTACCGAGGACGGTTTTTTGTCGTTATGTTACTTCAATCTTGTACAAACGTTTCCGCTTGTTTCGTGACCACATATAGACGTACTGAATAAGGATCCATACAGACATAGTCTTTAAACTTTTGTTAGCCGTCTGACCCGACAGATGTGGCCGGCCCACTGACACTCCAACTCGCTGACTTTAAGAGCTATGTCGACTACCTTTGTTCACCGACGAATTTCTTTGTTTCGGATTCTATCACTTAGAGAAATGCATATTCATCGGACACTGTACTTAAGGAGCTATAATTTCTTAATTAGGTTACTTAAGTACAAAAAAAACTTTGTAACCTTCTTTTGATGGTAACACCTTTTACTTATAATTGTATTGATTGTTCAAAGATGATAAGCACAAGCTTACCAAGTGTGATAATTTCACAGACTGACAGACAGACACTCCAATAACGATCCGTTTCGACGATACACCTGAGCGCGTTCTCGCTGGCTATGTAACTGGCGCCGTTCGCCAAGGCGTACTCCGCCAGCTCGCGGTGCACCTCCGTCAGTGGCAGTATCGTAGTTGATGACTCGTCTAGATGGAAAAAAATGAGTGTGCTTTAGATCTTTATCTATATATGGACAATATGTTCACGATTCTTCAAGACAGAAAATGTGCGCGCACTGCTCCCTCCTGCTCATAAAGTGTGATACAGACAAAAGCCTGCGCTGAGTCCTATTGCTGAGGCATTCGCGTAATTTTTACTGGTTGCGTAATATTATATCACGTTAAACCGAACTGTGGACTTCGTCAACGGTTTGTCCGAACTAAGTAACTAAGGGAAGGGGCCTATTCCTTTCTCAGAGGCTGGCAAAGCACCTGTTTAAGAGCAAAAGTTATTGCTTCCTTTTAAGAGATTAATTTTAAGTTGTTTAACTTTAGACTTAAAAATTGCAATCTAGTGCCAGAGTAACTCACATGGCAGGATAAATTTGCAGGGGTGTTTTGTACAAGGCTCTGGCACAGGTTGTGGGATCATAATGGAAGTCAGCTTTGTTATTGACTCAGGTATTGTTATCTGTGGTAAAGTGTCCAAATCCACCTGTGAAAAAGTGAAAAGTTGATAAAAATAAATTAGCCAGCAAACAAGGTAGTGTATCCAAACAAATTAAATAATTTAAAAAAACACCCCCAATTCCAGCTTCCCTGTAAGTAGATTTCTATTAATGAAAAAAACATTGCCATTTATCTTAGCAGACAACACAAATACTATATCTGTCTACCCAATAAAAGCAGAGTTAATTTTATATAATTAATTATTAATATATAGGCCTTTTTTTACCTTAATAAGTACTCAAACATACCAGATAATTAAAGGAGTCTTTTATAATGATCATACTATTGCATAAACGAAATATAAAGCAAACTACAACTACAAAACTTACACTAATCAACTCTTTCTCACAAATCATTTCAAACTTATTGTCCTTTCCTTCCAGAGGTATTTGTGCAGCCATCAAATAACTTTTGGGAAATGACTCCATTTCTTTTGCCTTAATTTCGAACAATGCCTCGTAAGTTGTTTCCACAGTTGGTTTGGGCCGCAGTGCTCTTATACAGTGACTAGTTGTCCAAAGATTTTTTGCCCAGGCTATAAATTCCTTCTGCTCATTGGCATAAATTGTTTGAACTTCCTGAAATTTAGAAAAATAATTATTGCCAAAGTAATTCCTGAAGTGGTGGAAGTAAAGTTCCTAAAAACAATATTTCGGATGAATATGTGGGGACGTGCTTCAGACATGCACAGTGCAGAGGAGCGCCGGAGCGTTCTACTGGAGATCCTGGAGCCTTGCCATACCTCAAGGTGAGCCACCGCGGAGAGACTAAGAGCGTCACATAACAAAAACGAAAAAGTTTTTTAAAGATTTCTCTTCTGTCAACAAAAAAAAAGCTTGGTGATGAAGCATTAAAAGGAAACTTGCAGAACTGACAAATGTTCTATAACATGTAGTCTGGACTGCTCTGGAGCATACTATGCATTGATACTCTCTAACATTTAGTTACTTACTTCAAAAACTTTCTGATCATGTCTGGAAGGCCTGGGAATGTTATCTGCTTCCAAAATGTGAGGGTTCTTAGCACAAAGTACCTTCAAGCATTGGAATTGCTGCTGCTTTGTGAGGGCAGAAAGCTTTGGAAAAGGTGGTAAGCCACGAAATCCCGCTACAAATACACGACGAACAGACTCATTCTGAAAAAAAAATACTAATATGAAACCAAAAAATAGCTGTTGTTCTATTTATACGGCTTACGCATACACATTTATGAAGACACATGTTACTTGCAGGAATGCCTACTCTATGAAACATTTCAAAAATGTTTGCTATAGTCTACATTCACAACTTTTGTTGTGTTTGCTTGGATAAAAGTATCTTATGTTAATTCAGGCATTAAACTACCTAGGAAAAGAAGTAAGGAATGTATCCTTTAAATGCGGAAATACAACAGTGTTACCTGCCTCTTACGTAAAATACCTAGGAATAACACTAGATAGGAGCTTAAATTTTGGTGCGCACATCAATTCTGCCTGCGAAAAAGCTCAAAAAACAGCTAGAGCCTTGTGCAAAATCCTGCCTAACACCCGAAAATGAAAAAGAGGCGAACGCTGGCGTTGGCTACTCAGTCAGTGATTATGTATGGTGCGCCTATTTGGGCCACAGCTATGGATAAGGATGTCTATAGAAAGACGGTCTTACGTGCTCAGAGAACAATGGCATTAAGAGTCTGTTGCGCCTACAAAACCGTATCAACAGAAGCTGCTTTAGTCCTGGCAAATCTCATTCCCACAAATCTGCTGGCGAAAGAAAGAGAATCAACATACTTAGCAAGTTCAACAGAAGCTAAAAAAGTAGCAAGAGAAACGACCATAGCACACTGGCAAGGAATGGGATACTTCTAGAAATGCAAGGTGGACTCATAAATTGATTAAAAACATAAAAACATGGACAAACAGAACGCACGGAGAGGTGAACTACCGGATGACACAATGCTTGACTGGCTACGGAGTCTTTATGACATACACAACAAGGATAGGCAAACGCCAGAGCGCAATGTGCATGTACTGCGAAGACAAGATTGATGATGCCGAACACACGCTATTCGAATGCGGTCGTTTCGCAAGAGAGCGTGAAAATACGTAGGCTGAATTAAAGACCAATGTGACGGTAGACAGCATAATTGACTTAATGATAAGAAGCAAAGAAGACTGGATGATAATCAATATGTTTATGGATAGGATAATTGCACAGAAGGAAAAAGACGAAAACAAAGAACAGAATGAGAGACAAGACACAGAATAAAAGAGTAATTAGGACAAAAAACATTAATGGTAGGCCGCAAGGTAGGAACATTGATATGATCGAGGATGAGGGTTTTTAGTCCGTGAGACTTGGACACTCCTTGGCAGTACGGGCTGCCCAGGGTCCATAAGGGATTTTACCTCCTCGCGGAAAAAAAAGGCATTAAACTACCCGTATGATAAATATTATTCTAATCCATGCAACTGTCATTTATTTACTGTGTTTCTGTTTCATAAGCTTTGATCTGGTCAAGCATTGGAAGCATTTTGGGTAACAACAGCAATTAGCTATCAATATAGGTGCTGTAGCCAGTGACATTACTGGATTAATAAGACAGGTGGGATTGTAGTCAAGCACTTGCTTAGAGAAAAAAAAAACATACAGTTATATACCTGAGCTTAAACATGGTGTTCTAGTTGGATGTTGACATATACTGTATCTTTTATCACATTTTATTAATAAAACAAGAGACAATTTCTGTTGTTTTTTAATTTCAGATAGTTGAAAAAAGACTGTATTCAAAACCTTGAAGGTTAAATTGTAAGACCACACTTTTTATTCTATATAATTCAAGCTAATAAAATTAAACGAAGTACAGCAATAATTAATATGTTTGGCCTGGCAGTGTAATATTAAGCTAAGAAAAGATTGATGACATAAAACAACACACTATATAATTCCTTGACTATAAAAATTAAAAGAGTCACTCACTGTTTGCTGTTTTGCAAATATTTCATCCCAATTAAAAGAAGCTTTATTATCTTCATCATCACTTTGAATCAAGGGATCATGGAATTTATTACGAAGTATCCTCTCAGTCACACAGTTGTCTAAATCATTTTCTTTTACAAAGTAAAACTCATTCTCAGAATAACACCTGAAATATACATTTTATAATGAAATCACTATGTTAATTATATAGTAATTATAATTTCAGTAACAACAACTTAAAAGAAACCAAATGTTTTTCTTTATTCAAATAGCATTACAAAACTAATTCACACATAGTCTTAAATATATTTCAACAGCTCTATGAATAGCTGAGGATTGGTGGAGTAAAAATCTATCTATCAACAGTTTTGAATGGTGCATGTTACAAGGAATGGGCACCTAAAGTAGATTATAGTAATAATTAGAGTTCTAATAAAGATTTCTTTTTGTTCAAAGGATTAATAAAATGATATCTACTTACTTCATAAAAGAAAGCATACTGATTATTAAGATATTTCAAGAAAAGATTCTACATAGATTGGTACAAATAAACAAATAAGACAGACACAAACAATTATGATATTAGGACGTCAAACACATAAAATACAGAAAAAGAAGCTTTAAAAATTAATTTAAAATAAAACCACAAGATTCAGCAAATTAGTTTTATAAAAAATATTTTATTAATCTCATGATATTTTGTAACTTGTTTATCACAAGATATCAGAGCTTTAGATATATTAGTCTGAAATACCTATCTATTCGTATTTGCTATTGCTAATACATTTATGTCGTAAAGCTCAATTATAAGAAGGCAAATCGCACCTAAATTTCACATGTACTGATAAATTTGTAATAATGAACTTACCAATCGAATTGCCGTATGTGTTCCATGTTTTCAATTAATATTTTCTGGGATGGACCTAACGCCCTATTAAATAAAATAAGAAAACTAACATTGTTACTAATCACAATCAAATCTTTCGTTCCAGTTTACACTCTTTAATATATTGATTTTACATATAAATATTAAATTTCACACAAAAATTATTTAAAGATAACGATTTTAAATGTTTCCTTGTTCTCGAAATAGGCGTAAATTTATAGATTGGCATAGTTTACAGAATTTAGCTTATTCTTTACCATGTGCTAGGCAAAGGAATTGAATCCATACAGCCATGTATTGAGTTTACAAAGTATCTTATTTGAATCATTATGGAAGCTTGAAGTGATCTTAGTGGTTAAGTGATTTTAGTTTTGTTAACAATCCCTGTAGAGTATTATATTGCAGTTATAGTACGGAGAGCAGTATTCTAGTAGTATTTATTTATATTATTAATACGCGCAAATCATACAAAAAATTAATTTGTTTTTTTCGTCCTGGCGGAACTATTCAGTGTGCTGATATCGTAAAACGATTTTAAAAGTCTTTCTTTTCTCTGTGGGCACAACGGAGAAACAGGAAGAACAATCCTATCAAGGAGACGATTTGTTGATTCACTGACGAAATATATAATTATTTAAATAGATAACTGAATAATGTATTTAAAAAACCAAAGTCCATAAAAGGAGTTTCAATACTGTTTCCAGGTCCTTCAAACAAAGGTTTTCAGGAAAGCGGTTCCAATGTTTGACCAAAACACATCAATTCTTATACCTCGAAAAGATTATTCAAGCTGTTTTTATAAGTCATCGCGATAAACTTCACACAGTAATGAAGATGTTTAGTAAAAAAAAGAGACGCGGGCAAACTAATTCAGTCATTTGCTGTGAATGCTCTTTACAGTAATAAATGGAATACAAAATTAACTGGCATAAGCACTAGTTTTAGTTTCTTGTTACTTGACATAAGTGCTTTCTGTTTTTTGTTCGAATTAATTTGTACGAATCGGCGGTCGAGAACAAGAGGTGAGGTGCTACGTGGAACAAGCCTTCAATTTCGAAAGGATCATGGAAGTTTGCATGAAGGAATCTTGGAAAAAGTGCTTTCATAAACAACTTCTCGCAAACGAATTATTTTAAATAAATATTTTAAAAGTTATATTATTTTTATATCAATTTGTTTGGGCTGAATAACAATATTATTTCTATTGTAATTTATTAATTTATTGCTAAACAAAAGTAACACATTATGAATTTTATAGCATCCCTGTAATAATTGAGTCCGCTACGTTTCACGCAACCCCATTACAACGGATAAAACATTTCATGGCCCAGTTCACTGTGTAATGCCAACCCAAACTTATTGAATAGGGAAATAGGGATCCAATAAAAATCCTGTCAAACCCAAGTCGCTCCGACAGGTGCGCCGTGCGTAATCTGCCTTCGAGCCGACTTCCATCGAGCGACGTGACACGGGGTTGTGTCGGCCGCGGATTGGAAAATTATCTGTGATTTATTTCACACCTGACTGGTTACGATTTATTCATGAGCTCCCGACCGAGGAAGTACGACATGAAATTATTGCGACTATTGTTTTATGCCTATTGTACCAAATCTATGATATTTATTGGACCATGAACAACAACATTTTAATGTTAAGATTAGTTAAAGAATCAAGTGTTAATAATCATAAACAAATATATTATGTCGCGATTGTTCGTGTTTATGCACAAAAGTATAAATTGTTAAAAAAACAATGTGGTCATTTTTTCTTTTTACTTTTGGTGTTAAAGATTAGCTTTACAACAACAGATAACCATTTTTAGATAATGTCATTTTTTCATTTTAATTTCTACTCAAAGCAGTGTATTAAATTGGATGTTGAATTTTTGATATATCATTATAAAATATTTACCGGTATCCCATATATTAGGTATAATATGGCATATGTTATACCTAATATATGTGGTGACCCTGGAGTAAAAGGATATACGACATTATAACTTGGAGTGTTCCGTAATTGGTAATTAGTTAACGCAGTACGTCGACACCAGACAAACTCGATAATGGTATTCTCGCCTCATAGCGTCGTGAAAAGCGCTTCGCATTATATTAACGCGATGAAATGTTTTGACCTTTGTGATGACTCTTTTCTCTGGGTTTGCGGATATATCGCTATAATCTAGATATAGGATAACTTGTCTTTGTTATATGTTATTATGTTTACCGTATAATGCACACTAGTTTCATATAATATGCAACTGCACGTTGTCTGTTGAATTCATTGCTAAAGTTTATCTGGCAAAGTCAAGTCCACGCTGCCTGTGCCCATAAACAACTAAGATTATGCCCCACAAGGGGCTCGGGCTTTTCATTTACGGTCACCGTCTTAGTTGGCGTTATGCTTCTGTTGTGGAAATACGTTGCTACGTAGTGTCAGGTGCTCGCGGTAGAATTTAAGCTCAGATAATGCACAGCGGCTATTGTCTACTACAGTGATTCTTAACCTTTTTTGTTGCGGCACATATTCAACGATTTCAAAACTTGCCGCCACTCAAAGAAAAAGACAAAAATTATTTATTTACTACAACACACTGCATAAATAGTTTATGACAAAAATTTTAAATATACGAAATAATAATATATATTCATGTTAATTTTTTTTTCTTTTTAAATGATATAATTTAATAGTATTATCATTATTATATATTTGCAAAATTGGGCGGCACATAACAGTGCCGCGGCACCGTGGTTGAGAATCACTGGTCTACTACATTATGCTGGTTACACTATCTCCACATTTAAATAAGTACCTTAAAAAGTTAGGTAGGTAGTAAGCTACAGAAAAATATGGAATGAAATTAGGCATAGTTAAATTTAATACGGAGAAGAGCATAAAGCTTAAATCTATATGTTCAAATAAAACATTTATTATCTATATATATATATATCATTTGACCTTCTGTTTGTAATATTAAAATAAACATTTTACTATATCATGCATTCGAATGTAGATATAGTACATATGTATGTATACTAAAATATACTATTTTTTATCATTTTTGTCTTCCTGCCGGAACACGATTGATCTCAGGAATAGCAGGACTGATTTTCCTATTACCTTGGATTGTTATTGATTTACCAATCAACAAGCATTCTTCCATACTATTTTTATAAGTTCCCTGGTATACGTTCGGTACCAAGTGTCACCATTCTGATTCTCGTCACCGCCCCAGAGAAGCCATCAAACTGTATACCTCATATTATATTGAAGAAAACGAAATAACGGCAGGGCGAAAAACCCGAATATATCAGGGGCGTTATTATTGAAAGAACCTGATATATTTTGCGTAATCGAAGCGAGCTGAAACTTTGGGGACAGGATCCGGCCCGCACGTATTATGTTAATACGGGTTTGATGTTATGATTTTCTCGGAAACTCAAAAATGTGAACAGTTTGATACAAATAACAAGAACTTTGGAACTGTCGCATTTTATTTATACCCATTTGCTCTCCTATTTTTTTGGCGTGTTGCCTGACAGATGGTAAATCATGTGAAACAGATATTATTTTCGTTGGTAAAAAATATGTTAGGGAATAATTATTACAACCATATCGATTGAACTTGGGGACGATTATTCTCTAACATATTTGTTTTAAACTAGCAGTTAATAAAGTTATTTAGTAAATGACTTGTTGCTATTGATCAGAGCATAAAGCCACGTCGATTGGTAAGATACACCTGAAGAAGAAAATTACAGAACTAAGATACAACTGAAGAAGAAAATTATAGGACTAAGCTACACCTTAGTTCTGCATGTTGCTTCTTGGAAGAGGTCGCTCTTAGTGATAAGGTCGCATATACAACGAGTTGTTAAATATTAACGAGCGATATTATCCAGAAAACTTTGACTAAACAGCTACAAATATAATAAATAGTCTATACATAACGACACATTGAGTTATCTACATTTCCGCTTTCTACCGCGGATACCAATACTTTGAGGTTTCACTAAAGAACATTGCGCATGTTGGTTTAAAGTTCCTAGTTTTTAATGATTTAGGTTGGCTTATTTTTACGAGTAATCGACCTTAGTTGCGTTATTTTCAACTTCAGCAGTCACGGGCAGTTGTAAGGGAGATTTTATGCAACGTTAGCTGTGTTTAATGGGTCGGTTGGCCTACGGAGCTGTTCCCCTTGCCAGAGAACACCACATCAAGAGTTTTATTATATTTAGTGCAAGTCTGCACGACCGACGACCTTGTTCATCCGAATTCAAAAAAGGAGGATGTTCGCAATTCGTCTGCATGTTTTATGTGCTCTCATAACTTTTGACTGAGAGAAGAGTGCAAGTTGAATGATATTATTTATCCGATAACTGGTGCTTCCAGTGTAATTCCATGTTAATTTGGTCTAATTCTGACAATGGCATCAACAAGAACAGCATATAAGTGTTAAATTTGCATCTAATTATCTAAAATTTTATTGAATTGTTAATCCATTTGAAAATTTCGTTGGTTCTTACATTCTGTTTGTCGTCAGAAAAGAAAATCCTCCTACTGGCACAAAGCACGCAGTGAAATAACGAGAATAGGACGTCTGGAATATTTTTTTCGTGACGCCATTAATCAGACCTAATCGCTTCCGGGGAATCTTTTCAGCGGGCACACAATGAACCACTTCAGCTCATTAATAAAAGGACTCGGGCTCAATGAGCTACGCCTGTAGTCGACATATTCCGATAATTATTTCATGAATGAGGGCCCTTACGTTGTAATGTCGGCCGGCGCCTGCGAGAACAAAAAGGCTTATTTTTAGTAAAGCCGGCAACGCGCATGGACATTGTTTTCTTCGTGTTATGACATAACGAGACCACACGACTGACACTTCTTAGGCTCAATCCATATGTTTATATATGTATATTTTAATAGATTTTCATTGATAAATAAATATTTTGCATTGCATATTCGTGAAGTAAATCTCTCTTTTTCTATCTTCACAAATTTAAATCTCTCTCAACTTCCGTTCGCCTCGCCCGATCATACTATTCGTAACACAATCACTAGTCTACTTCCCAAATCAAGCGTGCGTAAAGAGTTTTTCTTCAAAAAACAGACACCTAAGCTGGCTTTAAATATTTTCTTCAAATATTACTAACATTCTTGTTAACCATTGCAACTAAGCTTACGCTTGTGCTAAGAGATGGTTACGTCAATACTCTAATGGTGGATTGAAACCTATGACCTTATATTTCCCAAACCATTAGGCTATTGTCGCTTCCATGGTTATTAAGTTTACAAGGGGCGTACAATGGTGACCTGATGATAATCTTATACAAAAAGCAGAACTTAGTGTATTTTGCGTATTACTTCAACTAAGACAAAGTTCACCTTGTTTCCAGTCATTGCAAATAATAGCACAACTGTTGGAAACTTTGTTGTATTTACATAATCATTTTGTTTTGACCAGAAACTTGGGAGCGTAATTGTTTAAGCACTCACAATCGCTTGCGGGACATGGAATTAGTAATTAAATATTGTATTTACACGGGGTAGACAGAAACAACTTTTGCCGTCCGTTTTTCACTAAGCTTTTTAGTTCCACATCGCAAATGTTTTGTACTTAACAAGTATATTTACGAGCAAAAACAAAAACCGACTTCAAATAGAATCAAACGCTAAACGTTGTTATGCGGGGACGCTCTCTTTATATTTACGAATTATTGTAGATATAATACGAAATAGAAGTATTAAACTTAGAAAATTCTAATCAACCTCATCTTGAAGTACATTCTTTCCAATAAAAAATGAATCACAGAAATCGGTTGGTGTGATATTTAGTTAAACGTCCATTTGTGGCGCACATACTTGATGCAAATTTCAGACTTATACAGGTATGGTTTTCTCATGGATACCATTCTCATAATTCACAATGCCACACGAGCTTTCAAATACAAAAAAAGTCATCAAAATCGGTTCACCTATTCGAAAGATGGGAAGATGAGGTCAAAAACATAAAAAAAACTTATCGACAAATTGAGATCTTTTTTTAAAGTTGGTAACTGGTTGGTTTAAGGTTGACAAACTGATATAACAGCAATACATTGTTATAAGCTGGCAAAATATAGACAAAAATAATATATCCAAAAATAATAACTGAAACGGAACTGAGAGGATAACACAAAACATCAACGTTTGTAGATTGAGGCTTACGTTTTTATAAGTGTAATAAAGCATCCCTGCATATGTGAACGACGATATTGAATTTTTTCAAGTCGTTGGATCGGAAAAGAAATAAATTGAACGTGAGCAAAAGAAGATAGAAATAAAGTAACAATCAAATGAGAATTAGACAAACGGAATTTGTCAATATACTATGTTAATAGCAACTTAACTAAAACCGTATAAACTCGGTCATAGTTTCTTCTTAGCTTAGTAGCTCAGCCAAGTAGGTTCCTGGTCTTAGGTTATTATGGTAGGTAGGTTAGGTGGGCTTTGGTATTCCCTGTCTGTCGTATAAGGGTCCATAGGGTTCACGGGTAAGAACAGTGGGCTCTTAAAAGTGCCTTAAAAGTTGCTTAAGCACATCGATGGTGCTGGGAGAGGAACTCCTGGGACCTGCCGTCATGTCCCCTTACCAGCGAAACCTCGTCGACGTTTGACGATAGTTGAGTAAATTTAGCGATTGATTTAGATTGAGATTTTGGGTTTGCATATGATACTAGACAGACCATCTACACTTCGATCAGTATAGATACTATGGTTCACATCCTCCGATATTGATACGGCTGTAATAAGAACTAAGATATTTAAGAAATAAAAATACAACACGAATATTATTTTTAAAACATGATATCGTTTGCTTTACGATAGCGATATAGCTTCTAAGTCGGACTTTTTATGCTTTCCGCCGCGTTATTTTCAATTCCAACAGCTCGATAGGGTCGTGAACAATTTTATGGCGCATTAATGACACTTATTGGCACCGCCTCTGTCGCCGGGGACGCAATTCATATCGATGTCGTGAATGTTTTACGCCAGTTATATTGAATTTAGTGATAGATGTCAGATGAGATGAAGTAAAATTATGTTTATGGCTTCATGTATAAAAATGTTCTTAATACCTAGGCTAGGTCGACGGGCATGGGCAGGAGACTGTGTTTGCTTTTCACTGAGTTTAATAGGTCGCAAATTGTAATAGTTTTGTGTACTTTCAATCCAGCCTAACAGGCATAAAGAAACAGTTGTGCTTTAGACCACACGACTGATGTAAAACTTTTATAGCTTCATCTATTCTTCATTGATTGTTCAGGACAGAAAAAAATATGCGTGCACACTGTACTGCTCCTAGTGATGTGGACAATAGAACTGTGTCTTAGGATATACGAAACGTATCTCTTTATATCTTCACTAAGTAATACCTCCCCACCCAACTCGCCTGAATACAAATTTCGTAACGCAGTTACCAGCTAAGTCCCCAAGTCAAGGGTGCGTAAAGAGATTTAGTCAAAAATGTAGGAAGTCTTGAAAAGACATTAGACGTGTATCAAAGAGAAAATGTAACATCTTTGTTTAAATATTTAAAATATTCACCGAGTCGAGCTTGAGCGGTGACATCAATCTTAAATATGATACGTGCTCCAGACGATTTAGTTGCAAAGCCGCAGCGCCGCGCTTTAACAAGCAACCCGATACGAGACACATTGACGATGGAAATGTGAGAAACCTTGCACCGGCTGTATTAAGATCATCTTTTTTTAGTTAGTTATGATTGGGATCATGTATATGACTCCATAGAGTGCGTCATA